>JAZHEH010001511.1:13798945-14483594 GCA_036589455.1 Ateles fusciceps
CTTCATGACCAAAACACCAAAAGCAGTGGCAACAAAAGCCAAAATAGACAAATGGGACCTAATCAAACTCCATAGCTTCTGCACAGCAAAAGAAACAGTCATTAGAGTGAATCGGCAACCAACAGAATGGGAAAAAATTTTTGCAGTCTACCCATCTGACAAAGGGCTGATAACCAGAATCTACAAAGAACTGAAACACATTTACAAGAAAAAACAAACAAGCCCATTCAAAAGTGGGCGAAGGATATGAACAGACACTTTACAAAAGAAGACATACATGAAGCCAACAAACATATGAAAAAATGCTCATCATCACTGGTCATTAGAGAAATGCAAATCAAAACTACATTGAGATACCATCTCACGCCAGTTAGAATGGCGATCATTAAAAAATCTGGAGACAACAGATGCTGGAGAGGATGTGGAGAAATAGGAATGCTTTTACACTGTTGGTGGGAGTGTAAATTAGTTCAACCATTGTGGAAGACGGTGTGGCGATTCCTCAAGGACCTAGAAATAGAAATTCCATTTGATCCAGCAATCCCATTACTGGGTATATATCCAAAAGACTATAAATCGTTCTACTATAAGGACACATGCACACGAATGTTCATTGCAGCACAGTTTACAATAGCAAAGACCTGGAACCAACCCAAATGCCCATCGATGATAGACTGGACAGGGAAAATGTGGCACATATACACCATGGAATATTATGCAGCCATCAAAAATGATGAGTTTGTGTCCTTTGTAGGGACATGGATGAACTTGGAAACCATCATTCTCAGCAAACTGACACAGGAACAGAAAATCAAACACCGCATGTTCTCACTCATAGGCGGGTGTTGAACAATGGGAATACATGGACACAGGGAGGGGGAGTATCACACACTGGGGTCTGTCGGG
Source organism: Ateles fusciceps (assembly GCA_036589455.1). Lineage (NCBI taxonomy): Eukaryota > Metazoa > Chordata > Mammalia > Primates > Atelidae > Ateles > Ateles fusciceps. The sequence continues at coordinate 13,799,852 of JAZHEH010001511.1, forward strand.
GGAAAAAGGGGAGGGATAGTGGGAGGTGGGGAGTTGGGGAGGGATAGCATGGGGAGAAATGCCAGATATAGGTGATGGGGAGGAAGGCAGCAAATCACACTGCCATGTGTGTACCTATGCAACAATCTTCCATGTTCTTCACATGTACCCCCAAACCTAAAATGCAATAAAAAAAAAAAGAAGGAAAAAAAAATCTGTAGACAACGGTTGCTGGAGAGGATATGGAGAAATAGGAACACTCTTACACAGTTGGTGGGAGTGTAAATTATTTCAGCCATTGTGGAAGACAGTGTGGTACTTTCTCAAGGACCTAGAAATAGAAATTCCTTTTGACCCAGCAATCCCATTACTGGATATATACCCAGAGGACTATAAATCATTCTGTTATAAAGACACATGCACATGTATGTTCATTGCAGCACTGTTTGCAATAGCAAAGACCTGGAACCAACCCAAATGCCCATTGATGATATACTGAACAAGGGAAATGTGGCACATATACACCATGGAATACTATGCAGCCATAAAAAAGGATGAGTTCATGTCTTTTGCAGGGACATGGATGAATCTGGAAACCATAATTCTCAGCAAACTGACACAAGAACAGGAAAACAAACACCGCATGTTGTCACTCTTAGGCAGGTGTTGAACAGTGAGAACATATGGACACAGGGAGGGGAGCATCACATGCTGGGGTCTGTTGTGGGGGAGTAGGGGAGGGACAGCAAGGAGTAGGGAGGTTGGGGGAGGGATAATATGGGGAGAAATCCACAGTAAAGGCGACGGGGGATGGAGGCAGCAAACCACATTGCCATGTATGTACCTATGCAACAATCCTGCATGACCTACACATGTGCCCCAGAACCTAAAGTGCAATAAAATAAAATAAAAATAAAAATATTGTCTATTTATTTTTAGTTTGCTGCTGAGTTGAATGGTCCTTCGGGTTTTAACCCTTCTGTGTACGCAGTTGTGCTCCCCCACTGGCTTTCACTCCCATCATGCTGGTCTTGTCTCTGTACGTGCCACCTCTCTCACCTCCTGTCATGGCTTGCAGTGTAATTGTGATTGTGATGGATGACTTCATGTGACACTCTGTAATTTTTACATCCTTTATTCCTTTTAATCAGTGCAATGTAATTCAGTAATCTTTTGTTTTGTTCTATATTTGTCTTAGAGACAGGGTCTCTCTCTCTGTTGTCCAGGCTGCAGTACAGTGGTACCTTCACAGCTCACTCAACCTCCTGGGATCAAGTGATCCTCCTACCTCAGCCTCCCAAGTAGCTGGTACTACAGGCACATGCCACCATGCTTGACTAATTATTTTGTCATTTTTATAGAATGGAGTCTCCCTTATTGCCCAGTCTGGTCTCAAACTCCTAGCCGCAAGTGAGCCTCATGCCTTGGCCTCCTAAAATGCTGGGATTACAGATGTGAGGCACTGTGCCCAGCCCGTTAGTATTTTTATTCCTTTCTTTCTGGGGAAAATGGGAGACATTTGAATGTACTGTCCCAAGATTAATCAGCAATGTATTGTCATGATGGGGAATGCATTCTGGAGAGGCTTCTTAAAAAGTGTTGTTTTCTCTGCCAAGATGCCCCACCCCCTCTGTCCAGTGTCACTCTTCTTTTTTCATATCCTGCTGTCCCTGTTAGAGACTTTGCTGGCCAGGAAGTATATGCAGAGGATTATATTGTATATTCCAAATTCGTCTTTACTTTCTTCTTTGTCTCTAAAAGTTTTATAACTACTAACTTGAGCTTTTTGCAGCTTGTGAAAACTGTTTTCAGTATTTTAGTTCTTTTCTCTTTTTAACCCACTTACCAGTTGTTTTAAATTCTTGATGTTAGAATTCAGAATTGCTTTCTCAGATAATGGCTATTTGGTATTAAACACAATCAAGATTGGCCATCTGTGGTAATTAATGATGAGACAAACATCTTCTGTTGACATTTTCCACAGAGTATTAAACTAAAAATGAAACTATTTGTTCCTTTGATTTAACTCTGGAAATCTTAATTTTCATGGAAAAATATGTTTTGCTCCTAGTATTTATGACACTATTACTTGAGAGAATACAATATAAATACTAAATTAAGTCTAAGCTCTCACCTCAACAGAGTCATCTTAGATATTCCCAAGATCTTACAGGTTTGTGGAGGACATGATTTGCTCTTTTTATTTTTGCAATGCCCTGGACTTGGTGTATTCCTGCTTAAACTTGAGCACTTACGTGGATTAGGAATCTTTCACTACTTTCTACACATCCAGGAATTTTGTTTTAAAGATAATTTGTCATATGGTGTGGAGAAAGCTGCTTAGGATTTTGGGGTAAATAAAAAGACTCTAAATGCGAAGTTCTCAGCCCTGACTCTACTATAGAACCACTTGGAAGGGTTTTGTGGGTTAGGAATCTTTCACTACTTTCTCCACATCCGGGAACTTTGTTTTAAAGATAATTTGTCATGTGGTATGGAGAAAGCTACTTAAGATTTTGGGGTAAATAAAAAGGGTCTAAATGCAAAGTTCTCAGCCCCGACTCTACTACAGAAGCACTTGGAAGGGTTTTGTTTTGGTTTGGTTTGATTTTTTTCACAAATGTTTTGCCTGTTTCTGGATTCTGATTTAATTGGTCTAGGGTGGGACCCAGCATGCAATGCTTTATTAAAGACTCTCCAAGTAATTCCGGTGTACACCCAGTGTTGGAATTACTAGTGTGAAGCAGAACACAGCACACATTCCAAATCAGGAAAGAAAGAAGGCAGGCATGACATATAACTGGTACCTGTATTCAGTTGCCTAAATCTGACTCTGATGTTGAATTTTCCATGTACTCATCTATGAATTTTTTCTCATTAGATTTGAATGATAGTGTTGGTAGTTGTTTTCACAATCAATCCCTTAAGGCCTATCTCTGTGTCTTGCTGAGTCTTTTCTGACCCCTCTTGTCTTTGGTGAATATTTATTGTCCTACAGCATTCTTCATTGCACTGTCAAGAAGGAGATGACACAGACAGATAGAACTGTTGTGACTTTGAGTTTTTTTACTGAAACTTACTTTGTCCTGGAATCAGGACACTATTTGGTTAGTGAATCTTTGTGATGTTACAATAATTTTACTGTTAAATAATTTATTTTCCCTGGTTAGGTAGGCATTTTATAGGGAAATGTTTATTTTATTAATAGCTTATAAAATAAGACCCCTATCCTTCACCTGCAAGGATGGTTTCTATTAATCTATATGTGTTCGAAGCAGTTTCCAGTAGTGATGAGGGTTTCCAGCAGATGCTGGTTTTTCAGAGCCCTTCCTGCCCTCTTGCCCAGGACCTCTAACCCTCGCTTGACCATTTTTCTCTGGCCATTCTTTAGAAGTTGTGGAGAGATGTAAACCTTTCGTCATGGACCAGGTCTTTCTAATCTAGAGTTGTAATAACGCCTGTCTGCATGTAAATTCATTTGGGTCCTCAAAATAATCCTGAGATTTAGGCAGAAAATTGAAAAAAATATTATTTTGAGGTTTTTCTGTGATTCAAGCCTCTCAAAAGGGTGAGTCAAGATTTAGAAATTAATAATACATCTTGGTTTGGGGGTACATAGGTGTTTTTGAATGTAATCAGTAACAATATTCTTTTTGAGACAGGGTCTCACTCTGTCACCCAGGCTGGAGTGCAGTGGCATGATCTAGGCCCACTGCAGCCTTGATCCCCCTGGGTTCAGATGATCCTGCCACTGCAGCCTCCTGGGTAGCTGGGACTACAGGGGTGCACCACCACACCTGGCATATATATATATATATATATATATATATTTATATATATATATTTATATTTTGTAGAAACAGTTTCTTACCATGTTGCCTAGCCTAGTCTCAAACTCATGGGCTCAAGCAATCCATTTACCTTGACCTTCCAAAGTGCTGGGATTACAGGCATGAGCCACCATGCCTGACCTATTTACAATAACTTTTACTCCTTGTGTTGCAGTCCTTTGAAGCGCAAAATAGGCATTTGCACAAAGTTTCATGGTTGTATGTCATGGTGGTTATCTGTTTTATAGAAGAGGAATTAGAAGTATAGGATTGTCCTGGGTCACAAAGAAAAATGGCATAGCTGGCAATAATACAACTCAGTTTTTTTGCTTTTATTTCACCTCTAAGTAATTCCACTCTACTATACCATCTTCTTATATTAGGAAGGTATGTGAATAGGCATTATGCACTTACGCTTTGTTAGAAGAATCTGGGTGTGAACAGTATTAAATCATTAATATCAAGGTGCCATCCCGGCCACAGAAAATAACCTTATATGTATTATATGACATATTGATCCATACCTATGAAAAATGGCCAAAGTTTTGATTGTTTAAAATATAGATTAAATATAATCCTTGTCAGAGTCTTTCACAATAACATAACACAAATAAATCTGAGGATGACACTAATGAAGAAATGTTTATGATTAACAGATGTGTCCCATCTGTTTATATTTTCTTCATCTCATCTGTGGACCACACAGGTTATGTTGCCAATGTGGGATTGATTTTGCTAGAACACTGAACAATAGAATAAGACCCAGTGTGTGAGCACATCCATCATTACAGCTGCAGAATACTTTAAAAAATTCTCCAGATGATAGAAAGACAACATCTGTAAACTTTTTTCTTGTATTGAATATGCAATGCAGTTTTTGAAGATACTTGTTACATGCTATCGGATATGGCAATCTATTCATATAAACATGGACTGCAACAGTGTGAGATACTAAAATTAAATGTATTTGTGGAAATCATTCAAGCACCCAAAATATTACTGTAATTTTTGCTATCAACTTTCTGATCACTTTTTGAACCCCCATTTTGAAAACATCTCAAAGTCTGTATACGTATACTGCGTGTATGTGTGTGTGTATATACATATACATATATACATCACTGAAAAGAGAAAATGGAATATGAGATTTTCTTTCTATACTTTCTGTACACTTTTATACTTTAAAAAATACTTTTGTGTTTTCTGGCCGGGTGTGGTGGCTCACACCTGTAATCCCAACACTTTGGGAGGCCAAGGTGGGTGGATCACGAGGTCAGGAGATCGAGACCATCCTGGCCAACATGGTGAAACCCCGTCTCTAGTAAAAATACAGAAATTAGCTGGGTGCTGTGGCACAGGCCTGTGGTCCCAGCTACTAGGGAGGCTGAGGCAGGAGAATTGCTTGAACCTGGGAGGCGGAGCTTAAAATGAGCCAAGATTGCACCACTGTACCCCAGCATGGGCGACAGAGAGAGACTTCATCTTAAAAAAAAAAAAAAAACCTTGTGTTTGCTGATGGGCAACTTCTGAGGTTGTATATTTTTCATGTAGTCACTGACCTTTGAGCCATGTATGGTTGTATTAAAACCTTTATTGTTCTTTCTTCAGTATTCCAAATATTATTTTCCTGCATTTGCTTATTTCTCTCAGGACTTCATATTTATAATGCTTTTTAGTAAATAAAGGTGTTAACCAACATAACTAGCTAGTGTTAATGTCTATGAACCTGTAGATGACTCTTGCATGTGCAGTTATAAGACCTGTGGCTTGGGGGCCATTGCCGTTCTCTTCCCCCTGCCTCTGGTCCCATTTTGGTGTTTTTGTAACTTCTACTCTTTAATTTCTTGTAATCATTGTAGAGGTTCTGCATTCCTTACTCTTACTTAGCAATCATATCATATTGCTTACTCTTACTCAGCAATCATATCATACAAAGGTTCTGCCTCCAGGACAGAGAGCAGAAGTCAGAGAGGAAGGAGAGATGTCTTTTCAACAATGGATGAACAGGATCCTTGATCAGGCCAGGGGTTGATGTGTGCATGCTGAGTGAATAGCAGTTGGCAGTAGAAACCTGGAAAATAACCACTTTCTCTTCACCGATATTAGAGGTTTCTACATTTTAAAATATCTTTCTTTTTCTAATTACACAATTATGTAACTCTGAATTTGGAGCAGTCTTCAAATTAAATTTCTAATTGTATTGATGAGAAAACAGAAGCCCAGAAAATGTAGGAAACTTTAGTGCAGTTGTATATCCAGTTTTTTATGTTTATTATAGGTAACTCCATTTTGTTAGTGAAAGTCAGTTTTATATATCTAATATGTTTATGTCTGTATATGTATGTACATGTTTATGCTTATGTATAAATATTGCTATTTATTTACATATGAGTGAAGTTTTATTCTTGGACATTTTTCTTCACTGAATGATCTTGCATCTCAAATAATATTAGCCTCATAACCTGATAGTCTCAGATTTACTGTGATTTATCTGTGTTAAATTTAGAACTTTAAAACCCATCATAGCACAATATAATTGAGAGTTCTACCATTTTGCAAGCAGAGATTGGCATATATTATAAGTAATGCACCAGAATAGCCTTTTAAAATGATCCCATAATAAGCATTAGTTCATACAAATAGAAAAGTTTTAAATTGTGCACCATTCTGAGTAGCACGATGAAAACTTAATCTGTCCCATCCTGTCCCATTGAGGACATGAATCATCCCTACCCACCCAGTAGTTACTGAGATATCTAATCCCACTACCCACCTGGTAGTTACTAAGGAGACAGATAGGCTGTCTCAGGATCACAGTGCTTATGTTCAAGTCACCCTTGCTTTACTTAACCACTGCCCCAATGCACAGGAGTAGGGATGATGGCAATTTGGATATGCCAAAGAGAAGGCATAAAGTGCTTCCTTTAAGTGAAAGGTAAAAGTTCTCAATAAGGAAAGAAAAAAATTGTTTGCACTCCTTGCTAAGACCTACAGTAAGAAAGAATCTTCTGTACGTGAAACTGAAGAAGGAAAAAGAAAATTGTTTTACTTTTGCTGTCATACCTCAGACTGCAAAAGTTATAGCCACAATGCATGGTAAGTGCTTAGTTAAGATGTACACGGCATTAAGTTTGTGCGTGGAAGACATGACAGAAGCTATCCATGGTTTCAGGCACCCACTAGGGGTCTTGAAATGTATCTCCACTGGAACAGGGGGGACTGCTATACTCTGTTAAAAACACTGGTACAACCCAGCACCTAGACTAGTACTTGTCACATAACAAAATGCTCAGTGAATACCTCCTAATGCAGGGGCTTACTGACTACCCAAACAAATCATGTAGCTCCTTTAGGTGAGCATCTAAAGCAGGTTTGTACTTAGAGCAGGTTTGTAGTTACAGTGGGAGAACAAGACAGAGGAAACCATTTCTCTCTGGGATGCTTGCTTTAGGCCTACAGCTCCTGTTCAGAGGATGGTCTTTGATGAGAGGAGCAATATATAGAACATAGTCATGTCTCTGCTGCTTCAGGATAGATAGCAAATATCATGCAGAGTTGCAAAAACTGATTAATAAAAACAGGCATATATTAATTTTAGAAGCAAATATGGTCAATATATCATCTTTCCTAAACCTTCATTTCTTGTACTCTTTCCCTAGGTTTTCTTATTCTGTCGTAAAATTTCTAATTCTTCCTTTAAAAACTTTCTTGCCATAGTGTCTCTGTTAAAAGTTATAGACATACACCTTTATTTTTCTCTATGAGCTCCATGAACATAAGAAATACACCTTTAATAAGGAATATTCCATTTGAGTTTGCACAATGGCAACACCTGTGTCATAGTAGTAGATGAATTAAAACTACCCCATCTGCCTTTTGTAAAGAATGTAATTCCATTTGAGTTCTTAATTTGAGGAGTTCAATTTTCTTAAAAAACTCAGAGTTAACAATTGTTTAGCTGTTGGCCTGGAGATAGTTATATATTTTTTGAGAGTTTGACATATAATTCCACCAAGCAGTGTATGAGCTGTGCAATCGTGAAAAAAGTATGTTTCTCTAGTCTAATAAATTTTTCACATTTCGTTTTTGAGCTCAGATAATTTTAGACCTTTTCCTAAGAGAAAAGAGGGGAACCTTGATATTTTTATAACCTAAAATGATTTTCATGGGAACATTTTCACTGATATACCATAGAATTTGGCTTCTGAATGAATAAATTAAAAATTGTATGAATAGTATTTATATTACTGACTTCAGCAGGTGTGTTTGAAATAAAATGATTGCAGCTACATTGACTAAGCACTGCTGTGTGCTAGGTACTCTGGTAGGTAATGTTCAGGCATTTTTTTAATTGATCCCTACAAGAATTTTATTATATGTCCATTTATAGAAGAAGCCACTGAGGCTCAGAAAGTGACTTTTCCAATGATGCGTTGCTAGTCACAAGAGCTCGGATTTGAACCCAGGCTATCTGTGTTCCATCTTAACCATAATGCATCTTGGGCACTGCAGAAAATGTAGATAGTTTATCATGAATTCATAAGTATCATGTAGTAATTTAAATGATAACGTTTATCAGAATTTAAAATTAAAATAGTTTTTGTATGGATGCAGTGTTGCCTTGGCTTTTATATTATGGATATATGTTTGTGGTCAACCTTTCTAGGTGGCTTTTCGTTTCATTTGTTGATTATAAGGACAAAAATCCAACTGTATTTCGAAACAATTTTGTTATTATATATAAAAGCCACAAAATGAGATGAAAAGAAGGAAAATTATGGTTCCCCTTCGCAAGCTTAACTTGGGTATTTTATGCCATATATATTAAAGCATAAATTTAACATCACTTAGCATCACAGAAAATACTAGAGATGCACAAAGCACGACTGTCTTTAGTTGCTATGGGAACCATTTGCTCTAGAAAATTTTGAGTAGTTAAAATCACATCCATTATTGTTTTAGTCAGTTAAATATCCATATCTATATTTATATAACATCATACTGAACATTCAGACTGAAGCTACCGAAAACATTTAGGTATATACTGTATGTTTTAACTTAGTATCATTTTGGATTACCTTAACTTAAAAATAAAATTTCTTTTATATTGGTGAAACAATATAACATGACTATGGATACTCTAGAAGAAATTAATTAATTTTTCCTTTGTGATGTTATCTAACTCAGCCAAAAAAATATGTAAGCAGCAGGATGTGGCAGGAACAGGTAGGGCAGCAGAGAGCCTCTTCCTCCATAGAAACCGTGATGTCTCCTGGCCTCCACTTGAAATCAGACTTGTTACTTTTACTTTTTTCTTTTCAGCTTGTATTTTAGGTTCACAGGGTACAAATGCAGGTTTGGTACATGGGTAGATTTTATGTTGCTGGGGTTTGGTGTGCAAGTGATTTTGTCACCCAGGTGGTGAGCATAGGACCTGATAGGTAGTTTTTTGACCCTCTCCCTCCTTGTATCCTCTACCCTCAAGTAGGCCCTGGTGTCTGAAATTGGACTTTTAAAACTATGGGTCAGGTTGTTTCAGTCTGGAGGGCAGAAGAGAAGGAAAGGCATCAGCCACTATTCTTAAGGTCTGCTTCCTTTGGGTCTACAAGCCAAATATTCTGGGAAAGCCTTCCTTCTTTTCCCATGTTCAGCAGAAGGTTCACTTGCTCATCTTGCTTCCAAGTATCTGAGGCTATCTTATGAGAAAGGAAGACAGAGATGGCTGTGGTTGGGGCTGCCTTCTCCATGAACTGAGAACAGGTGGAAGCCCCACCTGCTGCTGAGTTGGCAGGGCAGGAACCTCATGCTCCCTGAGCGCAGCTGTGGCTGCCCAGCCATGGCTGCAGACCCAGCATCCCTGTGCTCTTGGAGGCTGGAAGCAGACAGGAGCCGCACCCTCCCAGGCGCAGCTGCAGCCACCCAGCCACAGCTGTGGACCTGAGTGTCTCTGCATACTCAGGGGCTCAGGAAGACCCCCCTGCCCCTGAAGGCTTGGAAGTGCCTGTTCCCACTGCCTGGCTTCTCCCTGCTCCCAGTGCCTGCTCCAATCTTGGAGCAAAGTTGAGGCCAAACCCAGGTGCTGCTGCAACCCAGCCAGGTGTGTGTGCACTCAGGGCACTGTTGACATGCCAGCCCCCTGCTGCCTCAGCCCCTTCCTGACTTGAAGCACTGATGTGCATGTAAGGAAGGGTGAGGGGGCACTGAGGGCAGCTTGGCACTGGCCTGCAGGTGCCCCTCAGCATGAACAGCCTGGGTGCCATGAACAGCAGGAGGCAGACAGGCTCCAGGGAAGATGGGACAGTTCCCCAGTGAAGCCCCACCTTTAAGGCCTGAAACCTGGGAGCCAGGCTGTCAGTCTTGCAGTCTGAGAGTGGGAAATTATGGTGCTTTTTCTGTGCACACCCATAGCTACCCATTAACCAGTCAGCATGCACTTCCTCCCTTCTGAAGCCCATAAAATCCTTGGACGCAGCCAGACTTGAGCACTTAGGCCAACCTGCCTGGGGGAGAGGAGCTACCCACTGCAGGGTCTCCTCTCTCTTGAGAGCTGAACCGTCAACTGGATGACCTGCCTGCAAAGAGGAGCTGACCACTCCTGGGTCTCCTTTCTGCTGAGAGCTGAACACTCAATGGGATTACCTGCCTGCATAAAGGAGCTACCCTCTCAAGGGTCTCCTCTCTGCTGAGAGTTGAACACTTGTTCGGACACCCTCACTGTGGAGAGGAGCTGACCACTGTGGGTTTCCTCTGAGCTGTTCTGCCATTCAATAAAGCTCCTGTTCGCCTTACCCTCCACTGCTGCATACCTCATTCTTCCTGGATACAGGACAAGAACTTGGGACGCGCCAAATGGTGGGGCTGAAAGAGCTATAACACAAGCAGAGCTGAAACATGCTCCTTGCTCACCACGTTGTGGGTGACAAGAAAGAGAGAAGGAGAGAAGACCTGCAGCCCTTCAGGGATCCCAGACCTAGGAGCTCCCTGAGCCAGGGGTGTGACACCCCCTTTGTGGCTCTGCAGTTCTTGGTGTCTCAAGCTACTGAGTGCCACCACATTCCCCAAGGCTAACCATGGAAGCTGCTTGCAGGGAGCTGGTGCCCAGGCCGGCACCTGGAGCTGCCCATCCCACAACAGCCAGTGTGCCTCTCCACTTGCCCTTGGCAGGCATGGGATCCAGGCCAGTAGTGCCAGCTGAGTGCAGTCTGCCAGACCAAGTGGGCCTGGTGGGTCTGAGCAAAACTCAAGTAAAGATGCCACTGGCCACAGATGTTTCCAGGTGGTAAATGACACCCAAGGATCCTGTAACATTATCAGTTATTGATGATTATTGCCTTGGTTCATTCTTTAGGAGTTGCAGAATGGTCTAGTTCTATCAGTCACTTGCTGTCATCACCTAAAAATGACCAAGGCATTTATGATTATTATCATTGTCATCATCAGCATCATCGTCATCAACTTGTGTGGTTGAGTCCATTGCACTTAATGTCTTCATTTGCTGTTCACATCTTCCCCAGCCCTCCAGTGGGGCTTACTCAGCATGGGTGACTCCTGTCCTGGCCCATCTCAGGAACTTCTTTGCTTTCTGTTGTGACATGTTCTAGGTTTATATTTTCTGTTTACTACTTCAGACTTAGAATTGACCATTTTCCCAGGGAATCCTGGTTCTTTTCCAAGGGAAATGGCTATTAAAAATTACAGTCTGAGCGTAGAGGTGCTACTTTATTGTTTTTATTTTTGGGACCCTCTCACTGGAGAAAGCTAGGATATCTAGGTATGCACACATACACACATTTAAAGACAAACTGTGCCCTGAGTGCATAGTGACAATTCCAATGCAAATTCAAAACCGTAGGGATTTTAACCTCCTTTCTCTTATATCTTTATCTTCTTTTGACTATGTTTTCCGAAAAGTTGTGTATTTTAAGGCATATTGACTGAGAAAGAGTGATGTTCTTAACCAGCCATGTTAATGACTAGCCTGGTCTTTTAGGTCATGTTTGTTAGGTAGCACAGGCACTGTCACCCTCCGCATAGTAGAGTACCGTAATTACAGTTTAAAAGTGAACTGGCTTGAGACCTAGCTTTGAAAAGGTTTGAACCTTTAAATATGTAAGAAAATGTTCATCAGTGTTGGGCTCCTTAGTTTGATTTGGCCAAGTTAACCCGGTTAACAGTTGGATGTTTGGTTTTAAGACTAAAGAATTTCTAATTTTGCTGATATTTCTACTTACTGCACTTATTATCTATATCCTATATTATTTGGATGAACCTCTAGATAAAATTTAAACACAGGTTTATTAAATAATGTCATTCAGCTGTTACAAATATATCATGAAATGAACTTTAGAATGAAGCTCTAAATTTCCATAGTCAAATTCTTCTTGAATATACCTATAATATGATACAACTTTGGGTATCTGTATATTATTTTGGCTATCTGTATATTTATTAGCCAATTAAAGTATACTTATTCTAGAACAGTGCTCCAAATTGATAAATATTTTGATTAAGTTGGTTGTGGTCTAGAAATCAAAGGTCAACACTATGTTAATTATTAAAATAAAACATACGGGCTGTATAAAGGATAGATTATTTGAGATGTTCAATTAATATTGGATTTAGCTTGCATAAGATATTTAAAAAAAAATTATTCCAGATCCTGCTGTTATTAGTGATGTCGATGGTAAGAATTTCAAACAGTATCTTACAAATGGACATACTTGAAAGTGGGATAATACAGACTATTTTTGCTATTAAAGAAATGAAAGAGCCATTTAATCCCCACCTGTATGTCTCAGGAAGGGGGACTGGCTCAGAGCTCCTCGATGCCTGTGCACTCAGAGCAGCTCCAAAATGCCTGAGATTGATTAATTTGCTGCATGTGCTGCTAACTTCCCAGACCTCAATTTCTTTCAATCATTGCTCTGATTATTGCAAAACTATTTCTGAAAGACTTAATACATATCTTTTTGCTGGTAAATTACTGCTCATTTAGAAGTCCTAGAGTTAGTCCATTGCATAAAGAAGGTTGTAAGTCTAATTTAAATAACTATCAGTACTTTTTCTAGCTGACTCAAATTGAAATACATGCACATTTGAAGATACTCTTGCTTTATATAAAGAGCTGTATTTAACCCAGTCAGATCATTTCCTCTCAGGCATCATCATTATGGTTGTTTCACTTAGTGGACAAAAGACAGGTCAGTGATTTCTTTAACAACCCGGGACATTCAGTCACTGTGCTTTGCATGGAGTCTGAGGTTTTTGCTCCTAACAATTGTGTCCTAGGCTGTCTCTCCTAGTGAACTCTCATGTGGTAATGAACAGTCCGGATGCCCACCCCTCATCATTTTTTTATGGTCCATCCGTCATGCTATTAAGAATGTAGAGTGCAATGCTTGGTGGGGGCTGCCTCTTCTTATTCTGAAAATTGGGCAAAATCTGGCTGATGATTTTGCTATCTCTACCTGATGTATATTTTCATCATTTTGTTTTGCTAGAATAACAAAATGGTTCCTGTGCGTTCCTAGATGTTCAGTGGTACCCAAGGTTCTAAACACATTGACCTGTCCAGGTGTAACTGTCATGGGGAAAGGACAGCGGGGGCAAAGACTCATACCTTTCTATACCTGTCCTGCAGCAAAGGGACACATTTTCCTCACCCATTACAAGGCTTATGGCTGAAATCTCTATAACAAAAGACATATTAAGATAAACACATAAAAAATACTTTAATACAAGTTTTACATGACACAGGTGCCTTCAGAAAATGAAGACTCGAAGACTCAGAGAAAATTGTGTTTTTACGGACAGTCATGCAGAAGTGTGACTGGGGGACAACAGGGCAGGATCTGATGGTAAAAAATGGGAGACACTGAACCAGGCCTGTTTGTTCACATTCTCCATGGCCCATGTGACATTCCTGCCCTCCAGATACAGGGCAGGATACCTACCACATGAAGGCCTTTAGGGGGATGGAGGGAGAGTGACCTCTCTGAGTGCACCTGGGTACACAGAATGAGTAAGATACGACCCTGGACTTTATGGTCTGCTAGAGGAGAAAGAGGTTACTGTAGTGGAATACACATTGTGTTGCTTTTGTTTTCTAGATATCTTTAGGTTCCTTCTCTTTCTCTCTGTCTTCTCTCTTTGTGTCTTTTGTTACTATGATTTCTGAAAACAATTTATCCATTTTCCCTTGACATCAGCTGGGCTCACACCCTATCTCCTCCAGTCCGTTACTGTACATGCAGAGGTGTTTGTGTTACCTCTTTCCCTAAGGTCCTTCCATTCCCAGCATCTGAATACACTAAAATCCTCAACATTTCATATTTCTTTTTGGGGTCTGTATTGCGTTTTTCCTTCCAGCCTTTTCACTGAGAAGCACTTCTGTTCTTGCCATATAGGATAAGTTATACTTGCCTTAGAGTTCCCCTAGACTTCTCCTATACTTCCCCTATAGTTCTTTTATAGTTCTCCTGTAGTTCTACCATAGAGACCCTATATTTTCCCTATAGTTCTGTGCTCTCCCTTGGCTCCTGACTCTGGAGAGCTTCTCTTATTCACTGGACTTTTCCTCTTTATTCCCTGCCTAAGAAACTTCTGTACATCCCCAAGCCTGTGCTCAAGCGGTGCTTCCTAGAAAGCCTGCACTGACACCATCCCCAGGACCATGGTTTGAATATTTGTCTCCCCAAAAACTCATTTTGAAATGTTAATCCCCCGTATTAAATCAGCATTTAATCTCCAGTGTTACTATTGAAAGATGGGGCCTTTAAGAGGTGATTGGGTCATCATATAAGAGCCCTCATGAATGGATTCATCCATTTATGGATTAGCGGATTAATGAGTTATCATGGAGAGAGACCAGTGGCTTTCTGAGAAGTGGAGGAGAGACTTGAACTAGGACACTCAGCCCCCTCACCATGTGATGACCTGTGCTGCCTCAAGAATCTGCAGAGTCCTCACCAGCAAGAAGGCCCTCACCAGGTGAGGCCACTTGACCTGGGGCTTCTTAGCCTCCATTACTGAAAGAAATAAATTTCTTTACACAGTTTTAGGTATTCTATTATAACCAACAGAGAACAGACTAAGACATCCAGTCAGGTCTCCTTCTCCTCTGTGTGCTATGGGAGGCAGTTCATTGCTCTGTATTATAATTATTGCCTTGTCTGTTTTTCTGTCCAGACAATCAACTCAATTAGGTAAACAATGGTTCTTTTAACTTTATGCTCTCTTATATGATAGAGTATGTGCCTCATAAAAGATTGTCACTGAATATTGATTGAATGAATGCCTGAATCCATGCACATGTGAATGGTTTAATACAAAATGGCCTGTAGATTTGAGTAAGATGTGTGATTTGCTATTCCTGTGTAGATTCTAAGCTAAAATGATTGCTGCTTAGCACTTGATATCTCTTCCCTATGTACTTTTTCTCATGAAGCTGAATCTGACTTTTCATGTGATTAAGTACATGAGTTAAAAAAATTTTAAAGGCTCATTCTTGAGAGTCCATATGACTCACTAGAATTACGTGGGGCTCCTAGTCCAGGGCTGCTTATTTTACAGGGTACATCTGTGGCACGAAGACAGCACAACTGTGAATCATACTCCTCTCAACATAGGCATAAATCCAAAAAGGAGGCTTTCTTATACTCAAGTGCCCTCAGTACAGCCTTGAATAGTTGTGAGGGGTCAGTAAGTGCAAACTTTAAATTGTTTTTGAATAAACATTCTTTTGAGAGATGCTTCTATTAGGAAGAATATTAGGAGATAATTACAAAAGTTTATGATTACAGGATTCATGCCATAAGTAAACAGATAAATAAATGGATAGATAGCCCTAAGGACCTCTTCATTGTTAGTAAACAAACACAGATATGAAATCTGACTTTATGGCTTCATTTCTTTTCCCTTCAAAAACCAGAGATGTGGTTCTATTTTAGGTTGAAAACAAGACTATCAAGTAGTATGTCTAAGATTATCCCTAGGGCTAGAATTTACTTATTTTCTGCGGTGGGGTGAGAATCAGAGACTGAATATCTATGGAAAACAGACAGGAACCTTTCTCCTGTTGTATTATTAATGCTATATTTGGTTTTGTTTCATTTTTTAACTTCTTAATGCTGTCTATGAGAACAAATTTAGGGCATTTAGTGAAAAACACACACAGACATAATATATTCTGACTTAAGACACTTTCTGATATAAACAAGACTGTTTTACAGATAATACTAAAGATAATGTTAACGGAACTGTTCTTCTGCACTACTGATGTTTCCTTCCAAGTGGCAGGAACTGTACTATTGCAGCACTCCTCTCTGCCTTCTCACTGCCCAAGCAGAAGCTGCCTGGGAGGAAGGGCTGAGTATGCCTAGCCCAGCCCCTTCTTTGGGGAGCTGACTGCCTATGGGAACCCTGTCCCTCCATCCTGTGAGTTTTACAGCAGCACTCAACATATGGGAAGCCTTGTGGTCTTCTAGTGTGGCCTGGGACTGGGTTGGTGAGTTTGTTTAATTCTGTGCTTCAGGATTAGCAAGCCCATTGTTCCTGCACTCTTAAGCCATATTCTGCAGTTTCAGGTTTATCAGTAGTAAGGTGGTACTTTGGTAGTCGCTCTGCCTTTCTCCTTGAATTCATCACTCAGGTGTTCCAAAGCTCGGGAGGGGCTGCATGGTGTCAGTTGTTACACCTGTGTCCTCGCATATGTCTGTGAGTTTTCCCAGCAGCCCTGACAGTGGGTGGTTTCATCTCTTCTTTACAGGTTAGGAAAGTGAGGTTCTATGAAGGTAAATCACTCTGGATGGCCACTATAGGTTTGGCACCCCAGTCAGGCTAATTCCCAAACTTGCGTCCCTTAGGAGATTCAGCCAGTGAAAATATCACAAGATAAAAGCTTTTAAAGGACTTTGCATAATATAAATCACTGAATAATACAGATGAGTTCTATTTTATTGTAGGCCAGCATTTTCGTAGCTATGAATATAAACATTTTAATAGAGCCTGCAAGTCCCTGAGTGCACAGGTGCTTGCCTACCTCCCAGGCTCCATTGGCTGCCTTAACTTCATCCAAAACCTACAGCTCTTGATCACCATCTTGAGCTTCCTGTACTGTTTCTTATAGCTTCCCACCCTTCCCCTTTGCCTGGTTAGCTTCTGTTTCCCCTTCAGATCTCAACTCACATGTCACTTCCTCAGACTAGCCTCCCACAGCCACTGTATCTGCAGCTAGTCTGCAATGGGATTTCTGCTAGCCAGCTCATCTTTCCTAAACCACCTTGGCCATCGTTTATGATTATATATTCACTTCAAACTTATACACCCCAATAACTGCAGGCCCATAAGCCCAGCCACCACTGTTCTTTTGTTTGCCATTGTGATCATAGGGTCTTGACACAGTGGTAGCACCTGGTTGGGATGTCAAGAGTGGTCGCTGGGTGAATAATGGACGTAGTGCTTGGACATTATGCTTGGCATAATAGTCATGTATTAGCCTTGAGGTCTTTTCCATTGCTTTTTTACTAATACTTATAACATGTTAAAGACAGCCTCTTTCCTGATTATAAAACACACACACATACACACACACACACACACACACACACACATACACACACACACACGTTTTCAGGGCTGGAGATTCGTATTTGTCTATGGGGGGACTATTGGTTTGAGAAACTTTATTTATATATGGAGACAGAGAGAGAGAGAGCGTGCAGGAGAGAGAAAAATAAAATCTCTAACCTGCTTTTGAGGCTTTAAACTATTGGAATGATAGAATGGATTTCCAAGTGTGCATAACTAAAGGGATACTTAGTATATGGGGATAATAAAGGACCAAACTGCCCCAGCTTGGAACCTTCTTTGTGTGGACCTGGGGATATGGGATGTAGAGAGGAACCTCTCTTGTTACATATGAATGTCACTTAATAATTATTAGGAACCTACTTCTGCTTGGTTTTTGTATACCCAGGAAGAACATCAAAAGGGTTGAACTATTCTTTTAGTCCTGTTCAATAGGGAGTACTCTAAAACCTAACTTATATTTAAATATTATTCTTAATAAATTGTTTGTTACTTCATTTATAAAGTGAGGTCAGTAAGTAATAGGGTAGTGGGTAAGTTAATTTTATCTCCTAGTCAAGCACAGAAATAAGAGAAAGCGTTACAAGACCAAATGTTGATAGTTTGAGAACAAGGTAATGAAGTTTTCTGTATTTTCACTCCCCCATTGCACTAATTTAATATAATTAATATTTTGAAGAGGCAAAAACAAAAAATTTATGCACACTTAATTTTGCATTGCTCAGTCTTTTTATTTTTATTTTTTTTTGAGATGGAGTCTCTCTCAGTTGCCTAGGCTGGAGTAGAGTGGCATAATCTCAGCTCACTGCAACCTCTGCCTCTTGGGTTCAAACGATTCTCTTGCCTCAGCTTATGGAGTAGCTGAGACTACAGGCACCTGCCACCACGCCTGGCTAATTATTGTATTTTTAGTAAAGGCAGGATTTCATCATGTTGGCCAGGCTGGTCTCAAACCCCTAACCTGGTGATCTGCCCACCTTGAGCTCCCAAAGTGCTGGGATTACAGGTGTGAGCCACCGCGCCTGGCTGCATCGCTCAGTCTTTAAAGTGTTGATCATGACAGAATTTTAGCTTCCTGCTCCATGGCAGAATTTTAGTTTCCTGCTCCTGGTACAACTGCCCATGGGTAATAAACAACTGTACCAAGATCTGCATGAAAATAACATGGGTAACATGCTGTTGGGTGTCTGATTGTTTTGCTCTGACAGCTGATATTGCTCCTTTTTGTCCTCCCCACTCTGCTTGATACAGGGCATTGATGTGCGAGATGCTCCTCTGAAGGAAATCAAGGTGACCAGCTCCCGACGCTTCATCGCTTCATTTAATGTTGTGAATACCACCAAACGAGATGCTGGAAAGTACCGCTGCATGATTCGCACCGAAGGAGGTGTTGGAATATCAAACTATGCAGAATTGGTAGTTAAAGGTATTTACTGTGTTTTCATACCTCAGAATATTCTATTAAAGTGGATATATTAGGTAGTTGTTAGTTCGTTATTCCTTTAAAGCTTAAACTTAATCCTTGTCTGTTTCCGAACAGTGGTTTGATAACAGGCTATTTTGATGGATTGCATTTTAAGTACAAATTTTGCATGTGAACAGTATTTTTGAAAAATGTATTTTATTTATGTTTATTTAGTTGCTTACAAAACAATGAATGTGCTCTTGGCAAAATATCCTGCCAACTCTATATACAGAGATTACAACCTATAAATTTCTTTTTAGAAATAAAATTTTTTACTGATAGAAAATCACTTAAAATGCAAATATTCATCAGCCAGGATGTTTATGATAGTGGGGTGGTTAATAAAATGAAGCAGTGTCAGTATAAAAATGCTCAGTCCTATCACACGAGCCATATTGATAATACTGTGTTAACATTCATAATGTTCCAGTTAGGTTCTATTAGTATATTTTGCATGACTGAAAAATTGAGTCATTATATTTAAGAAGGTGGGGGATGAGGGAAAGTAGAAAGGAGAAATAAGTTTTCTTTAGCTAGTTTAATGAGTTTTTTGTAGGCTGAGGCATTTATAGCATTAAGCCACCAAGACAATTTTTGGTCCCAGACAAGATAATTTGGACTTTGAGGTGTACCATCAGGCATTTTTAGACAACCTATGGCCAGCCATTGCTGTTTTTCCTAGGAGAACAGAATGATGCCTGCTTTAAGAAAAGTTTTCCCTGCATTTGTTAAGTATGGCACATAAAATTGATCTCTCTACATATATAATCCCAGCACTTTGGGAAGCTGAGGCCAGAAGTTCCAAGACCAGCTTGGGCAATATAGTGAGACCCTATCTCTACAAAAATAATTTTAAAAAGTTAACCTGGTATGGTGGCACTGCCTATACTCCCAACTACTCAGGAGACTGAGGCTGGAGGATCACCTGAACCCAGGAGTTGTAGGCTGCAGTGAGCTATGATTGTGTCCTTGCACTCCAACCTAGGTACAGTGAGACCCTGTCTCTTAAAAAAAATATTGACCTGTTTCGTATGTGCTATTGCTTTTATCTGCACACTCTAGGTAGGCAGTTTTAAAGACTGGTGGATTCAAATTCTAGAACTAGGTATGTGGATGTGGGCCAGTGGCTTGCCCTGTCTGTGCTGCTGTTTCCTTGTGTGTGAGGTAGATATCAGATGATAATAATGTTATCCACTTTATAGAGCTATGAGGAACATCAAATGCAAAGTGTACATAGTGAGGAGTGGGTGCTTGACAGGCCGTTGGTGGGAAAGGAAAGGAGGACGGAGGTGAAATTCTCTCTGGTCCAGTCTATAGTGGTCTTCACTGGGGAATGGATGTCATAACTACCTTTGTAATTTTTTTTTAAATATAAATACCTGACCATCTATTCTCTCCTCCCTCCTCTTGCCACACCCATATTGAGTCAGAATATCCAGGGACACAGCCTCTGTTATAAAACTTCTAGATGAGTCAGCCATATGCTCTGTTGAGAGATTACCACTGCCAATCGTAGTCACATGCAGCTTATAAGGGACAGTGCTCCCCAGTGAGTCCACCTTGAGAACTAATCATCTGCAGCAGTGACTGATGTTCGGCGTAAGAAAGTGCACATTAAGATATCTACTCTGATAATGTATTTGCCACAGCAGATTCTTAACATGTTTTTGTTTGTGATGAGACTTCAACCAGCCTAATATTTAGGTTTAATGTTTGTAACAAAACTAAGATTCTTCCCTGCTGTACACACCCTGCCCTGTTGAAAGTGCTCTGGCAGGCGAGACATTATGATGTCCGAAAAGGACACTAGTTTGCCTGCAAACTGTTTTGTCGTTTTGTGGTTCATCATTATATAATCATCATTATTACTACCATTATTTACTTTTTATCTTGGTTCAGTTGCTTGTGATTATTTTTCCTTTTCTTTCAGTTGCTGCACTGCTTCACTGTGACCTGCCAGTACCCATGTTAATGATGAGTAGGATGCAAATCTAGTAGTATCTCTAAAGATTGCCTATGAGGAAAAGTTAATCTATGGAGAGTTATAAGTAAATTACAAATTTCTAGTCTAGCAGAACAAACATAAATAAAAAGAATGAATGGGTTCTATTCATATTTTGCACCACATTTCCTGTCTTACGACAGTGTAGTAGTATCTTGGCTCACTGTGATGAAAATTTCCAGGAACTTCTTTCCATTTCTGCACACTGCCACAGCTCGTGGCAATTTGCATGCAGTTAGGACTCAACTATGAAATTTAAGTTTTTCTCCAATTATAATTGTATAGGCATGTTTTGTATACACATATATTTTTAAATGAGATAACATGCTAGATACTCCTAGTTTTTATAAAGTTATTACCTTGAGGAAATTACTTCAAAACATACACTAACATTTTTAGGCCACTTGTCTATAATTTAACACTTTTTTATATGCCATATAATATTTGGAGTGCTAATGTTTTACAAATGGGAGAAACTACAGTACATAGAGTTTGTAACTTTTTAGGTCCCACTTTGATTTGTGGCCAGCCCCCCCAAATAAAGACCAAGTCCTTTAATTGGTTAACCATCACTCTCATCTTTATTCATGTCTAACCACTTTTGGTAACCAAGGACTTAAAAATATTTCATATAATCTCTACAGTGCATGTGTATATGCATATATATGTCAATACTCTAGTTACATTTCTATATTCATATGTAAACATATTTCATATAGTTAAATATGATATTGACGTATTGATGTATCAGGTAGTTTACATATGTGTATCAATTAGATAATATGTCTTTGTGCATTTAAGTACTCTCATTACTGGCTTGATTTAGAACTAGTTTTTTGGTGTTCTTTCACTTGAATTAAAAAATATTTTAAATTGCTTTTTATCACTTTGTACAGATTAAGATTCTTCTCTCCTCCCTCCTTCCTTCTTTACTTCCTTCATCCTTTCCCCTTGGGGAAATTTGTTGAAAATTTAAATGTTGGCCAGGCGCAGTGGCTCACACCTGTAATCCCAGTACTTTGGGAGGCTGAAGTTGGCACATCACTTGAGGTCAGGAGTTCGAGACCAGCCTGGCCAACATGGCGAAACCCCATCTCTACTAGAAATACAAAAACTAACCTGCCATGGTGGCACATACCTATAATCCCAGCTACTCAGGAGGCTGAGGCTGGAGAATCACTTGAACTCGGGAGGCAGAGGCTGTACCACGATGGTGCCACTGCACTCCAGCCTGGGTGATAGAGCAAGACTCCATCTAAAAACAAAAATTTAAATGTTGCCTTATTTTGTACTAATTCTTCTGTAAACCAGAAGTCCTTTTGAATGTCTGTTTCAATTATTTCCAGTTCTGGTTGAATCTTTCATTTGATTTAGCATATCTGGTACTTTTCTTAATGGGGAATTAATATAGAAAATATTCTCAGAAAACCAATGCACTAAAGTCCTGCCTATTTTAGGAGACTAGTAGCAATGTCTTAAATGAGTGAGTGTACTCATGACCCTTTGTGACTTTGCCCCTGAGTTTTATTTTGAATGGCAGTTCAGCAACCCTTGCTAGCGTTTGCAACTTGAAAGTAATTAACTGCTCTTTCAACCTAGCTACATAAATGCCTTAGGATGTACCATAAAAGGCCCATATCATGTCTTGGTTCAAGGAATCGCCTAATGATATGAATTGATGTTAAATCATTGTGAGTTAAGGCAGAGCTGTTTAAAGAAATGAAAAACGAGCACAAAGTTTCAGTTTATAAATAACAGGAACAATATTTTAGTAAATGTGCATTATGTTTGTAGTCTCTGAAGTAAAATTCATTTACAGTTTGTTGTCTTACTTTGACTTAATCAAGTGAGATTTCCCTAGCAATTTTAAAAAGTCAGTATGATTTATTCCACCTTGAATATGGAAAAGAACTGAGATACCCAACCCAACAAAGGGAACCAGTGTTGCTGGGTTTTAGCTGGTCTAGGAATTAACCCAGTATTATCTCAGGTGCAAACCTCATGTGGTGCTAGCTTCCCGAGGTCCTCTTCAGCAGGAAACACGTCTGTGATTGATTAGTTATGTCTGCCATACAAGAGGATGCGAGAGGGCAGCAGAAATTTCAGCAAGCAAGCCAGCATATGTTAGTAATAGGATGTAGCAGATTTTATTTTTCCGTGCATTTGTATGAGCAAAATGAGGAGTTAAAAACAGAACATGCCAAAAAGGCACAAATCACCCATGGAAACAGTCTTGAAAGAAATCACTAGATCTGTGTTTTTCTGAGAGGGAGATTTGTTCAGGTAGAAATATGTTGTTTTGTGCAATGATCTCATTTATCATGTGTGGTATCATTCACAGTGACATTGGCACATGGAATACCTTCATTTGGTACCTGGAGAGCCTTTCAGCGAGCATCTAACTAATATACTGGGAATACTATTTATCATAAGATTGACAATGATATAGAAAAAGAGTCGATCTCAGATTTTAAACAATGAGAGGGACTTCTTGGGTTGTAAAGTGTGTTTGCTATTGATTTCTTAGTTTTATCAACTGGGCATGGTATGTTCTTAGCTTCAGAGCTTTCCCTTCTATTCACTGCTTTAGTATGACTCTATTACTGGAAGTTCCCTGAATGGCAGCAGTGGTGGACTTCGTTATCCAGAATGCTCAATTCTCCTGTGGCAGATTGAGTCCATTTTGATTGTCATTTTGGGAAACGAGTCATCCTGGAGATTTATTTTTGATGAGATAAACTATAATTTCAGCATGTTTTTAAAGTGATGATATCCTTGGAATATAAATATAAGGAAACAATTTAATGATGTAGAAACTGATACCTTTGATGATTTTGAAGACATTCTCAATAAGGAGATTGACGATGAATGCTTCCTAGAGCTTAAATTCTTGAGAGAACTTTCACCAGTTGACTTTAGTGAGAGAAAAAAAAAAATCCTTTGATACCTGGGTAACTGACTCACTCTAATGAGAGAGCTCACTCATTTAAGATATTGTTACTATTATTGTAAAACAGGCACCACTTTAATGCATTTTTCTCTTCAGAATATTTTCTGTATTAATTTATCATTACAAAAAGTATCAGATATGCTAATTTGCATATGCTGTGCACAATAGTTGGTATCCTAAAACAAATTAGGGTTATGCCTACTTGAATAAGCATGTGTTTAAAGATGGTTTATTTCACAACTTTGAATGCTGTGAAAACCTTTATCAATATGCTTTTTCTTATTAACCTGAACAAATTGTTTGTATCAGTTTACTCCTGAAATGTTAATATCTTCTACATTTTAATAATTGATGCATGTTTAGCTCTTCTAAGACTGAAGAGTAAAACATCTGAAAGATAGCTTTCTGGTTTGCCTTTCAGAACCACCTGTTCCTATTGCCCCACCTCAGCTCGCCTCTGTGGGAGCCACCTACCTGTGGATACAGCTCAACGCCAACTCCATCAATGGGGACGGCCCATTGTTGCCCGAGAGGTGGAGTACTGCACGGCCAGTGGGAGCTGGCATGACCGGCAGCCAGTTGATTCCACGAGCTATAAAATTGGACACCTTGACCCTGATACAGAATATGAAATTAGTGTGCTCCTGACCAGGCCAGGGGAGGGTGGCACTGGCTCTCCTGGGCCAGCTCTCAGGACGAGAACAAAGTGTGCTGGTGAGTATAAGGAACACTGCAACTAATTGTCATTGTCTCTCCAGGTGTTGACTGGCAGCACTGGGGTTGATCAGATGGCTGGCACGCTTCCCCTAGCTCTATCAAAACCTGTGTATGAACAAAAAATGCCCTTAGCCTGTGAGTAGTTGACTAACACCTTTGAACCTGGGGATCACTGACCTCGAGGCTTGGTATTTCTCAGCCTGTCCCCCACCCTTTTTCCTGTTCTTAATTTACTTCTTACTCCGAGTACCACAATAGTTCATACAAGAATTGTCTGTGAGGTTCACAGAAACTGTCTACTCTAATGTTGTCCTCTAATAGGTCAGACCCTCTTAATTTGGCCACTTCGTTTTATGTTCATAGTTAATGTGCTTGCAGCCTAGATGGGCTCTGGAATAACAGATTCCATCTTAGAGATAGCCTTAAAGATGTGTTTTCATTGATGGGTGTTTAATGGAGGGTCTGCTGGCCAATGACTTAGGGTCATTTGTATCATAAGCAAGAGTAATTTGTGTGCTGGGTGCAGTCTTTAGATTCTTAGATTATAAATTTCTAATTGTGCTAAACCCATACAACTTAAGTTAAAGTAGAGTTAATGGAGAGAGAAGTGTAAAATCTTCCAAAAATCAAAACCTGAAGAAAGTTCCCCCATTAGAGGTTGTTGTGTTGTTTCTATACGGCTGCTCTCTGGTAGGAAGCAGAGAGAAACAGTATATTGGGATACTGAAATGCTCTTTTATCATGTAAATGAGGAATTTCTGTGTTGAATTGTGTGCTGAGATGAGGCGATTCCATAAATTGTTATGGCGTTAAATATTCAGGTAGCATTCGATAAGAATACATTTATCAATGTTTCATTTCTTTCTTGAGTTTTAAAAATGCTTACCATAGTCCCTATCTGGTAGGAGTAGGATAAATTATTAAACCTTAACCATTGTAGCCAGTTTAAAAATGTATTCTTCATAATTTATATTATACCATGTCCACAAGTTCAATACTCATGGAAAATTCTGTATTTTAAAAAAGATATTTCTTAGAAAAGGGAACGGGTATCTTTTTTTTTTTTCCTAGAGATACATGCTATTGAGTACAGGGACTGGCCTGGGTTATTAAACTGTATACAAAATTTGCTGTTTTCTACATCTTTCATCTGTTTCTCAGGCCCCACATCTGTATCCTCCTGGCACCTTTGTGCAGGGACTTTGGTCCCTGGAATAAAACCTGCTGTTTTGAACTGGTGATTCCCACAACCTTGAGTGGTGGTTCTAAAGAGAAAGGAGAATTTCCCAATCCTTTCTCTTCCTCTCTTCTTTAAACCTTGTCATCTCTTCTATTTAGTTGAGTAAATTCCATTATTGTCGTAAAACAATTTTATCTCATCATTTGTTGCAATGAAAACAGTAGCTGTGGGTAATATTGCCTATATCATTTTACAACATAGGCGTCGCTTTCAAATCTGTTATTTTACCATTGCCTTATGAATTCTCCAGGGCAGGTTCTGTGATCCCCATAATACAGATCAGGAAAGTATAGCCCATGTGAGCTCCTGTCCACTTCTAAGCTCACTCTGTAAGAAGTAAGTTTGGTGTATTTCACTGTGGTGTTATCTTAAGAACTCCTGTTTTGGGCATGGCAATATGTAGTTTCTCTCTCTCTCCAAAAGCAGGTTAGAATTTCATTGTTTAGATTGGAGAGTGTGATCTGTTTCAGTTCTAGTCACTAGCAGCCCCACCTACATAATGTTTCCAATCCTATCCTTTTTTTTTTTTTACACATTTTTGCCTTTTCTTTTGGTTTCGTGTCTGTACATCTCAGCTATTGACACATTGCTGTATATATTTCCACTGATTATAATGCATGTGTCTGTGTTTTCAGGAAGACTTTTGATATTGCTGCATGATGTGTAAATGGATAATGCTCAAAGAGACAAAGTACCTTTTTATAATAGATTGACAGTTGTTTTTAAGAAGTGAAAACCAATTTTGAATTGATATTTGTAGGCCCACACTGTGCCTTAATGTATGAAATCTCACCTAAGCCAGGAAGCCTAATGACAATGTGCCCTTTCCTCTGAACTGTTTGCAGCCTGCAGTTGGCGCTGTTCGTGATGCATGGTCTGGATGTGCCCTGTGCTGGCATGGAGTCACCCTTACAAAATGGCCGTGAAAATGTTAGATGAGAGGGTCAAAGTTAGAAAGAAGAGGGGGAGGCATATTAGATGGGTGAGGAAAGTTAAAGGTGAGGAAGTGAAGTCAAATGAGACTTCTTGCTATAGGAAGAACTATAGTTGACCCTTTCTTGAGCTGGGGTTTTGAGAAAATCTGCAGGTAATATCAGTAATCACTGTTTATGATCTGTGTGGAATTTTGGGAAGCAGGGACAAGTTAAAGGGAAAAAGACAGATGCTGTAAAGTATAGAATCAAAATTTGATATCAGTTCCAAAGTGTTATACAGATGGTTTGTTAGCACTTAGAGTACCTAAAGAGGAAGTCATGGATTTCAAAAACCTGGGAGAGACTGGAAGCATTCTGCAGCAATTAATAGAAAATATCCTTGGCCAGGCGCAAACGTGAATGAATCTAATAGGGTGATAAGTAGTAGGAATAAATCTAAATCCTTCCTGTATGGTTTTAAAAAGCCAAGAGTACTGGCTTGGAATTAGAGTAATACAATTCAGCAGCAATATATATATGAAGAAGAGATTGAGGATTTGGTTTCAATGCAAATAAATCTACAATATCACCCATGTTGTATTAATTATCCCTGTGATGTTAGTGCTTTACCGTACCCTACAAAAAAAATCCTAAAATAATCTTAGGTTGCATCAGGAAAGCAAAATGACCATATTGAAGTAGGGGATAGCCTTACTCTGCCAGTGCTGTTTAGGCTTCCCATAATTCTCACTTTATTTCTAGTTCCTGCTTTTTAGAGAGACAGAACAAAATAAATTTTGCCCATGGAGAGAGCAATCAGGATAGAAAAGGGCGTGGAACCTTTTTCAACCAATGAGGAATGATGGAAAGAACTGAGAAGGGGTGAGGAGGAAAGGCTGAGTCATGAATAGTGAGTTATCTTGTGGCTGATTTGTTCAAGTATAACCTGACATGGTAGAAAGTGATTTCTATGTTCAGAAGAGGATTGAGCTGGTTGACCTTGAAGATCTCTTCAGTATGAAATTCTGTGATTCATTTCTTGCTTGCTTTCTGATGAGATGATCCACTGGATATTTCTACCCTGAAACTCTTTCAGTTTCATTATTATTTCATCCTTGTCTAAATACTCCATAATCATGCTTATCAAGTACTATTCTTTGGGCAGTGAAGGTCTGCTATGACTTTTCCAAAAATCTGAGCAAAGGGGGTGTAAGTTTTTATTACCGTGAAATAGAATAAATTTGAAGGACTGACTCAATCTGAGATTTGCTGCCTGGTTTTTGGGCTAAAATATCACTTCTTCCATGAAATAATAGTGCTTTTGGGTGCTAGAGCCAGAGTCAGCGGTTGAGACCACTGGCTCTGGGAGCAGCCACCTGGGTTTGAGTTTTGGCTCTGCCTGGCACTAGACACAGGACTTGAGAAAAACTGCTAACCTTCTCTGGGCCTGAGTTGCCTTATCTATAAAACAGAGATGATGATAATAATATATATTTCATTTTTTGTGTGTTGTGAGCCTTAATGAGCTAATGCATATTAGTTGCTAGAACAAACTCTTACATATAGCACGTGGTCGATCAGAGTTAACTACCACTTAACAAATTTTTGTCTTTTAATGTTTTCATTCAGAAGAATTAGACACAGGCAACCTCATTACCCAATGTTTTAGAAATATTACTTATCTGAGAAATCTAAAATCTGAGAACCATGGTTTTCTATTGTGGGCTCATAGAATTTCTCACAATTGTGCATTATGTTCTCATCTGTTAAATCCATTTATTTTGACCAAGCTCTATGTTTTCATCTCTGTGCTGCATCAGTGACACCTGTCCTATTATTTTTTGGTGACACCCATGAAACTGTATTTAGCTTCTTGTATTAAAATGGCAAGATTACTATTTATTGCCCATCATCTGTGCAATTGAATTGATTTTCCTGTGTGGCTTATAGACACAATTTCATTACTGGTTGGATTTCTGCAAGGATTGTATTGTAACATACTTTGAAAACTCTTGCTTCTTATGCTTCTGAAAATATTTCCAAATATATGCACAAGCTCTCCACTTGAGACCTTGATCCAATCACATAGCTTCACATCTTCATCTCTAATGTGCACATCTTATGTGCAGCCTGTATTTCACAAGCAGTTAAATAGTAGCCACTTGAAACAGAGAAATGGGTGATGTTGTTAGATTAATTTTCACAGTGGGCTTTTTATGTCTTTTAGTTGGAGATACTTCTTTTTATGTATTCTGGTTATAGGTTAACTGTGGTTAAGTGACTTGCCAATAACTGGCCCAGGAGCTAAGGAAGGATGATTATAAACTAATGATTAAACAATTAAGATTGGTGAGATTAAAATAAAGGTTAACTTAATATGTTCTTTCGCATTAAAATGTTTGAAAAAAATGATTGTACCTTAAAAATTATCCATAAGATATATATTGAGCATCCATATTTGCCAAGCACTGTTCCAAGCCCTGAGGGTAGAGTGACAAGATTTCTGCCTTCAGAACTTATATATTTTGGGATATTGGGAGAGAAGAAGTATATAGGCAACATATATATACATGTGGCCAAGGCAGGAGGACTGCTTGATACCAGGAGTTTGAGGCCAGCTTGGGAAACATAGCAACACTCATCGCTACAAAAAATTAAATTAAAAATTAGCTGGGCACGGTAGCATGCACTTAGAGTCCCAACTACTTGGAAGGCTGAGATAGGAGGATAACTTGAGCCCCAGAGTTGGAGATTACAGTGAGCTATAATAACACCACTGCACTCCAGCATTGACAGAGTAAAACCCTGTCTCTAAAAACAAAATACACACACACACGCACATACACACAACACATGCATATGCAATATTGTCAGATAATGATAAATGTTATGAAGAAAAATAGAAGAAGGGATAGGGAATAGAGAGGTAGGACATGATTTTTTAAATTATCTTATTGTGTTTAAATACACATAGCAATTTACCATTTTAACCAGTTCTAAGTGTACAGTTCAATCACGTTAGGTACACTCAGCCAATCTCCAGAATCTTTTTATTGTCTGTGGGTACATAGTAGGTATATATATTTATGAGGTACATGAGATATTTTGATACAACCATGCAATGTATAATAATCACATCAGTGTAAATGGTATATCCATTACCTGAAGCATTTATCCTTTGTGTTACAAACAATCCAGTTACACTCTTTGTTATTTTTAAATGTTTGATGAAATTATTAGTGACTTTTGTCACCCTGTTATGCTATCAAATACTAGTACTCATTCAGAATCTTTGCATCTTCCATGAAACTCTGCATCCGCTAAACACCAACTCTCCACTCCCCTTCACCATAACCCTGGCAACCACCAGTCTCCTTTTTGTCTCCATGGATTTAACTATTTAGATATCTCCTATAAGTGGAATCATGCAGTATTTGTCTTTCTGTGACTGGCTTATTCCATGTAGCATAATGTTCTCCAGATTCATCCATGTCATCACATGTGTGATTGCACCTTTTTAATTATGCTGACAATTGTATATATTTGTTTCATTGTAATTCTTTGTGAACTACTTAGAATCTATAGGCACTGACTTTGACTTTCAGTTTAAAAATGCACCTTCTTTATGGCCGAGGGAAATGTTCACTAGTAAAGCATGTACTGCTGGGTACCTGAGGAGTCCAAATACAATGAGGTGTCCTAGAAGTGTTCTGTCAAAATGGCAAGGCCATCCCATCCACAGCCAGCCTGCTGCTTGCTGGGAATAGGAGTGATGTGTTAGAAGTCTTTAATAAATGCGATATGTAAGAAATACACACATTTTTATAAATGTGATATGTTTTTTATAAAAGTGGTAGTGTTTTTATAACTTCCATTCTTTTAAATGATTAAGAGTGAGTGAGTTTTAATACCTGTCTCCATAGAGGTATGTATTTATCTGCCTAGTATATGCCTAGTTAGAGCTTTTTACATAACTATAATAAAAACTTGGACTATGTATTACGTTAAAATGTATTTTGTTGTACTTAGATGCTTTGATAAGAAGCAGTTATGGCTCTCTTACCTGCAGTATTTTCAGTGGCACAAGACGTTAGACATACTTGTCACTGTTTGGAGTTATTTCACCTTTCAAACTTTGTTCTGTGAAAGGTTCAGTATGGCTGATCCCATTGTGGTATGCAGTTTTGGGAATCTCTTATTCTTTGTGATGACAGTTGTACTGTTGCACTTGAACAGATGTGTTTGTGTAGCTTTCTTGTATCCTTGCCTTGTTCTTCTACGACAGAAAACATACATAAACAAACATATATTTGGGGGTGTTGGAGGGAGGGAGTATATAGGCAACATATATATATGGAGGATAAATAAAGGGTTAGTGTTCTTTCAGAGTAAGGACCCAACATTCTTTTCTTGACTGGGAATTTTGTGCTAACTACAGATTTATGGTGCTGTGTTTTTTTTAATCTTACACCTTGAGAACATTTCTCAGTATGCCTTATGTCATGGCATGCCCTGTCTGTCATACCCGGTCTAGTCTAAATGTCATGAGATTTAGGTTCATACTGGTTTTGAAATATTAATTTGCTGTGTTTGCCTAGTGGTAACATAAGAGTGACTTGTCTTCAATGCAGCTGAATGAGATTCTCATGTTGGAAATGAGTAGTGACAGGTTCCTTGGCAAGGGGGCATTACATGAAGCCAAAACTGCATGATGCCTGCATTCAACTGAAGGCCAACCTTGCTGCTATTTATTATTTTTAGTTTCTTTTTGTGGGAAAAAATTAAATAATTCTGGTCGAAATGGGGATAATCTGAAATTAAACCCTGCCAAAACCTGATTTATTTTCTCTTAAATCAAAGATAGTCAGATTTGTCTTTTCTGTACAAAATTATCACTGGCATTACAATAAGTATCTGGACTTACAGGGCTGACCCTCATGTACCTGGGGCCATGTGGGAGCTAATCTAACAATGGCTGTTATTTAGAAGGAATAAAAGCCAAAGACCTAATTGAATGGAGCATAATTTATTTTTAATTTAAGTTTATTTACCAGGGAAAAAATTAAAAATGTTTTAATTCTAAAATAGCTCTGCCAAAGGGCAACATGTTTTAATGAATTTTTAATACATTAAGCCATTAAGAATCTTTTTAAATTATGAACATTAAAAGGGCATGATGAGTACCTTCCCCATTAGACTGCAGATGTAAAATACTTTGGATCACATCACAGTGTGCATAGGATAGGAATATATCAGCAACGCAGCATCTTTTTTGTTATAATATATTCAGTCCCTTCCTTACAGGTGTTTAGGCCCCAGAGATTTTGAAATTGATACCTAAACCTCACGTTTTGCTGCCCTTAAACACTGATTCAGCACTTTCCCTGTGCTTGAATCCTAAGGCAGCAGTGGAGGGGGATAGAATAGGCCTGTTGGAGCAATTCTGCATGAGAGGTTCAGAAGCTCCTCCAAAAAGTGTGGACAGATGGAGGTGGCTGTTCATAGAGTTATCCAGTGACTCTTAAAGTGTTGTGATAGCTCTCTTGAAGGTGTTGAGTGAGCCCCTTGGCTGTGAAAAATGAGTATGCTAACAGTGGTCCTCAGCTTCCTTTAGGCTTGTTTTTGAAATCTTTTTAGGTGGCTTCTTGTGTAGCTTTGAATACACTGAGGAGGCCAGGAAGATCAAGGGAAAGAGCTGAAGATTGCAATCGGGGGCCTGTGGCCTAGTCTTGCTGTTCCTCTGATGAGCCATCTAACATGCGGAAGAATCACAGAATCATTTCCAGGCTGTGTTTTGTCTATCTGTGAGGCGCTTGACCAGCTTCCTTGTTCTAGGGCTCTGACAGGCCATCAGTCCTTGTCAGAGGGGATTTGCTGCCGGAAAAACATGATTGTTTTTGGTATGAGTCCTTGACTGAGTACCAGCTACAGCTGTGAGCATGGTCCTCCAGCCCCTGGCATGTTTGAGGGTGCCTCTGCATTCTGCAGCAATATCTCCTAGGAAAGGAAGATATCTACTAAATCTTCTTTGAACAATTCTTAGCGAGACTCAGGCCATCTTAATTTTTCCCCAAATCTTTTATATATTTAGCAAGAAAAAAATTATTGATAATGATATGATTAATTTTTTATTAGAGCACATGCCTTAATTCTTTATCCCATTTATAATGTGGTGAGGTTTTATTTATGATCTTTATGTTAGCATTTATCCTACACTGGGGTCCTATGCATAATCTGTATGTACTGCATACGTATGTGTTTCAAAAGGACTTGGAGCATAATTGACTGCTTTAAATTATCATAAAGACTTATACTTTTGTCACTGCCTTTGTGAACATTCAGAAGAGACAGTGTTTCCCTCGGAAACTTCTTTCATTTTACAGTCTGACTGACTTGGGTGGGCGAATGCTGGTTCTGGCACAAATAGCTAACAAATGAGTTAACCTTCCTATTCCTAGTTTCCTAATACTTCTGGTCAGGTGTTCTTTTTGTTGTTGTTGTTTTGTTTTGTTTTACCAGAACCAGCATTGTCTTCATAAAGCTGCGGCGAAAATTACATGTGCGAATGCAGGAAAACTTGTTAGCAGAGTACTTTGGTCACCTGGTGTCTCCTGAATGAATCCTACGTAGGTTTATTATTAAATACTGATACAAAATTAAGTTTTATTGCCAGGAGGTATACACATTCCTGTGGTGAAATCTTTCAATAGAATTTTTACCCTGAATGGATTGGGTTGTATTTGACGCACACACAAGTTGCAGTTTACTTTAAGCAAAAGAAAAAATGTATATGTATCCTCAGGGTAGTGCCAAGAAAAACAAAATGATCACATGTTCACTGGAAGCTGGGAGAACTTTTTGTTTTGCCTCTTTAAGGTGCAGTAAGGATAGAAAATAGCATAGTGACCCGGGGTCACTGTGCTGCAGGGTGACACAGAAAATAGAATAACTGCAAATACTTTATTTATATGTGAGACATTATTATGCTGTGGTTGTGGATATATTGCAATTATTAGTGACATGATGAGTGTTTTTGACACTTAACCTTTTGGAAGTTTCTGCCCCTACTCTAACACTTCTCTTTCTGTTTGTTTGTTTGTTTTTCTTTTTTTTTTTTGAGATGGAGTTTCGCTCTTGTTGCCCAGGCTGGCGTGCAATGGCGCAATCTCGGCTCACTGCAGCCTCCAGGTACAAGCAATTCTCCTGTCTCAGCCTCCCAAGTAGCTAGGAGTACAGGCATGCACCACCACACCTGGCTAATTTTTTTGTATTTAGTAGAGACAAGGTTTCACCATGTTAGTCAGGCTGGTTGTGATCTTCTTACCTCAGGTGATCCATCCACCTTGGCCTCTCAAAGTGCTGGGATTGCAGGTGTATGCCACTGCACCTGACCCAGTCTAATACTTCTAAATGTATCCAGAGGACTCAAAGCTTGATGGCAGTTTGCTAGAGCCAGAAGGCTGAGGTGTTCTGGGGAACAAACTTCCCTTTTGCTCATTTGCACGGCTCCAGGAAGGTCTGTGGATCTGTATTGAATGAGATTGGATAACTGGGGTCTTGGTGCTGTGGATCTAGGGAATTAAAGCACACAGGTAAAATTGTTCACGCTAAGGGCTGCTGCTGAGCCAGACTTACCTTGTATCTGGTGTCCCTGGCCTGAGAGTGGGCAGAGCCAGTCTTAGGGTGGCCTTTGTCTTCTGAACATTTTAGGAAAAGTTCACTCACTCTTGACTTACCAGGTATGGTATGTGTTGTGTCTGGAACCACTGTCATGCATTGGGAAACAGGTGGATTTTATCTTGACCTTCTGTGTCCTGTGTGCTTCCTTCTATCCATGCTCCTCTCAGCACACCCAGATTCCTTCTTTTCTTATCAACCCAGCTCTCAGTTGATTCGTCCTCATTAACACAAAATGTGGGCTCACTGGGACATACTTAGTGGCATCTGGCCTCCAGTTAGGACTTACTGACTTCAACTGTAAGGATAATGCCATTTGTGATTTTAAAAATTAAATAGGAAGTAAGATAAATGAGAGCTAAAGCTTGTATAGTCATAACAACAGATTATGAAAGCATGATGATACATCAAAATTTTAGTTTATGAGGGTTAGCCATGTTCCTTTGTGTAACACTTTTATAAATTAATTTTAAGAATATAAAGAACTGGTAATTACCTATTAGAATAAATTGCAAGTGAATAGGATGCTTTAAAAATGAATAATTCATATAAATGGAATTTAAATTATAAATACAAGAAATTTTATTAGGAAGTATGGTTATACCTATTATTAAAATAAAAAGATAATAGAGCTGTTTGATACCCAAATTGCTGATCCTCCATCCATGTTATTACCGTTATAGAATGAGTAATAGAAGTAATGTCACTATTCAGGTAAAATATTTCCGTTGACCAAATAGCAATATTTCATTCTTACAGATCTAGACAAGTGACTGTAAGCACATATTTATAGTCTGTGTTGAAACCCTTTCTAAAGGAATTTTTAGAAATACATTAACATTTGAAAAAATATACATATTAAAATATATTTCTGCTGAATATTACATATTTCTGTTTCTCTGTTCTTTAGCTCAGTTATAGTGCTCCTAATTTGAGTAATGAATTCATGATAAATAACATTTTACTTGTTAATGTTTGTATCTCGTTAATGGCCTTTTAAAATCACTGAAGTCATAGATGTCATATAAGAAGGCAAAAAATATAGAAGTATATGACGAAGAAGGTAACAAATTCCCTTCTCTTTCTTTCAGTCCCTTTGCTAGGAATCACCATTGTTAATCCTTTTGTGTTTATCCTTCAACATCTCTAAGCTCATTTAGGTGTATAAGTATCAATATATGTCCTCAGTCTCTCCCTTACTAATTCTAACAAATGGGATTATATTGTATGTGTTACTCATCAGCTTGATTTCACATCTGCCAGTATTCTCTGAACAGCTCTCTAGTTGCTAGAGTCCAGTACAATATATATATTTTATAAACATGTATAACCCACATATAACATATATAACCCAATCTTATTCGTACCTGTTTATTCTTTTGTAATATGGATGGCCTAATTTATTTAGCCCCTCCTCTCTTGATGGATAGTCAGATTTTGTTCATTAATAAAAAGGAATGTTTCAGTAAATATCTATAAATATATCTTGTATACAAATATTTCTCTAAGTTTACAGTTTTAAGGTAGAATTACCTGGCCAAAGATACATGCATTTGAGACTTTAGGAGGTGCTGTCAGATTCCTTTCTACAAGGTTCTATCAAGTTATGCTCTACCAGCAAGGTGTCAGAATGTCAGTGTCCTCAAATGCTTTTGAGCATTAAATATTAATGATCTTTTAAAACTTTAAAAAAACCAGTTTATTGGTTTTTAAATTGTATGTTACTGTTTTAATTCGCATTTCATGTCTTTCATGAAATATAAATTCACTGTTTATATTTGTTCCTCTGCAAACTGTCTATTTCTATCCTTAGGATGCTTTTCTAATCTTTTCCTTTTTAATTTGTAGGGATGTTTCCTGTGATAGGGTTATTAACTATTTGTCATATGTTTTCAAAATGTTTTTCTTATTCTGCCATTTGCTGTTGACTTTATTTGTGGTTTATTTTGTAACAGAGAAATCTTTAAATTTATCAATCATATCTTTGAGGGCTACCCATATTCATTAATATACAGTAAAGGAATCATTGGAATATAAATCAGTTCAAATATATATTAGTTTAATCTAGGTAGATGTGTAGATATGCAATTATGTTTGCTAAATGAACCGTTGTTTCTTCCTAATGACTTCTTACTTTCTAGTCTTGTTTTAGAAGATATTTTTCTACATTTTTGTTGAATTTTTTAAAACTTATTTTTATACTAAGAAATTTTAGCAGTGAGATTCTGGCCAAATAAAGATTTGAGGGGGAAGACTCCAGGGCTGAGG
The DNA here is from genome assembly GCA_036589455.1 of Ateles fusciceps. Taxonomy (NCBI): domain Eukaryota; kingdom Metazoa; phylum Chordata; class Mammalia; order Primates; family Atelidae; genus Ateles; species Ateles fusciceps. The sequence goes on from JAZHEH010001511.1 coordinate 13,836,481, forward strand.
AGGCTTCTGGGGGAGAGTTCCTTTGCACTTTAATGTTGTATGAGGAGAATGGTCCATTCTTACCTTTGCGTGTTGCATAATGTAGTGCCTGAGAATGTGGCAGGCAGCAGGTGACCACAGGGAAACCAGCTAAAAAGGCAGCTGCTATAAAAGCTGAGTAGACATAACTGAGTCAAAATGATCTCCACACCTCATTTTGGTTTGCCCCATTTGTTTATTCATTTATGATGTAGTCAAATATTTTTGAGAATCTACTTAGAGGTATTCTCCTAGGCTTTGAGGATATAGTTAGTAGGCAAAACTAACAAGTCGCCTACCCTCCTGCACACAGCTTTCTAGTTTCTAAAGTTCTCCATTGGTGTGCAGCGTGTGCACACATTTACATAAAGCAAAGCTTACAGAGATTCCCAGAGCAGTTGTAGAGAGGTAGTTCTAAAAGTCAACGTAAATATTAGATCAGACAGGAGCATCACAAATAAATTGTTTTAATCAGGATGTTTTGGGCTGCAAGTAATAGAAACACCCCTATATGCTAGCAATTAGGAAATTTATTAACTTGTATTAACGGGAAGTCCATAGGTAAGGCACCCTTTACAGTTCATTGTTCAGTGACTCAGTAATCTTCCCAGCGACATGGGCTCTTTCCAAATCTCTGGTCTATTGGTCTCAACCCCAGGCTGGCTCTCTTCGTGGTGTTAAGGTGACATTTAAAAGCAACTAGGGAAACATCCTGTGTTCACATTTAATGGGGAGAGAAGAATATTTCCCCAGGCATAGAATGTGACTTTTTTCTTTCAATCTTTTGTGTCAATTAAGGACTGATAATAACTAGAAGATTTTCATGAATTCTTTGCCTTAGTGCACTTACTCTTCAACTTTGACATACTTCAGTAATGACAGTGTACATTAGAATCACCTGGAGGACTTGTGAAACTATCCTGGCTGCCTCCTATCCCAGACTTATGATTTAGTAGGTTTAGGGTTGGATCAGGAATCCACATTTTTAACAAATTCCCCAGTGATGCTGATATTGGTGGTTGAAAACTACTGATTTACAGTAATGAAGATGCGTCCTTGCCCCACACACCTATTAGAATGGCCAAAATCAGAACACTGCCACACATCAAATGCTGGGAGGATGTGGAGAAACAGAGACTCTCATTTGTTGCTGATGAGAATATAAAAATAGGTACAGCCTCTTTGGAAAAGTTGGGCAGTTTCTTGCAAGACCAAACATACTCTTACTGTACAATCAGCAGTTATGTCCTTTGACATTTACCCAAATGAATTGAAAACTTAACACAGAAACCTGCATACCAGTGTTAATAGCAGCTTTTTATTCATATTTCTAAAACTTACAAGCAACCAAGAGGCCAGTAGGTGGTTGGATAAACTATGGTGCGTTGAGGCGATAGAATATTTTTCATTTAAGAAATGAGCTATTAAGCCATGAAGACACATAGAGGAAACTTAAATGTATATTAAGACATGAAAGATGCCAATATGATAATGCTACAGCTGTATGATTGCAGCTACAGTAAGGTTCCACATAACAATCTTTCAGTCTGTGAGGGTCTGCATATAAGATGGTAATCCCTTAAGCTTATAATGGAGCTAAAAATCACCCAGTAACATTGTAGCCATTGTAATTTCATAGCATAATGCTTTACCTTTTTTATGTTTAGATATGCAAATACTCATATTGTGTTATAGTTGCCTACAAAATTCAGTACATGGCCTAGGAGCAGTAGACTACAAAATATAGTCTCCCTGTGTAGTAAGCTATCCCATCTAGATTTGTCTAAGAGCACTCTATGATGTTCATACAATGATGAAATCACCTAAAGATGTTTTTTCTCAGGATGTATCTCTGTCATTAGGCAACCCATGACTATATATGACATTCTGGGAAAAGGCTAAAATATGGATACAGTAAAAGTATCAGTGTTTGACAGATACTTTTTCTATTTTGTTTGCTTGTTGCTGACAGAAGCTGGAAGAGGCAGGGATAAATAGGTAGATCACACAGGACTTTTTCAGGTACTGAAATTATTCTGCATGATACTATAGTAGTGGGTATATGCCATTATATAACTTCCAATAACCCACAGAATATACCACACCAAGAGTGAATCCTGATATAAACTCTGGACTTCGTGTGATGCTGATTTGTCATTGGTGCAGTATGTTGATAATGTGGGAGGCTTGGAGCCAGGGAAGTGTGGGGAATGTGGGGAATCTTCATACCTTCCACACAAGTTTGCTGTTAACCTAAAACTGTTTTACAAGATAAACTTTTATTTATGAAAAAAAAAAAAGAGCCTCACACTTGGGTCTAGGGATGGAATGAGCCATCCCTGAGCCACAAGCTATGGAAGACTAAATCACTGAACAAAACCAAGGATTTGGGGAGCTACTGGGAAGGAAAGAAGGAGAATGAATGCTGAGTAAGCAATTGACAGTGGTATAAAGGTTGATATGAATTGAATATAATAATGGTAGTTGAATGACTGCTGAGAAAATGGGTAAGATTTCTTATCTTGAGTAAATGTATTCATTTGTTAAGTACTATCAGTCAGAATTGAGATCTGCAAAGAAACTTTTAAAAGAAAGCTTGATTTTAACATTTAAAAAAGCTTGATTTTAACATGACTATTAGAAGATTTGACTATGGGGATCAATTGGAAATCCATTCCTTGTACTTAGCATGGATCTCACCTTAGGTCCAGTTATAATAAGAAAAATTAATAATACTTGAAGTTTGTTTTGTTTTGTTTTGAGATGGAGTTTTCTCTTCAGCCCAGGCTGGAGTGTAATGGTGCGATCTCCGCTCACTGCAACCTCCGCCTCCTGGGATCAAGCAATTCTCCTGCCTTAGCCTCCTGAGTAGCTGGAATTACAGTTAGCTGCCACCACGCCCAGCTAATTTTTGTATTTTTAGTAGAGATGGGATTTTACCATGTTGGCCAGGCTGGTCTTGAACTCCTGACCTCAGGTGATCTGCCCGCCTCAGCCTCCCAAAGTGCTGCGATTATAGGCATGAGCCACTGCACCTGGCCACCTGAATTGTTTAGAGAATGTTGGCAGGCACTTCACCATGGGTCCCTCATACATGTATACACGTTGCAAGCAGAGGCACTGATGGTCTTTATTCTGGTCTAGGGAACAGCCTTGGAATATAGAGAATATCTCTCTCTCGAGCACTGGATGAGCTTTGTGGTTGTCCAGCATAAGAAAGATAATGTCTTTCTTGGGAGCAAAGGATAGACAGGTTTGCTTACTGCCCATAATACAATATTTGGTTTTCCTAAGTCAGGGCTCTTTAGCTATGATACAAACCGACTTCATGTGTAGCATCAACTTGGATTCCTCTGTGTTGCCCCTTGAGACTTTGGGGACAAGAGAAGCCAACAGGAACACAAAGCTCATGTATTTACTGTGTTATCAGTAATATAGTCCTTTGTCTCTGGCCCAGGAGTCTCCTGTCTTCTGCCAGCATCCATGAAACTGTGGCAGGCAAACTTGTAGGCTTGAAACTTGATTACATCTCAGACTCCTCACAATTCTGGAGAGAATATACTTGGAAAAAAAAAATTCTTCATAATTTCCTCTAACTCTTAAATTTTGTTGACTGGGAAACTGAGGCTGGGATTAATAAAGCGACTTGTGCAGCTATGCAGTGTGTTTGTTTACAGAGTGCTTGGCCAGTCCACTGCTACCAACCCCATCTGAGAGCTGGTGCCTGCCCCTCTCTGTGCACTTGCCTTTAGCCTCACTGCAAAGCCAGCCTCTGTGAGTCTGCCCTATAGCTCTGGCTTAGGGTTGATTTAAGGATGGGATTGGACAGTAAGAATCTTTCACTTCAAGACAGAGCCAGATAAAACTGACGTGAACTGAGTGGAGTTTCTAGTCTTATATAACATACAGATATAAGTCGACAGGGTTATTCAACACCGAGAGATACGTACCTGTCAGGATCATTTAGCTGTAACTCTACTAAGAACTAGAATGGAAAACCAGCTGACCATCTCCACCGTTTTTCTATTTTGTTTGCTTGTTGCTGCAAAGAAGTTTATTTTAAATTATAAATGGGACTCTTATTTGACCACTAAATGGACTCAATTTGACCATTAAATATACCTCGTGGCCAGAGGCTATCTAGGCTTAGTGAGGTGGTCATGTTAATTGTTTTGTCTGAAGGTAAGCTCTTGGTGAGCCTGTCATGCTAACTTAGGCGAACGTTGGTAACACTTTCTCTGTTCAACACGTTAGCTTCGCATATATCTTTTTTTAATATAAAGAATTTCTTTGTAGTACTGTGACATCATAACTCTTGTTCTGTACTTTATCAATATTATACCTGGCCCTTACTCCATAATGATCAGTCTCAGCTTTAATTATTAAAAAGGTTTATATCATAATATTAAGGTGAGGATATTAAACATTATGAAGTGTCTGTGAGCATGTGACAGAGTATTCTTTCATATAAATTCCAGTACTGTTTTGTGATTTTTTTTTGAAAAGTCAGACATTTCTTTCCACCCTCAGAATTGCCTATAGCGACCTTTAAAAAACAGTGCTTCACCGTGGAAGCTGACAGAACTTGGCTGTGGGCTCCCCACCTGTATTTTGACTGAGCCATAGGCCCGTGGCAAAGAAAATTGAATGTTGCCTGGGTGACCTTATCTATAAGCTGGGTCTTTAATTTCATTGCTGTCTATATTGAAGCTATAGCTGTTGCCAAAGTGTCTGAAAACAAAAGGGAGGGCAGAGAGATGATTTCTGCAGATGATCTATGTGCAACCAACAGAGGAAATCACTGACCTGCCATCGGAGAGTCCTTTGTTCTGGCCACCTTTGTCTAACCCTGTCTAAGTATACATAAAACACAGAAAAGTTCACTTCTAGGATAAATCCTAGAGTTTCTAAGATTGACTTCTAAAGACATCAACTATATAGGTTTCTGTGTACATAAAATTTGGGATTTGGGATGCGGAAATTACAATACTTGGCAATTTGTAATTCTTACTGATATATTGGTTGGATACATTTGGAAACATTTTTAGAAACGCAGATCTAAGCTAAACATCTCTTTTGGGCACATTATGAATCTAAGGTGGTTCATTTGAGACAAATGGTTAATAATAGATGACGTATTTATTAGTCCAAATGAAAAATACTTGTTTAAATTAAACCTTTTCCCGAAGATAGTGCAGAGCTCATAATATGTATTTGCATTACATATTTTTTTCCAGGAGTTTATTCTGAGGAAATGACAACATTTTGAATATAATAGCAGAAATGAAATACGAAGTCGAAAAATGAGACTGGAAAAGCCCAGGCACTGGCATCTTGTGTTGTGCTAAGTGTTCCCTTGTCAGCTTGCAGGGTGCTGGCAGAAGTGTGGAGGGGGACACAGGAGAAGGCTGGGATGATGCTCGGAGGCTGGGGAACAGGCTGCACTGGCATTTCCAGTGAAGCAGCTTGGGACACACTCCCTCCTTCTGCCTGAAAAGGGCTAAGGGTAAGGGTCCACCCTGTCCCACCCTGGGTTGATCCCTCCCAGGTGCCCACATCTCTAGGGCTCTGTCCTCAGCCCAGCTCTTACTCCTGCCTCCAGGCGTGCTGGCTCCTGGATATCCCACATGGATTCCCTGGGCATCTCCAACTCCTCATCTCTATAGTGCAGCCGAGCATCTCACTCCTCCCCCTTGGCCTTGCCTCTCTTCCCAGCCCCACAAAATATTTTGTTTTACCAGTGTCTCTTACCTGAATAAATACTTCAAACTGCCCACTCATTTTGGCCTGAAACCTGAATTGCCCTTGACTTGTTCCATTACTTCACCTCTGCACTAAATCAATTACTAAATCTCACGTATTCTCTTTCCTAGGTGTTTTGGTGTTTGGGAGGTTTCTCTGCAATGCTGCTAGCCTAGCCTCAGCCACTACTATGGCTCCCCATTGCACCTATATTCTCTCTGCTCCTCTCCAGAGTTGCTCTACCTTACAGCAAGAGATCGTTTAATTTAATTTTATTTTTATTATTTTTAGAGACAGGGTCTTGCTCTGTCACCCAGGCTGGAGGGCAGTGATGTGATCGCAGCTCCCTCCAGCCTCAACCTCCTGGGCTCAAGTAATCCTTCCACCTCAGTTCCCCCAGGTAGCTAGGACTACAGGCACACACCACCACGCCTGGCTAATTTTTAAAATTTTGGTAGTGACTGGGTCTCACTATGTTGCCCAGGCTGGTTTCGAACTCCTGGGCTCAAACAGTCCTGCCACCTCTGCCTCTCAAAGCACTGGGATCATGGGTTTGAGCCACTGTTTTCAGCCGTCAGAGGTCTTTTATAAATGCACATTTAGTCATACCATTTCTAAGCAAACAGACTCCTTAACACGCAGTTCCCTAATCCCCCTCCCCATCGCCTGCTCCTTGTTTCTCCATAACTCTTCTCATAGCCGGGCATACGAGATGCTGGGATTTCATGTGCTGATCTGCCCCTGCCTCCCTCCACTGGAGCATGAGCCGACCTGGCAGGACTTTCGTCTGGCTTGCTTGCTGTCCCTGAGTTGACCCATCGAAGGCACTCCGGGAATGGAAATGAGTGGTTGGGGCACGTTCCCTATTGTCTGGCTCTGGCCCCCTCTCCATCACTTCCCCTCATTTTTCCTCATTGCTTTCACAGCTACAGCTTTAGCATTTTTATTTTCTTGAGGTCAAGGTTCTCTTCCTGCTTAAGAAGCACCATGAAGGTTGAATCACACTTCCTCTCCCACCATCTGCCCATCCCTTTACTCTTCTCTGCCCATCTCTTCACTCTCTACTTAAATATCCCCTCCTCAGGGATGCTTTCCCTAAGCAGTCTCTGGGTGATGAAGCTGTGCATTCCCTTATTTTTTAAACATCTAATATAACCACTACACTGGAAGCCTCAAATCATCAGTAACCCTATCTGCCTTGTCTATGAATGCACACACAACACCTAGCCTAGTGTAGGCTTTCAACAAATATTTTGGAGACTGAGTCCGTGTGATTCAGCCTGCATTAGTGCCTAATAAGCAATGAATGGTCATTATTTTTTCCTTCATGGAGCCACTTACATCAATTAAAGTGTGAGGTAGTCTCCTCTCTACCCCCAACCCCTATACTTTGCCCACCTGATCTTCCAGCTGAAGCTCTCTGGCTCCCATACTTGTCCCAGGGGAATGATTGTGATGTGCCAGGACAAAGTACTGAAATATATATGAGTATTAAGTGTATGCAGTCATACATCCTTAAACAACAGGGCTGAATTCTGAGAATTGCATCTTTAGGCGATTTGGTCCTTGTGTGAACATCATAGAGTGTACTTACCCAATTGTAGGTAGCAGAGCCTGCTATACACCCAGGCTGTATGTGGTATAGCCAAGGCTCCTAGGCTGCAAACTTGTACAGAAGGTTACTGTCCTGAATACTGTAGACTCTTGGAACACAGTGGTAAGTATTTGTGTAGCTAAACATTGAAACATAGAAAAAGTACAGTAAAAACATGGCATCAAAGATAAAAATGGCACACCTGTACAGGATATCACCATGAATGGAGCTTGCAGGACTAGCAGTTGCTCTGGGTGTCAGGGAGCTAGTGGTGAGTGAATATGAAGGCCTAGGCCTAGGACATTACTATACACATTACTGTAGGCTTTACAAACACTGCACACTTAGGCTACACTGCATTTAGTTTTTAAAATTTGTGTCTTTAATAATAAATGAAGCCTAGCTTACCTAAACTTTTGTACTTTATAAACATTTTAATTCATTTTTCATTATTTAACTCTTTTGTAACAACACTTAGCTTAAAACACAAACACGTAAAACTGTAAAAAAATATTTTCTTTTTTATATTCTTGTTCTATAAGTTTATACTTTTTTTTAACTTTTAAAACTGTTGTGATACCTAAGACACAAACACACACACACTAGCCTAGGCCTACACTGGGTCAGGATCACTGATAGCACTGTCCCCATCCTGTCCCACTGGAAGGTCTTCAGGGGGCAGTAACACTCGTGGAGTTGCCATCTCCCAGAATAAAAAGGCCTTCTGCTGGATACCTACTGAAGGTCCTGAATGAGGCTGCTTCACAGTTAACTTTTTTTTTTTTTGGATAAGCAGAACATTGTAAGATAAATATTAAAGGCCAGGTGCAGTGGCTCACACTTGTATTCCTAGCACTTTGGGAGGCCAAGGTGGGCAGATCACTTGAGGTCAGGAGTTTGAGAACAGCCTGAATCAACATGGAGAAACCCCATCTCTACTAAAAATACAAAATTAGCTGAGCGTGGTGGCACATACCAGTGATCCCAGGTACTCGGGATGTTGAGGCAGGAGAATCTCTTGAACTCGGGAGGCAGAGGTTGAGGTGAGATTGCACCATTGCAGTCCAGCATGGGCAGCAAGAGTGAAACTCTGTCTCAAAAAAAAAAAAAAAAAAAAGAATTAAAAAGTATATTATAGTAAATCTGTAAACCAGTAACATAGTTGTCAGTTATCATTAGCAAGTGTTATATACTGTATATGGTCTTATGTGCTAGACTTTTATATGACTGGCAGTGCAGATTTCTTTACAGCACCATCACCACAAACACCTCACTGTGTGTTGTGCTATGACGTTAGGACAACTTGGACGTCACTAGGCGTCAGGGAGTTTTCAGCTCCAGTATACTCTTACGGGACCACTGCGGTATATGTGGTTTGTTGTTGATGGAAATGTTGTTATGTGCTGTGTGATGGTATATCTTTCTCTGAGAGTTATTAAAAGTAAGGAAGCTTCTACAAGGCCTGTGAGGCCTCACATTCATGACTCAGGGCCCTCACCAGGCTCTCTAGATAGCTCCTATTTGGCACTATCTGTATTTGCCATGATTCTGGCATTCCCGTTCTTATTTTCATGTCTCTTCATTGCTGTTCACTTTCTCAGAAATGCCTTTTCCTCCTCTTTTCTTGCTTGTCAAACACACATACTTTCTTGGTATAAAGTAGGGGTCCCCAACCCCCTGACTGCAAACCAAGTACTGTCCATCTGCAGCCTGTTAGGAACCTGGCCACACAGCAGGAGGTGAACACCGGGCAGGCAGGCATCACTGCCTCAGCTCCACCTCCTGTCAGATCAGCAGGGGCATTTGATTTTCATAGGAGTGCAAACTCTGTTATGAACTGTGCATGCGAGAGATCCTTATGAGAATCTAATATCTGATGACCTGAGGTGGAACAGTTTCATCCTGAAATTACACCCCAGACTGGTCAGTGGGAAAATTATCTTCCACAACACCGGCCCCTGATGCCAAAAAGCTTGTGGCCCGTTGGAATAAAGGAACGGGAACGCCTGTCTTATTCTTCAGACAGAGTCTGTGCCCTGCCTCTGTCCTGCCATAGCACTTTCACTATAGGCATTTGTCTCATAGGCTAGAACTACGCTTTTTCTCTCCAACTTGCTCATCAGTCTGTGTAAGACCGTAATCTTACCTTTTTTCTCTTGTGCACTAATGCCTGGCACACCCTAGGAGCCCAGAAAATATTTTAAACATTTAAGTAAATGCTCCTAGTTATGTCTCCATTGGAAGGCATATTTGCAATATATTTCCCTGTCGTCTTTGCCACTAACCTTCGTCGAGAAAATAATCTGTGAAAGGTCATTATCAAGTTATCTCAGCACTTATTTAATGTGTGTTTAGCTGCTTTACTGTCACATAAAAACGTGTAGTAGTAAAATAAAGTAATAAATCTGTCAATAAAAACCCCACTTCCACTCAATATTTAATGCTAAAGAGCCAGAGACATTTTAGATTTTCATCCATAGTACTAAATTGATGTTATCAAGGTCGGTAGCTGATCAGTTTGCCTTGAAATGCTGTTAACTTGATGAATGAAAATGTAAATTGTTAGAATATAGTGTGTTCTGGAAAACAGTGTGTTTCAGTATTCTTTACGTAATAGTCTCCAAATAAGGTCAAGATAGGAAGCAGCCTCATGCTATGAAGCACCTCGTGTTTCTAACAAAGCAAGGGCAATGATGACTGCTGATAAGCCACCGTACTCACCGAAGAGTCTAGAAAAATGTGACCACCTTCTATAGAGCATTAGAGTTTATAAGGTAATGCCACGTCCATTTTTTTTTCTTGTCTAATCCTCATAATGATTACAAGGGAGATAACAGTATCCTCATTTTCCAAGTTGGGAAGCTTGGCTTCAAAGAGGTTAAATGCTATTCAGAGGTCACACAAAGCTCAATACAATCCCAAATGTTTTCTGACTCCAAATCGGGTTCTTTCTGTTATGATGTAGCTACTTCATTGCAAGGGAACTAAAAATTTCAGATCTATACAGATGTAGGAAATATTTAGAAAATCTACCTTTGTGATTAATATTTTTAATGGTTTTTTAATTTTCAAATTTTGTGGGTATTTAGTACACACATATGTATTTATAAATATATTTGTGTAAACAAGTGTAAAATATATATATACATATACATACATATATATATATATATATATATATATATAAATATTTGTGGGGGTAAATGAGATATTTTGATACAGGCATGTAATGCATAGTAACCACATCATAGACAATGGAGTTTCCATCCCATCCCCTCAATCATTTGTATTACAAACAATCCAATTATATTATTTTAGTTATTTTAAAATGTACAATTCAGTTATTATTGATGATAGTCACCCTGCTGTGCTATCAAATATTAGGTCTTATTCATTCTTTCATGATTAATATTTAAAGAATAAACTTCAAGTAGTGTCCAGGGGATAGGTGGACTCTGGAATAGTTGTAGAGTTTGAGTGTACACAATCCCTGATGCAAATGAAAGTTATTTCAGAGTCAGGATACATTTCAAAAATCTCTAACTGTTTGTCCCTGACAGTATAAAACTTTCAGAATTCTGCAGAAAAGTAAACCTTTATTTCAGAATTATACTTTGAAGTTTGAAGATAAAAGGAGAGCTGTCTAAGGCCCAGTGCTCACATAGATGGACTAAAAACATTTTAGAAAAATTCTGGAGCGCTTATCAGAATTTGAAATGAATGTGATAACAGATCCCCTATAGTCAAGTCCTCACTACTGCATAACAAGGTTTAAAGCAGCTCAGCCCAGACTAATGCATACAAGAATCAAAGCCTTTTGCAGGTTTTGAAATGTGTTTCATTTTCTCAGGAAAGAGAAAAGCAGATTCCTTACTTTTATGTACCTGGTCATCTAGGAATATTTTCTACTCTGTGGTTCTGGTCCATTCTTAGAGCAATACAGAGAAACACAGGGGGAACTTGTTCAAATCTGTGATTGCCAGCTGTTATCTGGACAGTGTTTCCTATTGCCTCTTGGTGCCAGAATGAGCTGGCATTGTTTTGATGGGGATTGGAAACCTGTGGCCTGACATGGAGAATAGTGCATGCACATCCCCAGCCAAGGCCAGTGAACGAAGGTGTCATGGTCTGTGAGAGGTTCAGCTGTAGCACCTGGTACAACAGTTACTCAACATCCGTATGCAAGTGAGGGGCTAAATTGTGAACTAAAATGGCCTAAATTTAGCAAACGTTTTAAAAATTGGAAAATGTCTTTATAGACAGTAATTTATAGTGGAGGTCTGAGTTGGACTGAATATGTGTTCCTCCCTGATTCCTTTGCTATAGTTGTGACCCCAGTATTTTAGATTGTGACTATAGTTGGATAGGGTCTTTAAGAGGATAATTAACTTAAAATGTGATAATCCATTATGAATGGTGTCCTTGTAAGAGTTAGGACATGGGCATTTTACAGAGAGAAGACCACCGGAGGATACACAGAGAAGACAGTCATCAGCAAGCCAGGGAGACAGATCTCAGAAGAAAGTAACTGAGCCAATGTCTTGATCTTGGACTTCTGTCCTCCAGAACTGTAGAAAGTGTGCTTATTGTTTAGGCCACTCAGTCTAGGTTACTTTGTTATGGCATCCCTAGAAAATTTATTCAGCTGGTAACCCCAACATGGGGACTGTCAGTTAGACACAGCAATTTCAAGCTGTAACTTGTCCTCCAAAAATCTGTCTTTAATTCTCTATTCCCCACAGTGAGTCTCTTGAGAAACAAGTGTAAAAGTTTATTTAACCCTTGTTCAGTTGTGTTTAAATATTATTTTATAAGGGTTATTCTTATAGTTAGAGGAAAGTTGACTTAGTTATGATTATATTAGTGGGTTGAAGCTGGCTAAGCCACAGTAAGGGAGCAAGTAGATAAATGTTTGTTATGTTTAATTATTCTTAATTTATTAATAACATAAGCTGTTGATTCAGAATACTTAACATATAATAGACATGAGAATCAGTGATTGGGAGAAGATTGGCCATGAATGTTTCTTGGCAGGCTTCCTGTCATTCCACTGGGTCTGTGATCTGCGGTGAGCTGAGACAAACCTACAGCAAACGGGTCTCAGTTATTCTCACAGGAGTAGAGGATGGGGAATGGGGGACCCCTAGACTCCAGGGGCACAGCTGGGACTCATGCTAAAATTAACCTGGGGGTGCTTTCTTTTCTATTTTATCTATTTTAGTTTAGAAAACTCATAAAATGTAAGTAGATTTAATACATACTAAATCACATTATCTAATTTTTAAAACATTATGAAAGATTAAAAACGTTTTCTCAGAGTCAGCATTATGATTCACTTTTGTTCACAATCTTCATGGATTTAGTTTGAAATTTTAAGTAAACAGAAACTTTTCATTCTTTCTTGATGTCTTCATAAACAAATATGTATTTGAAAATGTAAATGATGACAGGCACAGTGGCTCATTCCTGTAATTCCAGCACTTTGAAAGGTGGAGGCAGGAGGATCACTTGAGCCCAGGAATCCAGGACCTGGGTAACACAGTGAGACCCTGTGTCTACAAAAAAAAAAAATTATCCAGGCTTGATGGCATGTGCCTGTCCTCCCAGTTACTCAGAAGGATCACTTGAGCCTGGGAGGTTGAGGCTGCAGTGAACTGTGATCATGCCACTGCACTCCAGCTTGGGTGACAGAGCTAGACTCTATTTCAAATAAAAAAAAAAAAAAGGAAAATGTAAATGATTTAGAAACGCTTTCAATGACCTGAAATTTTTGGTAAATAAACATAATCCTTTTATTAGTTTATGGTTTTAAAATTAGGCCCTTTCTAGTTTTGATTAAAAGAAATGAAAAGGGCTTTAAAATTTTTTATCATAATAAAGTGTACATTAATATTTTTCTTAGTTTAACCATTGTAAATGTACAATTCAGTGTCATTGTGCATTCACTATGTTGTGTAACTGTCACCACTATCTATACCCAAAACATTGGTATCATCCCTTACTAAAGCCCTGTACTATTAAATGACAACCTCCACTTCTCCCCTCCACCTAGTCTCTGACAACTTTTGTTCTGCTTTCTTTCTCTATGAATTTGCATATTCCAGGTATCTCATGCAAGTGGAATCATACCATGGTTTTCTACATGTTTCCGACTTACTTCACCAAGCATGGTATTTTCAAGATCCATTCATGTTGGTGGCGTATATTAAAATTTCCTTGTTTTTGGTGGCTGAGTCATATTACATTAGTTGGACATACCACCTTTTGTTTATTCTTCCACCTGTTGATGGGCATTTTGGCTGCTTCCACCTTTTTGTTATTTTGAATAATTTTATGAACATTCATGTATAATATCTGTTTGATTTCTAAGGGCTTTCGATACAAGTTAGATTTAGGCCTCAGAAAATGTCAGATTGGAGATCAAGTTCACTGTAAGAGTGGGGGAAAAATCATCTACAGAGCAAATAACTCTTGCTAAGGTTAGAGAGTATAGTACATTTATTTAGGTACGTATTGCCCATTATTATTAATATATAGTCAATTAATACTGGTTGGTCATAGATAAGTTGAAAGTTCATTCTCTATTTGTTTTGTGACTATTAGGTTTGTCATAATTACCACTGACACACGCCTGAGAGAGCAGCAGTGTTGATGGGTGTGGCTAACTTTTCCTGATTTCCTAATTGCAGGCAAAGTAACAGGAAAATTTAAATGACTTCCAGTAACTGGCATTACTGTACCAAACCATGGCAGTATGTCGGCGGCTTGTGGGTTCCACTGAAATTTATACTCACCTTGCTTTCATATTGCTATTATTAGCCCCAAACCACTCTTGGTTCATCTTAACATAATGCTTTATTTACAGTGCATGTTAATGTTTATTTCTTAACATGAATTAAAATTTAGCCATGACTCCTTGAGCAGGACATGTAGCATAATAAGAAGCAATTCTATCTCCTTACTCACTATGCGTATGGGATTTCTTCACTCATCCTGCTAGATAACATCCTGTCCCCTTATTGACTTCAGTTTTCCTAGCCTAGCCACTCAATTCTTCTTGGTTAACTTTTTTTTTTTTAACTTTTGAATAACATTTTTAATGTTGAATTCATTTACTTCCACACACTTTCTATAAGTTTCCAGAGTAGGAAAACCATTCCTATATTATTCACTGGCCATTATCTGCTCTCATACTCCTCACTTCACCTTTCATGGGCCTCACCTTTGCTATCTTCTCTTGTGAAGCTCTTCAAAGCTTTCTCTTTTCTAGGATCATGTTTTCTCCTTACATTTTCTTTATTTTTTTATTTTTTATTTTTTTTTTGAGACAGAGTCTCGCTCTGTTTCTCAGGCTGGAGTGTAGTAGCACTATCTCAGCTCACTGCAACCTCTGCCTCCCAAGTTCAAGTGATTCTTGTCTCAGCTTCCTGAGTAGCTGGGATTACAGGCATGCACCACTATGCCTGGCTAAATTTTGTATTTTTAGTAGAGACAGAGTTTCACCATGTTGTCTAGGCTGGTCTTGAACTCCTGGCTTCATGCAATTCACCCGCCGAGGCCTCCTAAAGTGCTGGGATTACAGGTGTGAGCCACCACACCCTGGCCACTCCTGATATTCTCTGATCATTTACTCTTTGCATCTATTCTAACACTAACTGTCATGCAAAATGCACCAATGCCTTTGCATTTTTGCACTGTGAAGAATCGTGTTCTGAGGTTTGATTCTCCTGATCCTTCATTGTAGCTAGTTTATTTTAGATTATATTCTTTTAATCAGAAGACACTATGTTGACTTACTTTAGGTAATGTCACATATAGATTGTTGTATACTAAATGATTTCAATGATAGTATTTTTTGAGTGATAACTACTTACAAGTATTAACAATAAGAATATAAAAATTACTCAGTATTCAGCCAAAATATTATAGGGTTAAAAGTTTCACCCCGGGTTATTTTTATGATTCAGGAGTTCTTCCCAAAAAGAGGACAATGCTGATATGCACTGATTTATGAAGATGAATTTTTTAGCCTTCTGCCCTTGAGACTTAAACAGAGGAGGTTTACTTGTAAACAGTCTACACTGATCACCAAGACAGAGAAGTGCCTTCTCCCTTCTTGCTGCCCTTTTTTTTCTTTTTTCTTTTTTTTGAGACAGAGTCTTGTTCTATCACCCAGGCTGGAGTGCAGTGGCATGATCTCAGCTCACTGCAACCTCTGTCTCCCGGGTTCAAGAGATTCTCCTGCCTCAGCCTCCCGAGTAGCTGGGACCACAGATGCATGCCACCACACCTGGCTAATTGTTTGTATTTTTAGTAGAGACCGGATTTTACTGTGTTAGTCGGGATGGTCTCAATCTCCTGACCTCATGATCCGCTCACCTTGGCCTCCCAAAGTGCTGGGATTACAGTCCTGAGCCACTGCCCCCAGCCTTATGCTGCCTTTTTAAAAGTTGTTTTTTTCTTCAAGGATAGATTCTTTGTTAATATTAGCCCAGTTCTCTGTGTATAAATGATGGTGGGACCTGGGGATGGGGGATGGGTAGATTGTAGGAAGCTTGTCTCAATGTGCCAGGTTTTGTGGGCGACAGGGTGTAATAATGGTTTCTTATATGAATGATTGCTATAGCTAATGGAGGCCTTGTGAAAATAATTCAGATTAAGCTTCTGGTTTTCTGTAAGCCTACTGACCCAGGATAACTGTGTGTAATTCAGTGGAATCAGTGAATTTGTATTCTTACAGTTAATAGCAATATATTCTTGAGAATGAAGAAACTATGAATGAGGTTCTTAATTTGCTTTTCTGCGTCTTCCGTGACCTCAAGAAGGATTTCATGAGAGCATTGGGGAAACTTTAAAAAAATTCTCTTTACAAACACTTCACACCTCACTCACTGTTAAACATGATTTATGTTGATAACTGTGCTAAAGTGAGAAGTAATACAAAATAGGGGGATGTAGTGGTTGTTTTACTCAAGGGACACCTTGCCTTTAACCACTGGAGGATTGTAGTGACCTTACCAGTAATGTCAATGGAATTACTACTATTTGTGACTGAAAAAAATGGCTTATGACTGGAAAGAAAAGAAGGGAGGGAGAGAAGGAAAGCTATAAGAAGGAAGGAATGGAGGGAGATGAGGTGGCAAAGAACAGAGGCAAATCTAAGGCAATCCTCAGAAGCAGTAAAGTAAAACAGAAATATTGGTTTGCAAGGCAGTAGCACATAATGGAATCTCAGGGTCTAATTTCATTAACATCCTTGCAGCAAATAATCTTTCTGAAAGAAGGGAACCAGCTACACCAAGCAGATTTGTATTTTTAGTAGCAACCAAATCTGGCAACTTTGTGAACATCTTTGGTTTGGTTTTGTTTTAAACTAATAAAATCTTGGCTGGCTGACCCAGGAGAACTTGTTCTCATTAATAACTGACACAAAGGGTTTTGCTGATTGTCCACATGGTTTGTGATTCCTAGAAAAAGATGATCAGTGAATGTTATAAAGGCCCAGAAGTTATGGGATGTGAGTACGAAGCCCAAAACTTATGGAAATTATGTAGGAAAGAACCCATCATGAGATACATGGATGATATTTCAGATTCTCAGGAGATTAACAAAGTCTCTAGAGGTATTTATCCAATATGATGTTTCTTGGGCATAGGAAAAGCTTTCTAAACCATTGATCAGCCTCCAGAAAAATATATATGATAAGGGAAAGAAAGGCAAAAAAAAAAAAAAAAAAAAGAATCTGTGACTCCGTTAAGGAACAAGAGCTACTTTGCTTAAATCTGTTGTGTATTTTCCTCAGTACCATGCCCTGAGTGGATAGGAGAGAGAGTTACTATGACCTCATCTCCTGCTCCCACCAGAGCAGCTGCACTAAAAGGTGTTTTATCTTTTGGGGTTCTGTTTAACAAGATATTTTGACTACAAAAGTATAATTTATCTTTGAACTATCTGCCTAAATCATTTGCTTTATTGAATATGTAGTCAATGGAAAAGCTTCATACTGCAATCAAAAGTTGCTTCATTAGAGAAAACTTATCCACAGGAAATGATGACATTAAGTATCAAAGCATCATTGCTTCACTCAGTGCCTTTTTAGGGTTCAGAAGTACTTCCTTTTTACAATTAAATGGCAGAAGTGAGAAGACAAACTTCTGATTTGCTGATACCTCTAAATATCTTCTTGTCATCATCATCATCATCAATAAACACATATAGATAGGTAGACAGTAGATCCAGGGAGCAGGGGCAACACAGAGTTGTGCATGAATTTGCAGTTTATTTGAGAAACAAAAGACTCACATATACACACAGAAAACTGGTAGTATAGTACAGAAGTCCTCACTCAATGTCATTGATAGGTTCTGGGAAACTCTGGACCTTAAGAGAAATGTTGTATATCAAAACCAATTTTACCGTAGGCTAATTAATATAAATGAGTTAAGTTACTATGTGATATTTCTGGTCAAGAAAACATCACCAACTTTCAAAATAAAGACCCCAAAACCTTCTAAACATTGAAACAAATGTGAGCTAGATGTAAATGTAAGAAAGATTAATAAAAACAAGTAAGATAATTTTCCAGTTTTTCGTGAATCACTGAATGATGAAAGTAGTAGCGGTGGTGGATTAACAATACATATTTACAAAACAAAAGTTATTATGAGCATCTCCTACCATCCTACCACCTCACAATTAAAAAATTATTAATGATATATCATAACAAAGGATTTCTGGCACTGAAGAATTTAATGAATGAAATAAAAATACAGTTGAGACCTTCAGCAATGGATTAGATCAAGTAGAAGAAAGAATTACTGAACTCAAAGATAGGTCTTTTGAAATAACCCAGTCAGACATAAATGAATGAAAAAAACAATTTTAAAAACCCTAAATGGCATATAGGACACCATCAAGTGAACAAACATTCAAATACTGCGAATGCCAGAAGGAGGATAGAAAAAAGCATAGAAAAACCTATTAAATCTGGAATAATAAATAAAGTTTCTTAAATCTTAAGAGATATGGACATCCAAGTATATGAAGCTTAAAGATTTCTGAATGTGCTTAACTCAAAAGTCTCCTGTTTGAGGCACATTATAGTTAAACTGTCAAAAGTTAGAGAGAGAATTCTAAACAATAGAAAGAGAAAAGTGTCAAGTCACATGTAAGGGAATTATAGCGGATTTCTCTGCAGAAACCATATAGGCCAGGAGAAAATTGAATGATACATTCAAAGTACTGAAAGAAAGATTAAAAAAACTCCTGGCCAAGAATACTATATTCACCAAAGCTGTCCTTCAGAATGTAAGGAGATACAAAGTCTTTCCCAGACAAACAAAAACTGATGGAATTTGTCACTACTAGACTGACTATATGAGAAATGCTTAAGAGAGCTACATCTGGAAGTGAAAGGATGCTATCCGTCACCATGAAAACGCATTACAATATAAAATTTACTGAAAGAGAAGATACGTAAATGAGAAACAGAAAGGAATGAAATGTTATTAATACATAAAGCTACCAAATCTCAAAGATCAGAGAGGAAAAAAATGGATAAAGGATTTAAAAAGCAAAAAACAATGAAGAAAATGACAGGTGTAAGTTCTCACCTATTAATAACAACCTTGCATATAAACAGTCCCAATTAAAAGATATGGACTCACTGAATGAGTGAAAAAAATAATAATAACAAGACCCAACCATATCCTGCCTACAAGAAACTGACTTCACCTATAAAGACACATTAGACTGAAAGTGAAGAGATGAGAAAAAAATATTTTATGCAAAAAGAAACCAAAACTCTGCAGTAGTTACTATGCTTAGACAAACTAGAACTTTAAGTCAAAAAACGTAAAAAGAGACAAGGTCACTACATAATTATAAAAGGATCAACTCAGCAAGAGGATATAAATTACACACACAAACACACACGCACACACACCCCAATACTGGTGCATCAGATATATAAAGCAAATATCACCAGCACTAATGGAAGAGATAGACTTCGTTACAATAACAGTTGGGGATTTCAACACCAAACTTGCCTGCAGCATTAGATAGATAACCTAGACAGAAAACCAGACAAGAAATACTGGACTTAACTACTCTACAAACCACATGGACCTAGCAAACATTACAGAACCTTTCATCTGACAACTGCAGAATACATCTCATCAGCACATGGAATTTTCTTCACATTACACCACATGTTAGGCAACAAAACATCTTTCAGTAAATATAAAAAAGTCAAAATCATTTCAAGTATCTTATCAGAACACAATGGCGTAAAACTAGAAATCAGTAACAAGAGAAATGTTGGAACCTGGAAAAATATATGAAAATTATGTAATATGCTTTTGAATGATCATTGAGTTAGTGAAGAAATGAAGAAGGAAATTTAAAAAATTGAAACAAATGAAAATGGAAAGGCAACATACCCAAACCTATGGGATTTGGCAAAAGCAGTTCTAAGAGGGAAGTTTATAGTCATAAATACCTACATCAAAAAGTAGAAAGATTCCAAATAACCTAATGATGCACCTCAAGAAACTAAGAAAAGCAAGAACAAACCATATACAAAATTAGTAGAAGGAAAGAAATAATAAATATCAGAATAGAACTAAATGAAATGGAGACAAAAATAGAAAACAAAGTGAAAAGTTGGTTTTCAGAAAAGATAAAATAGATAAACCTTTAGTTAGACCAAGAGAAAAACAGAAAAGACCAAATAAATTTATAACAAAAAGAGACATTACAACTGATACCATAGACATATAAAGAATCATTAGAGACTATTAGAAACAACTAAACAACAACAGATTCCTGGACACATATAATCTCCCAAGGTTGAACCAGGAAGAAGTGGAAAACCTGAACAGACCAATAATTAGTAATGAGATTGAATCAGTAATAAAAAACCTTCCAAGAAAGAAAAGCCCAGGATCAGATGGCGTTGATGCTGAATTCTACCAAATTTATAAATTAGAACTGAGACCGATTCTTCTAAAATTATTCCAAAAATTTGAAAAGGAGGGAATTCTTCCTAACTCACTGTAATAGGCAAGCATAACCCTGATACCAAAACCAGACAAGGATGTGACAAATAAGAAAACTACAGGCATCATCATGATGAACATAAGTGTAAAAATCCCCAACAAAATATTAACATAGTAAATCCAGAAGTACAGTAAAAAGTTACAAAGACTATATTTCAGGGATCATTTCTATAGTTCATTACTAGAGAAGTTTCTCTGAACGGGTAGAGCACTGGAAACCATAAGGAGGAGGCACAGCTTTCTCTTCTGAGCGTGAAGCTAACTCTTGGTGTTGCTTTGCTACAATTTCCATGTACCATTGATGATTGTTCTTGTCTTCCTTTGGGAGAGTAAGATGGAGGGGATGCAGTCTGAGTGCTTCCCATTTTATTGTTGTGTACTAAGAACAGTGTTTTTGTTGTGCAAGGGGGTGGTAGCTCATTTAGCAGGCAAATTGTTTTGAGAACATGTCAAGTGAGAGGTTTTTTTCTTTGTTCTTTGCTTGCTGAAGGGATCTTTGTGAGGTGGGCTGCCTGGTCTGTCACATGGCTCTCAAATATGGTTTTTCTAATTCCAGTATTCCTTGTTTTTTCTGGACTTCTGAAGGTTTTTTTCTATGTAGTGTTTTCAGAAAGTTCGTTATTCTTAGTCCGTTGTGTTCAGTTCTCTTCAAGGTTTTGTAGAAGGGTTTGCTAGTGAAGGGACTAAAGCTTTTTTCTTGGTAGGTAAAGCATGTTTGAAATTATCCATTTACTCTTTTTCCCTTTTTTCTCTTTCTTAAAAAAAAAAAGATGCACCATGATCAAGTGAGATTTATCCTAGTGATACAAGAATGGTTCAACATACACAAATCAATGAATGTAATATGCCACATCAATAGTATAAAGGACAAAAGTCATATGATCATGTCCATCTGTAGGTGCAGAAAAAGCTTTTGATAAAATTTAATATCCCCTCATGATAAAGTCTCTCAACAAACTGAGACATACCTCAAAATGATAAAGGCAATATATGACATATAGCTAACATCATACAGAACAGGGAATAATTTGAAACTTTTCCTCTAAAATCTGGAACAAGACAAGGATGCCCACATTCACCACTTTTATTCAACATAGTAATGGATGTCATGGCCAGAGAAATCAAGCTAGAGAAAAAAATAAAAGTCTCCAAAATTGGAAAGGAAGAAGTCAAATTGTCCTTGTTTGCAGATGACATGATCTTATATTTAGAAATACCTAAACAACTATAAAAAGCTATTGGATCTTGTAATCAATTTCAGTAATGATGCAGGGTACAATGTCAACATAACAAAAGTCAGTAGCATTTCTATACATAAACAGCAAACAATCTGAAAATGAAATCAGGAAGCCTACTGCATTTACAGTAGTTATCAAAAAATAAAATTCCTAGGAATAAATTTAAATCAGTGAAAGTTTTCTACAGTGGAACCTCTAAAACACTAATGAAAGGAATTGAAAACATCAAAAAATGAAAAGATACTACATGTGTATGGATAGAATTATTAAATAATATTCTTAAAATGCCTGTACTACCTGAAGCAATCCATAGATTCATTGCAGTCCCTAACAAAATACAAATGACTTTGTTCACAGAAATAGAAAAACAATCTTGATATTCATATGGAACCACAGGAAACCCTGAATAGACAAAGCAATTTTACCAAAAAGAACAAGGCTAAAGGGATCATACTACCTGATTTGAAAATATACTACCAAGCTATAGTAAGCAAAACAGCATGGTGCTGCATAAAAACAGACACACAGACCAGTGGAACAGAGGAGAACCCAGTAGTAAATCTATGTATTTATAGTCAACTCATTTTTGCTAAAGGCTTCAAGAGCATACAAGTGCTAAGAAAACTGGACCCCTGCATGCAGAATAATGAAACTAGACCCCCATCACCAAGTATAAAACTCAAATCAAAATAGTGTAAAAACTTAAATCTAAGACTGAAACTATGAAACTACTGAAAGAAAATGCAAGATAATTGCTTTGGTACATCATTGGTCTGGGCAAATATTTTTTGGGCAAAATCTCAAAAGCACAGGGAACCAATGCAAAAATAGACAATTTGGGTTTTAAAAAAAGCTGCACAGCAAATGAGTCAATCAAGAAAGTGAAGAGACAACCTATGGAATGGGAGAAATTATTTGCAATCCATCAGATAAGGAGGGATTAATAGCTAGAATATATAAGGAACTCAACTCAACAACAATTACAAAAATCTGACTTAAAAAATGGGCCACTGACCTTATGGACATTTCTCAAAAGCAGACATACAGATGGCCAACAGGCAGATGAAAAAATGTTCAGCATCACTAATCATTAGAGAAGTGCACATCGAACCACAGTGAGATATCTTTTCATCACAGTTAATGTGGCTATTACCCAATGAAAAATGTAACAGATACTGGCAAGGATGCGGAGAAAGGAGAACTCTCATGCCAGTGTTGGTGGGAATGTAAATTAATACAGCCATTATGAAAAGCAATATAGAGGTTCCTCAAAAATTAAAAATAGAACTATTGCATAATCCAGCAATCCCACTGCTGGGTATTTGGGTATGTTTGAAAAGAAAGGAAATAAGTATATTGAAGAGAGATCTGCACTCTCATATTTATTGAGTTCCGTTTACAATAGTGAAGGTACGGAATCAACCCAATGTCCATCAATGGATGAATGGATAAATAAAATATAGTGTATATACACAAAAGAATATTATTCTGCCATTAAAAAATGGAGTTTTGTCATTTGAAGCAACATGGATGAGACTGGAGGACATTATGTTAAATAAGGCAGGCACAGAATTACAAATGTTACAGGTTCTACTCATGTTGGAGCTAAAAAAGTTGATCTCTTGGAGGTAGAGAGTAGAATGGTGGTAAGGGTAAGGAGTTGGAGGGATGAAGAGAGGTTGGTTAATTGGTACAAAAATACTGTTAACTTGAAGAAATAGGTTCTAGTCTTTAAGAGCATAGTAGGATAACTATAGTTATCAATCATTTATTGTGTATTTCAAAATAGCTACAAGAGAAGATTTAGAATGTTCTCAGCACAAAGAAATGGGAAGTGTTTGAGGCAGTGGAAGGCCCAATTACCCTGATTTGATTATTATGCATTGTATACATGTATCAAAATATAACATGTACTCCACAAATATGTGAAATTTTTGTATCAGTTTTAAAAAAATTAAAACATGACACTATTAAAAGTGCTGCCTTTATTCCTCATGAAGATGTTTGTGGACTAATAGAAAAAAATCATTAAATATTTTAAATATAGAAAGAATATTCATATAGTGAAAAAAATTACAAATATGGCAGCCTCCCCAAGTACTTTTGTACAACTTTTTTAAAATGTTTTTTGAGACAGTCTCGCCGTGTCACCCAGGCTGAAGTGCAATGGCACAATCTCAGCTCACTGCAACCTCCACCTCCTGGGTTTAAGTGATTTTCATGCGTCCCTCAGCCTCCTGTGTAGCTGGGATTACAGCCATGTGCCACCACACCTGGCTAATTTTTGTATTTTTAATGGAGACAGGATTTTGCCATGTTGGTCAGGCTGGTCTCAAACTCCTGGTCTCAAGTGATTTGTCCACCTTGGCCCTCCCAACTGCTGGGATTACAGGTGTGAGCCACTATACCTGGCTCTACACCATTATTTATTGTGTATTTGTATGATTATTGTATACTTTATGAATTTTTGTGATTTGTATTCATTCATTTTCCAACCTGCTTATCCTGCTTAATGTCACAGGTAGTCAGAGCCTATATTGGCAGCTCAGGAAACAGGTGGGAACCAGCCCTGGACAGGATGCCCTTCCATTGCAGAGTAGACTCACATAGCCCCACACTCACTCACACTGAGACACTTGGGAGAAGCCCATTAACCTGTCATGCACATCTTTGGGAAACCAAGGTACCTGGAGAAAACCCTCACAGACATGGCGAGAATGTGCACACTTCACACAGATAGTGGTGCTGGCTGGGAATTTATATATTTTTCTCATCGATGTTATAACCAGATGACATGTTATAACCATTACTTACCATAGGAGTCAAGTCAGTGAAACAGATGATAGTTGCAATATAGGCTAGGTGATTGGGGCCTTTGAGAAAACAAGCCTTGAGCTGGGCTTTCCACAAAGAAGGTAAAATCCCTCTCTGGGCAGAGGCACGTGGGATGGGATGCTAGGCACAGAAGACAGTACTAATGACAGTTTGCAGGAGGGACTTTCAATTGTTCAGTAGATAGCGATAAGTATTAGGTTGGTGCAAAAGTAATTGCGGCTTTGACAATGACAAAAAAACACAATTACTTTTGCACCAACCTAATATAATATGTTGATTCTAATCGAGCATTTATTTTGAAAAAGAGTAGTAACAGAGAAGGCTCTAAGATAGATGGATATTCAACTGTGGGAAAATTATTGTATTAGGGTTCTCCACAGAAACAGAACCAATAGGATAAGTGTATGTACACATACAAAGAGACTTATTATAAGGAATTGGCCCACATGATTATGGAGGCTGACAAGTCCCAAGACCTGTAGTTGGCAAAGTGGAGACCAGAAGAGCCTGTACTGATGAGGTTCCAGTTGTGAAGGCAGCAGGCTCAAGACCCAGGAAGAGCTGATATTTCAGTTTGTGTGTGAAGTCCAGGAAAACAAAAAGAAAAACAAAAAAAAACAATGTCCGAGCTCAGAAGCAGTCAGGCAAGGGGAATTACTGTCTTTTTGTTGTATTCAGCCTTCAACTGATTGGATGAGGCCCACCTGCATTAGGGAGGGCAGTCTGCTTTGCTCAGTACCCGGATGCAGGTGTTAACCGCACCCAGAAACACTCTCACAGACACACCTAGAGTAATCCTTCACCAGATGTCTAGGCTGCCTCTCACCTTGTCAGCCTGACACAGGAAATCAACGATCACAATCATGAATGCCAGGAATCTACGTTTAAATTGTAAATAGTTG
This sequence comes from Ateles fusciceps, assembly GCA_036589455.1. Classification (NCBI taxonomy): domain Eukaryota; kingdom Metazoa; phylum Chordata; class Mammalia; order Primates; family Atelidae; genus Ateles; species Ateles fusciceps. The sequence goes on from JAZHEH010001511.1 coordinate 13,861,868, forward strand.
AATGTAGTGCTTTATTTAGGCAAAAGTCCACGATTAGGTAAAATGTCATCAAATCCATTTATTAAGGTGACGTGTCTGTTACTAATCATATCAATTTGTTCATTCCCCCTCTTTGGATGTATAATGGTCTTACTATGTGTCAATAAGTGAATATAAAACATAATATGTTTGGATTTCTACAGGTGTATTTGAATAACAGAATTCTCACTTGGGGGGCTCAGCCTCAGTTCATATTTACATGCCAAGATAAGTGTTGATGTTGTGGAGAGGGGCTTAGTTAAGCAAAGAGATGAGCACCATCTAAAATCAAGCTGGCAATAGGACCCTTAGGAATAAATATTTGTGTTCATGGGCATTGGTCTAAAGTGGCATCTTTAAACCTACATTTTTTGTGTTTGATAGAAACATAGAGTTATACCTCATGGCGGCTGCCTCATCCATTTCACATCATATATCATGAAGTCACAAGAAAGAGAAAAAAATCAGTTCTGGATGGCAGTGCAGGCCAAATGTTCCTTCATAGGAAGTCAAGAAAGTAGTTTTTACAATTGTTAACATTTCTGTGCTTTTCCAAAGACTTGTTTGTATCCTTCTGCAGCAGTGGCAGACACTTGAATAAACTACTCAATTTGGAACATAGCAAATGACTTCCAGTTCTATAAAGAATGGTGGTGCCGATAAATGGGTGGAACACTGCAGGCACCTAGGAAAGAGAGCACCACTTCCAAAATGTTTAGTGAAAATAGCATTTTAGAACAAACCAGAAATGTCTGATGGGAGGCAGAAGAATGAGCAACTGCAGTTTGAAAGAGAGCAGAGTAAAATGCTCTATTCAGCATGTGCCTGAAATTGTGGGTCTGGCAGCTCTACCACCTCTTGCTGTCTGTGACAGCATTGGCGAGGTGTCTGGATTCATTGCAAGTCTCTGCTGAGCAGGGCTGGCACGTTTCTTGCCTATGTCCTCTGTTAGGGGTTAGCAATAGACCTCTCAGAAACTCCAGGATGGAGCGTGGTTAAGCTTGTAAGTGCTAGTGTCTTTGCTGACAGAATTGCTGGGATGATTACTTCCACCTCCTCGGTTTTGTGTGTCTCAGGCCATTGTCCAGTTATGGTTTTTCTCAGAAGTGAAATTTGGTATACGTGAGTAGGTGGGTGTGTATCCACCTCGAAAAGTGGAGCTGCTCAGAGACTGGACTGACAGACAGGTTAAAGGTTTTCTGGTGCCAGATGGCTAGATGAAAGGTTTGTTTTTTTTATTTGCCCCTCTACCAGCCTAAATACACACTGGGTTTTGTGACTTTATAGAGTTATTCTCAGATATGTATTCCAAAACTAGCAATATTTATGAAATGATTCCAAGAATTCAGTAGATAAGTGTGCGTGGCTCCCAAACCCATGTCCCCTTCTCTGCACTAATCTTTCTCAATTAAAAGCCAGTTGATAGCTTTTCTTTGCTGAGCTCCAGCAGCCAGTTAGCCTGGTGAGATTGAATAATGTCAGGTAGCCATGTCAGGCATCTGGAAAGCCTGCAGGCAGAAGGCAATAAGAATGGTCTTACTGAACACATAATATTCTACCAGTGTTAAGACATAGATTTATGGCTTCTAGCACAACATTCACTGTCAGCACCTGCTGTGTGTCATAATTGATGTTTTCCTCTGGTTTCCTTGAACAGTTCTGCCTCAGCTAATGCCATTAAGTTTCAGAACTTTTAAAAGAGTTATTGTTAAATGTGGAAAACTGCTCCTGATTATTTTGGCCATTAGATGACCACGTGAAATGAGATCATAGAAAAATTGCAGGTAATCCATCCACTCACATTCATGCTGTATCTAGATTTATGAAGTCCTGCCCCAAGGCAGAAAAATGCCTCTGGAAAGAGTGCCTGATAGACATTTAGGTGTCTGGATGCCGAATAGATATATATATGCATAGCTTCTCTGTTTTGTTATTTCACTTTCGTTTCTAAAAACCTTGATAATATTTAAAAGCAAATGTTCAGAAGGGAATGAAGGTCCTGCCATCAGAACAAGACATTTGGATGGTAGAAACTCAAGTTCTTGCCAGGTATGATTCAATGTGAACACACGCTAACTCATTAGTATCCAACCAGCACCCACTACTGAGTAGGTTAGAAGTAAGCAAGACCTGGAACAAGGCAAAAATCGGAATCATAGGCAGAAAAGACAATGTCACATCCTTGGATGTCTGCTAAGTAGGTGCAGAACAATGACAAAAAAGATCCATGAGTCTGGGAGAAGATGGGGGACCCTTTTTTCTCCATCTTTGTGAGAACCAGCCTGCATATTCTCCTGTGTCTGTGTCACAGAGTGGTCTCTGGGCCGGCAAGCATCAGCACCCTGGAGAATGCCGACTCCCAGGCTCCAACTCAGATGTATTGAATCAGAAACTCTTGAGTGGCAAGACCCAGCAATCTTGTTTTAATAAGTCTTACTGGTGATTCTGATGCATTTTAAAGTTTGAGAACCAATGAAGTGTCATCCCCCCAACAGAGGTAAAGTAAAGTGAATTTCACAGAACATCTCTCCATGATTGCAATTCTTAGGCTGAGATGAAGGACAAGAAATGCTGATGTGTCTTTGCCCACTGATTTGACAACTCAGGAGACCAACAGGTTTTAGAAGTTGTTACTTTTTTTTTAATTTCAAATGTTTCATTTTGATTAAAAACTGAAATATCAAAGAATTCTCTAAAAATTCTCTGACAACAAAGAAAATGAAATATACAGAGCAGCCTGGCATTTGCTTTTGTGCTGTTACCCAGAGTGTTTCTCATTTTGCCATGGCTGAGAAAGAGGGTTAGTGATATGGTTTGGCTGTGTCCCCACACAAATCTCACCTTGAATCGTAATAGTCCCCACATGTCAAGGGCAGGGCCAGGTGGAGATAATTGAATCATGGGGGAGGTTTCCCCCATACTGTTCTCATGCTAGTAAATAAGTCTCATGATAAATAAGATCTGATAGTTTTAGAAATGGTGGCTCCCCTGCACAAGTTCAGTAAATAAGATCTATAGTTTTAGAAATGGTGGCTCCCCTGCACAAGTTCGGTAAATAAGATCTGATAGTTTTAGAAATGGTGGCTCCCCTGCACAAGTTCCCTCTTACCTACGGCCGTGTAAGACAAGACGTGCCTTTGCTTCTCCTTTGCCTTCTGCCGTGATTGTGAGGCCTCCCCAGCCATGTCTCAGTGCATTAAACCTCTTTATTTTAACAGTAGCCCAGTCTCAGATACATGTTTATTAGCAGTGTGAGAACAGACTAATACAGTTGGCAAATTTGGGCTTCCCATTTCCAGTATAGACAATAGAACTGTTCTCCAGATTTAGAAAGAGAGAGGAAGGTGCCTCAGCCAGATCACCTGGTGTTTACACTTGTAGAAGTTGGTCTGAGCACTGTATCACATCTGCTGAATGAAGTACGAATCAGCTCCAGCCCTCATGCTATCTTGACGATTACTAGGCAAAAATAAAGTCATAGCTGTGGCTTAAAACTCTAAACAAAATTCTGGGAGTTAATTACATTATAGACATTAATGCTTTTAAGAGATTGTATATTTCTTTGCATCTGTGTAATTGCACCATTAGTTCAACAGCTTCATTTAATACACATTTGAGGGCCTATTATGTACAAGCTGGCATTCCTTAATTATGTTCTCCTTGTGTTGCCTCTTGGCCTTCTGTCTGTGACCATTCCTATTTAAAGAAACTTAGGGAAGAAAGAAGATAAATATTTACTTTCCTTTTCTTGGCTATAGGAGCACCAAGTTCAGTCACTCATTTTGGTGGGAGCTGAGTGCACTCTTCCAGCCCTCAAAAGCAGGTAGTTTAACTTTTCTGATGGCCCAGTGTTGTCTGTGTTGAAATTCCATGTCTCTAAAAAGAAATGGAAATGTTTCCTTTGTGGACTGACCTATTCAGGAATTTCATAGGGCCTAAGAGAACATGACAGAGGGAGAGTCTCAGCTGTGCACTGAATTTCTCGACTTAAAGTCACTGTCTTAGATTGGGAGTGAACTGAAAATTGTTTTGAAAACCAAATTGAAAACAGCCACTTACTTACAGTAAGAGTTGAGGAGGGTATGTTGGATAAGTCCCTTATGAAAGGGACCCATAGAATCACTGTAATTTTGCAATTTGTGGATCTATCCAGTGTTTTTATGTAAATTGTGTGTGTGCGCCATGTGACTGATATCTGCCTTATAGGGAATTGGATAGAATAATTACTGAAGCAATTCAAATGGATAACATTTGGCATGAGTTCTCGTATTTTGACTGGCTGCTTGCCTGCCTATCTAGTGAACTTTAAAAAAAAAAAAAAAAAGAAAATATTCTAACGGGCTTGGAACTGAGTTTGCAAAGATAGGATGGGCTCAAGTTAGTATTGCTTGCAGCTCCCAGTACTTCAGTTCAGAAGATGACTGACCTCTGGCATGAGGGATGAAAGACATAATGAGGGAGAGCCAATGGCATCAGAAAAGGGAGAAATGCTTCGACAGCTATTAGGCTGGTGCAAAACTAACTGGTAATGGCAAAAACTGCAAATACTTTTGCACCAACCTAGTAATTGCCATAGACTGCATGAAACCAGAAGGAGCCAGGAGGAGAGCTTATGGGGAGCCATGTGGCTCATGCCACAAGTTGGAATAAACACAGAATCAGATCAAGGCAATCACCTCCACCCTACTTTTACAGAAAATTTGAATTTGTTTTTTTATTTACTTAGGGATTGGATTTATTGCTAACTCCTTTCCCTCAGTGCTTCCCTCTCACCCATGCATTTCAGTGAAGAATATGTTTTCAGTGCGTATAAGAGATGACAAAATTTGGATTTCTGTAGACTCCAGCTGTCTGGTTATGTAAATGATGAGCATACACTATATTGTATTTTCCAAAAGCATGTTTGCAGCTTATATAGCTAAGTGTTAAATTTATTTCAGAACTTATTTAAAGAATCATTCTTTGGGCAGGGCTGGTGAATGGTTGCATGGAAAAATACACTTAAAGGAAGGGCAACAAAACTGCAGAAAAACGTCTGTCTGAGCCAAGCGCGGTGGCTCACGCCTGTAATCCCAGCACTTTGGGAGGCCGAGGCGGGTAGATCACAAGGTCAGGAGATCGAGACCATCATGGCCAACATGGTGAAACCACATCTCTACTAAAAATACAAAAATTAGCTGGGCATGGTTGAGTGTGCCTGTAATCCGAGCTACTTGGGAGGCTGAGGCAGGAGAATAGCTTGAATCAGGGAGTTGGAGGTTGCAGTGAGCCGAGATCCTGCCACTTCACTCCAGCCTGGTGACAGAGCAAGACTCTGTCTCAAAAAACAAAAAAAAGAAAACGTCTGTCTCAATTAAGGAATGCTCTTTGATATTCAAGTCAACTGTGTTAGAAACAAAAAAAATTCATATATCCTCTCAAGTAGAGCCACCTGATCTTTATACTTGTATAATCAAAATATCTTCACATATTACCTCTTGTTGTCTTTATCCTATTAAGAAACAAACAGACTCTCTTCAAAGTCACATCTCTGGGAAGTTTTTATTTTCTAGTCCTAGCTTTCTAATGCAGAAATATTGCTTCACTTTGATACATAGCTTTATCTTTTTCAAACTACTTTCATGTAAGTAATCCCATCTAATTCCTAGATCAGTGGTTGAGGTTGACATATGCCCGTTTTACAGATGGGTAAACTGTGGTTCAGAAAATTGAAGACTCCTTAAATTGTACAGTGGATGAATAGCAGGGCCCAGATTCATATCCAAGACTCTTGGCCCCACCTCCAGCAGTATTATTCTTTGTGCAGTGGTGCCTTTTTTTAAATCACCTCAGGGGTGACCTCCCCCTGTCCCAAGAGCCTAATGTTGCGCAGGGCTGCTCAGTCTCTCCCCCCCTCCTCTGATTACAGTTCTCAAAAGTCATTTTATTACTATTATTACACAGCTGATACTCATATTATACTTAAGTATTGCCTCAATCTGTCTTTAGTATTTTAAGTCTTTTAATTTCTAATTGTGGAATAAGTAATCTTTTTTCCTTATTAAAAGTAATTTTAGGAACTATATTAGAGATGGGGACAGCCTTCAGAAAACCTCAATCTGTGGAGCTCCACGTGTTAAGCAGGAACCTAATTTATTTGGCGTTAGGGTGACTTAGAGGAGCAGGAGGTTAAAGAAGGATTCATGGGTTGCCTGAGGCTGCTGGAGCCCTTGTGAGGGTTTGTTGGAGCAAATGAACTTGAGACCTTCCAACTCACTGCTGTTAAGCCTGCTGCCTGCCAGCTCAGGTTGATATGTGTTTTGGTTAGTAATTAAGATAAATCTATTTTTGCATAGCTAATAGCTACTGTTCTGTGATTACTAGCTCATATCTTCTGTCCCAAGTAAACATTTATAAAAACTTTGAAGACATCTCAGTGAAATTTAAATTTCCTTATAAAACTTCATTTTAAGAATAATGGGCATGTATGCTATGCAGGAAAAACTCATAACCATGATCAGTGTTTCTGTGAGTGAGATCCACATGAGTTACCGTGGTCCTGTTTGCATAATAAATGTTTAGCAGGAAGCATTTGTATATTACATTATGAGGCTTCCTTTCTGGCCTTCCTGTATAATTTATCACAAACCTTGTCAGAAAATACTTGCACCAAAAACATCCTTGCACAAAACAGCACAAGTAAAGGAGGCTTCCTCCCCCTGCTTCTCTCTTTCATCTTTTGGTTTTTCCTAGGAGTGGAATTGGCATATTTCTGGCCGTTTCCAGGAAACCATAGGTAGAAGTGGGAGGATCTTGTATTCCTGAATCCATGGCAACCCCAGACGGATTCAAGATTTTAGAACTGCTGTGGTGTCCTGGGTCCCTGACAAGGAGGCACCAGGTCTTCTGAGTCACACCAAATAGCGCCATGGTTTATCTTCCCTACTGTCATCCAGAACAGTCGTGCGGGTTCACAAAAGATGCACAGGCAAAGTGGCCACTTTTTGCATCTAAGTGTGGATTTAAATGTGGATATTCTCTAAAAAGTCATCTGACTCCATTTGGGATTCTCCGAAGTCTAATTTTAGGAAATTACCTCAGTTAGATAACAAATAAATATTATTTTGTTCTCGAAATTTCTAAGAGTTTAATTTCTATTTCACTTCTCTATAGGATACTTGTCAACTCTGTCCAAAAGGAAAAACTAGATCTGAGCTCCTCCCTCTCAGTGTTAAACAGCATCACTCCCCCCAGATGATTATGCCTTGCACAGTTTATCTAAACCAGCCTCTCACTTGCTGATTCTGAGTCTCAGGGGTAGGGCCTAGGAATCTGCAGTTTCACAAGTGCCAGTGGTTTTTATGATCAGATGAGTTGGGTAATGGACCTGTTCCATGAACAAATATTTGTTACATAAATACTACCTTCAGTTTTCCCCACTAATACATGTTCCTCAAAGCACTTGCTACCTGCATTCTATCTCTAATATTGGAACATTATTATTATTATTATTATCTTCCTTTTTGCAGGCAGGTAAGATCATCACATGCATCAGATCGTGTCCTTTCCAAAAATCTGGGAAACAATCCAGAGAAACCTTACTTATTTACTAACTCCCTTTACAAATTACAAAGTGTTGCAAGTTATTTTTATGATTAGGGAACATTCTGGAATCAGTCACAGTAAATAGTTGATCTCTTTTTCAAATGAAATTAAAGCACGGCAAAGTCAAGTGACTTTCCTAACAGTGCCCAGCAAGCCATTAGGTTGTAACAGATCTAAAAGGAGATGTCTGACCACTATTCATCCTGATTTAACAAGCAGAAAGATGCTGGAATTGATCAAGTATCTGAGACACCACTCAGATGGTTGAGATCCGCTGTTGAAAAGCATGGAGATAGCTAACAGGATGAATCAGTGGTAGGGGCCTCCAGGTTAGAGAGTCAGTATTGAATCCACTCTTGACCACTGAGGGTTTAATTCCAAACGTGAGAATGAGAACATTGGATGGAAAACTATCCAATGTATTTCATACATTGCAGTTGTTTCTGGAGGTAGAGATTCTTATCTAATAGTTAAAAGATATTAGGAAAGGAATCGATCTTGTTTATTTATTTGAATTCCCCTTAGTAACTGCCTTCCTGCCTGGGCTGGAAGGTGTCTTCCAGCTTGTGTTGCTGTCTTTATTTTTAAAGTGACAGCACATCTTTGCCTATTTTTTAGGGTCTATTGAAGTCCTGGGAAATATTTCTGTGGAAATTATTCCTGAAATCCCTATGAAGTGTTTGCAGTTTGGCTACTGTGTGAAGAATGGAAAATCGACTGAAGTGGCATTGTGTTGGAGTTAGTGCTTGTGTAATCACATGCTAATGTAGCTCCCTGCTACCAGCCCCATATCACAGCTTCCTCCTACCACTTACCCTAAAATTGCAAAGGATCAGCTGTGTACAGTAGGAGGTCAGCAGTTCAGTTCTGCACAATGCAGAATAAATCACTGAGAAATCAATAAACAGCAGCTGACAAGACTAACTATGGGTAAATTAAAGGCTGACAAAGAAGGTCGGGGAAAAGTTTGATCTTTCAGCATAAAAATCTTAACAGAAAAATCTACTTTTTGTTTTATATTTTAAAATAGAAGGTCTTATTGTTTTTATGAATAGATAATTAAAGAATGAAAGGAAAAAAAGTGTTCCCCATCCTAGCTCTTGAATGCCTTGGTTCAAAACTTAAATAACTAATGATGTTATTTATTTGTACTTTGGGTGATGTATGTTTTAATAATGTGGTTGGTTGAGAGAGAAAAAATAATGAATTTTTCTCTTTGACTTTCTGTAACTTTGAATGTGAATGCTTTTTTCCTTTTCTCTAAACTTTCTGGAGGCTTGCTTGAAGAAATGTGTTGTTGCTGGAAGCCCTGACTCCTTCATGCTTAACTCCATGGAAACATGCATGTGCTTAGAGATCCATACTGACCTCGCTCCCTCCAAACACCATAATTGTAGTGCAGATGTTATTTAGCAGGCATAGGAATATGAGAAGATACAAGAGCTGAGTCTTGACCACTCAACATTCAGAGTCTAGAAAGAGAAACCTGAGTAAACAGTAAGTCCTTAATAACACTGTAAGGAGGCCCGAAATCTGATGGCTGAAAGTCCTGCCTTGCTGCCGGTTTTATGCTCAAGCCCTCAGAGGAGATGCTTTAGTTATCAGTGGCCACAGGAGAAGGCATCACAGAGGGTTGGAAACAGGCTGAGTTTTGAAGGGCAGATAGTTCTTAAGTAAGTGGGGGAGGAGAGAGTAAGGGCATTGCAAACAAAGGAGCTTCTCCAATACAGCTTAATCTTGTGTGCTGGGTGAGAATTAACAGTGCTGTCTGTAAGGTGTGGAGTATGATGCCTGGTTTGTGAGGTACTCAGTTGGTATTAGCTGTCATTCTGAAGGATGTGACCAAAAGTTGAGGCTTCGGGAGGCAATGAATAAGGCAGTTACACCTTCTTGGCTTCCATAACTTTTATTTTTAATGCTGGAAGCCTGAAAGAGCCAATTACCTACCTAAGTTAGAGTCCTGGTTTTGCCAGCAACTAGCTAAGAGACTAAATAAGTCACTTTTTGCTTTATACCTCACTTTTTTTTAATGTAAAGTGTATCGGTTGGACTAAATGATATCTAGTGTACCTTTCATTTGGAAATACAGTAAATTTACTTTGGTATAATGAATGAGAGAAACAAGAACTGGAAACAGTAAACTATTTCCCCTTTTTCTCCCCCGAGTTTTTTTTTTAAATATGAACTGTAATACCTACTTGAATGTAAACTTACTTTACATTCCTACTAATAGTAAGACACAAAATTATTTGGGAATTAAAATTTAAGAACAGATGTATAGGTTAGAATCAGATGGGTATTTCTTATATGTAAGTATCTGTTCCATCTTGAAGTAAACAAAGTAGAAAATCTTAGAATATCTATTTTTAGAAGTGTTTTATAGTATTTGTGATTTCTGTAATGGGATGTTATGCAGAACACAAGTACATCCTAGGCGAGGTGATTTTTTAGGATGCCTTTGTGATTTATAGCTCCTTGTTGTCTTCCTTTTTCCTAATAAAATTATCAAATTAATTTTTTAAAAATCTCTTTGATCAAGGCATATCCCTTCTCAAAAAGCCTTTGGTGACTATTTGTCTCCCAGGAAAAGTACAAAAGTAGTCATCTTTTTTTTTAACCAGGTTCCCCTTCTTTTCAGCATTATCTTGTGCTATTTCCCTTTATGAAATTTCTGTACCCATCAGTATGATTGACTACCAGACCTCAGAAATATCCTGTTCCCACAACCGTTGGGGTTTTGTTGTTATGGTCTCACAGCCTGCCCAAACCTTGTCCATTCTGAAAGACCAGTTCAAGAAAGACAATTGACCATGTTGAAAACAGCAAGAAATGAGAAGCAAATATTAAAATGTTCATATTGTGACTGCCCAGACTGGGTGGCAGCACAGGAGTGGGGGCAGGTGGATAAGGAGGATGGAAGAACCTACTGACTTGGTGACATGGGAGAGAGAGACAGCCTTGCACATGGGAGGCTGAGGTCAGGAAGGATAAGATCTGAATGTAAGGAAGTGGCATACTTTGAGACTGAAGATGTCTTTGAAAACCAAAGGTCAAAAGAAGAAGCAGGGAAGGGATGTAGGATTCTTTCAGCCAGATTCACCTTTAATGTGGCTTGTAGAGATACAAAGATTATAGACTGTAGGAGATAAAAGACAGGAGAATGATGTGAGCTTGAGGGTAGGTTCATTGGGAATATGTTTGGATGTCATGAAGATAATTTGGCAACAGGATCTCCTTGAATGTGGTGTAAAAACAAAAATAAAGCAAAACATGTAAGAAACATTGATGACCCCAACCCAAGACCCTTTCCTGTAATTCAGGATATTTAGGATGAGGAAGGTATTTTGATTTAAGAAAATCTAAATTGTAATAAAGGGAGTGTCTGCTCCCAACAGAACAGGCTTTCCCAAAAGAGGACTGTTAGGACCTGAAGAGCAGTAAAGAATTTGATTTGGGTTGAAATTATACAAGGACAGATAGAAGAGAGCAGATAAGATATGCTCAGGTTGGAGGGTAGACAAGAGGCAGATGCTGGCAATGGAAAACCTCAGCTGACATATCAGTGTCCCAAACCTCTGAAACAGGACCTGATTCCTGGGAGGGTGCAGGCAAGCAGGGACTCTCTTCTGGAGAGGAAGGACTGATAGGCACACTTTCTGATGATCATTCTTCACAGCCATCCATCTCTAGCCCTCTATGCCAGTCACAAACTCCTCATGGTTTCACTACGTCCCCCTGTTTCTTTTAACACATATTTAGGCTCATTTAAATATTTGATCATTTTTAGTTCTGATACTTATTCATTGCTCTAAATCACTCTTTGCCCAAAGCAAACTGTTATAGCCTGGAGGGGACTTTTGCAGAAATATGAAACGTGTTACAGTGATTCCCTACTCTGGTCTTTCCAGCCTAGCTTTCCAATGCAAAGGCAGACTTTAGAGTTTCACCCTTTACAACTATTAGGAAATAACTGCCCAAGAAAATTATCACAGGTGTCATGCAGGATGCGTGGTGGCTAATTAGCTCAACTAGAATATCAAGAATGAAGCTCAAGGTATCATGTTTATAACATATCTAAAAACAATTTGGTGTTAACTGTGCCTTTTAAAAGGAATCATTCCTTCACCTTTAAAAGGAAAAATATGCATTTATTAGTACTTATCTTAAAATAGTTTCTAGTAACATGACCAAATTATGGGTATAGAAGTAAGTATAAGATGAAATGTTTCCTTGCACATTTTTTCCTTCACATAGTTCATCCCTCCTTTTTGCAGAGAAGAAAACCAAGATTTATTGCCACTGTGGTTTCCCTTTGTGTTTCTGGTCACTCTCTAGCGGACCCATCTTTGTGGTCACAGTTGCACAGGTTGGAGAGACACCACTGGGAAGCATTGACCTGTAATGCTTGAGCACTGTAGTGAATTCTAACCTCTTTCAAAATAGTAATTAGACCTCTGGTAGTTTATATTTTTAAGATACACAGTTTCCTTTATTGATTTCATACAACTTTGGAAAATAGTACATCGGCTTTTATTTTAAACTTAAAGTTACTTTAGAAGTGCCATTTTTGTTTCCTGAGACTCTAAAGGATTTTCATTTCTGTGACAGATTGACAGGCTGTGAAGATATTCTCTGGAATGGTAACTTGGCATCTGCCAGGACCTTCCTCTGGCTTTCTCCAGCCTTCTAATTACAAAATCATGTCTCAATGAAGGATGGGGTACCTTGTGAGAAATGTGTTGCTAGGCAATTTTGTCCCTGCATGAACACCCATAGCATGCACATACACACATCTCTGTGGTGGAGCATACTACACACCCAGTTCACATGGTGTTGCCTGTAGTTCCTGGGCTGCCAGGTCAATAACCTGTGACTGGACTGAATACTGAAGGCATTTGGAACACAATGGTAAGTATCTGTGTATCCAAACGTATTTAAACATAGAACAGGTAAAATAAAAATAAGATGTACCATCTCATTTGAGACCACCATCGTTTGTGTGGTTCATCATTATACAGCACATATCTGTATATATAATATAATATAATACATATTATATTAAAATAATAAATAATAAATTATGTATTATATGTATAATATATAATTTAATATATTATCGTATATTATATATAATATATTTATACATAAATATATGTATATGTATATATAATATAATATCTATATAATATCTATATTATATACTGTTATTTTGTGAAAATCCTGTCATTTTGAAATGCTCTCTCTTAGCAAAAGGAATCATGATTCATTGAATTTTTTATTTTTCAAATGAAGTATATTTTTTTAACATCCAGAATGTAGACTAGTGGGAACACACAGAAGAGCTAGACCTCTCAAGGATGAGTGGCAGTGGCCTCCTGCTGCCTCTTAGGGTGGGGAGGGTGGAGGAGGAAGAGTGTGATAGCAAAAGCCATTTGGCAGCCCCAGCCCTGTCCCAGAGGGCTGCTGTCAAGAAGGGGAGAGGAAGTGTAGGAGGACTTCAGCTAGGTAAGTCCCCTATCTTGGTATAAACACTATTCTTAGGGAGTTCATGTTTATAAGGACAGGTTCAGTTTCACTGTCATAAAAAACTTCAAAAAGCGGTGTTAAAATAGTATTAAATAATAAAAATTTTCCATTTGTAGCAATCAGAATTGGTTTTAGTTCAGAAAATATTGTGAACCAACCTCTTTTAGTTCAAGAAATACAGTTAATGCTTGAACGATGTGGGGGCTGGGGCACTGCAGTCAAAAATTCATGTCTAACTTGTGGCTCCCCAAAAACTTAACTACTAATGGCCTACTGTTGACCAGAAGCCTTACTGATAACATAAACAGTAGATCAACACATAGTTTATATGGTATGTGTTTCACATGCTATATTCTTATGACAAAGTAAGCTAGAAGAGAAAATGTTACTGAGAAAAGCTTAAGGCAGAGAAAACATATTTACTATTCATCAAGTGGAAGTGGATCTCTTACTGGTTGTCTTCAGGTTGAGTGGACTGGGGAGTGAGAGGAGTGGTTGGTCTGGCTGTCTCAGGTGCCAGAGATGAAGGAGAATCCACATGAAGGTGGACCCATACAGTTTAATCCCATGTTGTTCAAGAGTCAGCTGCACAGCCTCCTGGGGTCCATACCATCCCCTTTCTTGGCCACTGTGAAAGGAGGACTGCCATTAGTTCAAGGATAACAGGGTAAATTTGAAATGGTCGTGTGCTCATTTTGGGAAGAAAAATGTATTTGAGCTTGTAAAAGTTTTTCTATAGCTTCAAAAATATCAAACTGTAGGAGTTAGAAAAACTCCACTTATAGAGAATATACTTCTTTGCATTAAGAATTTAGACCTTTTAAGAAAAAAGTATGAATACATGTTTTAGGTACAGAGTTCTTTTACATCCATTAGTGAAAATTATATCTAAACATATCATCCCGAAACTCAAGATTTCATCATAAACAACAAATTCAAGTTAAAATGAATAAACGTAAGGTTTTTAGTATCAATTCCAGTTTTTTCTCTCTCTTTTAACAGAGACAGTGTAAAACTAATGAGGTCTTATTTTGGTTTGCTTTATTTAATTAGGTTTTCAGGAAATTAGGTAAGTTTTTTGATGACCTTTAGAATATTAAAAATTAATATTAGGTCAATTTTTGGAAAAAAATCACCTATCACAAGGAATTTAGGCAATTAAACTTTAAAAAATAACATGTAAATGTTAACACAATTTAGAAAGCCTTTTTTAAGCAAATGATTTAGTTTTTCATGGTAATTAAGTACTCTTTTAACTGAAAATCTTATTTTTCCTATTTTGTTATTTCACAGGTTTTTTGTTTTTGAAGAAGTGACATTTTCCTGGATTAGTGAATTGTTAAAAAGTACATCCTTTCTGTCTACATTTTTGCCTCTCTTGAATAAAGCAAACATTTGTATACTCACACACTGAGGGAAAAAAGTACAAGTGTTGTAAGATAATTAGTACGGTTAGGATAATTGCCTTTTATGGATACATAATGCTTCAGTTGTTTACTGCTAAATGAAATGTAAAAGTATATATTAGACTAAGGAATAGTGTACAAAATAGATCTAAATACAAAGGATATTGTGTTCTGTCTGAAAATTTGTAGATAGATCTAAATTAACAAGAATAAATTAAGAAGGATACATATATACACTCATTCATACCTTTGTGTGTATCTCACATATGTGAGCACACACACTAAATACAGTGAAATGTCCATACTTAGTGCCAAAAATATGGGTTGAAAAACCAGTGGGGTTATCCTTTGTACCAGCTCATTCTTTAAGTTGCATGTCAATAATCCATTGCTGTGAATCTAGAGGAGTTTGTCAATTACAGAATTTCTTTCATGATCTAGTATTTGCTTGGTGCCTCAGAGAAAATGGTTGCTCATCTCTGCCCCTCACTGATTGTGTTTGGAAGTATTGTTTGGCTGCGCCAGTAGAACTTATTTTGATAAGCTCACCGAATTTCAGGAGTAGCCTCCTTTCAATGACTCCACACTTGTGCATGTGGCTTACTGAGCCTACCAGTGACTCACTCACAGCAAGAAAGGGCATCTCATGTCTGTGTGACCAAAAATATCAGGGAACAGATTCTCTCCATCACTGACCCAAGCCAGCCTCTGCCCTAACACAATGGCTAAAGGACAGGCATATGGCAAAATGAAAAATTGCTGCTCATGCTACATTGGCCTGCTGTTGACCAGAAGCCTTACTGATAGCATAGTTGATTGAGACATATTTTAAAATAAATATCATTTCTCTAGTTAGATTTTCTGTTTCATTTTATTTTGAAGATGACAAAAACTAAATATACTTCTCAAATCTCTGCCTTTTTCAAATTAAGTCTTCTTCTCATTTAAAGCTGTTTATATGCAATTCGAGATATGAAACATAGTTTCAGATCCAACAAAGAGAAATGTCGCTAACTTTGAATAACACTTGGGAACTTGAGTCCCTGGAAGGCTGGCCACTCTGATTGACAACCTTGCTTACTTTGATAGGGTTTACTATACTTAGTATGATAGTTTTTAAATTAATTTAGAGCAGAACCTTTCCAAGGGATCTGTGACAACAATAGTTAAATACTTAAGTGCTGAAGAAGGAAAAATTTCTCCTGAACTTTGAAAGTGTATTATTACTAATGAATTTCAAGATAAGTGTAAAATTATCATTTGTCATTTTTAAAGTCATTTAAAATCACTTTAATTGGAATTATAATGAAAAATGCACTCCCCACCCCCTAAAACACACACACACACACACACACACACACACACACACACACACACACACACACAAACTCCACAACTCTTTAGGGACTTAAAAAAAAGTTGCATTTACCTGAATTAATCTTGGAGTGAATACTAAAGTTAGTTGGAAAAGCTCCTGAGATGTATGAGACCTTGAAATATCAAATAACGAAAGATAGTGTCTAAAATGTCTTCTAAGAAGTATAGTCTATTAACTAGGATTCCTCTTCCTGTATAAACACTGAAATGAAATTTTGGAATAAACCTGAGGTGGTCCTGAAATGCTTTGTTACTAGAGAAAGATGTAATTGGTATAAGGGGTGGATGGGTAGACACGAAGAAACAAGAACCTGAACTGCTGGCTGATGGAAGAAAGTAGATGATCAAGTTTTTGCTCGTGAATATTTGATATAAACATCCTAATTAGCCTTACCTAAAGAAAAACTTAAGAGGCCAGGAGTGGTGGCTCACACCTGTAATCCCAGCACTTTGGGAGGCTGAGGCAGGCAGATCGCTTGAGGTGAGGAGTTCTAGACCAGCCTGGCCAACATGGTGAAACCCCATCTCTACTGAAAATAAAAAAGTTAGCCAGGTGTGGTGGTACATGCCTGTAATCCCAGCTACTTGGGAGACTGAGGCACGAGAGTTGCTTGAACCTGGGAGGCAGAGGTTACAGTGAGCCAAGATCACATCACTGCACTCCAGCTTTGATGACAGAGCAAGACTCTGTCTCAAAAAAAAAAAAAAGAAAAAGAAAAGTATTTGAGGGTCCTCAATGCTTTGTATAAACACTTTCTTTCTGGTACATCCAAAGGAACTGATTTCTACATTCAGATTGGTGTAGGACAAAGCAGAAAGTAAGTGTGTGGTCACAGAAGTAAAAGGACAAGAGAGTTGACAAGAGTTATAAAAGACAGACAACAGATAATTAACATTGCTGTTAATTTCATTTGATCACTAGAAATGCTGCATTTATTTTTAAAAGAACATCTATCTGTTCATACAGATAACCTGGAGATGATCACACTTTCCAAGTAGAGAGCTAAAGTGAAGGCTTGAGGGGGATGCCTCTGTTTCTCTTCATTTTCTTTCATCTACATGGCTGACCAATATTCACGCATTGATAGATTTTGGTTACACTTCCGTTTTAATATTTATATAATACAGTAATAGTTATAGGAAAGAGTTTGCATGTTTATTATATAAACTGATAGAGATTTTTTTCTACATTCTTCTATAAATTACATATGAATGGGGTAGCTCTATTTCTTGCTAATTCCTGAGAGTATTTATTTAAGCATGTCTTTAATTGAAAGGGATCAAATATGTTATTATGTGGGCCATGTATTAATCATTTCAAGTGTTTTACACAGTATGTGACATTTTATCCTTGAATATATACACATATAGGTATGACACTTTATGCTCGTATATTATAAAAATATTAGAGGGTCCTCAGTGTTTTGTATAAACACACTTTTTACTAAAAACAATTTACAAAGCGTATTTCCAGTTGTGCTTTGGGGTGAGGAAAAAAGTTCTCAGGAGTGGGTATCATAAGTCCGCTTTACAAGTGAGGTAGCTGAGGTAGGTAATATCACAAAGGCCACTGCTGCTTTGATGAGACCCAAGAGCTTTATAGCTCAAATCTCTGCACTACATCTGCCAAGCATTCATGGAAAACCTGGGACCTAAATAGGGAGTTATGCTTGGGAAGTACAGAGATAAAACAAGTCTGACCCCACCTGGCAAGGAGCTTACAGCCTTAAAAAGAATGAGCATAGAAACTCCTAGGTACAAATGGGAACTGCTTGCTAAATAGAGGAAGTACTAAAATATTATATGACCCAAGAGAATGGGCCAATGCTGAAGCCGATAGTACTGTCAGCAAAGGTTGAGCTGAGGAGGTGGTCTTTCTGCCAAGCCTTGAAGGACAACTAAGACTGTGCTTGATAAAAGAAGAAACATAGGAGAGAAATTCCAGGCTGAAGTAATGGCGTTTATGGAGACTCAGGAGGCTGAGGCGGGACGGGGAAGATTGCTGGAGCCCAGGAGTTCAAGGCTGGAATGTGCTAGGATTGTGCCTGTGAATAGCCACAGCACTCCAGCCTGGACAACATAGAGTTCATATCTGAACAACAATATTAGGTATTTGGAGGAAGCCTTAGGAACCTTTTTAGATGGCAGCTGTATTTGCTGTGCATTTGCAAAAGGAAGAAGCAGCATGGTGAATCCAGTTTGAGCAGAGCTTCAGGTTGCTTGTTAGGCACCCCTTGTCACAGAGCATTCGATTTGTCCTCTGGGCAGAAGGAGCTTCTGCTGCTGATGGGCAGGAAATGAAACATTTATCACATTGATGTTACTATTTTAAAGAATTCTTTAAGGAAAGGAAAATAATCCACAATAATAGAGAATCAGCTCCTTAAAGAGAGGAAAAGTATCCAAGTGTAAATTAATAGGCAAATTAGTTTCCCTTTCTTATGTAAAATTGTTGTGACATGTTAAATATAATTTATGTAATTTTAGAAAGTAAATTGGATTTTCTTTCAACCTTTATATATGAATGTGTGGTCTTAGGATCGACTATATACTGAATATTATACTAGAAACTGAATGATGATTTGGAATACTATAGCTGACATTCCGTTTCATTAAAGATTAATAGTAGCATGGCCTTGTGTGTTTTGCTGTATCACAAAAAGCAAGATTTAGTGGCTAGGGCCTTGGATTATGTATTAGGTGGCAAGACTTCCACTCACTTGCCGACATTTGTGCTCAGGTTAATTTTCCCATCCATAATAACAATAGTAATAACACCCCAAACCAGTATACCCAGATAAAGATTAATAAGGTGATACCTGTGACAGGCTTTGGACTTCTCAGAAAAGCATTGAATAAAAAGAGCAGCAGAAAAACTTTCCAGTGTGTCATCAGTTCACTGCATTCTGCACAGAAGGACCATGTTGAGACTCTGTTGTGCAATGTCAATCCCGTGGGTCAGTGAAGGAGGAAGGGATGACTTTGGGAGTGACTTTGTCACTTATTATTTGAGTGACTTTGGGCAAGTTACTTAATTTGGTGAATTCATTTTATCGGTAAGTACTGATAACATACATTACTTGGACTCATAAGAATTAAATTAGGTAAATTAATTCATTCACAATCAGAAAAATTCTACCTAAATTTCTCTTTTTGTTTTGGCCCTTGTGGGAACATATGTAAAATGCAGTGTTCTTCTACACAATTGGCAAAATGGTGTGAAATTGGTCATGTTTCTAAGCTTGTCATTATTTCTTATAATGTCCCCCATCTCTCTAGTCTTTATTCAGTAGTTTTTAAAACTATGCAGCAGTGGAAAAGAAAACACTTTTTATTTTCCTCCTGTTTTTTTTTTTAACGTAAACCCTTCGATTATATCCACCTCTTATTTCTTTTCCTTTTTTACTATCTGGAATTAAACAAGGAGGGTTAGGGGTGGTTCTTCACCTTTGTAAAATGCACTTGAAGTTCATTATAAATATAAACATATAAGTAATAAACATTTGTATTTAATAATGATAAACTAACAATTCATAATGTAATATAAATAATATTAATTTATAATTATGTACTTGTTTAAATATATAAATTTAACTTACTTAATATATAAACTTAATCCAATACTTTTGGGTTCTCATGCGTTAAATTCCTGCCAACCCAGAGTAACTTAGGAAAAGATCCTCCTGAGAAAGTTGATCATTAAATTTTAAAAATGGGGGACCTTTTACTTCTTTTCAAAAATCTTAGGATAACAAGAATTGACACTTACAAAGTCTTACTGCCAAGGAGAAGGCTTGATGATGCCTGTTAGTTTATATGAATCATTCATTTGTTGTTAACTGTTGGCATTAAGGCTCCTTAGCTATTTTTATGGAAGTAGTTGTGACAAAAAGTATCTGAAGTATTTGTGCTTATTACTTTCCACTTAAATAAAACTCTGCCCTCACCCCCATCTTTCAGTGTGTGTGTGTGTGCATGTGGCAGAGGATATATGCAGTCCTCTGTCCAAATAACCATTCATTTACTTTGAGTTATGTTAGTGGGATGCTCAGTGTTTGTGGGCTTGCACGTCAGTATGGAGTAAAGGGAGAGAGTTCAGGCACAGCCTTTCCAGGATTTCTGCACACTGTGTCTGAAGGATAATACATGTGGTCAAGAAGAATTTTCCTAGTCCTGTGACTATTTAAAATTTGAAGGGGAAAAAAAAAATCTAAGACTTCTTCAGTGCTCCAAATTGTTTTTCACATGAGGTTTTAGCAAGGTGAAAATACCTTTCAAAGGATTTATACACCCATGAAAGTTTTTTAAAATTTCTTTAAACATAAAATACTCTCCATGCTACTGGAGTGTTTTGGGTGTCTCTGCTTAATCAGCTGCCTCACTTCCTGGTCTCCCAGTACTGGCTTGGTGCATTTACTGCCTAATCATGGTCTGTTGATATTGTGCTGCACACTATTCTTTCCAGTTTTTTTCCTCCCATGTTTGTTTGACAATTTTGTTCATTGGTGATGTTGAAAGAAAAAAAGCAAGTGCCGACCACCCAACACAGTCAACACTCATTTTTCATGTTGTTTCTGTGCAGTAGAGGCGAGCATAGAACCTGCACATGCTCAGTGAAGTACTGTTTAGAGTAGTTCTGTGTGGGACTCCGATTTGTAAAGCCCCTGCACTTGTAATTCACCACAGTTTCACAGATACAGTTTCAGTGGCACACTCCAAGCCTTTTCTTTCCACTGCAGTAATGGAACTTGGTTGTAACTAGATAAACTCTGATGATAAATGTATGGGATTCTGTCTGGAAACACCTGTCAGAAAGACTTCAAGAAAAGGTGTTAGAGTCTGGGGGTCTTCTGAGTAGCAGTACCTGTTGACTGACCTGCTATGTGCTGTGGTAAAAAATTATGTTGGAAAATACTTTGTGTACTTGGTAACAATTAAGGCTTTCTGAGCCAGGCATGTGTTGATATGACATGGCAGCTTCAAACAGTCCTGTAGGTGCTGTGGTATATTAGTTAAGCTTCTTTGACTCCAGGTAACAGAAACCAAGTGATGTGTGCTTAAGCATAAAAAGACATAGAAAATAAGAATAAAACACACACACACACACACACACACACATACACACACACATCTGAATTTTACTTTAAGTTCCAGGATACATGTGCAGAGTGTACAGGTTTGATGCATAGGTATACATGTGCCATTGTGGTTTGCTGCACCCGTGAACCAGTCTTCTAGGTTTTAAGCCCCGCATGCATTAGGTATTTGTCCTAATGCTCTTCCTCCCCCTTGGCCCCCACCCTACAAAAGGCCCCAGTGTGTGTTGTTCCTCTCCCCTGTGTCCATGTGTTCTCATTGTTCAACTCCCACTTATGAGTGAGAACATGTGGTGTTTGTTTTTCTATTTCTGTGACAGTTTCCTGAGGATGATGGCTTCTGGCTTCACCCATGTCCCTGCAAAGGACATGATCTCATTCTTTTTTATAGCTGCATAGTATTCATGGTGTATATGTACCACATTTTCTTTAGCCAGTCTATTTGGTAGAGATAGGGCCTCACTGTGTTGCCCAGGTTGGTATTAAACTCCTAAGCTCAAACAGTCCTCCTATCTCAGCCTCTCAAAATGCTAGGACTATAGGCATGAGCCACCGTGCCTGGCCTAATTTTGTTCTAACATCTCACTAAATTATGACTGATCAGTAGATGTTTTCAGATAAAATATAAATTCTATTAATGTTATGAGCACATGCATTTATAGATTTGTGGAATAAAATTTGTGGTGTTACATTTGAAAATAAAAATAAAATTCAATAGTAAGAAAAAAAGAAAAGAAAAGAATACAGGCCTGCCTCATAGGGAGGACTGGTCTAGGACTTGGAAGCCTATCTTAAGCCAGTTTTCTCTGCCCCCGCCCCCAATATCTCTGCCTCCCTTCATTTTTTCTTCTTTCTGAGGACTGTACCAGGAACAGGGACACATTAAATAAAATAACCTCTGGGATTTACTTCTGTAGATGAGAGGATCAGTTCAAAAGACTCACTGTGAATTTATCAGAAACACCTGAAGCCATTATATGGCGCTTCTGTTGCTCTTGGTAATTCTTTCTTTTACCCTCCTACATCCCACAGGAGTAAGAGCACAAGATTAAGCTATTTAGGGTGCTCCATGCAGAGAAGGCATGGAAGCTTGGGAAGCATTTTGTAAGTCTTTTCTGCTACCCTTAATTTTCGCTCATTACTCTTTGTATATAATCCTTATTTTGTAGTTCCTGGCACATGAGTCTTAAATCTGAATCTTGAAGGGACCTCTGAAGATCACTCAGACACACAGTCACCTAGACAGAACTCTTAGCAGGTCTATACCCACCATTATTAAATCATGCTTATAGTTAGGAAGTGCTTGCCTTGCAAAGTTAGTGATGGCTGGACAGCTCCTAACTGCACCCCTATTGATCTAGGTCCCTCCCTCTGCAGCTTCCTCCATGGTGCATGCCTTTCCTCTGCAGCAGTACAGAATAAAGCCTGTCCTTATCGATGACTTTAAATTCCTGAATATGTGAGAAGTCACTCTGTCATTCACTTAAAGATACTTAAATGCCTAATGTTTACTGGGCAGTGATTAAGTGCTATGGGTGTCAGGTTTTAAAATGTTTGACAGTAATTGAGAATAACAACTAGACAAGTTTCTAAGGAAATGGGAGAGGTCAAAAGAGAAGTGGAAGTTTTTAGGACACCTCAGACCGGGAAGACCAGATATCATCAGTCTGATGTAGCAACGTTCTCTTTATTCAGAGTCACCCAGTGGTTTACAAAGTCTTCTACATGGGAGCGAGAATCACAATGTAGGGTTAACCCTCTAATATAGGAATGTGAGGTCCACATTGCGGACGCGATGGAAAGACGAGAGCCAGGGCGTTGAAAGTGACAGTGAGGATCATGGATGGGATAAGCCTGGTTACCCCCGCTAGGGAGGAAAAGAGGGAAACGTCAGGAAGGAAAGGGGCTGATAGCTGGGGAGAGATGGACAAACTAATGAAAGAGACAAAGTTCAGTCAAGTGAATTTATAGAGGACATTAATCCTGGGTAATATAAAGTACTTGTATGAAGTTCTTGTGTGTTCTCAGGAGCAGGGGTTGTTGATATCATATACAAATCTAGAAGAGAGATATATAGGTTGATTGGTTTCAAAACAGACCATATTGGTGTTATTATGTATATTCAACCTAGAATAATACTGGATATAGTTTTCATTTTAAGTAGTATAAATTTGCATTCATAACTTGGCATGAAGTGTTTTATCTTAAGAACTTACTAAACTTGCTCTTTAAAGTTCATCACAGCCAATTGGTACACAG
This sequence comes from Ateles fusciceps, assembly GCA_036589455.1. Lineage (NCBI taxonomy): Eukaryota > Metazoa > Chordata > Mammalia > Primates > Atelidae > Ateles > Ateles fusciceps. Next base: position 13,885,134 of record JAZHEH010001511.1, read on the forward strand.
ATCATTTTAGAGTGTTCTACTGTTCTTAGAATTAGACTAAGTAATGTGAGAGGAATCTTAAAATATTAAATGAAAAAGTTCAGTGTTAGGCAATTTTGAGAAGCTCATCATTTGCAAGCAGAGGAATACTTTTTTAAAAACGTTATAGAAGCCAACTGGAATTGAACATTTTTTAAATTGCTATGGATAATATACAGTGTAAATAATTAATAGGTCTTTGCCAATTTAAAATGGTAAATTATCACAGGACACACACACAAACACACAGACACACACACACACACCCCTCCTATGAGTGAACCGTTTTCTGGCTTTGGATTTATCCTGTCTTTAATGAGGCATTTTTAAGTTTGTGTTTTAATCAACAAAAAGAGTGCTGATTACTCTTATAATTGCTTCAAATTGTTATATACTTACTGATCATGGGCTACATGTATGCCTTTAGGTTGGTGTCTTGGGTTCATAGGGGCAGAAAACATGAAGGCACTATACTTGCTCTTAGGAAATCTCACATTGGTCTGTGTATTATGAGTACAAAAATGATTTTTAATATCTGGTATGATATGAGCTCTGTTTTTGTTTCATTTCTTTAATTTCCGCTTCTTTTAGCAGTTAGTAGTCTTATTTATTGATTTAAACATTGTTAGTTGAGTTTTTTCCTTTATTTCAAGTAACTGAAAATTTAGATGTTACATTTCTGACAGCTGTATCATTCGGTTGAACTCCATCATTAGTTTCTCTTCGGGCCTGATCGATTGTTCAGTTTTGGCTGTCATTCTTATTGCCTCATGGCTGTGGGTGTTTCTGCCAAAGAGGACTGTGAATTGAGAATATAGTGGCAGTTTCATGGCTTGTTGGCAAGATGACCATGTAATTTGTCATCCGAACAAAGGTGCTTTCGGCTAATAACAGTGATGCCAGGATAAGATGCTTAACCCATTGCAAACCAGAACATATGGGCAATCTACTTAAACAGGTGACCATTTTGCAGTTCAGTGTCTTAAATTGTCCATGTTTCAGCACATCACTCTCTTACATAAGATTGCACTTCTTGCACAAAATTCCAAAGATTTGGAAACCCAAATCTTTTTTTTTTTTTTTTTTTTAAGACAGGTCTTGCTTTGTCACCCAGGCTGGAGTGCAATAGCATGATCTTGGCTCACTGCAGCCTTGACTTCCCATACTCCAGTGATCCTTCCACGTCAGCCCCCTGAGTAGCTGGTACTACAGATGCATGCCACCACGCCTGGCTAATTTTTGTAGTTTTAGGAGAGACAGGGTTTCACCATGTTGCCCAGGCTTGTTTGGAACTCCTGGACTGGACTGATCTTCCTGCTTTGACCTCAAGTGATCCTCCTGCCTTGGCCTCCCAAAGTGCTGGGATTACAAGCATGAGTGACCACACCTAGCCCAAGTCTTACTTTATATGCAGAACTACGCACTAGAAGAGGTGCCTTTGTAGAATGGCAGTTTGAATCAGGAATAAATAATGTGCAATACTCTTTTTTTATTAGACATATTTTAATGGAACATGACCCAAAATGTACATGTTTTTTAGGTAAATGTTGGGTCTTCAGAGAAATGTCACGTTTGTAGCAAGTTGCTTAAGAGAGCATCCCCCAGGCCTCTCTAGTCTCTCTCCACTTAGACCAAAGTAATACTTTGGTCTACATTTTTGAAAGGAGCTGACTTAAGTGACCATACATTTTGAAGATGAGAAAAACTGATTAACTCTGGTCTGAAAACTTTTGGACATTCCTGCTGCTCTTCTTTTGTCTAATAGACATAACGTTTATAACTGGGGGGATGGAGAAGACCACTGGAGCCTCACGTTTCTCTTAAAAATCTGCCTGATTAGGTGCCTGGAGAGGTTTCTTCTTTGTGTTACTCAATGTCTCGTCTTTAAACCTTCTGGTAAAAGGTGAATACACTCAAGGAATGTGTTCGTTGATTTATTTAACAATTATGTTGGGTATGTTTTTTTGTTATCTCTGTGTTTTATATAATATGAAGTATTTACAACAGCAGAAACATAAGAAATGAATTATTTCAATAGCTGGTACCATATTAGGGAGAGAACTTTGTTTGGAAAACTATCTTGACCTAGAACCTGAGGTCAAAGGTTTTCAGGTGACAAGGGAGCAAAAGTAATTAAACCGTTGCAGATAACAACAGGGATTTGAAGATGGGAGGAGTGAGAGGAGATAGGACTGAGCTTTAAGGTAATAAAAACTCCAAGGATTGTTTTTCAATATTTAGTTGTCTGTTATGAAGCCCTTCCAGTCTGCTCCCTGAGAACTTCAGTGGTGTGTGCTACACAGGTAAATGCCTGTGTTAGAGATTTTCAAGGGAGAGCAGGAGAGAGGTGCCTTTTCAGTGAATGTCTGTGAAGCCCCAGTATACTTGAGCAGTCACAAGATTCATCAAGACCAAGATAGGAGCAAGAGCTCAAAGCCCAAAGAGCAAATGTATTTCCACCTACCCGGAACTCCTTAGACAAATTGCTGGGCTCAAATGAAAGACACCCTTAGATCAGAGTGCTGGGCTAAAGATAATTTCTTTTGTATTCAGAGGCAGGATTTCTCAGCTCACCTCTGGGTTGAGTTTATAAGACTTTTTTGCCTCCTTGGAAAGTCTGAGAACATCCTGGTAATCAGGGATAAATTTGGAGAAGTGGAAGCAGGTGGTATCAAACAGCAGCCTCTTTTCCATTTGCATAGACATAGCCAAGGCCATGAAGCCTCTGACATGGGCCAGAAGTTATAAGTTGAATGGTACAAAGGATTTAAAATGACACCTGTAGCAACAGAAGAATATGTTAACTTCAAGAAATTAGGATACAAAGTCACAGTGCTAGAGTTCTCAAGAGAAGTGCATTGAACAATAATAGCAGTTTTGTTTACTTCATGCTAAATCCTAGTATGTCGCATATTATTTCAACAGCATTTTAGTTATTATCATATTTTCAAATATTAATATGCTTAGGCCGGGCACGGTGGCTCATCCCTGTAATCCCAACACTTTGGGAGACTGAGGCAGGTGGATCACTTGAGGTCAGGAGTTCAAGAGCTGCCTGACCAACATGGGGAAACCCCATCTCTACTAAAAATACAAAAAATTAGCCGAGTGTGGTGGCACATGCCTAGTCCCACCTACTTGGGAGGCTGAGGCAGGAGAACACTTTAACCCGGGAGGCAGAGGTTGCAGTGAGCCAAGATTGTGCCTGGGTACTCCAGCCTGGGCGACAGAGTGAGACTCCATCTGAAAAAACAAAACAAAACAAAACAAAACAAAACCAACAATGCTTAAAATAGAGCAAAACATGTCATTTAAAAAAATATATAATTCATTTGGTGTGGTCTTGTACAATAAGGCATTAACTTCCAGAGCTGGTGATATATTCATAAACAAGCCATTTCCTCTGTCAAAGAATCTTTTTAAAATATAGATATCAGATACCCAAGTTATTAATATTTATTAGTATACATATATCCATTTTTAGTGGCTTATATTCTTCTGTATTGTGTATATGAAATAAAGAGCATTGCCCCAAGTTTGAAAATACTCCTTCCTTAATAATAAAACAAAATTCAATCCTAACAAAGCATTTTGAAATACTGTCAAAGTTAATTAAGTCTTGATTTATCCATTTAAGCATTAGACATTCAAGATTTCAGTGATTTATAATTTAATCTTTTACTATCTTAATATAAATAAGTTAGATTGACAATTATTTTGTGATCCTAGTTGCATTCAATTTTTACTTAGTGAGATGGCCTGATATTTAATTCTTGTTCTAAAATGAGAAACGTATCCCTTAAAATAATGGAAGTCCTTGCTGCTTTAGCATATGAGAGTCATTAGAATTTTACATTCCTCTAGAATCTCTTTTGTGTGGAATTGTGTACACTTGCAGGGTAATAACCTTCATTTGGGATTTCTACTTAATCAGATTCTGCGCATTTCTGGTAACATATTGCATAGCCAAATATATATGTGTATAAAAATACTTGTTTATCAGTTAGATATTAAAGAGACTTCTCACATAGCAAAATAACAAACCAACATAAAACAAGAAGACCCTTAGCCTTTAAAAGTTGATTTTAAAAGAAGAGCATAATTTCTGAATTAGTATGGAAGATTAAAGAACCAAATGAAAAACTATCAATTTACTACAGTTTTAGAAAAACAATTAACTAAATACAAAGACAGGTCTTATGTTTTAAAAATGCAAATAAAGAAGTAGAATTTATCACTGGGTCACTTTTCATCTGTCAGCCATTTCTTCCATCTCTAGCCCCAAACTTTGTCTTCTGTCTCTTTCCCATGCCCCCGTCTACCCCATCCCTTCTCTGTTATCTCCTGTCACTGCCCCCTGGTTAGTTGTCTTTATGCACATGACCATTCATTGTTTCTTTCCTTTTTTTTTTCCTTTTTTGAGACAGGGTCTCGCTCTGTTGCCCAGGCTGGAGTGCAGTGATAACAATCTTGGTTCACAGCAACCTCTGCCTCCCAGGCTGAAGCGATTCTCCTGCTTCAGCTTCCCAAGTAGCTGAGATTACTGGCACGTGCCACACACCAGGCTAATTTTTGTATTTTTAGTAGAGATGGGGTTTCGTCATGTTGGCCGGGCTGGTCTTGAACTCCTGGCGTCAAGTGATCCCCCACCTTGGCCTCCCAAAGTGCTGGGATTACCGGTGTGCACCACTGTGCCTGGCCCATTGTTTCTTTCTAGACACCTTCCAGTGTCATTATCTATCCTGGCAATCATTCTTAGGTGTATACATTCTTAGGTGTACAGATCCCTAATCTGATAACGTGATTTTTCTTCCTGGAAAGGATCAAGTGGATGCTAGCATAATGCTTGGGCCCTGAATATCACTCCTGGAAAATTTATTAAATAAATGTAGATACAATATGTGTATTTTTATATTTAGGGATAGCACCTTGAGCATGTTTTTAATTCATGGGCGTTTTCAATATGAACTGTTGTCCAGGACTTGCCCATTAAAACCATATGTGTAATACTATCTATGCTGCCTCTCAGAGCCTGACTTAGTAGTTGCCTGAATCAATAAATTATTAATTAAGCTAATATTTATTAAGTACCTACTATATCAGACACTGGAGTTAGAGGGTCATTATAGTAGCCTGGGGTAAAAGAAGTGCCCATTTCTGCCTTACTACCGTATCATCTGGCTGAATAACAATAGCATTTACCAAGAGAACATTAGGAAGATGAAGTGCAAAGAAGATCATGAATGTAGTCATGACAGTGTCTCCTTCACCACTGTGCCCTTTAATAGTGGCGGTAACATCTCAAATGCTGGCAAGATCAATGACTTTTAATTTATACTCTTTGATTTTTACTTGTAGAGCATTCTAATCTCACTGAATACCCCAGGAAATGATTTTACATTTACTTTTAGGGTAATAACATAGAAGTAAATAGATTAAACAGGTAATAACCTACAAATAAATCACCTACAAGTAAACAGTAGGTCCTTCATTCTCTTTATCATTTACATCGGGGCTGGGTCCTCCCTATGCAATGGCTTACTGCCTGTATGTCTTACATGGAGGCTGTTGTAACTTCCTGTCTGGTTCATTCATATGGATTCTCTCACCTCAAGGTCAGTTTGACCACCCTGACATACCTGCCTGCCTGGAGTTCCCTCCCTCATACCTGTCATGCCTGAAGTGCCCCTCCCCCCACACCTGGAGTGCCTCTCCCTCACCTGTCCTGCCTGGAGTGCTCCTCTCCCAACTGTCTTGCCTAGAGTGCCCCTCTCCCACCTGTCTTGCCTGGAGTGCCCCTCTTCCACACCTATCCTGCCTGGAGTGCCCTCTCCCCCACACCTGTCCTGCCTGGAGTGCCCTCTCCCCCAACACCTGTCTTGTCTGGAGTACCCTCTCCCCCCACACCTGTCCTGCCTGGAGTGCCCCTCCCCCACACCTGTCCTGACTGGAGGGACTTCTCCCCATGCTTGCCTGGCCACTTTGTGTCTATTCTTCTAGTCTTAGCTGGAGTGTCACCTCTTTGGGGGAACCGTCCTGCACTGGCTCCCTGCCGCTATCCCCCCGACATCCCCACTGAGAATTCCTTCCTTCCCTCCCTGTACTTTTTTGTATCTTGTATATGCCTCTATTACTGTCCTGATAAACATCTGTCATTCTCAGCAGTTTACATTATCAGTCTTTCCACCAATGTGAGCTCCTTGAGAGTAGAGATTCTGTCTTATATACTTACTCAGTTTAGTATCTCCAGGATCAATTCAGTGCCTGGCACACAGTGAACCCACAGCAAATACTGGCTGAATTGAGAGTTTTCCTCCTGATGTTTTCTCAATGTCCAAAGGATGAAATTGAAACTTTCCTGTGCCCCTATGTGATCTGACTGTCCGTGTGGCTGATCTGGCCTGTCCACATGCCTTGGCCATGTGATCCAGTTGCATTCCGGGCACTGCAGCCTTTTGCTAGTGATGTTACCCTTACCCAGATACGTTCCTTTTTCCCTACCAAGTGAACAGTGCAGACAAATCCATTTCTTTAAGCAAGAGCACAGGTGCCACCGTCTTTAAAAAGCACATAAGCTGATGCCAATCTGTGTTACGCCTCTCTTCTCAGAACTTTCAAAGAAGATACTGCTTGGTACAGTACAGTGTGTCCATCATATTCCATCTTTATTCACATAGTCCATGTAGATTACATTCATGCCCACCACAAAAGAAGACACTTTTGAGCATAAAAGTTGTACCTTATACATCTTTAATTTTCCCAGCAGCATTGAACATAGTGTGAGGTCTTAAGCTGGGCAACAAGTAATTGTTGCTGTAGGCCGAATAGAGTGGAAAGTGATTTGAGAGCCTAGGCCCTCATAAAGTGGTTTCTCAACATAACTTCAAGTGAATGTCCAATAGTTCTTCCCTCACCATGGTCCTTCAGTGTGAGAATTTGCCCAAAACCACATATAAGTAATACTATATCAAAGTGACCATGTTAGTGGCATTTCTTAGTGCATGTTCTGATAGTAATAGTGTTTAGATCTTGGGCTTATTTTGAAGTTCATCTGTCTATTTTAGTATAATACATTTTGAAATACTAAGTTCTTTCCATTATTGAAAATTTTTTCTCTGTTCTGTGTAGAACACAGATGGGATCCTCAAAATGAGGTGTCTTCTCTCAAAATATTAAATACTTTGTGAAATATTATGTGAATAGTATCAACTTTATAAATAATCGGAGGACAACATGAGGTGATTCAGCTGAGATTCTTAGTACAGTGACAAGTATATAGTAGGTCCTCAATATTTTGATTGATGAGTGAGACAGTTATTCAACTTTGGAAAGATTCTCTATGTTTTATATAAATAAAGAAATCACAAATTCTGTGCCGTAAAATCTTACAAAAGACGAGTTTTTACTGTTAATGGTAGAGTAAAATGCCTGTGTACTACCCCAAATTTTCCTAAATTTCAACATTGAATACTTGTGTTTTTCTTTATGCTTTGGATCTTTTTCTCCATTTTTGCAAGAGTGTATGCTTTGTTTCTATTTTACGCCTTCTTTGGAAAACAGTTGCCCATTCATCTGATCTTGAGAAACTTAAGAAATTACTTAATATGTATTTCTATCTTTGCAGTTTTGGTGTAAGTGTCGTGTTGTATGAGCTGTTCGGTAGTAAACACTTTAGTTAGCACATGCTGATCACACTCTTAAATCTTCACCCACTTGAAGATAACTGATGTAACCTACTGGAAATTAAGGCTGTAAATTTTCAGGTAGGGATTTCAGTGTTACTGCAATCAATACTTTGCAGATAGTGCTAAGAGCTTTTTCTATGAAATATGTTGGCTAGTGAGTGGAAAATCAATGTCTGGGAATGAAAAACAGGTGTCGAGTTTGATAGGGACATCATGCGTTTGATATTTGGAGGCCAGAGGGCCCTTGTCAACAAACACAGCGGTAATTCTGTCAGATGCAATATGTGTGGAATTAATGAAAATGCCAGAAACAAAGCAGTCTGGACAGCAAACTAGTTCTGCAAAAAACTCAGGGCAAAAATGTATCTTCCTTCTTGCATCCTAAGTGAATGAATTACAGAAAGACGTTGAAGTAGAGTTAAAATGAAGGCATGTTTGCAGAACTATGGAGTCTGACACAAGGAGGAAACAGTAGGCAGAGGATTAAGAGGTAGCCATGCTACCCTGCTCAAAGGGACTCTCCCAAGTGTCTGGCAGATGTGTGGAGATGTGGTGAGTAGTGTAATAGAGTGCTGTGATTTAATTTGGAAGTTGCTGAACCAAAGCAAATCAGCAGTCTTTTCTAGGCCAGTCAAGCTTGACCTCATTCTGGAGTTGGTGAAGAGTGATGAAGGCCTGAGTTAGTCAAGAAGAGAGAAGGAGCAAGGGATAAACAAGTGAAGACACATTGATAACATGCAAAACACTTGCCAAATACTAGTAACCATGAGTGTCCTACAATAGAAAGGATGCACAGTTATTCAATATTAGGGAATTATTTGCCCATTCAGTAAATTAGGGGAAAAATAATGTTGAAAAAGGGGACAAAATTATTAGTCATTGTTGTTCATAGGATTCTCTTCCTGAAGAATGTAGAAGAATCCACTGAAAATCAGTTAAAACTGTTACAAGAGTCCAGCAAATACATAGTTACAAAGTAACAGAGTAACATATATAAAAACCAGTAACTCTGGAGCCACATTACTTAGATTCTTATGCTGGCCCTACTACCTATCAGTTATGCAAACTTAGACAAATCTCTTAACATTCGTTCCTCAGTTTCCCTATATGTAAAAATTGAGATTGTTATGCATATGAAATAAATTATTATATATCAAACCTCATAACTGCCTGTTACACAGTTAGTCCAATATAATGTTTCCTCTTATTGCTGTTTCCACTACTATTCCTAGCTTTCTTATAATCTTCATAGAAAATGTAATTAAGATTTCATTTACAGCAGCAATAAAGAGTGTACAATACCTAGGACAAAATCTAACTGGAGATACTACAATAAACGGAGGAAGCCTTTATATTTTAGAGATGTCAAATATTTTTAAAGTTTATTTGGAAATTATAGGCATGTGAAACTAATAAATAAATTGAAACAGAAGTATTCAGGAGAGGATGATTTGCCCCATCACATATTTAAATATGTTCCAGTTCAGTGGGATAAAAATAGAATATACCAGCATATTAAATTTATAAAAAAAGCACTTCTTATATAGGTAACCAGAAATTAGTTATTTACTAACTGGTGTGGGGCAGCAGAATTATATTTGGAAAAATGCAGTTAGATATTTAACCCCATATAGATTAAGGTTTAGCTGAAATAGATGAAGCCTTGGAAGTACTTAAAAAAAAAAAGAGAGGCAAATATTTTTTGTAGTCTTGGACACTGAAAAGCCTGAGATTCCTCTCAGCATGTTCTCAAAATTCAAAACCATTAAATAAAAGATTGCCAGATTTGACTACATATTTTACATCTATGTATGCAAAAAATATTTTTAAAAAGGAAAAATGAAAACCTAGAGAAAATATTTAAATTTTGAAGTAAAAATAACTTGAGTTTATTATGGGCTCTTAAAAAAATCAATTAAAAATGAATACTGTAGGGCCAGGCGCGGCGGCTCCTGCCTGTAATTCCAGCAGTTTGGGAGGCCAAGGCAGGTGGATCATGAGGTCAGGAGTTCGAGGCCAGCCTGGCCAATATGGTGAAACCATGTTTCTACTATAAAATACAAAAATTAGCTGGGTATAGTGGTGCGCACCTGTAGTCCCAGATACTCCGGAGGCTGAAGCCGGAGAATCGCTGGAACCCGGGAGGTGGAGGATGCAGTAAGCTGAGATCATGCTACTGCACTCCAGCCTGGGTGACACAGCGAGACTCCATCTGAGGGGGAAAAAAAAAAAAAAATATATATATATATATATATATATATATATATGTGTGTGTGTGTATATATATATATATATATATATATAACTGGGCAAAGAATTATAACAGGCAATTTGTGAAAATAGAGATTAAAAATATCTATTAAACATATTTTTAAAAGCAGCACTAGTTTTAAGCACAGATGTAAATACTATATGGTCATGTCTCACTTAACGATAAGGACATACTCTGAGAAATGTGTAAATGTGTCTTTGGCCATTTTATGGTTGTACAAACATCGTGGAGTGCACAACCACAAACCTAGATGGTAGAGCCAACTACACACCCAGACTGTATGGCGTAGTCCATTGCTCCTTGGCTACAAACCTGTGCAGCATGTGACTGTACTGAGTACTGCAGGCAACTGTAACACAATGGTAAATATTTGTGTAGAAATGGTACAGTAAAAATATGGTATTATAATCTTATGGAACCACTGTCTTATACACAGTACATCATTGAGCAAAAACATCATTCTGTGGCTCATCACTGCATAAATTTGTTGATGTCTATCAAATTGAAAAGTATGGACTGATAACCTTTTACCGGTTACTGTAACAAATTACCACGAACTTTCTAACTTAAGGCAACAGAAATTTATTCCCACACAGCCTGCAGGCCAGAAGTCTGAAATCAAGGTGTTGGCAGGGCCATGCTCCTTTCAGAAACTTTAGGGGGAGATTCCATTCCTTGCTTCTTCCAGCTTTTGGTGGTTCTTGCCATCCACTGGCTAGTGGTTTCGTCACTCCAGTCTCTGCCTTCATCTTCATGTGGCCTTCACTTCATTTGGTTTTCAAATCTCCCTTGTATGTCTCCAGAAAGGTGCAGATTATTGGATTTGAGAGCCAACCCATGTAATCTAGGATGAACTCCTCATCTCTTGATGTTTACATTAATTACATGTGCAAAGATTATTTTTCCAAATTAGGTCACATTCACAGGTTTTGGGACACAGACTTATCTTTTGGGGAGTCACTACTCAGCCCACCCTCTGATCCCAAAATATGATCCCCCCATCCCATGTGTAAAATACAGTTACACTATCCCCACATCCTAAAAGTCTCAACCCACTATAGTGTCAAATCTAAGTCTAAAATCCCATTTAAATATCTTTACCTCAAAAGTACCAAGTTTCATCATCTAAATCATCTAAATCAGATGTGGCTGAGCCTCTGGGTGTGATCCGTCTCTGGGCAAAATCCCTGTTCATCTGTAGACTTGTGAAACTAAAATAAAAAGTTACCTGCTTCTGAAATACAGTGATAAGACAGGCATAAGAAAGACATTCTCATTCCACAAAGGAAAAATTGGAAGGAATAAAGGGGCCACAAGACCCAAGCACTTTTAAAATCCAGCAGGACAAACTCCACTATATTTCAGAGCCTAAGAATAATACTCTGTGGCCCAGTGCTCCACTCTGGGCTCACAGTTCTGCTGACTTCTGCCTCTGGGCTCAAGGCTCTGCCCTAGGGATTGTTTTCCTTTCCCTTGGACAATAGTACATATTTTCAGCCAAGTAATATCAGCCTGTTTTCTACCTGTAGAATTCCAGAAGTCTAACAGCCTTCCTTCATCTCATCCTGTCTCTGTCCTAATTCTGTGCAAGCTGGTAGTGTTTGTGCTGATGCAACATTTTCATAAACCTAGTGGGTCTCCTATGCATGTTAGAGGATCTAGGTCATTAGAGAAGAGAGGCCTCCATGGAATTTTTGAGAATAACCCCATTCTTATTCCTGGCTTCTGCTGACATGGTTGATTAGGTCCATGAGTCACACACATAATCCCTTTAGTAAATGACTGCCTAGCCATTCCCTTGACCCTTTCTCCTGAGCACCTTTCCCCACAGTAGACAGCCTAATTTTAGCATCCTTTGCAATCTGGATAGCTGAGAACCTTCCAAACTATCAAGCGCTAATGTCTTTGGCTTAATAGTTTCTTTCTCAGTTTGTCTCTTTTCCGCTTCCATGTTGTTATAAGCAGAAAGGAGAAACCAGGCTGCACCTTCAAAATTTGGCATGGAAATCTCAGCTAAATTTCCAAGTTTGTCACTTATAAATTCCGCATTGCACACAACTGCCGAACACAATTCCACCAATTTTTCTGCCAGTGTACAACAGGGATTGCCTTTCCTCCAGAGTGTGAATAACATCTTCTTAATTTACTTCTGTGCCCTCTCCAGCAATGTCTTTACCACATTTCTAACAACATTTTTTTTTCAAAGCAGTATGTAGTCTTTTTCTTTCATATGCCTTAAAAATTTTTCAGCGTCTTCCCCACTACCCAATTTCACAGGTGGGTCTACATTTTTAGATATTTGCCACAGCAACATTCTTCTTTCCCGTGGCTGCTCTGTTAAATTACAACAAACTTGGTGGCTTAAAACAAGACTTCTGGTGGTCAGAATCCAAAATTAAGGTGCTGCAAGGCTCTGCTTCCTCCAGAAGCTCCTGGAGAGATCCCATTCAATGCATCTGCTGGCTTCTGGTGGCTCCTTGGCTTGTGACTGAATTGCTTCAATTCCGCTTCCATCCTCACATGGTCTTCTCCTCTTCTGTCTGTCAAGTCTCCCCTGTGTGTCTTCTGTAAGGACACTTGTCATTGGATTTATGGACCATCCACATAATCCAGTATGTTCTCTTCATCCGAAGATTCTTCATTACATGCCCCAAAGACTCTTTTCCAACTTAGGTCATATTCACAGGCTCTGGGACAGGTACATACCTTTTTGGGGGCCACCATTCAATACAATTCAGTACCTGATATTAGAGAAAAGACACTATTATACATTGTTAATGCAAGTGTAAAGTGGAATAATTTTCTGGAGGACCATTGGGTAATTGATAGTGAAATTCTTACATATTTACTATCTTTTGGCCTAACATTTCTATTCCTAGAAATATAACCTAAGGGGATGAGGTCAGGGGGAGCAATTTCATGGTGACCAAGAGAACTTCAAGAATATTTGCTCTAATAAATTATATATATATATATTTATTTATTTATTTAATTTTATTTTATAATTTATTTATTTTACTTTAGGTGCATACTATATCTGGCATTTCTCCCATGTTATCCCTTCCCACCCCCTATTGTCTCTCCCCTACCCCTGCCAACTGTCCCCAGTGTGTGATGCTCCTCTCCCTGAGTCCACGTTTTCTCCTTGTTCAACACCCACCTATGAGTGAGAACATGCAGTGCTTGGCTTTCTCTTCTTGGGTCAGTTTGCTGAGAATGATGGTTTCCAGATTCATCCAAGTCCCTACAAAGGACACAAACTCATCGCTTTTTATGGCTGCGTAGTATTCCATGGTGTATATGTACCACATTTCCTTTGTCCAGTCTGTCATTGATGGGCATTTGGGTTGGTTCCAGGTCTTTGCTATTGTACACAGGGCTTTAATGAACATATGTGTGCATGTGTCTTTATAGTAGAACGATTTATAATCCTTTGGGTATATACCCAATAGTGGGATTGCTGGGTCAAATGGAATTTCTATTTCTAGATCCTTGAGAAATCACCACACTGTCTTCCACAATGGTTGAACTAATTTACACTCCCACCAACTGTGTAAGAGTGTTCCTATTTCTCCACATCCTCTCCAGTATCTATTGTCTCCCAATTTTTGATGATCGCCATTCTAACTGGCATGAGATGATATCTCAGTGTGGTTTTGATTTGCATTTCTCTAATGACCAGTGATGATGAGCATTTTTTCATAGGTTTGTTGGCCTCATATATGTCCTTTTTTGAAAAGTGTCTGTTCATATCTTTCGCCCACTTTTGAATGGGGTCGTTTGCTTTTTTTCTTGTATATCTGTTTTAGTTCTTAGTAGATTCTGGATATCAGCCCTTTGTCAGATGGGGTAGATTGCAAAAATTTTTTCCCATTCTGTTGGTTGCCGATTCACTCTAATGATGGTTTCTTTTGCTGTACAGAAGCTCTGGAGTTTAATTAGATCCCATTTGTCTATCCTGACTTTTATTGCCATTGCTTTTGGTGTTTTAGCCATGAAGTCCTTGACTATGCCTATGTCCTGGATGGTTTTGCCTATGTTTTCTTCTAGCGTTTTTATGGTGTTAGGTTTTATGTTTAAATATTTGATCCATCTGGAGTTAATTTTAGTGTAGGGTGACAGGTAGGGGTCCAGTTTCTGCTTTCTGCACATTGCTAGCCAGTTTTCCCAACACCATTTATTGAACATAGAGTCCTTTCCCCATTGCTTGTTTTTGCTGGGTTTGTCAAAGATCAGATGTTTGTAGATGTGTGGTGTTTCTTCTGGGGTCTCTGTTCTGTTCCATTGGTCTATGTCTCTGTTTTTGGTACCAGTACCATGCTGTTTTGATTACTGTAGCCTTGTAGTATAGTTTGAAGTCCAGTAGCATGATGCCTCTGGCTTTGTTCTTTTTGCTTAGGATTGTTTTGGCTATGCAGGGTCTCTTATGATTCCATATGAAGTTTAAAGTGGTTTTTTCCAGTTCTGTGAAGAAGGTCATTGGTAGCTTGATGGGGATAGCATTTAATCTATAGATTACTTTGGGCAGTATGGCCATTTTCATGATATTGATTCTTCCTAACCATGAGCATGGACTGTTTCTCCATCTGTTTGTGTCCTTATTTCGTTGAGCAGTAGTTTGTAGTTCTCCTTGAAGAGGTCCTTTACATCCTTTGTTAGTTGTATTTCTAGGTATTTTATTCTCTCCGTAGCAGTTGTGAATGGGTGTTCGCTCTTGATTTGGCTCTCTGTTTGTCTGTTATTGATATATGGGAATGCTTGTGGTTTTTGCACATTGATTTTGTATCCTGAGAATTTGCTGAAGTTGCTTATCAGTTTGAGAATATTTTGGGCTGAGATGATGGGGTCTTCTAGATATACAATCATGTCATCTGCAAATAGAGACAGTTTGATTTCCTCCTTTCCTAATTGAATACCCTTTATTTCTTTTTCTTGCCTGATTGCTCTGGCTAGAACTTCCAATACTATGTTGAATAGGAGTGGTGAGAGAGGGGCATCCTTGTCTAGTGCCTGATTTCAAAGGGAATTTTTCCAGTTTTTGCCCGTTCAGTATGATATTGGCTGTAGGTTTGTCATATATAGCTTTTATCATTTTATATGTTCCATCAATACCTAATTTATTGAGAATTTTTAGCATGAAGGGCTGTTGAATTTTATTGAAGGCCTTCTCTGCATCTATTGAGATAACCATGTGGTTTTTGTCTTTGGTTCCGTTTATGTGATGGATTACATTTATGGATTTGCGTATGTTGAACCAGCCTTGCATCCCCAGGATGAAGCCTACTTGGTCGTGATGGATAAGCTTCTTGATGTGCTGTTGCAATCTGTTTGCCAGTATTTTATTGAAGATTTTTGCGTCAATGTTCATCATGGATATTGGCCTGAAGGTTTCTTTTATAAATTTTACATTATTCAAAATTGTCAATACCTTCAGTGTCCACCAGTAGGGAATTGATTAAATAAACTGTGGTATGTATATTCAGTAGAATACTGTCCAACTGTCTAAAATAATATTCTTTTAAATATTTGATGACGTGGAACATTTCTATCAGTACAAAAAAAATGACCTATAATATGTGATTTAGAATGATTTCAATTTTGTGCAATTATCTACACATAAGAACAATAATAGATTATATACCCCAAAATATTCAGTTGATTATCTGGTAGCAGCAAGATTTTAGGTGGTTCACATTTTTGGCTTTCCTTCGTTTTTTTATGTCTGTATCTCAAAATTTGGCACAATGACCTTGTTCTTGTAACAGCATCAAAAGTTAGAGGAAAAACAGTTATAGATATCTAGGAATAATTATAACTTTCTGTGTACTAGGTACTATACTGGTAGTAGGAAGAACTTTAGTTCATTTAAAATAGCCATTGAATAGGAATGATGAGCTCAATTTGGAAATAAGGAAACTGGAATTTGGAGATGTTGCCCTTTGCTCAGTGTCACCCAACTGAAAATCAGTGACACCTGGTCTTCTGATTCCAGTCCTTGTGCTTGTACATGTTTTTGTGGTTTACCTTCTGGACTGTAAGCATTAGCAAGGAGGGGACAGAGAAGCAACTTGGAAAGTTTATATAAGGATCTAGAAAAAAAAGGTGCATTTCTGTTTGAAATATACAATATAGTATAAAATGAAGAGGTAACAGAACAAAAACAAAAGGTCAATTCTTAGATTTATTTTCTCTGTGAAGAAAAGTAACCAGCAAATCATGCAGCCAAAGTATAATCATCCCTCAGTATCCATGGGGGATTAGTTCCAAGACTGCCCCCTTCCTCCCCACCAGGACACCAAAATGTGCAGCTGCTCAAGTCCCTGTTATAAAATGGTGTGCCATTTGCATATAACCCTTGCACATCCTCCCATATCCTTTAAGCCATCTCTAGATTGCTTATAATACCCAACACAATGTAAAGCTGTTACACTATATTGTTTTTTATTGTATTATTTTTGCTGTTTTTCTCGAATATTTTTGGCGCGAGGTTGGTTGAATCGCAGATGCAGAAACTGCAGATATGGAGAGCCAACTGTGTCTTTAAAAAGAGGGTAGATCCCAGCCAGGCATGGTGGTGGTTCACGCTTGTAATCCCAGCACTTTGGGAGGCTGAAGTGGGTGAATCATGAGGTCAGGAGTTCGAGACCAGCCTGACCAACATGGTGAAACCTATCTCTACTACAAATACAAAAATTAGTCAGGCATGGTGGTGCGTGCCTGTAATCCCAGCTACTCAGGAGGCTGAGGCAGGAGAATCACTTGAACCCGGGAGGCGGAGTTTGCAGTGAGCCAAGATTGTGCCATTGCACTCCAGCCTGGGCAACAGAGCGCGACTCGGTCTCAATAAAAAAGAGGGTAGATTCCATTTTACTTTTCTCTCCACAAAAGAAATAAACACAAACGGGAGGGGTACAAGGAATCTTTTGGAGATAACAGATAAGTTTATTACCTTGATTGTGGTACAGGGGCACATAAATATATCCAGATTCATCACATTGTGTACATTAAGTATGCACAGTATTTTGTATCTCAATTATTTTTTAACCCGTTTTTTAAAAAATTGAGGTTCAAGGTGAATAAGGAAATAGGCTACTTGAAATTATTTTAGAATGTTGACATATTTATTATGCCTCAGTTGATACCTTATTGAGTATCTTAGATAAAGCACCTATGCCTCAGTAAGAATGAGGTGCCAAAATGAAGTAAACATTCCAAATATTATTGAAATACAACAAAAAAGTATAGTTTGAGGTAGAGTAGGTAAATCATGCTGAAGGTTGCATCAACTGGTGGTGTTTATGTGAGAAAGCAAGACTTGGCGGATCATGGTAGCCCCTCGCGTGCGTCAGGGTACCTCTGGGGAAGAGAAGGATAAAAATTATTTTGTTTAGTTTCAAAGGAAAAATGGGTTGGTTCAAGGAGGCTGTTCTGGCACAGTAAAAAATGTTCTGCACTCTTATTTGTCCCAAACAGCAGCTACTGCCCCTAGGCAATGCATGCTGAGACAGAAGGCAAAGTAACCTTTTAGATATTTTTATAAAGGGACTTATGCATTGGGTAAGTAGTTGTACTAAATTGTCCTTCATTCCTTTTTAACACTAAAACAGTGGGAACTCAGGCTGTAGGTTGAAGACTTCTTTTTCTACTTGGTTTCTCTAGCTATGTAAGTTCCTCAAGGGAGGAGGATTGGCTAAGGTACGAAAATAGTAAATAGAAAGTACTTTGTTCCCAAGTGACTTTATTATTTTGACTTCAAAAATGAATTTTTGTGGACAGAATGTAATGTGTGGTCACTCAGCTATACATGGATTAAGAGTTATGCTTTCTCAGAGATGTCGTTAACCATGGTTAGATATAAGACCAGTTCCCACTGCAGAACCAGCGAATCTCTTAGGCACTCTCTGACTTCTGCGCATTTCCTCCCCTGTTACCTGAGCTCCCGCAACATTGAAGACTTAATTTGGGCGCCTCACTTGAGTGCACATGTAATGTGGGTATATCGAAATTGGATATGTGTTGTCGCTCAAAGATGGCTGTATTTACAAGTGATTAGGTAAATATAGTTTTTCTCATGTCTATAGTGGCATAAATTTTTAAATGCAGGAAAGTTACTGTTTACTGGGTGTTTATCAGTCCTAAGGTTTGTGCTTAATGAACTTCCTCTGCTTCTGAACTGGGATTATGGGGCTCCTTGTTTTATGACAGAAATCATTCCCTAGTGAATGAGTCTCTGAGCCAGAAATGAGTGATCTGGACAAAATATGGCTGTTGTGTGTAAGTAACATATGAAGTTGAATAAATCATCTAAGTTAATGAGAAAAGTCTAATTTTCAGGGCTGTCTTCTCAGATTGAATAAAGGTTTCTTCAAAGTTCCTGTGCTTTTTCTTATAGTAGCTTTGTAGCCTCTCCTCACACTTAATACCTTCCTTAGTTACAGTTATCACATCTTTTTCTCATCTACTTTACAGGAAATAAATTTCTTATATCTTTTACTAATTTCCAGGCTCTCAGAAATGTACTTGTGAGGAAAAATATTTTGTGCTTCAGATAATGGCTTCTTTAGATGTTTGAAAAGTCTCCCTTTCCTTTTCAGACATGATTTTACTATTTAATTAATGAGACAGCATACTGTCCTTCTTCTATTGCTGATTCAACATCTTAAGTATGAGAAGCCTATATTTAGTTAACTGCAGTTTCTGAGAAATACCCATTTCTCTTGAGGTACTGAATTTCTCATTTTGAAAAATGAGTGAAATGTATATGTGAATAAAACAGTCTGAATTCCTGTAAGTATACTTTCTCTAATATCTTAGCTTCACAAATCTTTTAGTTTCCAATTCTCTGATTATTTTTTTCTCAGTCCAGTTCTGATTTGTAAAATTTTAAATGAAGTTATTTTCTTAAGTTAATTCTGGGGTGCTCTCTAAAGGCTGAGTGTGGATTAGGTGGTAGTACTCTGCTAATCTGCAGAAAAGGAGGTCTGAGATAGTTTTCACTAGCGAGAAACCCACACACGCAAAAAGCATGTGGAAGGGTGCAGAGGTGGGGAGCCATAATGTTGTTGTATGTTAGCTCCTGATCAGTGACGTTTATCTGTTAATAATTTTGGTGTTTTCCTCCTCTTTGTGTGTCACTGCTGGACCTTGAACACGGTTCTAATTTTGCAGTTCTTATGATGTGTTAAAATTATTTATGTTTGACTGCAGCAATAGACTCTGAACTCCTTGCCTTTTTCATCTTTATATCACCTCTTAATTTATGGTGCATATTCAGTTATTATTTATTGAATGAATGAAGATTTCTCCCCAAATACTACTTGTGAATCTTTTAGAATAGAGACACGTGGCTATCTCTGTCTTCCACTGGACTATGCTATAACCCCGGTATCTTCAGATTTGCCTCTGAAATGGCCTTGATCTTGGGAATTTAGAACAAAATTAATTGACATATTAATCATATTTTCATTGGTTTTAGTGAGAAACAGTTGAGAGGGTAGGGTAGGAGGAAGACAGGAACCTGTGCAGTTTTAAAAAGCATTCTGTATGAGCTTTCTGGGTTTTGTTTTTGTTTTTTCCTCAATTAGCTTTTTGGGTTTTGTTGTTGTTGTTGTTGTTGTTGAGACAGAGTCTCACTCTGTCACCCAGGCGAGAGTGAAGTGGTACAGTCTTGGCTCACTGCAACCTCTACCTTCCAGGTTCAAGCAATTCTCATGCTTCAGCATCCCGAGTAGCTGTAATTACAGTCATGTGCTACCATGCCCAACTAATTTTTGTATTTTTGGTAGAGACAGGATTTCACCTTGTTGACCAGGCTGGTCTCCAATTCCTGGCCTCAGGTAATCCACCCATCTCGGCCTCCCAAAGTGCTGGGATTATAGGCATGAGCTACTGTGCCTGGCCAGCTTTTTGGGTTTTTAGCACATAACCATATTTCTAATCATCTTACAGTTACAGTATTCAAAGTATTTCCATCAGCCCTTTAGTCCAGCCTCTTGATTTTTATTATGTCAGTCTCTGTCTTACCCCCTACTCCCAGTTTTAATTCTGGAAACTGCAGAATGATTGAAGTATGCATACAGCTAGAATTGGAATATTTGTTAAAGTTAGTTCTAGGAGCATAATCCATAGTAAAACATGTCTTTGTAACATCTTGAATTGGTCTTAATATTAGTAAATAACTGCAACTATTTTTAGAGTTTTTTTTGCCAGAATTATATTAGAGAAAACCTGATGCATTTTATGATTTTATGCAACTCACAAGTAATTACCAAATTCATAATTCTGTAAGAGATTCTTAATACTTGCATTATTAGAATATACCAGATTTATTACTAGAAACCAGCCTTTGAAAGTTAGTAAAATGCAGTTGTTGAAATTGCAAATACTTGTTAAATCTTATATATTATTTTGTATGCATATAAACCATGCATAGGAAATGAAGCTTCGTAAGAATTCTAGGAACCTTTATAGATTACTGTATTTCTCTCCTCAACAGTATAATACTTGTTCAGATTTGTTTCTTAATTAACATTAAAGGAGGATCATCTTAATATTTCCACAAAGTTTATATGTTATTTTAGAATCATTCCTTTTATACTCGCTTTTCTTAAAAATACTTAAGTATACCTGTTTAGAATACTGTTTGATTATATAATAAGTATTCAAATATGGTAGAGATAATCTTTATTATTTAAAATATGGTATTTGATACCTGTTAAGATCCACTTTTTTGGTTTTATTTATTTTAAACATTTTAAATTGAAAAATAAAAATTTATATATTTATGGTATAAACATGCTTTGAAATGTGTGTACATTGTGGAATGGCTACATCAAGGAAAATAACATGCATCACCTCTCATATGTCATTTTTTTTATAGTGAGAATACTTAGTATCAACTCTCCTACTGTCATTAACTACAGTCATTATGTTGTACCGTAGATCTCTTGCAGTTATTGCCCATGTCTAACTAAAATTTTATATCCCTATTTATTATTTTCCAGGACAGACAATTTTTAGAGGTGACAGGCAATGTAGATAAGGCTGGAGAAGTTCTTGAGCCTTTGAGATTATGAGAAGGACCTTTTTATACCCATGGATACCTGGGCCCTGCTCAAAAATAATTGAAAATCTCAATTAAGAAAACAAAAACCTTTTCAGGTATATTGCAAACAGCATATTATAAACTAATAGAACAAGTTAGGGTTAGACATTTAAAATGTGTTTCATTCTTGGCTTTACCAAAGAAGTAGTCATTTCATGAGCTGGAAGAAATGAAACCTTTCATGGATGATTTCCCCAGAAGCTAAGGATTGGATGCATAGTCTCCATGTGGAGACTTCTGGGTGGGTTGTGTTTGAGCGTGTGCAGAGTGAGGAAGTTCTGGCTGGCATGCTTTGTCTAAGTACCTACCATGTGTTTTGATATGTGGCAGCCAAGTATGAAGCCTGTTGTTCTCATTCTCATCCTAGTCGTCTTCCCATTTAGAATGATTCTTCTATTTGGGTGATTACCCTGGTCCAGGGGCACTAATCCTACTTCCCGTAGGATGGTTGAGTATGACCAAAGTATGGTTGCACTGGGCTTGCAGTATGGATGCGATTGTTAAAGTTATGTGTTGAATCAACCAAAAGCTGATTCGAAGGGGAAAGGAATAAGGTATAGTTCAAGGTCATTGATAGTGGTAAGATTTAAAGAACAGAATCACAAATTTGTTTGTAAACAGTGATATGTATTTTTATGTGATAAACTAGAAAAAGAAGGTTCAGTAAAAAACTAAAACTGAGTTTCATTTGTTACCTTTTAATCTCAAGTTTTAAAATTTTCAGATCTGTGTTCTATTGTGCCTTGTTGCCAGATGTTTAAAACAGTAAAAATATAATTGCTTGATGAGAGAGCTGTTTCTGTTCATTCTGGGCCTGGATGCACTGAGCAGTTCAAAGTTTATTTCACCAGTTGATCTGAAGAATGTTGTTCATTTATCAGTTCCTGCATTTGGGAATTAACTTGCTAAAATTGATTTCATTCTGTATTCCTTGGTTCAAGTTGATTTCACTTATCAGAATCTATCCATTTAGAAAAAAATTAACTCTGCTATTTAGCCATGCAACATTAATTGATAACATTTCTTTAGCATAGATTTATATGACCATACAGTCTTGTCATTTGGGTTCAACGAAGTCTTGTCTCACATTCTCCATTTAGCTAACATTGTTGGTGATAATGCCTTGGAATTAATGCAGTTTGTCAGCAGCAGTAGACTGCAGTGATAGCAGGAACGTCCTACATCTTCTTCAGACTGATGTATGAAACAGCATATCCCATTTATTTCTGTACGACATTATAAACAACATCTGTGCCTGGCTTTGCTCAAGGATGGAGCTACTAAAATCTGTGAAGATTGATACCATGGCTTATCATTTTGCCAGGCTATTTTCATGGCAACCTTAAAAGTATAAACCAAGAGCTTAAAGTATCGCTCGGGTACGGATCATAGATTGGATTAAATAGTGCCTTGAATGCCATTTTACTCTTTCAGCTCCTTGGTGGTATATAGACACATACTTGGCATTTGGTGGGGCTTTGAAGTTAATTACAGGCTTCCTTAAAGGTATGACTTTGAGTAAGTCTGCAGGAAGATGCACCATGTGTGACCAAAAGAAAAAAAGAAGGCCCAGCATATTTGTCATTTCTCTACAATGTGGTTATAGCTCTTTCTTATTAGATGTGTAAGCAATGTTCTTCAGTGTGTTTGTGCAGCATTTATACCCAGGACTTCTTATGAAAAGCTGGCCATGCTATGATTAAGCCCACTTGTGGTTGGGATTCAGAGTCCCCACAGTAGAGCTTGAGTTGGCATCAGCAGATGAACAGTTGTCAGACCTAGTTACTCTTTGTCGACTTAGATCTGAACCATGGCACCTGGGGGCACAGTGGGGCCAACTGTCGCTGCCATAAGGGTGAAGTGAAAAGTATATGTCTGTACTCTTTTATCTTTCATTTATCAGCTAGACACATGTTTCCTTCATGCAAAGGAAAGAAAATCACAAGGGCCCATGCTTGTCTCTCTTTAGAACTCTCTAGAATTAGCTTGTCATGAAATGTAAAACTAATGTGCAGTTGTAAAAACTGCTGCCAGCTTTTTCCTCACTGCTGGCTGATGGCTAAGTAGATTTAGAAATGAAAGGGGTTATTATAAAGTGATTACTGAATAGCTAGGTATGTCATCTTAAACAAGCAGCTAAAATCTCTGTGTTAGACATTCAGGCTGTAAGTCTTGTTTTGTATCATTCATATTTAAGACATGATTTTGATTGTGGAGGAGTAATCAAGCACTAGGGGTAATTTAAGAAAAATATATACTGGGTGATTTTTTTTCATTGCTTATTAAAATACATTAGAATTTAAATGAGGCATTCTCTAAAATGTGTTAACTATTAAGTATGTACCAAATATAAAAATCTAAATAGCAGTTGGCTTTAGCTCAGAGTTGAAAATTCTTCACTTGACTAAAAATGTATTTATCTTCTTTTAAAATTTAAGTAAAACGTATTGTAAAATAATATATTGAAAATGGCATATGTCAAAGAATGGTTTAAAAATTATAGCTCTTAATATATTATTACTGTCAGTTTCATATGAGAGGGCAGATGCCTTGAAGAATCTTAAAAGAAAAACAAAATTAAAATAAACTACACTTTATTACAGCAAATGTGATCTTTTTCATTTTCCTTCTGTTCTTTTTAAATGCTTTTCTTGGAATCCCCATCTATGTTGCTGGCTTGAACAGTCACATAACCTCCGACTCCTTCTCCCCTACCCTTGAGCTTCAGATCTAGTGTAAGTGACATGTCGGGTGTCCTTCGTGGATATCTCAAGCAGCAGGCAGTGGGAAGCCTCTCAGCCGAAGCTCTTCTCCCTTTGTCCCCTGTCCCAGCAATACTGCCTTCAGTTTGAGCTAGTTTTATATGTCTTTTCCCTGTCCTTGTCCCACCTTCCTGCTTTACGCCTGCCCACCCAATCAATCACAGCCTGTGGTTTGTTTCTCATGTTGTCATTTTCCTGGTCCAGGCTTTGTGTATCTATCACCAAGACAGTTCCCCCTGCAGACCCTCCAACTCCCTCTTTTCTGCAGGCTTCCCCTCTCCACTCTGTTTCCACCACCTACAGGCTGCTTACTGTGTCTGCTTCCCCGGGTCCTCAAACCTCTGTTTCTCACAGCTGGGCACACTGGGCCCACCACATAGGCATAATCCTGTACTGTCTCCAGGCCCTTTGCCGACCTCATGCAGGGGAGATTTGAAGAGAACACGCAGCTCAGCTCCTATCCCTTGCTTCTAGTTCTTGTATAGCCTGTTTTATCTTGATGATACTTGAGGAGATCAGAACCTAACTTACAGCCCTACCAAGCAACCAGATGCCTGTCTGTGGCGGTACCTGGCCCTCTTTCTTCGTAATATGTCTAGTATGTGCCCCAGATTCTAGTGTCCATGCCTGGGAGCTTCTTAGTCACAGGTAGAATTTCTTAATGTTAACCTGAAGCCACGGTTTTAGTCTACTAATCAGACAGGCTGTGTGATCACCTGACATTATATCTTCATCGGTATGGTCCACTGCACCTGGAATGTCTCTCCCCCTCTTACAGTTATTTGGTCCTATGATAGTGTCTTTATTATATACTTGCTATTCTGAGTTTACATTAGAAATGAGGCTTGAGTGTACTGATGCTGATTTTTTTTTTGAGATATGCTATTAGGTATTTTTTTTTTACTTCCTTTTCACATTGTTCTCCATGCTGGGAGGAATGCTTATCCTACACTCCTGATGCTTCCATGGAGAAGGGAGGACTGCCTCCCCAACCCTCTTCCCTCTCCTGCTCTGTATCAAAGATTAAAAAAAACTGGAAACTAGTTAAAGTGGCAAGGACAGATTTTAATCAGTAATAATTATTGCAATGGGGAAAAGAGTCCCACATGATCTAAGGTCAACTTTGATTTGTACAGAGAGGATTGAGGATTTATAAAGGAGAATGAGGGAGTAGGGAGGGGAGAGGGGCGAGCTGGGGCTCAGGAGAGTCAGGAAAGTGAAAAATTATAAAAAACCAAAAGGGAGGGTTGGTCCATTTGAAACCATCTGGGTTTGTTAGCTGGTGCTTTCTGGAAGTTAGGTTTCTACTCTTTGGCAGAGACTGGCCTCCTCCACCCTCTAAGACTGGGAGACGGGGCCCTATCTTCAAGTGAATGCTGGAACAAACAACAAATTTTCTGGTCTGGAGTTTTCTCAGGCAGGTACTTTCAGAGGGGCTAGGATCATCCTATGGATGAAGCCTTGAGCTTTTAGAAACTGCATTAGTGTTTGTTCAAGTCTTTATAGGCCAGGATTGAGACCTAGTCAACAAGAGAGCTCATTGGGTCCTGACAAGAGTTTGTTCAAGGGGAGAATCTTGGTAAGCTCTCACTTCTTCCTGTGAGAAGAACAATGACTCATTGAATAGATGACATTTGAAAAGGGAACTGAAGATATTCAATCAGTTTCTTCTGGGCATTGTCCTCAGGACACAAATGCTCTTTTCTACAACTAGAGGGAGATTGACCATCCCTAGGTGAGAGTGGAGAGTGCTTAGGTGATCACCTAGGGATGGTTAATTTAGGAATAAATGGAGGATGTGTAAATATGACTCAGGAGTGGATTCACTGTACAGTTGCACTAATTAAGACATGCTGGCACAGTGATAAATATATTGTGCCTGTAATCCCAGGACTTTACGGGGCCAAGGCAGGAGGATCACTTGAGGTCAGGAGTTAGGGAACAGCCTGGGCAACGTAGTGACAGCCTGTCTTTACAAAAAATAAAAAAATAGCTGGGCATGGTAGTGCATACTTGTAGTTCCAGCTACTTGGGAGGCTGAAGTGAGAGGACTACTTTAGTCCAGGAGTCCAAGGCTTCAGTGAACTAGCATCATGCCACTGCACTAAAGCCTGGGTGACAGAGCAAGACTCTGTTTCAAAGCAAAAAAAAAAGGTCAGTCATATAGATAAATGGAATATAATTGAGAGTTTAGAAATAAACCCTTATTACACATATGGTCAACTGATTTTTAACAAAGATTTCAAAACCATTCAATGGGGAAAGAATAGTTTGCAAACAACAACACTGAGACAATTGGATATCTGCATACTAAAGAGTAAAGCTGGGCCCCTATCTCACATCATATATAAATATTAACTCAAAATAGATTAGAGACCTAAATGTAGGAGCTGAAATTATAAACCGTATGGAAGAAAACATAGGCATACATTTTCGTAACCTTGTATTAGGCAGTTGTTTCTTAGATCTAATACCAAAACCACAAATTACAAATATAAAAATAGGTAAACTCAAAGAAAATGTAAAATGTTTATCCCTCATAGGACATTGTCAAGAAAATGAAAAGGCAACCTAATGAATGAGAGAAAATTTTCGCAAACTATATATGAAATAAAGTACTGGTATGTAGAATATGTAATTAACTCTTAAACTCAATAATAAAGAGACAAATAACCTATTTTCAAAATGGGCTAATAATTTCAGTAGATATTTTTCTAAAGAAGATATACAAATGGCCACTGTGCACAAGAAAATATGCTTAACTTCATTAGCTATTAGAAAATGAAAACCAGGCCAGGTGCAGTGGCTCACACCTGTAATCCCAGCACTTTGGGAGGCCGAGGTGGGCAGATCACTGGATGTCAGGAGTTCTAGACCAATCTCGCCAACATGGTGAAACCCGGTCTCTACTAAAAATACCTGGCCAACATAGTGAAACCCCGCCTCTACTAAAAATACAAAAGTTAGCCAGGTGTGATGGTAGATGCCTGTAATCCCACCTACACGGGAGGCTGAGGCAGGAGAATGGCTTGAACTCAAGAGGTGGAGGTTGCAGTGAGCTGAGATCGCACCACTGTACTTCAGCCTGGGTGACAGAGCAAGACCCCATCTCAAAAAAAAAAAAAAAAGAAAAAGAAAAAGAAAAAGAAAATGAAAACCAAAATCGTGAGATACAACTTTATACCCACTAGGATTTACATCAAAACATATGGAAAATAACAAGTGTTGACCAGGATGTGGAAAAATTGAATCCCTCATATATTGCTGGTAGAAATGTAAAATGATACATCCACTTCAGAAAACAGTCTGACAGTTCCTCAGATGGTTAGACAGATCTACTATCTGACCCAGTAATTCCACTTCTAGCTGTATACTGAAGAATATACCTAGCACATACGAAAACATGTGTCCACACAAAACTTCTACATAAGCCAGGTATGGCAACTCACACCTGTAATCCCAACACTTTGGGAGGCCAGTACAGGCGGATTGTTTGAGCTTAGGAGTTTGAGACCAGCCTGAGCCTCATGGTGAAATTCCATCTCTAACAAAAAATTACAAAAATTAGCTGGACATGATGGCGTGCACCTGTGCTCCCAGCTACTCAAAGGCTAAGGAGGGAGGATCACTTGAGCCTGGGAAGCAGAAGTTGCAGTCAGCTGTGATCGCGACACTGTACTCCAGCCTGGGTGACAAAGTGAGACTCCATCTCAAAACAAAATTTGTACGCAAGTGTTCACAGCAGCATTTGTCATAATGGCCAAAAGTGGAAACAACATATAGTTCTCATCAACTGATAAATGAATTAAAAAACATGGTGTATCTACCCAGTGGAATATTAACCTGGCAATAAAGAGAAGTGAAGTCTGCTACATGCTACCACATGGATGAACTTTGGGAACATTATGCTAAGTAAAAGGATGCCAGTTACAACAGACCACATATTGTATGATTCCAGTTATATAAAATTCCCAGAGTAGGAAAACCTGTAGAGGTGGGAGGTAGATTAGTTATTGCAAGAGCACAGAGTGGTGACAGTTGCGGGAAATGGGAGTGACTGCTAATGGATGTGGAGTCTCTTTTTGGAAACATTCCAAACATAGATTGTGGTGAAGGTCACACAGCTCTGTGAATGTACCAAAACCGTTGAATTGTACATTTTACATGGGTGGATTTTATGACACATTAACTATAGCTCAAAAATATGTTGAAAAAAAGGACTTAAGTGAAGAAAACTAAGAATGGTTGTAATAGCAATTCCATAGATCAAGTTTTTTTCTTCAGTCAACTATGTCAGTAATTGATATGGTTTGGCTGTGTCCCCACCCAAAATTTCATCTTGAATTAAAATCATTATGTCTCGAGGATGGTACCAGGTGGGGGTAATTGGATCATGGAGGCAGTTTTCCTGGTGCTGTTCTCATGATAGTGAGTGAGTCTCACGAGATCTGATGGTTTTCTAAGTGCCTGTCATTTCCCTGCTGGCACTCATTCTGTCTGCTGCCACCCTGTGAAGAGGTGCCTTCTGCCATGATTGTAAGTTTCCTGAGACCTCCCCAACCATGCAGAGTTGTGAGTCAATGAAACCTCGTTTCTTTATAAATTATCCAGTCTCGGGTATTTCCTCACAGCAGTGAGAGAACAGACTAATACAGTAATAAGTCTGGTATTAGTGAAATCTTCACTTGTCTAAAATCAGTGGGTATGTATCTCTCAGTTGAAAACCTGAAAGAGAAGACAGTTATTACTGACCTTCTAAAACCTCCACATATTAATGCATAGCTGAGAATACCACTTATCTTGTATCTATTTTGCATCTATTTTCTATCCTGTATTCATCCTTTGTCAGCACTTTTGTGTTTATGTTTTAAAATCAGTTCCCAACCGGCAGCAGGGGGAGGGAGGGGGCAGTCAGGGAAGAAGTGTGATTCCCTATCCCAGCCCCTCCCCCAGAGCCCTAGTCTATGTGTCTCTGGGTCCTCCTTGATGTGATTTCCTTGCTTGAATCTATTATATTTTTTCCATGACATCATTTATTCTCCCTGACTTCCCCTTCCCCACAAGAAGATGTAGTTTCAGGGACCAGCATTCCCCAGTATTCCCAGTGTGGTCAGATTAACTTTGTGCAGTTGCATCATTCAAGGTATAAGTGAGTTACTAATATTATATGGCTGTCCTCCAGACCCATACTCCTGGACGTCCAAGTCAAAGCTAAGCATCACCACCTCCCCACACCTGCTCAAGGAGTGTTCCCTGCTTCATCTTCCCACCATGTACTCTTGCGACAAGGTATTAATAAATAAGGTGGTGTCAAGAACTTCAAATGATAACTAGACCAAATAAAAGTTGTTTTCAATTTTGAAAGATTTGATTCTTTCCTAAGAATTCAACTTTAGAAAGAATGAACAAAACTAAGACTTTTTAAATTATTTATCATATCAGTAACCCGTTAGAATTAATAGCTGTGGATCCTCATGAAAATTTTTAGTTAATTTTCAACGTGGTAAGATTCATGAACATTTTTTAAATGAACACTAGCTGGCAAGTAAATGCTCTACCTTATTAAGATGATTCAATCTATTTTATACTTTTTAAGCCACTTCTAAGGAACATTTCAAGGAAACATACTTGTTTGTAATAAAAAAAAGTTTTGTGGCAAATAAACATAATTAAAAATGAAAGATATGCACATCAGTGAAGTGTGATTCATTTTTATAAATTTAGTGAATTAGCTATATGATAATTCTTATTTTCTGACAGTTACATTGTTATTTTATTTAAGAAAGTAGTATCTGCAAAAATAGCAAGTTTTAAAAACTAGTATAGCACCAAAGAACAAAAACATGCTGTTTTATATCAGTCACACTCTAGGTGTTAGATTAGTAGTACAGTATATGTATGTACATGTTTACAATTCAGAGGTTTGTTACCAGGTGGAATGACGGTGGTCTCTGAATCACCTGGAGAGCTTTATAAAACTCCACATCACCCTCATCCCAACAGCGCTCCCCCAAACTCCCAGCATAATAGCTGAATGTCAGAATCCAGAGGGAGGGTGGTAAAATAGGTGTGGTTTGTGGATGAATTGGCCAGGGACTCCTGGGGCTATGCAACCCACACTCTCCTCATGTTGTTGGACTGTGGAGATCAAGGATGTCTGGAACTTTCTCCAGTTGAGTGCTATAAAATCAAGAGACCAAAGTTAATTTGGAAAGGAAGTTTGGGGTAGCCATTCATAAATACATGTAATAAACTCTTCTTGAAGGTCTCTGGAACAGATGAAAGGCCTCCAAGAGTGTCAGAATAAGTGAGTATGAATCCATCTATTTTCAGTAAATAAATGATTAATTCCCTGGCTTTCAGGAAAACAGTGGAAAAAATCCACATTGCCTTTGTATGTTTTAAATCATCAGATTGAGCTTACTCAGGTTATCTTAGGCTTGAGAGGTATAGAAACGTCTCGCAAAGTCATCTGACTTTGTTGGGAAAATGGAGTTTATCCCACACAAAAACTACATTTAGGGAAAAATTGACACTAAAATGTCATGAATTTGGTATCAAAATAAGGAGATAATTCAGCAGAGAGGTAAACTGCTCTTTGCTAAAGGAGCAAGCTCTTTTTTTTAAAGTTGTTTTATTTGGAACAGAAATAATTTCAAGTTAGACCCTGTGTTTTCCTTCTTTCTTTTTAAAATAAAAGTGCTGGGTTCGTTTTTTCCTAGCATACCTCTTCCTGCCCTGCCATTCCAGTTGTCAGTGGGGGTGCTGAGAACATACTCTCCTGCTGGAACTGGGTTTTCTGTCATCTCATTCTCCAAGCTTCCCTGGAAGATTAGCAGGATAGAAAATCTAGGTTTTAAATAAGAACTAACTTGTCAATCATATGCTCTTTTAAATTGAGGAACTCCCTTTAAAAACAAACAAACAAAAAAAAAAAAAAACAAGTTGTTGATGAAAACACAGAAGAATAATTACAGTATAGCCATCAATCTAGCAGAGTTGAGTGTGATCTTTTGTGAAACCATTTGCGCAGACTTCATAAACAACTTCAAACAGAAAACTATCTAATCATAAGAAGATTTTAAATACCAAAATGGGAGGCTCTAAACAGGTAAAAATATTTTAATAACACTAATCTGCTTAATATTAACTAGAGGTAAGAGTTATATATACGTAAGACTGAAATTATATTTGATTTACTTTTTTCATCACTAATCACATTACTGCTGTACAGAGTAAATGGTTTGGGTTCTCTTTCGCCCTGGGTAAAATGCCAGTTCCAAACTTCCAAGGCTTTTCCTGGATATTATAGCTTTATGAGGGTTACAAAAGGTCAAAACCCATTCCAAGCCCATTTTTGACAGTTCTGAAAAACTCTGTGAAAATCATTTTGCCTCCTCCTGTTTTATATAGTCTGAAATAAATACCAAGGAAGTCTTTTACTGCAGACTAATTTTTATTTCATACAACAGTTCCCTTGTAAAGTTCATCTATAGGATGAATTGCAGTCTGTTTGTTCCACTGTATAGAAACAATTCAAGATTCTAATTTTGAGTGTAGCAGTAGTGCTCCTTCTATAGTGATGAACTTTACACTCTGGAAATGTCACCAAGGAGCTCAGGCAAAAACTGAACAGTTCCAGTGGTGAGTGAAAGCCTTGTTTATAGAGCCTGTGTGACTTCCTTAAAGCAGAAAAGCACAACAGAGATGTGAGTCACAACACAGAAACTTGGAAGGGCTTTTCACAGAAAATAGGTAAATACTGCAGAAAAAGAGGTATTTCTAGAATTGATTTATGAGACAAAGGAACTGATCTGAATGTTCATTATATATTATTCTGTGCTAATATCCTTTTACCAAATGTGTTGATTAACAAATACAGGCATTTTCCAGGATAAAGGTTCATGTTAATGGGATAAGACGTGTCACTTGATTGTTACAGAATGCAGTAAGACATAGAGAAACATAATCAAACATAAACACACACACACAAATACACACACACATACACAAGCACATACACATACATATACACATACACATACACACTGGGATCTTGACTGTGTGAGTCTATGAAAGTCTATGAGTTGTTTTCGGGTGTTTTCTTTTCTTTTCTTTCTTTCTTTCTTTTCTTTTTTTTTTTTTTTTTGTTTTTGAGACGGAGTCTCGCCCTGTCACCTGGGCTAGAATGCAATGGAGCAATCTTGGCTCACTGGAGCCTCTGCCTCCTGGGTTCACAAGATTCTCCTGCCTCAGCCTCCCGAGTAGCTGGGTTTACAGGCGCATACCACCACAGGCGGCTAACTTTTTTTGTATTTTTAGTAGAGATGGGGTTTCATGTTGGCCAGACTGGTCTCGAACTCCTGACCTCATGATCCACCCCGCTTTGTTACCCAAAGTGCTGGGATTACAGGCATGAGCCACCGCACCCGGCCAAGTCTGTGAGTTTTTATTGCAACTAAGAAGAAATAGTCATAAAAGGATTTGATTTTGAACCAAGACTGAAAGGAATTGAAGGCCACTTTTTGGCAGATAAAAAGACAGCTGCCACCATATGCATATTGGATCACCCTGAGCAGAGGGATTAATTTTGGCAGGAGAACCTTATTTGAATATAGCAGATAGATTTGCTTGACTGGTATGAAAAGCAAGAAGGGCTCTGCAATCACTTTGATAGTTGTGATTTACTGATGGGAAGACTTTTTATTTTGGTCAGATGATAAGTACATGAATTAGAAGTCTTTTGATTGATGCAGATGAACTGTCACATCAGGAAGGCATTCTGGCAGCAGCAGGAGGGACAGATAGGGAGGAGTAGCTAGAATATGAACCTTTGAGAAAATGCGGTTTAAGTATGAATACGAATATGAATATTGAAGTCTGGAAATGAGTAAATGGTTTTAGTTTCCTGGAGATGGGGGAGCCTCCATACACTCATACACTCCTGTCAACATGCATACCTCATAGTACATTCACTTTTACAGGCCTGGTTCACCATAAGTTCTGAAATTGTTAATTGTAAATGTATTCTCTAAGGACTTTCAGTGTGCACTGCATATACATATATCAGGTAGAAAGCATGTATTTTTATCATGAAACTTACATAAACATAAACCTTGTAGATTTGTGTATTTTTATGGCAGTTTTCCAACAGATGAAAATAAGTGTCTTGAGGAAGGAAAGGGGCTCTCTTTCTAATTGCATGGAGTTACCACATGGGTTAGCTGTGGCCTGGGATGGTTACCTGCTTGACTGCTGTCTTCCTCCTGATGTGACCATTTCAGATCTAGCACTAAGTATCCATGAATGAGATTCAGAAGTTTGAGTGAGGGGACGGGGGAGCAACAACTGTACCCTAAGTGTCAGAGCCAGGCTGCACTCAGGCCTGAGGCTCAGCTTTTAGAAACCAAGGTCTGGTTTCAGGGATAAGAATATTACTGGTAGGACGCCTATTCTTGTGTGTTATGAAAGAGGGGGCTTTGTAATTCTTCTCAAGTCTGAGGACTCCATCCCATGGATGTATCTGTGGAACTGCTGCATCTTTAATGACATATGATCTTGTTTCCTTTAAGTTAAGTCTGACTGATAGTAACCATTGTACTTCTCTCAGAAGAACCAACGTACATTGTTCTTCAGGAAGGAAATCTCAAAGAGCCAACAATCTTCTAGGATATTCATGCCTTTCCTGTGATAGTGTTTTCTGAGGTTATGTAATATTTGATACAAACAAAAGGACATATGTAACCTACAAAAATTGTGCAGCATAACAATAATCAACTTCCCATCTTAAAAACAGAATATTTCTAGAACCTTTTCTCATAACTGTAGTCTTCTGCTCATTTTATCCCTGTGTCTCCAGGACAGAGGTAGCCAATATCTTTATTTTTATGTAAATTTTTCCTTTGCTCTTCTCTTACATTGTTATTAAAATAGTTTTACCACATGTGTATGTATTCTTAAACCATTTCCGTTTGCATGTTCTTCAGTTTTATAAGATTGCTTCATAGTAGTCCTGTGGGACTTGTTTTTTTTTTTTTCATTCAATTCTATGTGTTTCTGAAAGGCATTATAACTTGTAGCTATAGTTAATTCATTTTCACTGGAGTCTAACTTTCCATTGTAGGGATATTTATCTGCTTTCGGCTCCGTAAATATTTGGGTTGTTTCCTTGCTTTCCTTTCTTATTCTTTTGACAATAATGCTGGTAAAGACATTTCTGCTCATGTCTCCTGGTGCCCACTGGGAAGAATTTCTCTAGAAATGCATTTTTCAAACCCTTTAGATGCAGCTTAAAATATATTTTCATTGTTACACAGGTATTACATGATACAATTCATATCTTTTAGCGTAAAATGCATTTTCATGTTTCTTTTTCTATTCTCTTTCATTAAAACAAATGCCAGTATGATATGACCTAGGGACACAGCCTGCACTCTGAAAAACACTCCTCCAAGCCAGAACTTCTCCAGCTTCAATGTGCAGACGAAGATTCAGCTTCAGAGGTGCAAAGTGGGGCCTGAGTATCTGCATTCCTAGTAAGCTTTCAGGGGATGCTGCTGTGCTGGTGTGAGAACCAACACTGCTTGGAATAGCAGGGCTCTAGGCTGTTTCTCAAGTTTCCCTGATGACAAAAATCAGCCAGGTGCTTCTTACGGTACATATTCTGGGGCTTCATTGCAGACCCAACAAATCTAAGTCTCTGGGGGATGAGACCTAGAGAGCTTTATAGGGTCATGTGTTGCATAATGACATTTTGGTCAATGACAGACCACATACACAACTGTGGTCCCATATGAATGTAATACCATGTTTTCACTGTACCATTTCTATGTTTAGATACACAAATAGTTACCACTGTGTTTCTGTTGCCTGCAGTATTCAATATGGTAACAAGCTGTACAGGGTTGTAGCCTAGGGGCACCCTGTAGCCTGGGCGTGGAATAGGCTCTACCATCTAGGTTTGGGTAAGTGCAGTCAGTGATGTTCACATAATGAAATCACCTAACAATGCATTTCTTAGAATGTATCTCTGTTTTTGGGTGATGCATGACTTTTTTTTTTTCTTTTTTTTTGAGACAGAGTCTCACTCCGTCGCCAGGCTGGAGTGCAGTGGCATAATCTCGGCTCACTGCAACCTCCCCCTCCCGGGTTCAAGCAATTCTCCTGCCTCAGCCTCCAGAGTAGCTGGGACTACAAGCACACACCACCACGCCCGGCTAATTTTTGTATTTTTAGTAGAGACGGGATTTCACCATGTTGGCCATGATGGTCTCGATCTCTTGACCTCGTGATCCGCCCGCCTCGACCTCCCAAAGTGCTGGGATTACAGGCGTGAGCCACCGCGCCCGGCCTGCATGACTATTTTTTGAAAATATACCAGGTTATTCTTCTAAATGAAGAAGTACTATGCTAGGATATATACCTAAGAATGTAACAGCTGGCTTGTAGGGTATTCTAATGTTAGCTTTACAAGCTGATGCCAAGTTGTGTTCCATAATGGCTGTACCAATTCCTACTCTCATTAATGATGTATAACACATTGCATTGATTTACATTCTGATAACAGAATCAGTATTACCAAACTTTTTAATTTTTGTGAATCTGATAGGTATAGAATGGAATTCACTATGACTCTAATGTGCATTTCCCAGATGATTATTAAGCTTGAGCATATTTTCACATTTGTGGTCTATAATTTTCCTCTTCTTCAAAAGTCCTGTTCTTTTACTAACTTTTCTTTCAGTTTGTCATCTTTTTCTCGTGATTGGTGGATGTTCTGTATGTAATCAATATATCTCATTTGTTCATTGGTTACCAATGTCTTCTATTCTGTGGTTTGCCTTTTGCTTTTCTATTAAATGCCTGTTTATGTCTTTTGTCTTTATTGTGTTTGGTTGTTTTCCTTTCTTCACAAGAATAAGGTTATAATTTAGCTTTTCACTTTCCTTACGATTCATTTTGGTAAATATGTTCTTAATGTAGCATAAATATTGAGTTTTTCATTGATAGTTGGTTCTTAAGAACCATTTCTTTGCCCTGTAATCAGAAAAAAAAATCCCCTACATTCTTTAGTTTAAAAAATTAAATTTGGGTTTTTATGCTTCTAATTGAGTCGGAATTGATTTTTGTATATGATGCAGAGTAGGAATTTACTTCTCCTAGCACCACTTGTGAATCAGAAACTCCACTCTTATCATAGAGAACATCAAGATTTCTGTTCCGGCCCATGTCTGTTCTTTCAGCAACAACACACTGTGTGGTTACTGTAGCTTTTAAATAACTCGGTATCTGATAGAACCAATTGTCGTACCTCATTCTTCTTATGGAGGGTTCTGACTGGGGACCTTTGCACTTTTTTATTTATGTTAGAATCAATTTATCAAGTTCCTCAAAACTCTCACTAGGTTTTGATTGAAATTGTAGTGATTCTATAGATTAACTTGGGGAGAACTGACACTTTTACCATATTGAGTCTGCCCATTCATAAACATGGTATAACTCCAATTATTTCGATCCTCAGCAAGGTCTTTCAGTGAGGTTTTGGATTTTTATTTGTTATTGGTATCTTGTAAGATTTATTTCCGAGCTCCTTATATCATTTGATCCTGTTATAAATGAAAAAAATTAAGTAATATTTCAGTCTGATAATATATAAAAAGCAGAAGATTTCAAAATTAATCCTATATTAGGTCACCTTGTTGGTATTTGCTATTTTTGTATAACTTGTAGGTCCTGCTTGTGTGCCAAGACTGTCACATTGTCTATATATAAATCAAGTGTTGTTTTTTTCTTGTTTCATTCTTATACTTTTGATTTCTTGCTGTACTGAGTAGAACTTCTAGGAAAATGTTGTAGTCAAACAGCTTAGATTTGTTTCTTGTAAATAGGTTATGGCAGGATGTTGATTTTACTTTTAATTATCTGGGCATTTTAATAGACAAGATTTTATTTACAGGTATTGTCATTACTAGTATATTTGAACTTCTGCCTAACACTTTTCTATCTGCTTTCTGATTTTCACTCTGTTTTTCTATGTCTGCCCTCACCCCTTGCCTTTTTCTTTTCTTTTTTTTTCCATAATTGAAAGAATGTTTTTTTCTTTAGATGGGTTACTTGTTACTGAATGTATTTTCCTATGGCTGTCCCTGGAGAGTTTGCCTTGCATACTTAAGGTCTAGAGTTGATATCTTAAACTTCTCTTCCCAGTGATAGAAAGATCTTACAACACTGTAACTGTGAGCATTGGCCTACCTGTGTGTATGCTCTTACTGTTGGCAGTCTAATTATGTATATATAAAAAGCTCTAAAATTAGGCAATATTGTTATTTTACAAACATAAGTTTTTATGTTTCTTTGCTCACCATTTCTTCTAGCATGTCAGACCTTCTTTCAAAATTCATTTTTCTCTTTGAGGGTGATCCTTCATTACAGGTTCATTGGTAGTAAATTCACTCTGGTATTATTCTTTGAAATTAGCTTTATTTTGTTTTGATGCTTTAATGATAGTTGCTATGTATATAGTTCTGAAATATTCATATTTTCTGTTTGTACTTTGAATATTTTGTTCCTTTGTTTTCTGACTCCCACTGTTGTTGGGAACTCTTTGGTCAATCTGCCATTACTTTGTAGGGGGATGTACTTTTTCTCTCTAGATGGTTTTGAGATCATCTCTTTGATGATTTTGGTGTTGGTAGTTTAACTACATTATGTCTAAATGTGGAATTAATCTAATTTTTCTATTTTTTTGTAAATGTTATACTTTCTGTATCTTTTGCCTGATATCTGTTGTCAGTTCTAGAAATTTCTCAGACATTATGTCTTCAGTTAGTGCCTCTCCTCTGTTCCCTCTGTTCTCGAATGCCAATTAGACATAGGTACACCCTCTAATTTTGCCCTCCATCTTTCTTTCTTATTTTCTGTTATGTTCCTATTTTA
Organism: Ateles fusciceps; assembly: GCA_036589455.1. Lineage (NCBI taxonomy): Eukaryota > Metazoa > Chordata > Mammalia > Primates > Atelidae > Ateles > Ateles fusciceps. The sequence goes on from JAZHEH010001511.1 coordinate 13,922,910, forward strand.
ATTTTTCTGTGCTGTATTTTAGATAATTTCCTCTGATCCATGCTCTGCTTCACTAATTCTCTCTTAAGCTGTGTCCAATCTTGCTGTCTAGTTTTATACAGTACATAATTAATCTCCTATCCATTGAGGTTTTTGTTTTATTTCAACAATATTATTCTTTCTAAAGGTTCTGTTAGTTGTTTTTGAAATTGGTCATTTTCATAGTGATGTATTACATGTTCATTTTTGTAATTACAGTTTTAATTTTGGAACTGCCACACAAATTTTATATTCTGAATCTGGTAATTCGAGTGATCTGAATCTGTTGTTTCTTATCTCTGTTGACTCTCCATTAGGGCATGTTGTTTTCTTTTGGGTGGGCTTTGTTTGTGTATTTATGGATCAGTTTGTTCATGGAAGATTTGTGTTTGTGTCTGCCAGAATCAGGAGATGGTACTGACTGTGGATACTTTACACACTGTTATTTGTATGAGATTAGCTTGGGAACATCATATTTGGCTTCCCTGCCCCTGGTCCATGGCTTAATCATTCGATGGCAGTGCTGATATAGACAGCTGCAGTTCCACCTTACCCTTTGTTTTCAACAAGGGACATGGTGTAAGGTGTTGCTGGAGACACTCTATATCCTATGCAATTAAAAAAAATTGTCCTGTACTGGATCTAGTTGTTTTCAAATGGGAGAGTCCCTGAGAGTAAATGATATGCCATTCTTTTGTAATCAGAAATTGTAAAAATTACCTTATGGCTGTATTGCTCATTTACTTATTAATTTATCTAATTCTTTATTTGAGGAGTTTAAAAATTTTATTTTTTCATACAAACACAATAATAATATGATATAATAAGTGGTTGTTGGGAGAAATTCTTTTTTTTTTTTTTTTTTTTTTTGAGTCAGAGTCTCGCTCTATCACCAGGCACCAGGCTGGAGTGCAGTGGTGTGATCTCAGCTCACTGCAACCTTCGCCTCCTGGGTTCAAGCAATTCTCCTGCCTCAGCCTCCCAAGTAGCTGGGACTACAGGCGCACACCACCATGCCCAGCTAATTTTTGTATTTTAGTAGAGATGAGGTTTCACCATGTTGACCAGGATGATCTCGATCTCATGACCTCGTGATCTGCCTGCCTCGGCCTCCCAAAGTGCTGGGATTACAGGTGTGAGCCACTGCACCCGGCCGGGAGAAATTCTTAACATAAACCTTTCTCAAATACAGTTGCTATAGCCAAAGAAAGAAATAGTTCTATGTATTGTAAATCTCTATTTCAAATACTATGCCAAATAAATGATGCAACTCATAATGACACATTTGGGTTGACGCAGTGGCTCACGCCTGTAATCCCAGCACTTTGGGAGGCTGAGGTCAGCAGACCATGAGGTCTGGAGTTTGAGACCAGCCTGGCCAACCAACATAGTGAAACCATGTCTCTACTAAAAATACAAAAATTAGCCGGGTGTGGTGGCAGACACTTGTAATCCCAGCTACTAGGGAGGCTGAGGCAGGAGAATCACTTGAAACTGAAAGGCGGAGGTTGCAGGTAGCAGAAATGACCACTACACTCCAGCCTGGGCGAAGAGTGAAACTCTGTCTCAGAAAAAAGAAAAAAAAAAGGCTAATCACACACTAGACTTTCCTTATTTACATTTAACTGGAACCATTACTTATAAGATCTCTCCTTCGGAGCCAGTATAGGCCCATAGCCTTGAAATGCAACCTCTTTTATAAAATGGAACATCTGAACATTGTTTTTCTTTTGGAGAGAAGTTTGATATTATTTGGTATACTTAGAGATGTGTAACATCTATAAGCCAACAGTCTCACTGTTAGTGTGCAGGAAGAGGAACTGTGGCCAAGAGGGCATATAGACAAAGATGCTCCTAGTAGCACTACGTGTAATAGAGAAAAGGTAGGCTCAGCTATCTTTTCCACAGTAGGGGATTGGATAAGTAAACTGTAAAATACATTATTTAATGGAATTCTGGACACCAGTTAAGCTAACATAGCTTCAACTTGGCTATATTGAATGAAATCTCATGTTGCAAAAAATGGTAGAATTTTTGTAAATTTTTAAGCATTCTAGATATATGTAATAAAAGTACAAAAACCTGTCTGTGAATAATATATAATAACCTTTGAATAGTAGGTAGGAAGGTGGAAAAATTTTATATCAGTAATATTTTATTTATCTAATGAAAAGTGATCTGAAACAAAACATAAAATGTTAACATTTGATGTTAGTGGATACACAGATAATTGTTCTATTTTGTACTTTTCAATGTGTTTTAAAGGTTTTATTATTTAAAATTTCAAAAAGCCTAAATACCAACAAAAAATTTAAAATGAAAACATACTTCAACCATTCTGGCACTTCTAACCTTACTTTGTACAGTTCATCTTCAGGGAGAATAAAATATGACATGTTATCATCATTGAGTACCTTATCAATACCCACATTTCTTTATTTTGGAAGGTATCAACAGTAAATTTCAACCCCTTTTTTTCCAACCTTTATTCAATAAACCTGTTTTTATGGATTTAGGGGTACAAGTACAATCATGCAATATGGATATGTTGCATAGTGATGAAGTCTGAACTTCTAGCACTCAACAAGCTTTTTACTTAAAAATTTAAACTTAAAAAAATTCTCTAAAAAATTTATCCTGAAGGGGGCAGATCCAAGATGACTAAATAGGAACAGCTCTGGAGTACAGTTCCCAGCGAGAACAATGCAGAGGGTGAATGATCACTGCATTTCCAAGAGTTATTGCTGCCCACAGACCAGGAGATTCCCAGGCTGAAAAGCTCCACGAGTCCCCAGCATGGCAGCCAGCGCAGCGGGTCTCTGCACAAAAACTCACACAAATTTGGGTGGCCATTTCAACTAGCACCTGGAAGGCCTGGGAGACAGAGCTGCCCATTCAACTGAATAAAAGGGGCTGAAACAGGGAGCCAAGTGATCTGGCTCAGCGGGTCCCACCCCCACAAAGACTAGCAATCTGAAATGCTCTGAAATGAGCGTTTCACAGCAAGCACAGCTGGACCCCCGGGATGGGCCAGCTCTGTTGGAGGAAGGGCGTCCGCCATTACCAAGGCAGTGTGCCACTACCGAGGCAGTCCACCATTACCGAGGCAGTCTGCCATTACTGAGACAATCCGCCATTACAGAGGCAGTCCACCATTACTGAGGCAGACTGCCATTACCGACGCTGTTCTACCTATACTTCTATAAACAAAACCACAAGGAAGTTCACAAAGCAGCTGGACAGAGCCCATGATAGCTCAGCAACGCCTCTGCTGGCAGACTGTCACTAGGCTGCCTCCTTGCTGGGCAGGGCAGCTCTGAAAAAAGGCAGCAGCACGTTAGGAACTTACAAATAAAGCCCCACCTTCCCAGGACAGGGCACGTGGGAAAAAGGCGGTTGTGAGTTCTGCTGCAGCAGACTTAAATATACCTGCCTAGCATCTCTGAACAGAACAACAGAGCTCACAGCTCAGCACTTGAGCTCCTATAAGGGACAGACTGTCTCCTCAAGCAGATCCCTGACCCCCACGTATCCAAAGAGTCACCTCATAAAGGAGAGCTTAGGCTGACGATAGGCAGGCATCCTTCTGGGATGAAGATAACAGAAGAAGAAACTAAGAAGAAACTGGCAGCAACCGTTACTGTTCTGCAGGCACCACGGGTGATCCCTAGGCAAGCAGGGTCTGGAGTGGACCTCCAGCAGTCCTACAGCAGGAGGGCCTGACTGTTAGAAGGAAAACTAAAGAATAGAAAGAAATAACTTCATCATCAACAAAAAGGACATTCATTCAGAGACCCCATCCGAAAGTCACCAACTACAAAGACCACAGGTAGATAAATCCACAAAGATAGGAAGAAACCAGCGCAAAAAGGATGAAAACACCCAAAACCAGAACTCTCCTCCTCCTCCAAGGGATCACAACTTATCACCAGCAAGGGAACAAAGCTGGATGGAAAATGAGTCTGATGAATTTTCAGAAACGGGCTTCAGAAGGTGGGTAATAACAACCTTCTCTGAGCTAAAAGAACATGTTCTAACCCAATGCAAAAGAAACTAAGAACCTTGAAAAAAGGTTTGACGAAATGCTAAGGAGAATAAACAGCTTTGAGAAGAATAGAAATGACTTAATGGAGCTAAAAAAACACAACATGAGAACGTCGCAAAGCATACACAAGTTTCAATAGCCAAATCGACCAAGCAGAAGAAAGGATATCATAGATTGAAGATCAACTCAATGAAATAAAATGAGAAGGCAAGATTAGAGGAAAAAAAGAGTGAAAGAAATGAACAAATCCTCCAAGAAATATGAGATGATGTGAAAAGGCCTAATCTACATTTAATAGGTGTACCTGAATATGACGGAGAGAATGAATCCAAGCTGGAAAACACTCTTCAGGATACTATCCAGGAAAACTTCCCCAACCTAGCAAGGCAGGCCAATATTCAAGTCCAGGAAATACAGAGAACACCACAAAGATATTCCTCAAGAAGAGCAACCCCAAGGCACATAATCGTCAGATTCACCAGGGTTAAAATGAAGGAAAAACTGCTAAGGGCAGCCAGAAAGAAAGGATGGATTACCCACAAAGAGAAGCCCATCAGACTCACAGCAGATCTCTCGGCAGAAACCCTGCAAGCCAGAAGAGAGTGGGGGTCAATATTCAACATCCTTAAAGAAAAAGAACATTCATCCTAGATTTCATATCCAACCAAAGTAAGCTTCATAAGTGAAGGAGAAATAAAATCCTTTATGAAAAACCAATTGCTAGAGATTTTGTCACCACCAGGCTTTCCTTACAAGAGCTCCTGAAAGAAGCACTAAACGTAGAAAGGAACAACCAGTACCAGACACACCAAAAATGTACCAAATGGTAAAAAGCATCAACACAATGAAGAAACTGCATCACCTAATGGGCAAAACAACCAGCTAGCATCGAAATGGTAGGATCAGGATTCACACATAACAATATTAACCTTAAATGTAAATGGGCTAAATGCCCCAATCAAGAGACACAGACTGGCAAATTGGATAAAAAGTTGAGACCCATTGGTGTGCTGTATTCCGGAAACCCATCTCACATGCAAGGACGTACAAAGACTAAAAGTAAAGGGATGGAGGAAGATTTATCAAGCAAATGGAGAGCAAAAAAAATCAGGAGTTGCAATCCTAGTCTCTGATAAAATGGACTTTAAACCAACAAAGATCAAAAGAGACAAAGAAGGTCATTACATAATGGTAAAAGGATCAATGCAACAAGAAGAGCTAATGATCCTAAATATATACACACCCAATACAGGAGCACCCACAGATAGGTAAAGCAAGTTCTTAATGACCTACAAAGAGACTTAGACTCCCACACAATAATAGTGGGAGGCTTTAACACTCCACTGTCAATATTAGACAGATCAAGAAGACAGAAAATTAGCAAGGATATCCAGGACTTAAACTCAGATCTGGACCAAGCAAACCTAATAGACATATACAGAAATCTCCACCCCAAGTCCACAGATTATACACTCTTCTCAGCACCACATCACACCTACTCTAAAATTAACCACATAATTGGAAATAAATTACTGCTCAACAAATGAAAAAGAACGGAAGTCATAACAAACAGTCTCTCAGACCAGAGTGCAATGAAATTAGAACTCAGGATTAAGAAACTAACTCAGAACTGCACAACTTCATGGAAACTGAAAAACTGGCTCTTAAATGTTGACTGGATAAACAATGAAATGAAGGCAGAAATAAAGATGTTCTTCGAAACCAATGAGAATGAAGACACAACATACCAGAATCTCTGGAACACATTTAAAGCAGTGTGTAGAGTAAAATTTATAGCAATAAATGCCCACATGAAAAGCAAGGAAAGATCTAAAATTGACACCCTATCATCAAAATTGAAAGAGCTAGAGGAGCAAGATCAAAAAAATACAAAACTTAGCAGAAGACAAGAAATAACTAAGATCAGAGCAGAACTGAAGGAGATAGAGAAACAAAAAACCCTTCAAAAAATCAATAAATCCAGCAGCTGCTTTTTTGAAAAGATCAACAAAATAGACAGACCACTAGCCAGACTAATAAAAAAGAAAAGAGAGAGGAATCAAATAGATGCAGTAAAAAATGATAAAGGGTATATCACCACTGATTCCACTGAAATACAAACTACCGTCAGAGATTACTATAAACAACTCTATGCACACAAACCAGTAAACCTGGAAGAAATGGATAAATTCCTGGACACTTGCACCCTCCCAAGCCTAAACCAGGAAGAAGTTGAAACCCTAAATAGACCAATAACAAGGGCTGAAGTTGAGGCCTACCAACAAAAAAAAGGCTCAGGTCCAGATGGGTTCACAGCCGAATTCTACCAGACATACAAAGCAGAGCTGGTACCACTCCTTCTGAAACTATTCCAAATAATCCAAAAAGAAGGAATCCTTCCCAAATCATTTTATGAGACCAATATCATCCTGATACCAAAATCTGGCAGAGACTCAACAAAAAAAGAAAATTTCAGGCGAATATCCATGATGAACATAGATGCAAAAATCCTCAATAAAATACTGGTAAACTGATTGCAACAGCACATCAAAAAGCTAATTCATTACAATTAAGTAGGCTTCATCCCAGGGATGCAAGGCTGGTTCAACATATGCAAGTCTGTAAACGTAATCCACCACATAAACAGAATCAAAGACAAAAACCACATGATCATCTCAATAGATGTAGAGAAGGCCTTCAACTAAATTCAACAGCCCTTTATGCTAAAAACTCTCAACAAACTAGGTATTGAGGGAATGTATCTCAAAATAATAAAAGCTATATATGACAATCCCACAGCCAATATCATACTGAATGGGCAAAAACTGGAAGCATTCCCTTTGAAATCTGGCACTAGACCAGGACGCCTTCTCTCACCACTCATATTCAATATATTATTGGAAGTTCTAGCCAGAGCAATCAGGCAAGAAAAAGAAATAATATTCAGTTAGGGAAAGGAGGAAGTCAAATTGTCTCTATTTGCAGATGACATGGTTATATATTTAGAAGACCCCATCATCTCAGCCCAAAATCTCCTAAAACTGGTAAGCAACTTCAGCAAAGTCTCAGGATACAAAATGAATGCGCAGAAATCACAAGCATTCCTGTACACCAATAACAGACTTAGAGTCGAATCAAGAACGAATACCATTCACAATTGCTACAAAGAGAATAAATTACCTAGGAATACAGCAACTCAATGAAACAAAGGCAGAAATAAAGATGTTCTTTGAAACCAAGAACATCTTTATTGGTTTCATATAAAGGAATACAACTAACAAAGGATGTAAAAGCCCTCTTCAAGGAGAACTACAAACCACTGCTCAACGAAATAAGAGAGGACACAAACAGATGGAAAAACACTTCATGCTCATGGTTAGGAAGAATCAATATTGTGAAAATGGCCATACTGCCCAAAGTAACTTATAGGTTCAATGCTATCCCCCATCAAACTACCTATGACCTTCATCACAGAACTGGAAAAAACCACCTTAATCTTCCTATGGAACTACAAGAGAGCCCCCATAGCCAAGACAATCCTAAGCAAAAAGAACAAAGCTGGAGGCATCCTGCTATCTGACTTCATACTATACTACAAGGCTACAGTAATCAAAACAGCGTGGTACTGGTATCAAAACAGCATGGTACAGGTACCAAAACAGCGATAAAGACCAATGAAACAAAACAGAGGCCTCAGAAGCAATGCCACACATCTACAACCATCTGATCTTTGACAAACCTGACAAAAACAAGCAATGAGGAAAGGATTCCATGTTTAATAAATGGTGTTGGGAAAACTGGCTAGCAGTGTGCAGAAAACAGAAACTGGACCCCTTCCTGACACCTTACACTTAAATTAACTCCAGATGGATTAAAGACTTAAACATAAGGCCTAACACCATAAAAACCCTAGAAGAAAGCCTAGGCAAAACCATTCAGGACATAAGCATAGGCAAAGATTTTCATGACTAAAACACCAAAAGCACTGGCAATAAAAACCAAAATAGCCAAATGGGATCTAATTAAACTCCAGAGCTTCTGTACAGCAAAAGAAACAATCATTTGAGTGAACTGGCAACCAACAGAATGGGCAAAAAATTTTTCAATCTACCCATCTGACAAAGGGCTAATATCCAGAATCTACAAAGAACTAAAACAGACTTATGAGAAAAAAACAAACAAACCCATTCAAAGGTGGGCGAAGGACATGAACAGACACTTTTCAAAAGAAGACATTTATGAGGCCAACAAAAATATGAAAAAAAGCTCATCACCACTGGTCATTAGAGAAATGCAAATCAAAACCACACTGAGATATCATCTCACGCCAGTTAGAATGGCGATCATTAAAAAATCTGGAGACAACAGATGCTGGAGAGGATGTGGAGAAATAGGAACACTTCCACACTGTTGGTGGGAGTGTAAATTAGTTCAACCATTGTGGAAGACAGTGTGGCAATTCCTCAAGGACCTAGAAATAGAGATTCCATTTGACCCAGCAATCCCATTACTGGGTGTATATCCAAAGGAGTATAAATCGTTCTTTTATAAAGACACATGCACCCATATGTTCATTGCGTCACTCTTTACAAAAGCAAAGACCTGGAACCAACCCAAATGCCCATCGATGATAGACTGGACAAGGAAAATGTGACACATATACACCATGGAATACTATGCAGCCATAAAAACCGATGAGTTCATGTCCTTTATAGGGACATGGATGAATCTGGAAACCATCATTCTCAGCAAACTGACACAAGAACGGAAAATCGAACACCGCAAGATCTCACTCATAGGCGGGTGTTGAATAACGAGAACACATGGACACAGGGAGGGGGAGCATCACACACTGTGGTCTGTTGTGGAGGAATAGGGGGAGGGGACAGCTGGGGGCAGAGAGATTGGGGAGGGGATAACTTGGGGGGAGAAATGCCAGATATAGGTGACGGGAGGATTGAGGCAGCAAACCGCATTGCCATGTATGTACCTATGCAACAATCCTGCATGTTTTGCCCATTTACCCCAGAACCTAAAGTGCAATAAAATATATTTTAATAAAATATTATCCTGAAATACTTGGTCGAATTAGTCTGAAACCAGGTACCTTGGATGACTACCCCAGGGTCCGGTATGTATTCTTTTACTTTATTTATTAAATGTGCAAGCCAAACCAAGAACTAAGCAAAGCATTTGTACACACTGCTCTTCAGCATTACCTAACACCACTAGAGAGTGCTCCTTCTATCTAGGCTGTCAGTTGTGGACTATGTTCTCCCTTACCTGAGAGCTGGGTTTTTACCATAAATGTATATCCTAGACATTTTATCATGTAAGGTAATCCTGCACATTTGCCATAAAATGTGAATAGGAATTCTAGCTCTCTAATGTGATGGAAATTTAAATTTAAATGGTTTAGTTGCTATGTGAATAGTCTGTTTCCCAGCAAGATGAGGCAGTAGCTTACTTACCTTTACAATTTAGGCTGAGTTCAAACCAGCATTTGGAAAACATGAAAGACATCATGAAACTATGTCCATATTCAACCAAGAAATAGAGTAGAATGATTTTGTGTAGACTTTGGCATTGTTACACTTTCCTTCATTTAGTCTATAAGACTATTGTTTTCCTTCTCTTAAATGAGTACTGTTTTTGAAATTTGGCCTGTTTGTTTGGAAGATACTGTTCTCCCTTATATAGGACTGTATGATTTATTTAAGAAAAACAGATTGTTTCCAAGGGAATTTTTTGATTCTAATTATGATAAAATGTGAAAACTATGAATGTGATATCTATGAAAAGTATTCTGGAGGAAAAAAACTATTCAAATTTATATAGTTCTTGGGATAAGTTTGAATTCATTCAGTTACCTCACAAATACATAGATGCCTGTAGGGCAGTGTAAATGAAAGATTGTTGTATTCCAGCAATTTCAGCTTGACTGACAAGATAGTTTTTAAACTCTGGAAAGCATTAACAAATTGAAAACCTTTGGCTACCTCAACCTAAAAACAAGGCCGTGTACCTGGAATCGTTACTGCTTAGGAATACTGAATTTGGGGGTAGGCCACTATGATATTAGTTACTCAGGCCTTTGCTCTGACTTCACTAAATAGTAAAGTAAAGGGAGCTATTGCTTTATTATTTTGTAACCGTCTAGTGTGACTGGTGAGGCAGAAGTACAATAGTTGGAGGTCCTGAAGGGGCCCACCATGCCATTCTGGTTGTTATTCGCTTTATTGTAATAGACCTCCGTATAGTGCATGGAGAGGTAGCAGAGAAACCTGTTAGCGGGAGCATGGTTATAATCTGTGTTTTTTATTATCCATGACAGGATCCTAAAATTACACCCAAATATCTCTCACAGGTTCTGAAATTGAGTTTCTGAAAAAGCACTGTAGTAGTAATAGAAGGTAAGGTGCAGAGTTCCAAAGAAATGAGCTGTGAATTGAACCTGCAATGGAAATTGATCCTATCAGTCAGTTTTGCCCTTGCTCATAGAAAAACAGGACTGAGTGTAGAAGGAGCCAGGATCACTGATTAAACAGGATGCTGAAGTGCTGGAGGCTAGAGTGGGCTTGCTGGTCCCTGAGGTCAGGACTGCAACTGGCAGACTTCTCTGCTGGAAACCTGGCTCAAGCTGGCAGAAAAAGAACAGAATGAAAAATGCTGCAGGCATCAATGGGAGAGTTGGTAAGAGCTCACTGAGCTTCCGGTGCGACAGCCAGTGCACTCATCCATAGGGAAGCCATTCTCATCTCTTACCATGAGTCAGTGGGCCCACAGTGGACTGCCTGGCCTCATGATTCATGCCAGTGGGGCCTGTTATGATACCCTTTCAGGGAAGTGGAGAGGCATCAGTGTGGCCAGAGGGTGTGAGAGTGAAGAAAAATGGCCTTGGAATCGATTCCGTCCTCAGTAGTAGCATCTTCAGGATTGTGAGAAAGAGGAGAAATTTCCTACAACTAGTGGTCCTATGAAAACAATTTATTACCCTGTTATCTAACTGTAAGAGATTTATATTGTACATACAGTGCTTGTAATGCTATGCCAATATTTCGGTGGGCAGTGTTTGTATTCTAGTCCCGGAAATGCAGTGTGAGTTCCAGTTAGCCTACCAAAATTACACATTTCTGGTTATGAAGTTGCCGTTTGTTTCCTACAGTGTGGCATATTTCTAAAGTGATGCCCTTCAGAGTGTTACTGATCATCAGCATAGCTCACTAGAGTAAATGGCCCTGTGGAATGCCTCATTCACAGTTAGCAGCACACAAACGGAAACTGTTCTGCAGAAACATTGAAAACAAAGGTATTATAAAACACTAACTTAAGATACAATTATTATAAATGCATTGCTGGATCAGAATTTAACTCTGCAGAATGGTAGGAAAAAAAAAGAAACATTGAAATCAGGCAGTTTGCTTAGTATGAGTTAAAAGAATTTTCAGATTTCCTTAGTCATTGGGCATAGCCTATCAATACTATCATTAAAGGAGGCTGCTGTCATAAGTACATGGTAGCACACAGAATTTCATTTATGTTACTGTATGTATCTTCTTTACCATCCATTTCCCCCAACTCACTTAACTTTGCCTTTGGACCTTGGTAAGAGAAAATGACAGTACTTCATCCGTCCCTGTGTCATGGTGTTGATTCAACTTCTCCTGTAAGCTGTTGACAAATGGGAGAAGTTTTTAGCAATCAGAGTCAAAGAGGCCTTCATCCCTATCCTCTGTTGATGTTACCCTAGGCCTTCATCCCTATCCTATGTTGATGTTACCCTTCCTACCCCCATTGATATTGACCCTGCCATGTTGATAGCAACCATTAGTAGACACAGCAGAACTACAGGCCATAGTCAAAAGCTCACAGAGGGCACAAAGGAAAATACTCTGCAGAAGCTTCTGTAAGATAGTTTTGCTTTGGTTAACTGTAGTTTTCCTTTACATAAAGATGCAAGGCAGTGAGCGCCACCCGCTTTTCATCTAAGGTTTAAACCTCATACAGCCTCTGTCTCCAATCTGATTACCACTCATGACAATAGGGAATTTAGAGTCTTTGTCATAGAAATCATTGTTTTGTGTTTGGCTTAGCTATAATACTTGGCAAATGCATGGGAAATTTGAGACATAATTTTACTGTGATGGAATTCTGAAAGGTACTCACAGAGAAAAGCAGTGCACGTTTCAAGAAAACTTGACCAGTAGACAGACAGAAGCCTTTGTTTTTAATGCTGGGATTTAATTTAAGTATATATTTTCTTGGCTAAGGAATACTGAATGATGCAGACTTATTTATGCAGTGGAAAATAGTTTTCCATTGAAATTAAGTTAGAACTGCGCTTCATGTTTAAACTAATATCTGAAGACTTTAGTCATTTTATTATTCAGTAAAATTGATGAATATCTTAAGAAAATGCATTAGAACGGTCCTGTGATGAATAGAAAACCTGTGATTAATAAAGAAAAGCGAGAAGGGACACATGTTGATCTGTTTATGTATAAGGGATCTGGAGCTTACTAGAAGTTTTTATGAACATTCAAATAATGAACCATTATATAAAATTAGACATTTCCCTTAAGTTGTAAAAGTTACTAATCTGGAAAATAAAAACCTTCAATGTTATTTCTAAATAATTTATTTATGATATTTTCCCTACGGAAGTAATTTAAATATAAAATATTAATTTTGTAATAAGGAACATTCCATGAGAATGCCTCTCACAATTTCTTGGTAGAGTTTTCATCCTTGGTTCTTAGATTTATTACAGGACAGAGTAGCATGAATGATCTTTATTAATTCCATTTTATGATTACAGCAGGTACCTGATAAATTCTACATTGCATATTTAACATTATTCCAGTTTAAACATTTTCATTTGCCAGAGGTTGTAGGTAAAAAGGGGGGATTTTAAGTTCTCTCTATGGCATAAATGAAGGAGAAAACAGACACAAGGAATTTATGCACAAATAACAATCAAGAAGTGAACTTCAACAATAGTTCAGACAGGTTTGCAGCACCCTGAAGTGCAGGCCATGCTCTCTGGTACAGCTGAATTGGGGAATATGGCCTTGATCCTTGCTTCTATGAATTAGCAGGAAAAGGGGGTAGAATTCCTCTCAGCACTTGTCTGAAGTTTAAATACATTGGATCTTTATTATATTGTACGTCCTTTGGGCTTGTTTTAGGTAGAATCTTAGTATCTTTAATATCCTGATTTCTTTTTGCCTGATTCTCTTTAGCTTGGTAGAGAACAACAGTAGAGTGGGAGCAGCATTATTTGTAGTTGTCAGATCTAAATTCAAGTGCCACAGCAAACCCTGACCCTGATGAAGTTATTGAGCCTACCTCGGTCATAATTTTTATCTTTATATATTAGAAACAAAAATATTTACAGGGCTATTTTAAGGAGTAGGGAATATATAGAAAGCAACTTACACATAGTAAGTGTGCAATAAACTGTAGCTTTTATATCTCAAGTTTATTGTCTCTTCTCAACTGTATATCTCTTTACATTCATATTTGGTGAGCATACTTCAGACAAGCAAAAATCAAAACTTTGAATCAAATGATCTGTGGATGTACAATGCAGAACATTTTAGGTTAGGCTTTTCCTAAACTTCTGAATGCTAAATTTTTTGTAGCAATGCATGGTACATTATAAGTGCTCGGTAAATGTTATTTATGTAGTAGTATTTATTTTCATCATTATTTCATAAACAAATTTAAGCTTTGTCTGCATATATTTTATTTTTTTAACCCCAAGCTTTTATCAGTTTTTAACCCCAAGATTTTATCAGTTTTTTAAAAATACATGTGCAGAACATGCAGGTTTTTTACATAGGTATACATGTGCCAGGGTGGTTTGCTGCACCCATCAACCCGTCATCTACATTAGGTATTTCTACGAATGCTGTTCCTCCTCTAGCCTGCCACCCCCTGACAGGCCCCGGTGTGTGATATTCCCCTCACTGCGTCAATGTGTTCTCATTGTTCAACTCTTACTTAAGAATGAGAACATGTGGTGTTTGGTTTTCTGTTCTTCTGTTAGTCTGCTGAGAATGATGGTTTCTAGCTTCACCCATGTCCCTGCAAGGGACATGAACTCATTCTTTTTTATGGCTACATACTATTCCATGCTATACATGTGCCACATTTTCTTTATCCATTCTATCATTGATGGGCATTTGGGTTGATTCCAAGTCTTTGCTATTGTGAATAGTGCTGCAGTACACATACATGTGCATGTGTCTTTATAGTAGAATGATTTTTCATCCTTTGGATATATACCCAGTCATGGGATTGCTGGACCAAATGGTATTTCTATTTCTAGATCCTTGAGGAATTGCCACACGTCTTCCACAATGGTTGAACTAATTTGCACTCCCACCAACAGTGCAAAAGCGTTCCTATATCTCCACATCCTCTCCAGCATCTGTTGTCTCCTGATTTTTTTAATCATCGCCATTTTAACTGGCGTGAGATGGTATCTCAATGTGGTTTTGATTTGCATTTCTCTAATGACGAGTGATGGTGAGCTTCTTTTCATATGTTTGTTGGCCACATAAATGTCTTCTTTTGAGAACTGTTTGTTCATATCCTTCGCCCACTTTTTCATGAAGTTGTTTTTTTTCTTGTAAATTTGTTTAAGTTCCTTATAGATTCTGGATATTAGCCCTTTGTCAGATGGATAGATTGTGAAAATTTTCTCCCATTCTGTAGGTTGCCTGTTCACTCTGCTGTTAGTTTCTTTCGCTATGCAGAAGCTCTGGAGTTTGATTCTATCTCATTTGTGAATTTTGGTTTTTGTTGCCATTGCCTTTGGTGTTTTAGTCATGAAGTCTTTGCCCATGCCTATGTCCTGAATGGTATTGCCTAGGTTTTCTTCCAGAGTTTTTATGGTTTTAGGTCTTACATTTAAGTTTTTAATCCACCTTGAATTAATTTTTGTATAAGGTGTAAGGAAGGGGTCCAGTTTCAGTTTTCTGCATATGACTAGCCAGTTTTCCCAGCACCATTTATTAAATAGGCAACCTTTTCTCCATTGCTTGTTTTTGTCAAGTGTGTTAAAGAGCAGATGGTTGTAGATGTGTGACATTATTTCTGAGGCCTCTGTTATGTTCCATTGGTCTATATATCTGTTTTGATACCAGTACCATGCTGTTTTGGTTACTGCAGCCTTGTGATATAGTTTGAAGTCAGGTAGCATGATGCCTCCAGCTTTATTTTTTTTGCTTATGATTGTCTTGGCTATATGGGCTCTTTTTTGGTTCTATATGAAATTTAAAGTAGTTTTATTCTAATTCTGTAAAGAAAGTCAATGGTAGCTTGATGGGGATAGCATTGAATCTATAAATTACTTTGGGCAGTATGGCCATTTTCATGATATCGATTCTTCCTATTCATGAGCATGGAATGTTTTTCCATATGTTTGTGTCCTCCCTTATTTTCTTGAGCAGTGGTTTGTATTTTATTTTAAATCATGCCAAAATGCTTATATTCTCTCCATGTCATTTAGATTTCTAAGCTTGAAACTGTACCTTGAGCTTGGGCTAAAACAAGAATACCAAAAAATTGTCGTGAATAGGCCAAGAAATACTTTAGCATTGATTGTGTGGAATTTTATTCAGATTGAAATTCAAAAACACCTGTTCTGCTCAGAAGTTTATATTCTCTCATCATATTATTTCATGCACAATTCTCAAGCTTTTACTCTTATACTTTTCAATTAAGTAATTATAAATTAATATTTAAAGATAAAACACATGTATCAGTGTTAAGATTGGTTTATTTTATCAGCGACCCAGAGGAAAAGAGGCTTAAATAAGATAATATTTAGTCTTTCCTAATGAAGTGTTTGGAAGTAGGAAGGTCAGGGCTGGTATGGTAGTTCTGTAATTTCAGAGACCCTGGCTCCTCCTTCATCATTGCTTTGAATTCTTAACATTACGTGCTTCATGGATCACCATAGCTGCCTGAGCTCCAAACATCATATGCTCCATCCAGCTAAAAGGAAAGAAGAAGGACCAAAGATGGTGACCCCCCTGCCTTTTAAGAACACCTCTCAGAAACTGTTTTGGACATTTCATCTTATATGCCCATTCATCAGAACTTATGCACATGGCCACATCTATCTGAAGAAAATAATGGAACCTTTCATCTTTACTCTGGGTAGCCAAATGCCTAACCAAGATTTAGGGATGTTATTATCCAGGAAGGCGAGGAGACCAAGTGTTGGGAATAAGTAGGAATATCTGTGACATTTGGGCTTGATCTGAACCTTTATCTTTCTTCTCTCTCATGTTTTCTTTTGTCTTATTTTCTTAATAGATCCCATGCGTGGCCCAAGAAAACTAGAAGTAGTGGAGGTCAAATCTCGGCAAATCACTATCCGCTGGGAGCCATTTGGATATAATGTAACTCGTTGCCATAGTTATAATCTCACTGTCCACTACTGTTACCAAGTTGGAGGACAAGAACAAGTGCGAGAAGAAGTAAGCTGGGATACAGAAAACTCACACCCTCAACACACGATCACTAACCTGTCACCATACACCAATGTCAGCGTGAAACTGATCCTCATGAACCCAGAGGGCCGGAGGAAAGCCAAGAACTCATAGTGCAGACAGATGAAGACCGTGAGTACCTTTGAATGATATGTTTGTGTAAAACCTGTTCTTTCAAAAAGCAACTTTTGTTTCTTTTGAGATCTTTGCAGTGAAGATGGAAGAAAGAACTACTTACATTGTTGAACAACACAAATATGTATCTGTACTCTGTACTCTTAAGCACTGATTGAAAGAGGGAAAAGGAAGTAGAGATGTAGAAATGTCATTCTTTATTACTCATATAGTTACTTTTCTATATATAATCATTCCATATTGCTCTCAATAGTTCTTCATTCAAGTTTTATTTCATTGGACTGAAAAATTGTTGTTTTGGGTATTAGATTATTTACATAAAATCATTGGATGGAAAAATTGTTGTTTTGGGTATTAGGTTATTTATATTAAATGCTTATCTAAATATAGTTAAATCACATTCTGAAACATTTTTCATCGTTCAGATAAAAATTCAGTACGAAATAGAGGCTGTCCTTGCTTGTTAACACAGTCTTGAGAAACTTTAAGTTGGCGGTCATGAAATAGATCATTTTTCTCCACAGGAACAGTGTTGAAACTAGATATTACTTTAATAAATTACTACTTAACAAATAAACCATGCATGTCACCAGTAACTCATCAAAAAGGCAAATATATAGGAAACTTCCATAATAATGTAAAATAGTAAAATTATGTCTTGAATCTCATAGCATGGATATAAATGTTCTTTTACACAGATGATACAGGGAACCCTTGTATATAATAATGTATTCATATAGTACATAAAATACAGTGATAGTATATCATACATTTGACCTAAAAATCATTTTTTGAGCATTAAATAAGTGACAAAGAACATGGGAAGCCCATTAAATGAATGAATGGACTATTCTTAAGAAAAGTAGTTGTTTAGCTTTTTGTTTCTTCATGTAACTGATAATGTAATTTTGACCATTGATTACATCATGAGTTAAATGTTTAGAATGATACTTTATTGTTTCATTAAAAGAACTAAAAAAGGATTTTTGAGTGTTTTTACCTACCCATCACCTGCATATTTCTACAGAAGAAAAACATAGAAATAGCTAGCGTAAATGGGGCGCTCACTGCACATCCTCTTTCCTCTGTTATTGTCCCTCCAGTCCTGTTTGTGTTGATTTCTCTCAAGCAGTAGTTTGAGAGGGAGTCTAAGTTTGATGGAAGCCACTCAGTCAAGGTTGACATCAGAAGCTCTGTTTCTTCCAATTCTCTCTCATCTCCCAGGGAGAGGAGAAAATGGTCCCAAATTGTCAACCAGTCACGGCTGGCTCCTTCCTGCCCTACATTTCTCTGTTGACTCTTGTCCTAACTTCTGTTGTTTCTACTTCCAAAGTTTTAGATTGTTCTTTTCTGTCAACTCCACTGTGTTCGAATCCTTATTATTTTATGCTGAAATTTCTATAATTGTTTTTACTTTTTCTTTGTGATTCCAGCCTTTTTCCATTCTAATGCCCCCCCCCCCCGCCCCCACTCTCTCACTAACTTATCTTAAAAATACATTTTCATCTTGGCTCTCTTTCTGCAAGAGTCTTCAGTGGCTCTTTCACTTAATCTTCATTCCAGTGCCTTGGCTGTCAAGGTCTTCTATATTGCTGGCTCGTAATTCTAGGAGGAATAACTTCTCCTTCACAGCAGCTTGTTCTGCAAAGCCATCCCTGTGCTGGTCCCTGTCCTACTCTGTGCATCCTGGGCTCCCCATGGTTGCCTAATTGTTCTCCTCAGCCAGTCAGGGCCTCTCCTGGGGGCTTCTCAGGCTCACCTACTCTGCTACCCACTGAAGCTCTCCTCACATTTCAGGTCCTTCACAAAGCTGTCTCCAGCTCTTTAGTCCATGTTACTCACATCCTTCTGACCTTATTTGTGTCTATAAGATCCTTAAATCTCTGACCCTCAATTTCTTGATCTGAAAAGTGAGAATAATAACAATTCTTCGTTACGTTATGGATAGAAGAAATTTACGTGGAGAGCTGGTTGTAGCTGCCAGAGAGGGGCCTTTCTTAGTGTTGTAATGATTCCTAACCACTCATTGTGGTTCTTCCTTGCTCCCTCATTATGCTATTTATATATATTTTTTCTTTTTTATTGTAAACTACTTCACAAGAAGTACCATCTGTTTTTCTTCTATGGCAATATGTGTGATATTGAGTAAGTAATAAACACCTCAAAATACTTTGTATTTAAATGAAACAATAAAGTATTGTTGATAAGCATTTAATTCATGTTTTAATAAACAACAATGGTTACATCAATGAGGTAAATAAAATACAGTCATTTCCAGATATGTATTGTTAAAGCATGAACCTATTGAACACTATGTGTTTCAAATTGAGAATTGTTATGAGCTAGGAATTCTGTTAAGTTCCATCAAAACATGAGGACAGAATCACTGTGTAAATTATCTTGCTAGTCCCTGAAGCTGGAGCATACATTACTTCCAGATAAAAATCTGTTGTTTTCCTAGCACACTAGCATTTTGTTAATTAGAAAAAACTTTAATTTCAAATTATGTTTTCTAACCTGCCCCCAAAAAAAGACTTCAGAAAAGGCAGAGAGAAGACAGAAATAGAGTAATTGTCAAACAGTATCAAGTTTGAAAAGAGAAGAATTGGTGAATCACTTTGTTTATCCATTACCAAAGGTTACAATTCATTGAACATTGTGAGTTGTATTGTAGTGTAGTATTTTTATAGAAATATAGTTTATTTCATCAGAAATTGTGTGGGAAAAAATTACCTTTTATCAATATTAATAAAATCCTGTACAGCCCAGGGATAAGTTGTACAAACTTTGATATTATGGCTTTATATCCCAGATAGTTAATTCCCAGAACTTCTAAAAATAGGTACTAGACCTAAGTTACGAGGTAGTATCCTCCCTAATTTAATTAATAGTCTATTAATTGTTTATCAATATTGTTTTAATTTTGTCTCTTCCTAACCTTAAAGTGATTATCTGAATCCCCCTTAGAGTTTCCTGTTAACTATTCCACTGCCATGTATCACAGGGTCTCCACCAGTACATTCTAATAAGTTCATCCGTCTAAGGTCTAAGATATCCTCCGCCTAACACGATTTTGAATACCTTCTATGTCATGTTACAGTTAGTATTTTCTTTTATACTAATTGAATGAAATGAAGATTTGTTTTTTCTAACTCTTAACCTTCTTTACATCTGCACATGGATTAATATTTTCAAATAAGAAATATTATCACTAAATAGAGTCACTCATCCTAGTTATCTTGATGCTGTGAGAAAACTGATGATGACATCATCATAAACACTTTTGAGGTTAAGAGGAAGAGACTTAGTCAAGTGCTCTCAGGCATGGCCTGTTTTAGTTCGGCTTCTAATTATGATGCGTATTTTAGTCTCGGAGCTTGGAATCCAAATTTTCTTAGAACTTACGAGTGTTGTCATTTTTAATGTTTTTTGTTGCTTCAATGTGGTCGTGTATAAATTTCTTCAACATAGGACTAACAATTATCTTTATATTTATGTGCTGTTAAGGATTTGAATATTAGAATTAACTTGGCTGGTTATAGTGACTCATGCCTATAATCCCAGCACTTTGGGAGGCCAAGGCAGGAGGGGATCACTTGAGCCCAGGAGTTGGAGACCAACCAGCCTGGGAAACAAAATGAGACCCCATCACTACAGAAAGTAAAAATAAATGAGCCAGCATGCTGGTGCATACCCGTAGTCCCAGCTACTCAGAAGGTTGAGGTGAGAGATCACTTAAACCTGGGAGGTTGAGGCTGCAGTGAGCAATGATAGCCCCACTGCACTCTAGCCCAAATGACAGAGCAAGACCCTGTCTCCAAAAAACAAAACATCAACTTAATCCAACTTCACTTTAAGAATGAGGCAAATGAGACCTAAAGAGTTTCAATGACTTATTCAAATTGCATAATTTAATCATTGGATAGTCTTAAATCAGAACCCAGGCCTCCCTTATGAATCAGTATTCTTTTTCTGCCAAACAACACTTGACTTTAATTGGAAAAACTGTCAATGTTCTACATTTACATAAAAGTAGCTCCTTATCTCAAAAAAGGCATGCTATCTTTGAGTCCTTTTGAAATTCTAGGCAGTCTTTCCAATCTGTGGTAATCTTAGCAGTCATTAAAAAACTATTCGTATCCTCTCACAATCTAAAACGTTATTTCCAACCCCTTTTTAAAAAGTTTATTGAGATATGTTTGTCCATTCACCATTTGATAAATACTTGGGTTGTTTTCACTTTTGGCTATTATGAATAATGCTGTGAATATTCATGAACAAGTTTTTGAATTGACATTTTTTCACTTGTTCTGAGTACATATCTAGGAGTGAAATTGTTGGGTTATGTTGTAAATCTACCTCTGTTTAACCAATTGAGTCACTGCCAAAGTGTTTTCAAAGTAGCTGCCTGACTTTACCTCCCTCCAGCAGGGTGTGGGGTTTCTGATTACTCTTCCTTCTTCCCACACTTGTTATCATGTCTTTTCATTATAGTAATGCTAGTGGGTATGAGGTGATATCTCATTGGGGTTTTGATTTACAGTTTCTTGCTAGCTAATGATACTGAGTATCTTTTCCTGTGCCTATTGACTATTTGTGTATCTTTTTTGGAGAACTCTTTATTCAGGTCCTTGGCCCATTTCTAATTGTAATATTTGTTACCTTCTTATTGGGGTTTAATATAGTTCCTTTTATAGTCTAGATTACAAATCTCTTATCATATATAAGATGCAGAAACCCTCTCCCATTCTGTGTCTTGTCTTTTCTTAATAATTCCTTTTGATGCCCAGAAGGTTTTCACTGTGATAATGTATAGCTTATCTAGATTTTCTTTTGTTGCTTTTGCTTTTTGTGTGTCTAAGAAAGTGTTGCCTGATCAAAGGTAATGAAGATTTACATGTATGCTTTATTTAAGAGTTTTATAGTTTTCGTTCTTACAGTTAAATCTTTAAACTATTCAGATTTAATCGTTATATATAGTGGGAGTTAGAAATCCAATTTCATTCTTGTGTGTGTGGTTATCCAGTTGTACCAGTAGCATTGGTTGAAAAGATTATTCTATCCTTATTGAATTTTCCTGGTACTCTTACTAAAAATCAATTTACTGCAAATGTAAGGGCTTCTCGAGTATTGGGATTCTCAGTTCTATTCCATATGTGTGTGTGTTTGTGTGTGTGTGTGTGTGTGTGTGTATGTATCTCCTTATGCCAACACCACACTGTCTTGATTACTGTAGCTTTGCAGTAAGTTTTGAAATCAGGACGTGTGAGTTCTCTCTAACCACTTATTGGTCATTCAATTCCTCGCCTAACAGTTTGATCATGCACCCCAAAATATACGCATATTTATAAACAGCATAGCTATTCTGTGAATAGCATAGATGTACTAATACACTAAAATGTATATAACATGAAGCATACTAAAAAATTACATTTAAAATGATGATGGGATAAATAATATTTTATAATACTACTGAATATTATTTTATAGAAAATTGGCAAATAACATCTTCACTTTTGTTAGATTTTCTTGCAAACTTATAAGGTGTTACATATTTTAAGTTTTGAAAATGGCATCAACCTTCCCTCAAAAATGTACAGTGTTAACAAATAATGTTTAAAGACTATATTGTTATTTCATCTACATCAGCATCTACTTTGTATGTATTTTAACAGATACGCGAGGACAATAGTTCATATATATTTTCGACATGCTTTTATCATTGGTGTTATGGTTATAACTTGCATCCATGTGATATATACCTGTCATGTACTTTCAGTCTTTTCAGTACTTCATCGTATAACATAACTTACGAAACATTTGATTTGTTTCTGATTTATTATTATTAAAAATCACTGCTTTGTTAACATTTTTGTATATGTCTCCTGGGCATAGCAAGAATGTTGCTAGGGAATATGCCTGCATGTGGGACCACTGGGTCATATGTTCTGTGCATCTTCAGCTTTGCTACGTACAATCAATGATTTTCTAATATGGCTCTACCAGTACACTCCGAAAGGAGTATGTGAGAATTCTCATCACCTCAAATGCTTCCACATTTCTTATGGAAGAATAAAAACGTTTATTTAATAGAAGAAACTGAGCTCTGTCTAATTTATTAAAACTTTTAAGAAAAAGGTGATAAAATTCTTCTTTTAATCAGGACAATGTAACTAAAATGGTTTTGGTTTCAGATTTTTAAAGAAAACTTAAGTATATGTGTGGACTGTTAAAATCTTATGTTTTAATAGAAGGTTAAAACATACCAAGTCTAGAAAAATCTACTTTTTAATTGCTTATTACTTAAACATTTATCTCCTCCCACCCTCCTTTAGTGCCAGGTGCTGTTCCCACTGAATCCATACAAGGAAGTACTTTTGAAGAGAAGATATTTCTTCAGTGGAGAGAACCAACACAAACATATGGTGTAATCACTTTATATGAGGTAGTATACATGTTTTTTAGTAATTTTTTATTAGAAATTATCCTGATAATATAGGCTATCTAGTATTTAAAAATGCACAATTACATAATATATTTTAAGAAGTTTAATGCTTTCAGTAGTTAACAATTGTTGTTATATGGAAGAAAACTGTAAAAATAAGTTTTTGAATTATGTATAATTTGAGGATTTAGCTTTACAATGAGTTTGACATTTCCAGATTACATGTTATCATATGTTAAGACACAGCATTACATTTAAAAATTACCTTTATTAAAAACAATAAGTATTTTGAAACATGCATTGATTATAAGACAACCACAGAACCCTATTCTTGCTTAGCTATTAAATATTTTACTACTGAATTATAGAAGGACACTGATTATCCAGTTAATAAGGTCAATAAAGATTGTCTTAGGGTAGCAATAGAATAATGTCTTTTGGTTTCTTAGTATTAGCAAAACATCCTTTTGACTTCTGTGACATAGTTTTGTCTACTGAGGCATATCAAATGGTTGAATGATAGCTAGCAGAGAATAATTTGATGAATTGTTCAAGGAAAAAATAACAGCAATAACAGAGTGGCATTCATCATCACGTCTGTGCGAGCATCATTTCACTATGCCTATTGTCATAGAAACAAGCAGGTGTGTTTTTTTAAGCTAGCATTTATTTGAATGCAAATTCAACAAAATTATATGTTGTAAAGTTTCTAAAAATCATGGCAGATCCTCATATGGAACCTCTGCTTGAATACCTTTCAGAACTACTGACAAAAGCCTGTACAGATGAGCTGTCAGACAGTGATCACACCAGTAAACCCCTTCCCCGACCCAACTAGCCTCACGTTTATGTTTCCTTAAAATTTTTGAAAATTGGTGTTGAAACACACAAAAAAAATTAATTCAAAGCTAAGTAAAGAAAGATTTTAAAAAAAGTTGATTTTGTGCTGTTATTGATCCTGTTCATTGGCTGCTTCATTGTAAAAGAATATTGTGCAAATTCATGGCTCAGCTTTTATAGAACTAAGTGTTGTAAACAAATCAAATAAGTTCATATTTTTTTTTCTCAGTGAAGAGAATCTTTTAGTTTTTATTTTTGGTTCTATCACCATTTTTAGGTCTTAGTTTTGGGGATTTTTACCTAGTAACAGGATTTTTAACTAGGAAACATACGATCTTTGAAATCAACTCTAAGTTCCAAGCAATAAGGTCACCTGTCCTAAAAACCACATGTCTCTATCTAGACAGACAGAAAATAATAGCAAGAGTCTTTCCTTTTAAACCCATGAGAGATATATCTCTGTGTGGTAAGTCACTTTAACATGAAAACAATGGGAATAATAATTCAAAGGAAAAACCCATTAATCTCTCTGATTCTGCAGCTAGAACCTCCCTGTTGAACACTGATCTAAACACTACTACAATGGGGATGTATGAATGTGTCATAAATCAGGGCTTTAATCAGATATGTGTAAGTAGAACAGATTGGTTGAGTTTTCTAGGGACCAAAGGGGAAACATATGGTCTAGGCTGTAGTGATTAAATATAAGCTTTCTGGCCAACAAACTTTTCTCTCTTCCCTCATGTTTTCTACAAGTGTGAAGGAAGGGAATCCCCAGGTTCCTCCAGGTAGGCCTTAGTTGGAGTCTCAGGAGCAGCTCTCTTAGGCTGAGATGTGCCTCTGAGCTATGACTCACCCAGCCTATGCCAGAGTTTACAACAGGCACACACAGCTTCCTCCCATAGCTGAAGATTCATGTTGAACCAGACTCCATCCCTCTCTGGAGAATCACAGACTTCTGAGACAAAATCATGCTAAGGAAATCAAACACTTTGCCCCAAAAGAAGCAAGGACCATAGCAACAGAGTATTCTGTCATGGACATTTGAATACTGGTAAAAACTAGGAGGTGAGATAAATTGCCATGGTTGGAAAAAAGTTTAGTAACCAGTGACACAGGTGTTTCTTTAGGGAAGGCAGCACACAGGATAATTTTTGAAGGAAAGGAGAAAAAACAGATGGAATATTGTTGATGTTTGTGCTAGACCATTTTTCTTGGCTATAAAGAAATGCCAGAGGCTTGGAAACATAAAGAAAAGAGGTTTAATTGGCTCATGCTTCTGTAGACCATACAAGCATGGCATCTGCATCTGTTCCAGGCGAGGGTCTCAGGAACTTTAGGATTGTGGTGGAGGGTGAAGGGGACCAGGAACGTCACATCGATAGAGCAGGAGCAAGAGAGAGCAAAGTGGGGGGAAGTGCCACACTCTTTTAAATGACCAGCTCTCCTGTGAACTCAGAGCAAGAATTCACCTTCACCAAGGGGGTGGCCTGAAGCCATTCATAAAGGATCTACCCCCATCACTCAAACACCTCCAACATTGGGAATCGCATTTCAACATGAGATTTGAAGGGACAAACATCCTGACCATACCAGTGTTGGACATGGGTATGCTGTGGGTTTAGGTTATTCTTAGTTCTCTCTTTGCTTATTATGAAAGATAGACAAAAGCATTAATGATTGAAAATGGCTGACAGGAGTTACGCAGTTCACAGCCTTACGTGATTCTTCTGGTTTTCTTCCTTGCCTTCTCCTTTGTACACCTCTAACTCCATTCTCAGCCTTTCAGCACTAGTCTTGCCTCTCTGACTTCCTTGTCTTCATTCTGGCTCAAGTCCTTCTCATAGCTTACCCCTCCACCTCAGCCATTTAATTTTATCAGTCATCTTCTTGCAACCTGGGTCTATCAGTATACCTTTACTTAATAGCTATCAAAATCTCTTATTTTGTCGAGTTGTCAGTTTAATACTGCCCTCTGAAAGAATACTTCAAGTACAGAAGTATTCAAAATAAAATATCCTCACTTCCCAATTTTACTTTTCGAAGGTAACTATTATTAACAACTAGATACATGTCCTTCCAAAATTTTCCAAGTTAGAAACTGTAGTGCAGATTCATTAATGAATATAAAATGGATGCAATTTAATAAATGTTATCAGACCCATCATTTTATTACATGAATAAAATGCCATATGAGACTCACCTTAAATCATACAAAAATAAATACCAGATTCATGCTCTAAACACAAAAGTTAAACCTAGAAGAACCCTCTAAGAAAAATATAGGAAGACATTTTTGTTATATATTTTTCTAAGCTTGATATAAAACTCAGCAGTCATTAAACATAAAGATTGACAGATGGTATGTAAAATTTTAAACTTCTGAATGATGAAAGATACAATGAAGGAGGCCTGAGTGCAAACAGAAGACTTGGAGAGATTATTTTCAGCACTTATAGCAGTCAACAGGCTGGTGGCTATAATGTACATTGACCTGATACACAGTAATAAGAAACAAAACATTCTATTAGGAAAGAAAATGGATAATGACACTTAAAAAAAATCACGTAGCATGTAAGCAAATGGTAAAGAACCTACCCAACCTTATTAATGATTAAGAAATGGAGTAAAACAAGTGCTGCAGAAGTTTAAGTTTCTGTAATATCAAGTGTTAATCAGTGATGTGGAGAAATGTGTGCATGCATAGCCTGTTGATGGGAACATACATTTTTTGTAGGTAATTAGGGAGAATCTATCAAAATTTGAACATTGCATGCCAAACCTATTTCTAGAAGTTTATTAGTAATACTCCCCAATGCACAAGGATATTTTGTTCAAGTATTTTTATTGTACCCTACTAACTTTATGTATTTCTAGTGAGTAAATACCAGACTCCTAGTCATGAGAGTAACACATGGATTTTTTAAAAAGCTTTAGTATGTCTAAGATAATGGAAAACGAAAACAGTAGAGAAGGTACTGTTCCTTTTCTATTGAAGTAACTACCCCATCAGCAACCAGCTATGAAAAGAATGAAATGAGTTCCAATCTCAGGCACTCAACACTTGAGTGTGTGACTAGAGTACCAGGTGCAGTTTGGGTTGCACACTTTAATCAAGTAGAATGGTCTGGATCTGCCAGCTGATTGGGACATTCAGGAAGCTAGAGTTGGAGACACCTTCAAATCCTGAACCTGGATAACTGGGCTGTTAATCACCATCAGCTGAGATAGGTGGTTATGTAGCGGGAATAAGAATTTAGGGGCCATGGTAAGAAGTTTGTTTTCAATACTTAAGGGGTTCTGTGATCTAATTCAACTCTGTATTTATAATGCCATCTCCCACTATTTTTCTTCTGGAACTCAATGAGCCATGCATGTGGAATTGTCTTTTCTCCAAGAGCCTTCTGAGCCATTGCACACCCTGCTTTTGCTTCGATTCTGCCTGTGCCATCCCCTCGCTCTCCTCCTATAGCAGCTCTGCTTTCTTTCAGTATTTTATTCAAGTACTGTTGTACTTTTTCTTGAAGTGTCCTAGGTCCTTTCCTCCCCTGAAATCAGATTTAATTATTCATTCCTTTGTTTTCTCAGAATAATTGCTTAAACCTCAGTTAGAGGCTGGTGTTTTATGCTGGCTGGAATTACCATCGAGTCACACTCTAGAAGATTTTGATTCCTCTCTTCTTTAACATGCAAGTCAAAGATTGCACATTATTCTATCTTGGTTTCCCATGAAGCTTTCAGTTTAGAATTTGAGGCTTTAAGTAGAGAAGGAGAAGACAATTTTGAAAGATTTCAGACACTTAACTGCAAATCAGAAATCATCAGATAGAAGCAACAGTTTGCTCCATCTCACCCGAATCTAACCCTCACACATGATGTTGAGATCTGAGTTTGCTTTTGACCTGGCACATCCCGTAAAATTATCTACATCCAACACTGTAGCAGCAGCATTCTTTACAGAGGCTTCATTACAGTGTCCTGGACCTTTAGCCAGGGACAGAGTACAAGTGCAGAAGCTTCCCGACTTCCTTCTGGGAGTTTCCTGCTGTACTGAAGTATTTAATAGGCACTTGATAAACATTTGTTGAATGAATAAGTGAAAAAGTAAATGCTGAAACTTGTACCAAATCGTCAAAGGGCTATGTCTGGAAGCCAGCTAAGAACCCCATTGTAGCTTATTCTGCAACTTCAAGGCTTTTGGCAAGTCCAAGCCCCTCAGCCCTGCTGGAACAGCAAGTCCCTTAGTAAAGGGTTTGCTTGGTAGTCTCTGCAGGGGAAGCAAAGATCCCTTGTCTGAGTGTTTACATGAACGCATGCACACACCTGCTCTACCCAGTAGTTTTAGGAAAATAGATACTGAGTGCCAAATATTTACTGATCACAATGGGATCAGAAAAAAGAATAAAACATCAGTCACTCCTCAGAAAGAACTACAATTACATGAAATGTTCCAATTCCTCTGGCATATTTAAATCATGATTTAAGATCAAAGAAGAGATTTCACAGCACTCCACAATTCATTGACCAATGAATTGTATGAACAGTCACAACACAGGCATTCAGTGAATCTAGTAATTGTTAGGCCAGGTTTAGGAAAGCTTTGCAGATATGCAGAATGGGAACCTGGACTGGGACATAGATGGGTACTTTTTTTATCCCAGTCTCATCTTTGGAAACCCTGCCTCCCTCCCTCCCTCCCTCTTTCTCTCCCTCTCTCTTTCTCTTTCTTTCCTTTTCTCTTTCTGCTTTTTTGCATTTGGTTTCTGTGACAGCTTTCTCTCCTTTGACTTTCTTCCTGCATTTCTGGCTCTTCTGTTGGCTTCTCCTCCTCTATCCTGTATTAAATACCTACATCCATTAGGGTGTGGTAACAGGCTATCTTCTTCTTTTTCTAAACTTCCTTCCCTATTGCCCCCTCCATTCCAGAATTGAATATTATCTCAATGCTCATCACCCCCAGTCCTCACTTCCAACCCAGTTGCCTCCAATCTCAGCTTCATGTCATATAAGTGTGTCCACCTGACTGCCATGGGCTTTTCCAACTTGATGTGTCCACCCGTGTCTGTAAATTTCTCCTCATACATTCCGTTCTTTTCAGTACATGGGACCATCTTCTGATTAAGTCCAAAACTTGGAATCTATCCTTTATTCCATCCTCTTTTCTTATATCCAGTCCATCACTCAGTTCTGTTCATTTTTCCCTAAAAGATCCCAATCCATTTCTTCTCTTGCTGTCTGTACCAGCCCCACCTTATTCCAAGCCCCTCTATTCTCTCCCTTGTGCTATAGCTTTAGCCCCTGGACTCTGCTGTACTTCCTAGTGCCCTCCCTACTACCTCAGTTGCCCTCAATCAAATCAACCTTCTACCTGCAGTCAAGGTGAACTCTTTATAAGGGAAATTTGATCATTTTATTTTCATGCTTAAAAATATTCAAGGGCTTCCTCTTGTATGTATCCAAACTTCTTATCTTGGGATGCAAAGCACTGTACAGTATGGTCCTGCCCACTTCTCCAGCTCCCAGGGAACCACACTGACCTCCTTTCTATTCATGTACTGTGCCCACTCACTCCTGCTTCACTGCTTTAGTTCCTGCTCTTCTTCCCCAAACTCTCAGCACGACTGACTCCTTCGGAAAGTTCAAGTCTCTTCAACTTAACTGACACTTCAGTGGGCCCTTCCCCAACCACTCTAAGTGGCTGTGTAATAACCTCTCTCCCTGACAATTCTCCTTATTTTAGCACCCTGTTTGTTTCTTCCATGGAACTTGGTGTTTTGATGTCTCCCCAGCTCCTTCCCCACCCAGTCCAGATTCTCAGCTATCTGAAGCAGAGCGTATGTTTACCTGCTGGCCATGGTGCTCACAGAGTTAGTGTCAATCAATGTTTGAATAGAGTAAATGAATCTGAATAGGTAGAGAACGTGGAAGAGGGGCTAACTGTCTCATGTTCCAGGCAGGTGAAAGTTTATGAGCAAAAGCAGTGTCAGAAAAGCCCCATCGGTGTTTGTAGGGCAGTTAGTCTTTATCCTCTGACCAGAAGAGAAAGGAATATAATGGAGTAGTATCACAAATTCAGAAGTAAGTTTGGAGATGGTGAAAGCAGGTCTGAAACACAAAACTAATGAGTTTGGGCTTTCTCTTCTGTCCATTTATGTTTCTTTAAGGTTTCTTTCTAGTCAGGCAATAACGTGAACGAGAGCACTAAGCTAGCCCCGGTGGGCAATGTCAGTCCTCATTTTAATTATACTCTGTCATAATTGTTGGATCATGTCTCCCCTTCCCCTACCAGACTGATAATCTCCTTCAGGGAAGGTACGATTCCTGAAGCACCATGTAAGACCCCCGCTCAGAACACAGCGCTTGGCACGTGAGAGGGGCTCAATGAATATGTTTTAAATGTATGGGTGAATTAGTGAGTAAACATTGGGAAGCAATTATGTAGTCATAATCGAGGTTTAGATCCATCTCCTCAGAACTGCCCTGTTCTCTGAAGGTATCCGAATGGAGGACCAAATAAACACACAGTGAATAGGTGCCTAAGGTCCCTCTCTCGCCGCCCAGGGGGTAGATTTGACCTTGTCTCTTCTTGACTCCCTTAACCTTGTAGAGGAAGTCTGTTAGAGGGTTAACAAGATACTCTGCATGACTCCGATAGTGTCAGGTACTGCACTGATTAATATGTACAGCAAACAGTTTTCTTGCTAAAGCTTAGTTGTTTCAGTCTAAATATTCTTTCAGAGAGGTCTTCTTAATTGTAATGACATGGTATAAATATAAGAAGAAAGAAGGTCAATTATCACTTCGTATAATAACAGTGTTAGTGTTCATGCACATAAATTACAAGTAAGTTTACCTATTTAAAAGCAAGAAAAATGCTCAGTTTTGCAATTTAAAACTTTCAAATATGCCACATTTTAAAATTATGTCATTACAACCAGTAGAAGTTAGTAATCACCACTAAAGTGCATGTTCTTGAATAGTTGATGAACTACTCAGTGAAATTCTTTAAAAAATCATTTGGAAGGGCAGGATTTAAAGGCACCTATGTCATATTTATTTTCAAACACTTCAGACTCATCCAACATGCTTTGAATATCTGTTACGTAATGAATATCATGAACACTGAATGAATGAATATCATGAGCACTAACTTATATGGCAGCTACTAATCACACATGGCAATTTAAATTCAAATTTTAACCAAAATTTTCAGTTCCTCAGTCTTACTAACTATATTTCAGATACTCAGTAGCCAGATATGGCTAGTGGCTACATTTCCATCATTTCAGAAAGTTCTATTGGAACACATTGCTCTAAAGAAAAGAAATTAATATGACCCATAATTTTTACTCTATTTGTGCATCAGGAATGACTGGAATCTGTCTAGGATTTATTTTGGAACAGATATCCTTGCCCATATTGATAAAAACACTTCAGTGCCCTTGTTCCCAGTAGACAATAATCCTAAATCAAATTATAGCCACTAGATTAAAGATGAGGCCTTATCCTTGCAGTATCTTATCTGTTTGAGCTAGTTGTATATTTTCTTATTTTGTTCTAAACCCATTGTAATGTAGTTTTACAAAATGACATTTTGAAAGCAAACAACTTCAAAGCATTAGCTTAACCCTGAACTCATCCTGTATGTTCTAATCTACTGGCTTAAGTTCCCCTGTCTATAAAAGTAATAACTCAACAGCTCTGGCGAGTTCCTTCATCCTTTCACTGGATTCAGAATCTCAAGAGTCTGAGTAGGAGCTTATCATAAAGGGTCTGACAGTGCATACATCAGAAGGGTTTATTGGATAAAGATGCAATCTGAGTCCATCTGCTCCAGATATTTTATCACTTTCTTATTTTTTTGCAGATCACCTACAAAGCAGTCAGTTCCTTTGACCCAGAAATAGATTTATCCAATCAGAGTGGAAGAGTTTCAAAGCTGGGAAACGAAACCCATTTTCTGTTTTTTGGACTGTATCCAGGGACCACATACTCCTTTACCATCCGAGCTAGCACAGCTAAGGGTTTTGGGCCTCCAGCAACAAACCAGTTCACCACCAAAATATCAGGTACTCTACATTCGTGAGTTGTGTCTTTTATCAGAAGTAAAATGTTTGTCCTTTTCATTCCCATTGTCAAGTATGCAAAGCTCACCCACACTAACATTTTATCCAGAGGAATACCCCTGGATGCCTGAGGCTCAGACTCATGGCATGAAATGAAGTACTACAAATATTTCTCATTTGGGAGCTTAAGATCCTCACATGTTAGGAAGTGGCCATTCTTTTAGCAGGGCGCCTTGGAGGACTTGGGCTCGAGGTGGATTCTGTTGAGACACTCTCGTCCCCTTGTCAATCCCAAGTTGCCACAGCAGTAATGTTGGAAAAATTTCTGTAATGAACCATCCGAAGCTCAGCAGAAAGACAGTCATATGGAGTCTGCTTCCTGAAGGATCAGTTTCCTTGGGACCTCTGCCAAAAGCAGCTTCTGGTCCTGAGGAGAGAGGCAAATACATGACGGTACCAGGCACCGAGGGCCTCCAGCCTTTTGCTTTTAGAGACTCAATTATGCCATCTAACAAAAGACATAATTTGAGAAATATTTCTAGGCATGTTCAACTGTGCAGAAAATGTCTTTCTACTTCAGACTAGAGGAAATTAAGCTGCCATCTGGTATGGGATATATAACAGCAATAAAAAAATTCCCATGAATTTTTTTCCCATTTTTTCCCCTTCGGGTATGACTGTGGAAGTGTTGATTTTTGGCTTTAACTGTTTTGTTTGGGGTTAGAGCAGGTGGGATGGAAGTGGGAGAAGGAGCTAACTCTTGTTATCAGCCATAGTTAGGTCAATAATATTTAGCCTGACCTTTATATCTTTTGTCTCATTCCTTGTTTTGTATTAATAAAAGCTATTGTTTGGAGTTGAAGGAAAGGAATAGTCACAAGTAGAGTATTCTAAGTGATCAGCTAGGTTTTGAGGGAGGGTTTAGAATTTTGTTTTTAAGCAATTATAACTTAAGGGATAATTTTTCATTATATAAGATCTTATGAGCGCAAACAACTTGAAATTTAATACACTTGATATTCTGTATATAGAATTAACTTATAGGAACAGTATGGAGAGTTGGGAAGAGAAAATAAATCTTTGGGAAATTCGAATAATTAGAGATTAGAAAACTGACACAGGTTGGAGAAAATGGGTTGGTAGAAGAAAGACCACTAGACTTGAAATAAAAAAATCTAAGTTCTAATTATGATTTTGCCAGGCACTAACTCTCTGATTTTGATGAAATAAATTTACCTCTGTGTACAAATTAAGATTATATTATCTAGTGCATGAATTTATCATGGGGATTTAAAGACGAAATAAATGTCAATATATATACCTCAAAGCATGTTTAAAGAAATTTCTCCCATGTAAGTTGTACTACAAAGATTATTGTCATAAATAGTGTATTTTTTAGAATAAAATAATTCACTTTTGCTATTTTTGTTAGATAAGAATTCTGATCAGTATGGTTATATTAGTTCATTCTCATGCTGCTAATAAAAACATACCCGAGACTGGGTAACTTATAAAGGAAAGAGGTGTAATTGACTTACAGTTCAGCATAGCTGAGGAGGCCTCAGGAAACTTAGAATCATGGCAGATTGTAATCAATGATTTTGACCGTTTTCAGCATGCCAAGTTCAAATAATTTTATTGAAAAGCAAGAAACTTGGACATTTTCATTAGCCTATGCAGCTCACCAAGAATAAGTATTTGATTTTTATAGTGTTAAAACAGTGACAATTTACAGGTTATATTTTCTGTTTTCATGGACCTAAGAGAGGGAACCACTCTTGTATACAAAATATAATTCTATGTTATAAATTGGAGTTAATTTTTAAGAAAATTGAAATGAATTTTTAATGCTGAGATAATTCAATAAATGGAACTCAGAAGCAACCCATATCTGTTATTTAAAAAACTTTTTTGTATGTAAGACAGTTTTAAAAACTGTATTTGCAAAAAAGGACCTCTGGCTTTCTCATCGGGAGTCTCTACCTGTGGGCTGTGAAAATATGGTATGCCTTCCCACATCATAGCTCCATGTAATGGTTCGTCTTGTCTGTAATTACTGAAGAGCTCTGTTGCTATCATCTAAGACTTAACAGTCTAGAGAAGGAAGATGCCAGGAAATGGCCTTAGAAAGAGGATTTACATTGGGAGGAGAACTAACATTTGTAGAATCATATTTGCCTGGCTCTGTCTCTCTGTCTCTCTCTTTTAATTACGATAACAAACTTAGAGGATAGTTTCCCCCATTTTTGAGAGATGTATAAAAGCTCTTATGGTGGTTAAAGCAAAACACAACTAAAAGTCAAACCCAAGCCTTTCCTACTCCAGTTTCTATGTGTTTTCCACTGTCATGCTTTTCTGAGAGCCCACAGATTGTCACTAATTAATTCCAATAAATCTCTCCGACTCCCACTGTCCTCTTTAAATCCCCAGTGGGTCTCTGGTACATGAAAAATCTTGACTTAGATGGAATAACTGTAAAGTCCAGTGATTCTTGCTTAAATATGCCTTTAGCATAAATATTTTATTGAAGAACTCATATGTACAGAAAAGTGCACCAATTATAAGTGTACAGCTCTATGATTTTTCACAAGATGACTATGACTATGCTCATTTAGCCAGAATCTGAATCAAGAAACAGAATGTTACTCAAACCTTACAAGCCCCCCTCATACCATCTCCCAACTTCAACTCAAGATCACAGAGGGCAGTATGGGCCATCTGATCACAGCTGTCCCTGTGATTCTGTGTAGGGAATATATGTGAAGCTTGCTCATGGTCATTGATAGCTGCAATGTAAAGTAAATGCACGGTATTCTTAATGTTCTTTGTAAAAGAAAGTGGAAACTAAACTGAGAAGATAAACCAGAAATAATGAGTCTCCCATCATATGCCTTTTTCCCCAGCACCCTCTATGCCAGCTTATGAACTTGAGACACCTTTGAATCAAACTGACAATACCGTGACAGTCATGCTGAAACCTGCACACAGCAGAGGAGCACCTGTCAGGTATGGAACAGAGGGGTGGGCTGGCTCTAGAGAGAAGAAAACTAAATCAAGTTGATTAATTCATCCAGTGTGTTTTCTAGGGATTTGCTGCAAATCTCAGCCTGCATGTAAATCCATATCTTTATTAGCTCTAATTAAAAGTAATGACTGATGAAAAGGAAAGGGCTTTGATGTAAGGTGATCACGTATTGTTTAAAGGGTTTTCTTCTGATGCAAGTGGGTTGTTCTTTTGAAGATAAGGAACAAAGCCCCAGTCTGTTGAGGAGGTAGCTTTAAATTAAAAGGTGACTGCTTGCTGCAATTTGGTTACCCAAGGGCAGATGACACTTGTTCTCAGCTCTGTCCTTTGAATGGATGTTTGGATTTTTTTCATTTGTATGTTTACTTTGGGTTTTGTGTCATTTAATTTTTAGTAAATTGGCTAATTTCTCAATTGAATATGGGATGTATAATTGTTTTTTTTAAAAACGGATGATTGGAAAGAACATTGTGAAGTCTTTATTTGAACAGATTTGAGTTAATTACCAACATGTAGGCCCGCATCTTATTCCATAATGATTTATATAGCTAAGCAATTATAAAGTGTAACTTTCACAGTGACTGAATAAAATAAATTTATTATTTCCAAGACAGAGCAAAAGAATGCCTGAATAACTCTGGAATATCAACTTGTCATAAGCTCATTAATCTATATAAGTGAAATTTCTACTTGTTTCAGAGGGATTTAAATGTTTTACCTTTGTATTATCAGAATAGATTTCCCTTCAAAGTCATCTATTACTTTGAATAGAATACTTGGAAGAAACATTTACATTGACAACTAAGGCATTATAGGGTTTGTTTTCATGTTCCTTTTGTAGAATTTGATTTCATTAATCTTTGGAAATCTGTCTATATTTGATTATGTTTTCACTGTAGTATCATAAGGCAATCAGTTGGATTTCTTTCTATTCAGTAAAATATATATGGAGGACTTGGTTCATAAAGTCATGAGTAAAACCAGAGTAATAGTAGTTTTTGGTGAAGCTAGATTAGGGGAAGAGTCATAGAAATTTTTATTTGAAAAATCTCCAAAAATTTTTATAACAATTTTTAGTTTGTACTGTAGAATTATGCAACACAGTAGCTCATGTAAGGTTTTATGCTTGCTATTCATAACTGTGGTTTGTGAGAATACTATGAAATATACAAAACCTCTATTCCAAATTGGAGATCATGTATCGTGTTCCTGCTATATTTCAAGTGATGTGCTTGACATTGCCCAGGCCCTCTGGGTTGATCCCTGTGGGTGACACTGAGAGGTTGCACTAATCCAATGGACCCAAAGCACACATGAGATGCTTTCCAAGACCCAAGTGTACCCATGGCCCTGGGTCAGACTTTTTTTGACTTTAAAAGCTGAATTTTTATCAAATGAAAATGTATGCTCTGACCATGGCCTTGGGAGCATCATTTGTTTCTGACCCACTTAATAGTTGCTCAGACTCAGCAATAAAGGGTCATTGGGACAGGACTTGGTGTTTTTTTTGTTTTTTTTTTAAGAAAGAAAAAAAAGAGAGAAAGAAGTAAGAAAAAGAGAATGAAAGAAAGAGAAAAAGAAGAAGAAAAAGAGGGAGAGAGAACGGGAATCTTGCTCTATTGCTCAGGCTAGAATGCAGTCTAGAAATGGATATTAAAAAGCTCTTTTATACTAATAATTGTGTTATAGAATGGAGACAGGAAGGAATAAGGGAGGAAAATAACAAACAAACAGCCAACCAATATTTCATTTAAACCTATGAAATGCTATGCAATTGCTGGGGAGTGATTTACTCCCAGCCATGTGGTCACTTTTAGAATAAATGTGATGTGTTACTGAAAAAAAATGTATGCTTTGTGGATTTGGAATAGAGAGTTCTATAAATGTTTATTAAGTTTACTTGTTCGAGGTCTAAGTTCAAGTCCCGGGTATCCTTGTTAACCTTCTGTCTCATTAATCTGTCCAATATTGACAGTGTAATGTTAAAGTCTCCCACTATTATTGTGTGTAAGTCCAAGTCTCTTTGTAAGTCACCAAGAAGTTGCCCTATGTATCTGGGTGCTCCTATATTGGGTGCTCATAGACTTAGGATCATTAGCTCTTCCCATTACATTGATCCCTCTACCATTATACAATGTCCTTCTTATCTCTTTTGGTTTCTATTACTTTCTATTACTATTGCAACTCCTGCTTTTTTATTTATTTATTTATTTTTTCTATCCATTTGGTTGGCAAATCTTCCTCCATCCCTTTGTTTTGAGTCTCTGTATATCCTTGCATGTGAGATGGGTCTGGATGCAGCTTACTGATGGGTTTTTTGGAATGGCTGATACTGGTTGTTCCTTTCTGTATATAGTGCTGCTTTCAGAAGCTCTTGTAAAGCAGGCCTGGTGGTAATGAAATCTCTGAGTACTTGCCTGTTGGTAAAAAATTTTATTTTTCCTTCACTTATGAAACTTAGTTTGGCTGGATATGAAATTCTGGGTTGAAAGTTCTTTTCTTTAAGGATATTGAATATTGGCCCCCACTCTCTTCTGGCTTGTAGGGTTTCTGCTGAGAGATCTGCTGTGAATCTGATAGGCTTCCCCTTGTGGGTAACCTGACCTTTCTCTCTGGCCGCCCGTAGTATTTTCTCCTTCGTTTCAACCCTGATGAATCTAATGATTATGTGCCTTGGGGTTGCTCTTTTTGAGGAATATCTTTGTGGTGTTCTCTGTATTACCTGGAGTTGGGTATTGTCTTGCCTTGCCAGGTTAGGAAAGTTTTCCTGGATAATATCCTGAAAATTATTTTCCAGCCTGGATTCATTCTCTTCGTCACATTCAGGTACACCTATCAAACGTAGATTAGGTCTTTTCACATAGTCCCATATTTCTTGGAGACTTTGCTCATTCCTTTTACCCTTTTTTCTCTAATCTTGTGTTCTCGTTTTATTTCGTTAAGTTGGTCTTCGACCTCTGAAATCCTTTCTTCTGCTTGATCAATTCGACTGTTAAAACTTGTGCATACTTCGCGAAGTTCTCATGTTGTGTTTTTCAGCTCCATTAATTCACTTATATTGCTTTCTAAATTGTCCATTCTCATTAACATTTCGTCAAACCTTTTTTCAAGGTTCTTAGTTTCCTTGCATTGGGCTAGAACATGTTCTTTTAGCTCACAGAAGTTTCTCATTATCCACCTTCTGAAGCCTGATTCTATTGATTCCTCACATTCATTCTCAATCAGGCCTTGTTCAATTGGTGATGAGGTACTGCAATCCTCTGTAAGAGGAAGGGCATTCTGGTTTCGGGTGTTTTCAGCCTTTTTGCGCTGGTTTCTTCCCATCTTTGTGGATTTATCCACCTGTCGTCTGTGTAATTGCTGGCTTTCAGATTAGGTCTCTGAGTGGACGTCCAGCTTGTTGGTAATAAAGTTTTTCTATTTCTTAATATTCCTTCGGCGGACGCCCCACCCCCCACAGAGCTGGACCTTCCCGGGTTCAGCTGTACTTGCTGTGAAACTCTCAATCTTCAGCAGTTCCAACTGCTGTTGTTTTTTTGTTTTTTTTTTGTGGCGGGGGGACCAGCCTTCCCCTGCGGTGACCCACTACGCGGGCTGAAACAGCGGCGTTAAGATTCGTGGCGCTTTCTGCCTGGCAATGTCCCGTTCTGGTTCCCCACTTCAGTCCGCTTTTCAATCAGCCGAATGGGAGACTCTGCCTTCCCGGAGCTCCAACGCCAACCAAAGGGCACTCAGTCCCGTATACTCCAGACTGAGAACCGCCGCGCTGGGGCGCCTGCAAAACGGCCGCGCCCGCCAAAAGAGTCACGCTGGCGACCCGTGGGGCTCCTCCGCCAAGAATCTCTTGGTCCGTGGGCAATAAAAATTCGTCTGAAAATGTGGCCTCCACTCATTCTCTGCGCTTTCAGTCGGAGCTACAATCCTGAACTGCTGCTAATCGGCCATCTTGCATCTCTCTCCCAGGACTTGGTGTTTTACTGCAAAGAATCACAATCATGTGAATAAGAGTTTACTGAGCTTCAATGCCTCCAGACTGAGGGAAGCTGAAAGTAAGCTTAATCATTTTTCAAAAACAGCCAGTTATTCTATGGTATTTTGATCTTATATGGACACCTTTTGGATGTTTTCTGTTCTTATATCTTACTTTCAAACGCTTTCAGTTGGATTTTCATTCACATCTTTGTATAGATCTTTCCAAGACTAAGTTTTATTTGTTTGTTTTTGAGACAGTCTCATTCTGTCGCCCATGCTGGAATGCAGTGGCCTCATCTCAGCTCACTGCAACGTCTGCCTCCCAAGTTCAAGTGATTCTTCTGCCTCAGCCTCCCAAATAGCTGGCATTGCAAGCATGTGCTACTGCACCCAGCTAATTTTTGTATTTTTGGTAGCAGGGTTTCACCATATTGGCGAGGCTGGTCTTGAACTCCTGACCTCAGGTGGTCTGCCCATCTTGGCCTCCCAAAGTGCCAGGATTACAGGTGTGAGCCACCGTGCCCAGCCAAGACTGTTTTAAAATAATTTCTTTTTGGACAATATACCTGTACCCTTTCCCAGCCCTCTTCCCCTGGTCTTTACAATGTGCCAGACACTCCAAACTACTGTTCCTTTTTTCTATCATAGGCCTCACTAAGACATTATTTTGTGGTTGCTTATTTTTACACATTTCTAATTGTTTTTTGGAGGCTTTGATACCTTACTAGGAGTACTTGGTGTCCTCAGGCTTCCTATTCTTATGTCTATAAAAATACAGATCCAAATGCTTGTCAGAGTCCAAAATACATAACTTTGACTGCAGACGTTACATCATTTCATCAGGCCCAGTTCTCTAAGTCTGTGAAAATTTTGCTTTGTGTTGTCTCACCCTCTTTTATATTTGTCATAGCACCAAGTTTTTGTCAAGCAGTGTTTCCAAGTTCAGCACTGCTGTGCTTTTATGAAACATCACCCAGTATTACTGAATATACTCCCTGAATTTGCCAGGGGCACTTTGTATCCAGTCTCTAATACCTTCTTCCCGCGTTAGCATCTTGAAAGTAATAAATTTATCCATGTTCGTTATTCAAATCTGTAATCCTAGAATCATGATCAATCCTTATGGGACATCATTCAGTAAGCATTACAGAGAAACTTGCTGTAGACATCATCTTTACTGGAAGGATGCCTATCTTAAATGGGTAAATTGTCTTGGCACAAATTTGAGAGAGGAAATTATTTCAACCTCACCTGTCGAAAAGATTTTTTTTCTTTTTTTTACAGAAAAGTGAATGCTGTCTTCAAGGGATGAATTATATAGTACAACATAATGGGACTGATTATCTGTAGAATAGATGGAAGACCAATATAGCGAGAAAGACTAGTTTGGGGAAAAAATGTGTATAGTACCCTCGAACTAAATAGGGTATTAAAATTCTCAATTTCATGTAATGTTTAGACAAATAAGAACTCTGATTAGGGAATTATATGGACCTAAATATAAAGCCATAATGTAAATTAAAACATTTGAACACATCTGGAAATCTGCAAAATGCACATGTAATCAAACTGCAATAAAAGAAAGCTTTTCCCAAATGATAAGATAAATACTAGGAGGAGGGAAATGGAAGTGAACATCTGTTTGCTTTCCTGGATTTTGCACAGTATTGTGTGTTCAAAAATACTGTCATTGTGTGATTTCCAAAACCCATTTTTTTCAATTGATTTGATTTTTTTTAATCCATATTCATTGATGTTGAATATTCAGTCGAACTTCGTTTATGCACTTCACTAAGTAAGGTGGTCATGTATTGATTTCACTGCAAACGCTCAGCTTGGTTCATGTAGATTCTTGAAATCGCACCAAACTCTCAATGTAAATGATTGTTGTCTTTTTATTGATCAAGACATTAGCTGTGTCACATAAAATTATTTAAATCCTGAGATGGCCAAGAACACAAATTCCATCATTCCAGCCAGTATAGTAGCACCTAGAATTTTAGTGTCTGTTTATGGATTCAAAATTTTTTCATCACTAAGATAGGGAAAAACTTTATTTTCTTTCTTTTATTTATTTATTCTTTTTTTGAAACAGGTTCTCACTCTGTTGCTCAGGCTAGAGTGCAGTAATGCAGTCGTAGCTCACTGCTGTCTTGACCTTCCGAGGCTGAAGCAATCCCCCCTGCCTTGGCCTCCAGAGTAGACATTAGAGACAAGGATGCATAGTGCCCCTGGCAAATTCAAGGAGCATATTAACTAATATGACATGACCCTTCATAAAAGCACAGCAGTGTTCAACTTGGAAACCAGGGCACCTCAAATGTGGAAGTGAAGCCACATTTGGAACTTTGGGAGGCAAAGGTGGGAGGATCACTTGAGGCCAGGAGTTTGAGACCAGCCTGGGCAATGTAGCAAGACACTATCTCTACAAAAAATAGAATAAAATAAGATAAAAACACATAGCTGAGCATGGTTATGTACCTGTAGTTCCAAACTGGCCATGGTTGTGTGTGCCTTTACTCAGGAGGCTAAGGGTGGAGGATTGCTTGAGCCCAGGAGTTCAAGACCAGCCTGGACAACATAGAGAGACTCAACATAGAGAGATCCATCTCTACAAAAAAAAAAAAAAAATTAAAGAAATACAGGAGATAATCATGCATTTTTGTTTTAAAAAGTTTCTCAGAAATTATGGTTTTGTTGGCATACAAATGGTTATGGTTAAGTAGTTCAAGTTTATGAAGTATAAAGCATGGTTTGTTTTTTTCTCAGGCAGCAGCAACCCTTTTGTTTATCTCACTGTCTGTAAGTCCAAAGGAAGAGATGTTCATTCCATTAACACTACCTTCCTAGACATCCCATCCTCTTCTCCACGCAAGAAGACTGAGCATGCCAACCTCATGGGGTTCTTGTGAAAACTAAATGAGTTGATATTTTTTAAAAGTTCAAACCAAATGCCAGATACAGGTAATGGGGAGGAGGGCAGCAAATCACACTGCCATGTGTGTACCTATGCAACAGTCTTGCCTGTTCTTCACATGTACCCCAAAACCTAAAATGCAATTAAAAAAAAAAGTTCAAACCATGCTTTACACATACTACCATGTAAGTGGTGACTCTTGCCTTAGCAATAATAGTTCACGTTACATGATTCTGTTCATAAGACCAGCCCTGTTCCTCCAGCAATTTTCTTTGTTTGTCTCATTTTATTCAATTCTAGTATCATGAAAAATCTAATTTCACATGAAAAATATAATTATTTCCTCTATCAACAGAATCATAAAAACAGAATTCACATAAATTGGGATTTCTCTGTTGCATTTTAAATTTGATTGCATGGAGCTACCTGTTTGTTTGTGGATTGGCAGGTTTTTCAGGAATTGATCTTATAAATAATTAGCAAACTCCCCTGACCCCAAATCTATATAATAACAGAAAAAAAAATGGATATGTTTCCCTATTGACCCCTGAATCGTTTCCTAATTGTGGTTATTATCAGCTTAACTGAATAAACTTAGCCATAAAACAAACAAAATTGGTCTTCTGCTTATAACTACTCTAAAAGGAAACGGTCTGCAACATAGTAAATTTCACAATGTGGCATGGGTATGAAGAGCTAGTGAGGCATATTACTTATGTAACTCAACAAAGTCTAATGTTCTAGCACCCTTTAAGTAGATGAATCTTCTTCCACTTTAGAATTTACTCCCCAGATTCCAGAACTTGTTCTTTTAATCAGAATAGGTTTGTTCAAGAGTTTGATCCTGGTTTAGAGGAGTCAGTTAAATACTGATTTGAAAATGTTTTCTATTATTTATTTTAAAAAGTTTATCCCTTTATAGTATTTTATAATACTATAATAATATTGCTGGAATGACAATATTATTTTGAGAAACAAAAAACGTATAGCATAAAACCTTACAATGCAAAGTTTTCCTTAAGATATAAATATTCTGACCAGGCACAGTGGCCCATGACTGTAATCCTAACATTTTGGGAGGCCAAGGTGGGAGGATTGCTTGAGCTCAGGAGGTCAAGGCAGCAACGAGCTGTGATTATGCTATTGCACTCCAGCTTGGATGACTGAGCCAGACCCTGTCTCAAAAAGCAAAAGATG
This sequence comes from Ateles fusciceps, assembly GCA_036589455.1. Taxonomy (NCBI): domain Eukaryota; kingdom Metazoa; phylum Chordata; class Mammalia; order Primates; family Atelidae; genus Ateles; species Ateles fusciceps. The sequence continues at coordinate 13,966,076 of JAZHEH010001511.1, forward strand.
TAAGTGTTTTGTAATATAAATTCGAAAGTGGTTTTATTTTAACTTAGCCTATTATAAATCAATATATGGGTTAGATATGGTGGCTCATGCCTGTAATCCCAGCACTTAAGGAGGCCAAGGTGGGAGGTTTGCTTGAACCTAGGAGTTCAAGACCAGTCTTGGCAACAAATCGAGACCCTATCTCAATTATAATTAAATTTAAAAAATTTAAAACAGTAAAAATAAATCAATATATGGTTTCCAGATCTAAATAATGCTTGCTCTAAATTAATTAGAAACTACTGAATCCATCAGTAATTAATAATCAAGACCATTACCCCTAAAATACATGATCACATGAAGTGTTGCACATAGCCTTTTAGACAGAATTATCCGTTCTTCCTTTGGCATATGTTAACGAAGAAACTTCTAACATTTAAATAATCACTCTCTTTATGCATCACGTAAATTGTGGGCCTAATTTTTAAAATAAGTGCATGACATAGGGAAAGGACACACTTTGGAATTAAATAAACATAGTTTCAAATCCAAGCTCTCCCCACTTGTGGTTATGCCACTGTTAAAAATTTATTCTTAGCTTCTCTGAGGCTGGGCTTGCCTATCTTTCCACAGCAAGGATATATCCCCCCTTATATCTTACAGCTATCCTAGGATTGCATTTGTTACATACTCATGAGATTCCAAGCCCAAGGTATTGGGGGATATGGAGGAGGCTGCTATGGGCTCTCTTCTTCAGGGGTTGGCAATGTAAATGAGAAAGAGACCAACATTGAATCTAGGGTCCTGTCGTAAGTAGGGATGAGGCTGGGAACCAGTGGCTGGACCAGGGAGTGGTCAGTACAGGAAAGAGCCATCTAAGACTTCAGAGAAGAGGTAACCCTGGGGCCGAGTAACTGAATCTTGACAGATGCCTGTTGTTAGAGGGTATATGTGATGTTGAGTACGTTGCCAGGGAGGTTAGATATGGCGCAAGGAATAAAAAATGAGAGAGACGGGTTGGTTCCATGAGGACAGGGAGGACTGAGTAGTTCGGCCTGATCTGAGAATGAGAAGTGTGTTACAATCAGAAGGGGGTGGGATGGGAGAAGAAGCAGGGGACATAGGGGATGAATTGGATGACCTTGCATTCCATACCAGTGAGTAGCCATTCAGGGGATTCAGGTCAGGGAAAAAATGTAAGGGAGAGCCCCAGCAGCACTGGAGGATGGATCAATGGGCATGGGGCCTCAGAACAAACAAATGGAGAGGCATAAAGCCTGGAGGATGTGCTGGGCCCAGTTAAGATAGAGCTAACCCTGAGGGCATGGAGGAAGGGGGTTTCATAAATGCCAAATGCTGATTTTCATTAGAAATAGGATTTAGAGAAATCAAACACACTTAGTCCTTTAGAACGAAAAAAAAGAGAATATATTGATGATAAAAATACTTTCTGGGGTATTGTCAAAGTGAATACTAGAACACTTGAAATTGAAAAACTAGCCTAGCAATGACTTTCCAATAACTCATTGGAAGTCACTAATTATATAAATGTTTTTAAATCCCAATTTTCATAAACAGTAAAAAAAATTGTTCTTAGTCTCTCTTGTTTAGAAGAACCTTCTGGATCTTTCTATCGTTGCTTCTCCTACCTTCCTTATATTGCACCACCCTAATCCCTTTGCTGTGAGCCTGTGTCCACCAATTTTGTGATGGTGACTGTATTTGTTGAGGTGTGACTGTATTTGTTGAGGTGTGACTGCGATGCCTACTCAGTGGATGTAGGTGGCATCTCTGGTTACTGAAAGCTAGAGTGTGAAATGCTTCTCTCTGCTTCAGAAGGCATGGCAGCAGCATACTTTAGTGGGTGATTGCAGCTCATACTTGGCTAGGGCCGGGAAGACCTAAGTTGTTCATCATACTGCTTTGCTATTCCCAAAAGAACCCATGCCTGTCTCTGAAAAGGCAAATATTTGAGTTGGAGCTACAGACTCCATGAAAGCTCTCGAGTGTCCTTTCACAGTGGAGGCCACACCTTGCACATTCCTGGAGGTGAGGGCTGGGCTGTATTGTGTGTTCCCCCTCTTACTGACCAGCTGCACAGAAGCCATTCGACAGGAAGGAGGGAGACATTAAAGTCTACCTCATTTTCCATTGACTGCAGAGAAAGTTACATGGTGTTTCTTTTCCCTCATCTAGATAGACCATCTTTAAATGTTAATAGTGGAATAAATTAGAAATCATTTCAATTATAAATTCAGAGCACTAAAAGATTGCAAATGGCTGCACTGAACAATATATTACTTTACAAACTGTAAAGCTGCTCTGCCACTTGCTCTCGGGAACCCTTGGGTCTTCTTAATCACAGTTATTGATTTAGGGAGTTTAAGGGATGAACTTCTAGAGGTGTTCCAAGCTAAAGCTGATAGCCTTTCTGGGAGAGAATCTTGGAAGTATTGACAAAGATTAACTGATTTGACTATAGATGCCTCCCTTTCACATATCTTTGTGAGGAAGGGTTGCAAGTTCTAAGAGACTGATAAAATCATGTGTGACCATTAAGGCGGTATGCTTCTCAGAGCCCTAGACTTTAGAACTGAGGACCAACTCAGAGCCTGACCACGTTCCTCACATTACACTGCTGCTTCGTCCTATTTTGGTGGAGGGGGAGAGGGATGGGGGCACAGATAGAAATGGAATTCTGTTTTACATCATTCTCTTCAGCAGAGCATTTTATCTACCAGCACTTATAAATATACACAATTTAACTATTTATTATAAGAACACCAGAGTATACAAAAGTGCTAATATGCCTTCTATTTCCTCCATAACTTTTGTGTTAAGTATACTGTGTTATGCTTGTGATGCTTACCTGTATTTGGTTGCAACTTAATTAAAGTAATATTCAGTTCTTCAATCTGTCAGATAGTAGAAAGATTAGGGAATGGTTTTGGCGTTTTTCTCCCCCATGTAATCATGTCTCTTTTGACATGTATATATGGCCCAGTACCTTCCCATCTCTACTTTGACCTGCTAAGTGTTTTCCTGTCCTGTGTCAATGTATTTTCTGTTCAATAAGTAGTAAGAGCTCTGTCCAGTTATTAGTACCTAGTTAAAATCCTGGTCCTTCATGACATTGAAAAGTGTTGCAGGAAATGTTAGGATTGACACTTGGCTACTATTCACTCATTTTTTTGTTCATTCACCAGTTATCTACTGAACACTATTATATTCAAGTCATTGTGCTAGGGTTGTGATCAGTGCTGTCTAGAAAAGTCCAAGGTACTCTAAGAGTATATGACAGAAGGATGAAATCTCAACAGGAGAATCAGGAGTGTCTTACTGAGAATGTGTTACTTAAACTGAAACCTGAGGAGGAGGTAGGTATGTAGGTTTACCAAGTAGGAGAGCAATAGGTAGAAAAGCCTAAGATAAGAGAAGTTAAAGAGACATAAACAGTGGTCATCCTAGTCAATAGAATTAAAAACACACACACAAGGTTTAACCATCACTCAGGAACATTAATTAGATTTACATACAGTTGTGCCATACAGTTGTACACAGCATAAGGACATTTCATTCAACAGACTGCATATACAGCAGTGGTCCTGTAAGATTATAATACTGTGTTTTTATTGTACCTTTTCTACATTTAGCTAGGTTTACAGATACTTCCCATTGTTTTATAGTTGCCTACAGTATTCAGTACAGTCACATACCATATAGCTCTGTAGCCTAGGAGCAATAGACTCTACCATACAGCCTAGGGGTGTAGTAGGCTGTACCATCTAGGTTATTATAAGTGCGCTCTATGATGTTTGCACAAAGATGGAATGGCCTAATGAGGCACTTCTCAGAATATATCCTCGTCATTAAATGACTCATGACCATATTTAATGTTGAGAGTGAGCATTTTCCTAGGCTAAACATTACATAAAACATATATAAATGTAATCGGAAATGCAAAAATCATTTGATCACAAAATGATTCTAATAATATAGTTTTTGAATATCATTCAATATCTCTAATTAAGAGTGCAAGAAATGTTTATTGAATGAACCTCATCTTTTTCTTGCCAGCAGGAGTAATATCACCTGAAACATTTATAGATAAAGGACCTGAGACCTTCGTTTAACTAGTGGGACCTATCAGGAACAAGTGGAGTTTTAAATTATATTTTCATCCCTAAATAAAAGTTAAATACCATGACCCTTCCGTAGAATGCAGAACTATGAAAGAACACCCTGCCTTTACCTTTGAAGCAATTTTTTATTTTTATTTTTTTAGTAAGAGTAATTGAGAAAGATTACTTCAAATAAGCCATTGCTATAAATTCAGATCCCATCAGGAAGGTCATTCTAACTTGTAGTCTTCTACTGACTCTTGCAAAAACTAGTCTTCTCACCTCTTGGTGTCAGTAATGACACCCACCCTCTCCTTTCTCTCTGCCTTCCATCCCCACAATCACTGTCTTAGTTCATATTGGTCTTTCTCTGATCTCCAATTCCATTCCATACTGTGGCTGCAGGGTCTTCCCTTCCTGGTTTAATAACCCATCAGTGTCTCCCTGTCGCCCTCAGCATGAATCCAGACTTTCTCTAATGGGGAAGTCTCTGGCTTCTACTCACTTCCTGGGGCAGCCTCTCTTCCACCTGTAAATATATGCCTGAGAATATAGTAGGTGGTTCCATGCCATTTTGTGGTTTTGTTTATTTTGTAATTGATGTGTCTTTCATGGAATCTTCTCTCTTTTACCTTCCCTCCTCTGTCCTGCCTACACAGACATACACATTCAAACACATACACACACACACACATACACACACACACACTTCTCTCTCTCTCGCCTCTTTCTCTTTTCTTTCTCACTATTTCCACTGCCCTCCTGGCTATGTCCCAGATGTCACCTCCTTGGAGAGCCCACTCTGGCCCCTGCCCATCAGTGTCCTATAGCTCTCCTAGAGAGCTCAGCCCTAGATTTACTGCACTGGCTGGTGACAGCTTGTCCTGGCCACCTACCAGGTCCTTCAGGGCAAAGCCTTTCCTCTGTAATTTTACCTCTGTATTTACAATCATGGTTCTGTGCCAGGCACAGCCTTCCACAACTACTTGTTTATTTGTTTTGTTTTAATTATTTGTTTCTCATTTTTAAACAAACTGTAGAATAATTTTTACTGAAGTAGAAATATGACTGGGTTTGTGAATTAAATCAACCACTGGGGCTGGGACATTGGGGAAGTAAATGGGCCCATGTGGCGGAAAGTTAACAGATTACCGTGGATGGATACATCAAAACTGTCTCTTGCCAAACACAAAAGGTTTTGATTGGAGCAGGCTGTGCTCAGTGGTTCCACCTCCCAGTTCTCTCCAAATAACTGAAGTTTCATTTAGTAGAAGAACTGACATGTAATCTCTCTGATGTAAACAATTCATACAACCTAATGGTTTAGAAAGATACTATCACAAATTAAGAGAACACTTGGCACAGACACAGAAGACTTGGATTTGAATCTAGGCTATGTCATTTACTAATTGTGTGACCTAGTCATCCTGTGTATTAAGCTATTCTTGCGTTGCTATAAAGATACCCAAGACTGGGTAATTTATACAGAAAAGAGGTTTAATTGGTTCAGTGTTCTGCAGGCTTTACAGGAAGCATGGTGCTGGCATCTGCTTGGCTTCTGGGGAGTCCTCAGAAGCCTCCATTCATCCACTTAGAATCATGGCAGAAGGTAAAGGGGGAGAAGGCATGTCACATGGCAAAAGCAGGAGCAAGAGAGAGAGTGAGGAGGGAGATGCCACACACAGTTTTTTTGAGACAGAGTCTCTGTCACCCAGGCTGGAGTGCAGTGGCACAGTCTGGGCTCACTATAACCTACACCTCGTCGGTTCAAGCAATTGTCCTGCCTCAGCCTACCAAGTAGCTGGGATTACAGGCACCTACCACTCTGCCTGGCTAATTTTGTATTTTTAGTAGAGATAGGGTTTCACCATGTTGGCCAAGCTGGTCACGAACTCCCGATCTCAAGTCATCTGCCCACCTTGACCTCCCAAAGTGCTGCAATTATAGGTGTGAGCCACCAAACCCAGCCAGATGCCAAACATTTTTAAAAGACCAGATCTCATGTGAACTCAGAGTAAGATATCACTTACCCCCAGGGCAATGGCCCAAGCCACTCATGAAGGATCTTCCCCATGATCTAAACACCTCTCACCAGGCCCCACCTCCAACAGGGAGGGTATCCCATCTCCAACAGGGAGGGGTCCCGACCCCATGATCCAAACACCTCTCACCAGGCCCCATCTCCAACAGGGAGGGTATCCCATCTCCAACAGGGAGGGATCCAACCCCATGATCCAAACATCTCTCACTAGACCCCACCTCCAATTCCCAATTGGGAATTACAGTCAATATGAGATTTGGGTAGGGACAAATATTCAAACCGTATCACCCTGTAAATTCTCTGTTTCCTCATTTGTAAAATTGGTATCAAATATGCTGCTTGCCTGTCTCACAGCCTGATCAGGAGGATTATGATCAGTGAAAATTATTTGCAAACCAAATTGCTCAAAGGTAATAAAGCTATAACATCCTGATTTGCTTAAAAAATGTTGACTAGATTGCTATTCAGTCTTTATCCCCATTATACTGTGCTTTTAGTAGTACAGTTAAAATTTCTAATCATTTTAACTTTTATACCGATATGCTGTGGTTATCACCTACATAGGAACTATGTTTTAACAGTAACTCATATTTGACAATACTTTTAGGGAAGTTGTAAGAAACGTGTGTTTGGTATTAATGTTGTGCATTCATTTGATAAAATCATCAATGTTTTAGATCTCTTCTTCCATCAAAATATCCCAGCAGTAAGAGAAGGCATTATTGGTAGGACAATTTATAGATAACAGCTTATTCCAGGGAGTACAAGTGCAGTGTTGTTAGAACCATAAAAAATGCCACCATAGTGTGGAGTTTGATGCTTCTGTGTTTACATTCTTATTTGCCAAGATTTAATGTCTTTACCTCATTATTATTAGGGAGAATTAGTGACCTATAAGCAAAGCAGTCAAGACAGCATCAAACACAGATGTTTTCTGTTCAGTACAGGAAACCTTTTCTTATTGTTGATTTCTGTAGTGACAGAAACAACTTATAGATGACATGGTAGCCCCTTTTATTCTGCCCATGTCTTGGGAAATTTTCTGGGTCCTAGTATTATATTCCTAAGCCTCAGTTATATTCTTCTGAGCAGCTTGTGATAGAGGAATAATAATTACAGCAATAGAAAATGAATAATCGTTATTACTTGGATTGAGGAGCTGTGATGTGCCAAGCCCATGCTTGGTTCCGCATGAAATAATTTCTTATGGTGCAGAGCAGGCTCCCTCGCTAGATGCCAGCATTCCCACCTTACAGTTGAAAGAACGGGAGTTCAGGAAGGTTAACAGACTTGTTTACTGTAATCTCAAAGCCATGAGCTTCCCGTGTAATACTTAATCTTGTGCTCAGAGCCATAGGGCACATGGGCTGTCAGGACCTTGCTTCCTCCTGGGAGCTGTGCTCATTCTCTTGTCCTCCACTTTTGTTGATCAGAAGACGTCTTTCCTGCTGGCTCTTCAGAACCAACAAGGTTACCTCCCTTTGCAGGCAGGGACTGTTCTGCAAAGTAATATCCTTTCTTTATTATCTTTTCTAGTATAGGCATGCCTTGGAGTTATCGCAGGCTCAGTTCCAGATCACTACAATAAAGTGAATATCATAGTAAAGCAAGTCACACACATTTTTGGTTTCCTAGTGCATATATTATACTATATTGTAGTCTGTTAAGTGAGCAATAGCATTATGTCTTAAGAAATGTGTCCACCTTAATTAAGAAATACATTATTGCTAAAAGTATTGATGATCAGCAGAGCCTTCAATGAGGCATAATCTTTTTACTGGTGGAGGGCCTTTCCTCGAGGTGGATGACTGCTGACTAATCAGGGTGGTAGTTGCTAAAGGTTTGGGTGACTGTGGCAATTTCCTAAAATAAGACAATGAAATTTGCCACATCAGATGACTTTGCCTTTCACAAAAGATTTCTCTGTAGCGTGGGATGCATTGGATAGCATTTTATCCATAGCAGCACTTCTTTCAAAATTGGAGTCAGTCCTCTCAAACCTCGCTGGTGTGTTATCAACTGTGTTGCTGTAATATTCTAAATCATTTGTTGTCATTTCAGCAGTGGTGACCGCATCTTCATCACAAGTAGATTTCATCTCAAGAAACCATTTCTTTGCTTACCCATAGGAAGCAACTTCTCATCCACTAAAGTGTGATCATGAGATTGCAGCAATTCAGTCACATCCTCAGGCTTCACTTCTAATTCTAGTTGTTCTTTCCACCACATCTGCAGTGACTTCCTCCACTGAAGTGTTGAACCCCTCAAAGTCACCCTTGAGGGTTAGAATCAACTTCTTCCAAGCTCATGTTAATATTAATATTTTGACCTCCTCCCATGAATCACAAATGTTCTTACTGGCATCTGGAATAGTGACTCCTTTCATTTGACTTTGACCAGACCCGTTAGAGGAATAATTATATATGGCAGCTATAGCATCACAAAATATATTCCATGAGACATGGAAGTTGAAATGACTCCTTGACCCATAGGCTGCAAAATGGTTGTTGTGTTAGCAGGTATGAAAACAGCATTCATCCCATGTATGTCTCTATCAGAGCTCATGAGTGATCAAGTGCATTGTCAAATGAGCAGTGATATTTAGAAAGGAATCTTTTTTTTTTTTCTGAGAAGTAGGTCTCAACAGTGGGCTTAAAATAGCCAGTAAACCATACTGTAAACAGATGTGGTGTCATCCAAGCTTTGTTTTTCCATTTCTAGAGCACAAGCAGACTAGATTTAGCATGATTTTGAAGGGCATTGGAATGGTAAATGAGCATTGGCTTTGACTTAAACTTGCTAGCAGCATGAGCTCCTAACATGAGAGCCCCTAACATGAGAGTCAGCCTGTCCCGTTGACGCCAGACATTGACTTCTTCTCTTCAGCTATGAAAGTCCTCAATGGTGTCTGCTTCTAATAGAAGGCCGTTTCATCTACAATGAAAATCTGTGGTTTAGTGTAGTCACCCTCATCAATGACTTTAGCTAGATCTGGACAATGTGCTGCAGCTTCTACATCAGAACTTGCTGCTTCACTTTGCACTTTTATGCTATGCAGAAGGCTACTTTTCTTAAACCTCATGAACCAACCTCTGCTAGCTTCAGACTTTTCTTCTGCAGCTTCCCCACTTCCCTGGGCCTTCATAGAATTGAAGAACATTAGGGTCTTGCTCTGCACTAGGCTTGGTTTAAGGGAATATCATGGCTGGTTTGATCTTATATCCAGACCACTCAAGCGGTTTTGATAGTGTATTCAGACCACTCAGACTTTCTCCTTATCAGCAGTCAGGCCATTGCACTTTCCTATCATTCATGTGTTCACTGGAGTAGTATTCTAATTTCCTTACAGGACTTTTCCTTTACATTTACAACTTGGCTAACTGGTGCAAGAGGCCTAGCTTTTGAACTGTTTTGGCTTTTGACATGCCTTCTTCACTATGCTTAATAATTTCTAGCTTTTAATTTAAAGTGAGAGACTTGCAACTCTTCCTTTCACTTGAAAACTTAGAGGCCATTGTATGGTTATTTGTTCTAATTTCAATATGGTGTGTCTTAGGGAATAGGGAGGCCCAGTGCCAGGGAGAAAGATGGCTATCTTACATGGACACAGTTCGTAGCACCCCAAAACAATTGCAAGAGTAACATTAAAGACCACTGATCACAGATCACCATAACAGATGTAATAATAATGAACAAGGTTGAAATATTGCAAGAATTACCAAAATGTGGCACAGAGACATGAAGTAAGTGCATGCTGTCAGAAAAAAACACAGCACTGACAGACTTGCTCAAGGGAGCGTTGCCAGAAACCTTCAATTTGTAAAAACTTCAGTATCACAGAAGCACAACAATGCAAAGTGCCTTATTAAGCTAGGTACACCTTTATTAAGAAAATGCATAGACCAACATCATCCTGATACCAAAACCCAGCAGAGACTCAGCAAGAAAAGAAAACTTCAGACCAATAAGCATGATGAACGTAGATGCAAAAATCTTCAATAAAATACTGGCAAACTGATTGCAACAGCACATCAAAAAGCTTATCCACCATGATCAAGTAGGCTTCATCCCAGGGATGAAAGGCTGGTTCAACATACGCAAGACTGTAAATGTAATTCACCACATAAACAGAACCAAAGACAAAAACCACATGATTATCTCAATTGATGCAGAGAAGACCTCTGACAAAATTCAGCAGCCCTTTATGCTAAAAACCCTCAATAAACTAGGTATTGACGGAACGTATCTCAAAATAATAAAAGCTATTTACAACAAACCAACAGCCAATATCATACTGAATGGGCAAAAACTGGAAGCATTCCCTTTGAAATCTGGCACTAAACAAGGATGCCCTCTCTCACCACTCCTATTCAATATAGTACTGGAAGTTCTAGCCAGAGCAATCAGGCAAGAAAAAGAAATAAAGGGTATTCAAATAGGAAAGGACGAAGTCAAATTGTCTCTATTTGCAGACGATATGATTGTATATCTAGAAGACCCCATAGTCTCAGCCCAAAATCTCCTGAAACTGATAAGCAAATTCAGCAAAGTCTCAGGATACAAAATCAATGTGCAAAAATCACAAGCATTCCTATACACCAAAAACAGACTTAAAGAGAGCCCAATCAAGAATGAACTGCCATTCGCAATTGCTACAAAGAGAATAAAATACCTAGGAATACAACTAACAAGGAACGTAAAGGACCTCTTCAAGGAGAACTACAAACCATTGCTCAACGAAATAAGAGAGGACACAAACAGATGGAGAAACATTCCATGCTCATGGTTAGGAAGAATCAATATTGTGAAAATGGCCATACTGCCCAAAGTAATTTACAGATTCAACGCTACCCCCATCAAGCTACAATGACCTTCTTCACAGAACTGGAAAAAACCACCTTAAACTTCATATGGAACCAAAAGAGAGCCTTCATAGCCAAATCAATTCTAAGCAAAAAGAACAAAGCGGGAGGCATCACACAACCGGACTTCAAACTATACTACAAGGCTACAGTAATCAAAACAGCATGGTACTGGTACCAAAACAGAGATATAGACCAATGGAACAGAACAGAGGCCTCGGAGGCAACACGACACATCTACAACCATCCGATCTTTGACAAATCTGACAAAAACAAGCAGTGGGGGAAGGATTCCCCTGTTTAATAAATGGTGTTGGGAAAACTGGCTAGCCATGTGCAGAAAACAGAAACTGGACCCCTTCCTGACACCTTACACTAAAATTAACTCCAGATGGATTAAAGACTTAAACATAAGACCTAACACCATAAAAACCCTAGAAGAAAATCTAGGCAGAACCATTCAGGACATAGGTGTAGGCAAGGACTTCATGACCAAAACACCAAAAGCATTGGCAACAAAAGCCAAAATAGACAAATGGGACCTAATCAAACTCCACGGCTTCTGCACAGCAAAAGAAACAGTCGTTAGAGTGAATTGGCAACCAACAGAATGGGAAAAAATTTCTGCAATCTACCCATCTGACAAAGGGCTGATATCCAGAATCTACAAAGAACTGAAACAGATTTACAAGAAAAAAACAAACAAGCCCATTCAAAAGTGGGCAAAGGATATGAACAGAAACTTTACAAAAGAAGACATACATGAGGCCAACAAACATATGAAAAAATGCTCATCATCACTGGTCGTTAGAGAAATGCAAATCAAAACTACATTGAGATACCATCTCACGCCAGTTAGAATGGCCATCATTAAAAAATCTGGAGACAACAGATGCTGGAGAGGATGTGGAGAAATAGGAACACTTTTACACTGTTGGTGGGAGTGTAAATTAGTTCAACCATTGTGGAAGACAGTGTGGCAATTTTTCAAGGACCTAGAAATAGAAATTCTATTTGACCCAGCAATCCCATTACTGGGTATATATCCAAAGGATTATAAATCGTTCCGCTATAAGGACACATACACACGAATGTTCATTGCAGCACAGTTTACAATAGCAAAGACCTGGAATCAACCCAAATGCCCATCAATGATAGACTGGACAGGGAAAATGTGGCACATATACACCATGGAATATTATGCAGCCATCAAAAACAATGAGTTCGTGTCCTTTGTAGGTACATGAATGAACCTGGAAACCATCATTCTCAGCAAACTGACACAAGAACAGAAAATCAAACACCACATGTTCTCACTCATAGGTGGGTGTTGAACAATGAGAAGACATGGACACAGGGAGGGCAGCATCACACACTGGGGTCTGTTGGGGGGGAAATAGGGGAGGGACAGCGGGGAGTGGGGAATTGGGGGAGAGATAGCATGGGGAGAAATGCCAGATATAGGTGATGGGGGAGGAAGGCAGCAAATCACACTGCCATGTGTGTACCTATACAACAATCTTGCATGTTTTTCACATGTACCCCAAAACCTAAAATGCAATTAATAAAAAAAGGAAGAGGGCTATATCTAAATTTACAATTGCTAAATTAAACAGAATTATAAAATTTAAAAAAAAATGAAAATACATTACACCTTTGTTTCTGTGTTGTAATCATTGGAATCTCTGAGGTTTATCTCTACTGCTTGCTTAATTCTTAGACGGAATATTTTTGTTTTCTTTATTATTTCCTTGTTGTTATTTTTAAACTGAAGCATTTTTGGGTTTTCTGTTTGTTTCGTTATGTTTTAGCGGTGAAATCTCCCTCTGTTGTCCAGGCTGGAGTGCGGTAGCATGATCATAGCTCACTGCAGCCTCAAATTCCTTGGCTCAAGTGATCCTCCCACTTCAGTCTTCTGAGTAGCTGGGACTTATAGGTGTGTGCCACCATACCCAGCTAGTTTTTCTTATTTTCTGTAGAGCAGGGTCTCACTATGTTGCTCAAGTTGGTCTCAAACTCCTGGGCCCAAGCAATCCTCTTATCTCAGCTTGCTAAAGTGCTAGAACTACAGGCATGAGACACCACACTCAGCCCTTGCTAAATGTTTAGCCATGTAATTTGGAGAACTTGGAGAACTTAAATGAAATTGTTTTAGAGTATTGGATTATTTAATCAAATTAATCAGTGTTTTTCGTCTGGTATGTATGTTCTTTTTCCATTTTTATTAGTCTCCAGAGAATCAATAAATTTTAAGCATCAGTACTTTTGAGATGCTTCTAAGTGGCTTTTTAATTGTTCCCTTTTATTATTGGAGAAATGCAGACTGCAGGAGCATCTTAAATCTCCTGGCTAAATGCGCTTTTGTCACAGTTTTCAAACCTTTTGAAAAGGCTCTATCTGTAGCTAAAATTGTTTAGGGAAAGGAAGTGACTTCTAATAGATTTTCTTTTTTATTGAGGTACACATAGGATCAAAATGTCATTCAGTGGTCAAACTTCAGCGTCTATATTCCTGCTTTTTATAGAGCTTGGTTTTATTATTACTTACTATTGCTGAATCGCTACACTGAGTGTTAGCAGAGGGTGCCAAATCCCTTACTGCCACCACCACCACTGTTACCACCCTGCCTGCTTTTAAGTGAGTTGTATTGTATTAAAAAATAGGACCCTGGATTCCTTTACTGCCAGAAAACAAAGATCATTTTTATTAATGTTGCTTCTAGGATGACAATGTCAGTCATCTCTTTGAAAATTCACTTTGGAAACTAAGTTTGTTCCTTAAGAACCTTTGAAAAGAAGCTTTAAAAATGGCAGGGGAAGATAATAATAATAGAGTAGATGTATTTGAGCTTTTATACAATGAAACTTAATTTAACTTTCCCTCAAACTCCATTTCAGACTTGCTTTTGTGCATGAAAATATGCTGCCTAGCCTTCCCTCCCCTGATTTTCACATTTGCTTTTCTTCAGCATAATCTCTTCTGAAGGATTCTGTGCATTGGATCAGACCTCCAGTCTCATTCTCAGGCCTCCATTCTGAGGGCAGTAATCCCAGGCCACCTATGGGAGGGTGTGCAGGGAGGCCACTGTAGATAGGGAAGGCCAGGATGGCTCTCAAACCACTGCCACTACCCCCGCTACACACACAGAAAAACCAACAAAATACTTAGCTAATATTTTAATATAACTTTAGGGATTAAAATGGATATCCAAGGAAATACTAAAAACAGGAAATTATGGCCTTTGTAGTCTGAGGAGTGATTATAGACTTGACAGAGAGTGGTTCCATGTTTGCCTGATTTGGAAAGAGAGAGGAGAAAAAAGACCAAGACCATGTCTGCCTCCAGGCTTCTTTCCTGGCCCACCCTCAGGTGCCTCCTTCTTCATCCTCACCTCAGGCTGTGTGGGTGCCTAGTAGAGGAGCGAAGACTAGGAAGCCTGCTTTTCATGAGTGAGGGAGACTCCACCATTCTTGGGTAGCTCTTGGGGCCACTCTGGGGACTCCTGGGGCATATCTGCTGAGACCTGGGCAGTGTTTGAGGTAGGGCCCAGCTTATTACCTTCCATCTTCTGTGCTACTGATGAAGGGTGTTTGCAACAATTGGAGTGAATGGAGACTCCATTGGAGATCTATTAATAAACATGTTGGCTTTTTTGTTTTTGTTGCTGTTGCATTATCTTTAATTCCAGGAGAATGTTGGTGATGGTGGCATTACATAAGCAGTTTTAGGGTGAGAACATTTGGACACTAGGTTCAGGCCAGATGCCCTCAATATAGGAGATGCTAGAAGAGATTTTAACGTAGAGACTGATAGATCCCTGGGTCCTGTTACTTTGCCCTTTGTACAAACCCTTATCAGATCCTTGGCACGGGAGTTCTTCATTGGTGTGACCTATTTCTAACACTCTTAGACTAGGCTTTTCAAGGACGGACCGTCTGTGCCTAATTTCCTCTTTTTATTCTTCCCCTGTGCCTGTAACAAGGCTTGATATGTGGTGAATATTTTGGAAAGAAAGGATGGAGGAAACATGAATGAAATAATTTTCTTCTCATTTGCTGATGTCACAACTTGCCAAATCTTGTGCTTAGAGTCATAAAATATTAGAGCCTGAAGGACCTTAGTGGTCAGTCAGTGACTGAGATGCAAAGCTGGAGCCAGTCGCCTGTGGACAGTGATTCCCGAGTCAGTGCCATCTCACAGGCAGCCCCTTAGGCACACCTGCCTTCCTCTGATAGTCAGATTTCTATTCCAGCTCATCTGGCCCAAAGCACTGGAACTTTTTGGGACTGAAAGATTTTGAATTGGATATAATACAAACATATAAGAATGAAGATACTTGGTGTGGCCTTGATAGTATTCTCTTTCTATTTTTATTTTTATTTATTTTATTTTATTTTTGAGAGAGAGTCTTGCTCTGTCGCCCAGGATGGAGTGCAGAGGCGCAATCTCAGCTCCCTGCAATGTCCGCCTCCTGGGTTCAAGCAATTCTATTGCCTCAGCCTCAAGAGCAGCTGGGACTACAGGCGTGCACCACCATGCCAAGCTAATTTTTCTTATTGTTTATAATTTTGTTTTGTTTTAGTAGACACGGGGTTTCACCATGTTGGCCAGGCTGGTCTGGAACTCCTGACTTCATG
The DNA here is from genome assembly GCA_036589455.1 of Ateles fusciceps. Classification (NCBI taxonomy): domain Eukaryota; kingdom Metazoa; phylum Chordata; class Mammalia; order Primates; family Atelidae; genus Ateles; species Ateles fusciceps. The sequence goes on from JAZHEH010001511.1 coordinate 13,981,716, forward strand.
ATCCACCCACCTCAGCCTCCCAAAGTGCTGGGATTACAGGCGTGAGCCACCGTGCCCAGCCACTTTCTATTTTTATTTAAATCATCAGGGCTATTTAAGAGAACATACTTTTCGTAATAGTAACTGATTTTGGAGTATAATTTTGTAGTCATGTGTTTATGAAATTGAGATGATTAAATTGTGTTAAATTTATGTGAAATAGGAAATGCAAAGGAAAATGTCTTCACTTGTTAAAAGCAGGAGAAATCACTCTTAAAGATGTTCCATCTAGGACTAATTTACTCGAAGTGTGGTGCCTGTTGTGAAGATTAATGATAGGTGGCCTTTTACAGAGCTTCTCAGCCTGAGTCTAATGTTCTAGTTGTTCTTTTTATTATCCCAAACCTCCATAACTAAAGAATTTTTTTCACCCTGCCCTTTGTTCATAATATGGGACTGTAATTGAGTTCGTATTTCTCACCCTACCTTTCAGCTGTAATTAATATTTTATTATATCAGATTTTATCACTAACTAGCAGAGCAGCAGGATATTGAATGGAGTGTGGGTGTGTGTGCACAGACACAGGCACAGAGCAGTAGTAACTTACTGATGCCAGGCAAGCTCCTTGTTATGAGTTATGACTGAAAAGAGCAAAAAAACATGCTTGAGGTGCCTCACAAACATTCCACAGCAATTTCTTGTCAGTCTTATCTACATCAGAGCAAGATAAAGGGAAATTAAAGTTGCTAACACAGAATATTCAGCCCCACAGGTCTGTTTATGCTGTGCGGTGTGTTACCCGTTGCCAATTATCTGTATAAAACTAGTTACCATTTATCATTGATAATTTAATGAACCGGAGTGTGTCAGGTCAGCTACTCTCAGCATTACCAGCAGGAATCCAAGGAATTCAAGCTGTAATGACAAACATTGAAACATTGAATTCTGATTTTTTTCCACTAATTTTAACCTGGTGACTTGCTTTTAAAAACTGAGTTGAGTTTTACCAGATCGTTTGGAGTATTAGGGTGTCATTTCAGTAAATGCTGACAGATTTAGGAAAAGACTATGTCATAGCAAAGAACAAGAGGAAAATAAAATCGTTATGGTTGCGTTGCAGTAAACCTTAGCTATATATGTATTTTTTATGCTTTGCATGTAATTAATATTTTCATTTTATTTCATCTTCCCCCATATTTAATCTTCAGAAAGATATCAATACTAATCTCCATTCTTTTTATACATATAGAATGGATGGTTTTACCAAAAATTGCATATCAAGCCAAAAGTCACCATTAGATACAATAAAATGAACAATATTCTAAGTCCCTGAAATGATCAGAAGTCCTGTTTTAGAGGATTAGCAAAAGCAACAATGAAAGGGTCATAACTTTTTCTCTCTCTCTCTCTCTCCTCACCTCCCTACCTTCTGTAACCAACTGGTCACCCTCTAATATCTGATGCTGAAAGAAATATGATAAATGGATAACAAAAGTGGATTTACAACTCATCTCAAAATAAATTAGGACAAAAAATTTTAAGTCAATTTCACATATCTATGAGGCTTCCTCTCTAGAACTCAAAGTTAGGAAAAAACTGAAAACATTTTATCACTTTTGAACTTTCAAGTCTAAAAAAGTAGATGAAAGATGTTCAGATGTTCTTTTCTAGGTTATCCTTCATGTGCTATTCCATATAAATGCAGATTTTTCATTCTCCTTGTAAAGGCCTTAGAATTTTGTTATAGAAATGCCTAGCATAAATTAAACTTTGAATTAAATTTCATTCCATAGGGAAGTTCTGATATAGTGATGTCACAGTTTTGGCAGATTCATCTTCACTGTGGATTGTGCTTTTAATATTGCACATGCAGTAGGAAAATTTGATGTTACTTTAAATTCCAGAGTAATGGTAGGACAGGGCTCGGATGGTGCAACTCTAATAAACAAAGGCAGCATGGGCAACCCATTAAAATGATAATAGAATTTAAATTCAGCTCACTAAGCTAGAAATTTCTGATCAGTTTTCTATGCTCAGAAATTTGCTTTTTAAAACTCTTTCTAGAAACACCATTTCAACAATGAGATTTTCAAAGCTAGTTTTGAGATTATGATTGTAGATGGAAAAATTTTATGAAATTAGTAAAGTGCTGTGACTTGTACAGATGAAAAACATGTCAGCTATAAAATTCTGTCAAGGCACTATTGACCTGGGTACTAATAATGTGTTAATTTCCATCAGGGAAACAGCAAATTATAGCAATTGGGCAGCAGATAGGATTTAGCTATTTTTTATTAGTACTTGGACTTTGATAAAGGGGAATAGAAAAGAGCTGCTTGACCTTTCAGTGCTTAAATTATTAAAGAGCAAATAGATTTGAGGTCTGGATGCTTGCAAATCTAATTTGTCTTGTGGAGCAAGGATGAAAAGACATTTTGGGTTTGAAATTGCTCCAGTCAACTTAGCTCTTCCTTTAATATATCTGAAGATGAGTGGATGGTAGCCATTTAAAAAGCAATATGTCTGGAGTAGAGTGTATAATATAACGAATGCCAACTGGCTAACATGGAGGCCCATCAAATGGTCATTTAATTCTTAAATTTTTACCTAATCCTCATAAAACTGCTGCTTAAAACAAATTTTTTTTCATGTTCACTTAGATGATATTTTTATTACAAAGCAAAATTTTGTATCATTAAAGAATGTCAGACACTGTGTTGTTTAAGGTAAACTAGAACAGTGCCTGACACCTATTAGGCGCTCAAAAAATATTTGTTGAAATAATAGATCAGTGTACACACTCACACATCATGCCTACGAGCAGGGTTAAGAGAGAGGAGTGGGATGTGAGAGATGGAGGTGGGGGAGCACAAAGAGGCACAGCGTTTAATTCCCTTAGGTTCATGATTTAATTGTGGGTTTATCCAGGATAAACTAAAACCTAACTAGCATCCTCTTACCATAAAACCTTTTCCTTGGTCATTGCTTTCTCTTTTGGCTCTTGTGTATTTGGGAAATGAATACAAAATAAACTTCACATTAAATTTTAATGAGGCAAAGCATCATTGTGACTATCAGCGTGCTTCCTCCCTCCTGGTACACAGAATATGTAATATACCCCAAACCAAATAGAAGCAACTTCAGGATTATAGCATGCTTTCAGAAATAGGTACTTCACAGCCAAAATGTCATGAGACATAGAAGTGACCAAACATTTGCCCTTCTCCTTCAGAAGCTTATGAAACTAATGATAAAAAGGACACAAAATAACTATGTCTTCACAGAAAACATGTTTTTGTGAGTTTGGAGCAGAGCAAGAGAACATGAAAATGAGGGGAACAGACGATAAGCCCTTGAGAGAGGAGTCATCGAGGTTCTCAGTGTTGTAGGACATAGGGCCTCTGCTGAGAGTGACCTAGGGTCCATTGCCTTGAGGAGAACCACATTTAAGTGGCAAACTTGAGTCCAGGCCAGGGTGAAGGAATAGACGTTTGTTGTAGGAGAATCTACAATCTTGGGACGTGGAAAGTCTAGGAGCAGCTGTGCTGTCTTTTTTGTCTAGCTGGATTATAACAGGAGGGAGCTCCTTGCAGCTTGAGAGAGGTGGGAAGATCATGGTGCTTAGAGGACACCAGCCAGGTGCTAAAGTCACTATGGAGCCCAGGAGAACATCCTCCCTGAAGGTAATTAATGACTCAGATACAGATGACAAGAAGGAATTAAGGTCAAAAGCAACATTATCATCTATAATTCCCTTGATGTGATAAGTATGAATCTTTACAATACTCAAAAGAAACTTGACTATGGAAAATCGATGGAGACTGGCTTATGAGTTGGTTGTGTCTGTAGGAGCAGGTAAAAATTCCCTTCAGACCACGTGATTCCCATGAGTGCCTTCACTCGACTTGTGAGTAAGGAATGCCAGCACAGCCTGGTCTCATGGTTAGGAGAACTCTAACCAACTAACAGGCTCTGCTGTCAGTTCTGCTACCTCTGCCGCTTCAACAGAATGCCCTAGTACAATGGCACTTCACCTCTAGACCTCACTTTTCACATTAGGAAAAGGGGAAAAATAAAATCTGTGTGTGTTGGGCACCCGGCCTCGCGCTTCCAGTATGGAATATCTGCAACTTTTTCTTCTTCACACATATCCTTATTTTCCTGCTTTGTCTTGTATATGGATTTCCCAAAAGTTGTTTTTAAGTTAAAGTTTTGAAAATCATGTCATACAGCAAATGAACTGGAAAAGCTATTTGAAGGCAGTGATGTTAAAAATTATTTTATTAAATGGAGAATCATTTTGTAAAGAAAATAATCATTCTTGTAGTTTCTCTGTTTTGTGAGATCAGTCCTTATAGGTTGAATAAAAATTCTAGATATATGAAATCCATGTTAGAGATTCACTTAATTCTCCTATTTCATAGGAGAAAATAAGACTCAAATAAAGTCACTGAAATGCGTTTAAAAACCGTTTTTAGCAGAATTAGGATTAGAGCCCAGACCAGTGCATTGTCTTTAACCCTACAAAAGCAATTTCAAGAGAATGGTTACACTTCCTCAGGGCTATTTTTTTTTTTAATGGTATTCCAGGTTAGACTTCTTTCACAGCTGTCATCTGGCTGTGCTATGGAGCAGGTAGCATTTAGTCTTCTTCTTTGACCTTAACCCTTTACCTTTACTATTGTAGAAATGATCCACTGATGTGGGGCATTTTTCATGACTCAATCCAATAGAAAGTCTGTATTATGTAGGAAATAAGAGTTGTACTCCATTGTTTAAAGTTTATGTCACTGGTAAAATTTATTTTATCATTGCCCTGTAAACCTGCTGGTTACCTGTATTCTGAGAAATCACTCTGATATTCTAAAATAATTGATTTGTATCTAGACAGAATTACCAACAGAATAGCAGCACACATTTCGTTACTGTAATAGACGGTGCTAAATGGTTGTACCCACAAAGACAGGTGGTTCCACTGAGCATAAATTCAAGGTCACACAGATGTGAGTGTAGAGAGGAACCTCTCTAGGCATTCCCCCTCATGGGTGGGGATGGCAGGCAGGCCTCTTCTGTGCTTTTTTCTTGGCATTAATGGGTTCCAATACTGAGCAGTTCTTGGTTCCTGGGAACTCTGGTGCCTTTCTGATACAGTAAGAAAAAGATCTCTCTCCCTGCCAGAGGACTTTTAATCTAATCTGGAGTCAGTTCTGGGAAACTGCTGTCAGGCTTTAGTTTTTCTCAGCATAAGAAACTTTTTCTGTACCACAAAACTGCACACAACATTTATCACTCTAGAAAATGTATTAAATAAATATCTTAATTTTCTAAAAGTCCATCAGTTCAAGGTCTCTCTTGTTCTCTTAAGGTTACTTCAGAATTCAAAGACATTGGAAGGGGGTGAGCAGGTGCCAGAGATCTAATCCTTAGTTGGGCGGTCATCCTTGCAGGCATCTTCAAAGATGCTCGTGCCCAGCCCATTCTTATATGAGATTTAAGGGGCCTTGTCATGAGTTACTCCTACTAATCACTTGGAACTCCAGGCTTTGGCTTTTGAAACTACAATCCCTTATCTCTGCTTTTCGTATGCATTTCTTTCCACTGACTTAACATGATGAGGGCCAAGGAACATGAGAAAACATAGGAAGATAAACCTCAGTTAACATGAATCACTACATATTATGTTTTGTGATTTGTTAAAATTTTACATGTGTTGTCATTAAAGAAAATAATGCATTGCTTTTTAAAATTTACAGTTGGTATAATTTAATTTTATTAGGTAAACTGAATTGTCTGTAAAATCATCTTCAGTTACGTGTGAGAAAAATATTACTTAGAGATTATGTTAAAAATTTTAAAATTATGGTGAAGTTTGTTTCTCTCACTAAATAGTTTTATTTTGGGTGGGAGAGTCCTAAAGAAGAACTGAAGCACCCTCCCTCTCATTGAGCAAGTGCTGCAGGAGAGTCTGTTTATACCAAGGACTTACTATCGACTGTGTCCAATGTGGTGTGGTCTTTATTTTGAGTGCCCTGTGGGTTCATGCAATTGAAGGCAGAGTGGATCAGTTCAGTTCATAAAATAGCACTGATGATACTCTTGTTTTTCTAGTGTCTATCAAATAGTTGTTGAGGAAGAACGTCCTCGAAGAACTAAAAAGACGACAGAAATCTTAAAGTGCTACCCAGTGCCAATTCACTTCCAGAATGCTTCTCTACTGAACTCACAGTATTACTTTGCTGCAGAATTTCCTGCAGACAGCCTCCAAGCTGCACAGCCTTTTACAATTGGTGATAATAAGACATACAATGGATACTGGAATACTCCCCTTCTCCCCCATAAAAGCTACAGAATTTATTTCCAAGCTGCTAGTAGAGCCAATGGGGTAAGTTGTACAGATGACTGTTTAACTTAGGCTATTTGGGATTGTTAATGTGAACGTAGATTAAGTAAAATAATAGTAAAATTGAAGTCATGCTTTTCTTCATTTCTACTTGTAAACAAATGTGATTTTCTTCTCCTAAAATTATTTTTGTCTGGAGAAATTTATGGAAAGAAATGAATATACTCATCTCTTTTTTTTTTTTTTTTTGATTGGGGGAGTGTATCATCAACATAATAGGTTTTATTTTCAGTTTTCTTGTTACCAAAAGTTGGCTGGCAATTCTGCTTAGCTTACTGTTTTACAGGAAGACAGTATAGCTCCAACACGTATATTCAGCTCATTTAAAATTTTGGGAGATTCACAACATCTGTCTTTTCAGCATAGTCTGTCCCATTAAAGAAATGGGAACTAAAGAAGTTCTACAAGAGTTTCTACTTTCTATAACTGTGACTAAATTCAGTATCTTTTTTTCCCCCCTAAGAGAAAATAGAAGGACGAGACGGAAACAAAATAAAAAGTGTCATTGAGTCATTTCTGAATTTGTTTCCCTTTCCTGTTCAGACCAACCCAGAACTCTGATAAGATTGGAAAGTCTCCTTAGACAGAAGGAAATGTTTTGCAGATACCACAGTGGGTCCCCTCCTTAACAGCATAGGTCTAGGTATCACTGTCAACTTTTGCCAGTGGAAAGGGGGGGAATCTGAGATGCATCGGACCTCTTCAGTACTGTTTGCTCAGGGAGAAAGTACAGGTCCGGTGAAGGAGGTCCAGGGCCACCAGGCAGAGACATTTATGTGTGGCTCCCTGCTCATCGTCTGGTCTGGAAATGCCCAGCATCGCCAGCACTGGAACCGGAAAATGTATCTGAATGTGGTTCAAAGAATAATTGCTGTGTGATTAAAGACACACTGGGAACAGTGAGATCCTTCCTTATCAGTGTTATTTAAATAGAACTACAGACATTTCTATTTGTTTTAAATAAAACATGAATAATGATTTTTCCCCTCTCTTTGTTTGACACAGGAAACCAAAATAGACTGTGTCCGAGTGGCCACAAAAGGTAGGTTGAAATTGTGGGATGCTCTCCTAGTTCATGTTCCTTCATGTTTATTTTAACCTATGTTTCAAAACTTTTTGAAGATAACTTGATTGAAAATAAATGTGTATATGTGTTATATATACATATATATATGCATGAATGCATGTATGTATTAGGATTTGATGATAATTAACATTGACTGAGTGTAACTCATATAGATACTTTTTAAAATAAGAAGCTGTACTGCTGTGTTCCAATCAGTTTTCAGTAGTTATTTTTTTCAAATGAATTTAATTTTTATATGATCTCAGTACACGTTTTATTAAACCATAGTGTCATACCTGATAGTACCACATCTAGTGAATCTTCATATGCAAAGTAATAAAATATCACCCACTATTTTTAAGCAGTGGTCAAGTTATGATAGCAGTAGAAAGTGGAGTCTGTCTGGGCTTTTTTCACGGGTGGTGCGTGTCTCTCTGAGGCTACTAACCAGGTTATGTTACTGTGGAGCTTCTATTTCCCAAGCCTGGTTAAAACTCAGAGAATGTGACAGAGGATGAGCTGCAGAACTGGGTAGGGCAAGTTACCCTGAGCTCCCCACACAGCACTCTTACAGAAGCAAGTACAGACATGTGTTTGTGAACATAAGCTGTCATAGCTGGTCAACTTGACAGTGTTGTTTTAACCATCACTATGGAAGTGTAAAAGAAAAGGCTTTGTGAAATTTAAAATGTCATCTTACAATGAGGAAGTATAAATTAATACTCGGCTGGGTGTGGTGGCTCACACCTGTAATCTCAGCACTTTGGGAGGCCGAGGTGGGCAGATCACAAGGTCAAGAGATTGAGACCATCCTGGCCAACATAGTGAAACCCCGTCTCTACTAAAATACAAAATTAGCTGGGCATGGTAGCACGCACCTGTAGTCCCAGCTACTCAGAAGGCTGAGGCAGGAGAATTGCTTGAAGCCGGGAGACAGAGGTTGTAGTGAGCCAGATTCACCACTGCACGCCATCCTGGTGCCTGGCAAAAGAGCAAGACTCTGTCTCAAAAAGAAAAAAAATACTCGAAGTTAAATACAATCATTCAGACCATTGGAGTAACCATGAGTACAGTGGGAAGTTCTTGTATGATTTAATTTAGAGATGATGGTAAAAACACATCATTAGGTCTGTAGCAGAAGATTTAATCAGGTCATACTTGATGAGTTGTGTTGGATAAAATAACTTTTGCTATTGTTTAACTCTCAGGTGAACATAGTTTGAATATACCATGATGTACATGTGCATTTTCAAAATTCTCATTGAATTCTTATTTTGTGAACCATACATGACTTTTTAATTCAGTGTTAGCTCAACAAATATTTCTTGGTTGCATGTTTTGTGCCAGGCATTTGTATCTTGTTTGTCCTCATGGGCTTGTAGTTCTATATCCAAAAGTCTATTTATATTAATTTTCAAACACTCAATTTTTACATTTATATTGTACCTAAGTGACTTTATTTATAGGAATAAATTGATATTTGCTAAAGTTAATAGCTGCTTATGTTTTCCATAAACTGCCATATGCCATCAACTATTAATTATTACAGTACAATGAAGCCCTTGGGCAAGGGATCCATTGACGTTCTTAGATCTCCAGGTTATGGTCCATGCTCAACAACAGGAATTTCAAAATATTACTGTATCACATTTCACTTACTCTTAAGGTCTGAAAAAATAAATCCTGTCTCCCGGGCCCCTAGTTTATAATGCCTAATATTCAATGTCACGCTGAAAGTTTTGAAATCTCTTTCATACATGTGTTCTCATTTATTTCTTCATTACTATGAAAAAGGAAACAGGTACTGCTATTCTTATTTTTAAGATGAGGAAAAGGTGTATTTTTGGAGAAAAAATGACTCACCAAGGTCACTCAGCTGATAATCTGGGGATCAAGGCTTGCACTCCTAGCCCCCGTGTTTCTTTCACCATTGCTCATGGCTTTTCACCCAGCAGCACCTCTGGCCAGTGACGGTATTGTGTAGTGTAAGCATCAGACCGCCTCTTTGTGAGGATTGAGTCACTGCCCGATTTACTGTGAAAACAACAAAATATCTGTCATCATGCTCATTTACATAGTTAAATAATTATATAAATAATACACTAGTAAATGTGGAAACCTGACAAGTTTGCTGTTTTCACAATAGATTGAATTAGATAGTGATTTGGATCATTTTCTTCTATCAGCTAGATTTCATCAGTATTGTAATTTGTTTTCCAATTCACCAAAGGATGATTAAGCAATCAGATGACCTGATTGACTAAATATTCCCCACGCCTATTTTCTGAGTCATTTGCAAACATTTACACAGCAACAAACTCTATCCTAATAACCTGTTTTGGAGAAAGAGGGAAACAAATTTTAATATTTACTGCATAACGTTGTCATTTCTGTTTCATAAAATCATAGCACAGGAGGAAAACTTGGAAGATATTCTCCCTCCAGGCAAAACTACACTGTTTTGTGCTATTTTATTGAATTCTACATGGACAGATTCAGCAACCCTCCTTTTAGCACAATGTAATGTTTCACCACTTTTAAGTCAGAAAATTTGCCCTTATTGATACTAGAAATTATCTTGCAGCATGGGAAGCCATTCCGTCTTGATTACATAGTCAAAACAGAGAAATAGGAAGATCTATTAACGCTGTTGGTACCATAAAGACGTTTAAAATGTAAAAGAGTTCAAACATCCTGAGTGTGAGCTGCCACATACTGCTCACAGTACGATGGCTTAATTGAGTTTTCAGATACAGAATTGCTTTCCTAAGCAACATTTTGAATATACAAAGATTTCAATGTTCTCCTGAAACAACTGTTGACAAGTATCTTTATAGAGAAAGTATGGAGGTGGATTTGTTTTCACTAAGAGCTAGGTTATAATTTAAAGTAAGGGTATGTCTCTTAAAAATATATTTCATACTATTTATAAATTTAATGTAGTGATTATTTTAATCATATTGTAAAGGTATATTTTGACACTCATATTTAAAAAGACATCATCTTAAATATCAACTTCATAAAAGTTATACAGGAAAAAATCTAAGTTGTGTTATCGTATATCTCCATATGTGTGGGGGATTGCCTATATTTTATGTATCCTCTTCATTCATTCGCCTAGATGAGTTTCCTATAGGTACATGTTAGCTGCAGGCAAACTCATCACAGAATATTCTCTCTTGAGTTAAAAGATAAAGACACCATACACCAGGGTATACGTGATGTTTATGTGTTACCTGCCCAATTCAAGGGATTGTTTTTAATTGTATAGTAGAGTGAATAAAGTAACTTTTAAATATTTCTTAAAATCTATGAAATTGTGTTGGTTTTTAGTCACATTACATTTTTATAGTAGGATGTTTTTATGACCACTTGGTCCAACTGTGTTTTAATGATTAGTGTATTTGTTTTCTTTAGCTTTCATATTCACTATGGTGGTCTCATTGTAACTAGTAGGATGGAAACTCTTTTGCAGCTAGTTTTAGAAGGCTTAATTGATAATCAATTCTAAACTGGTAGAATGCACTAAACGAATCCAAATGTCTTATTAGTAAATTAGATTTCTTACATTGAATGAGATCTAGTCATTCGAATTGATGTAACAATCAGTTTACACTACATACATTACATTTATCTTCCATTAAATAAGAGTTTTCCATAATATGATGGCACTACATGTTTGTCCATGGCAGTATAGCCATTTGGGAGCTTTCCTGTTGTCCATTTAAAAATTATTTGAGTGCCTCCTGTACGTTAGGTGTGATCTCCAAGAATTCCAACTATAGATACATAATTAAATATTTTAAATTAATGCATAAATGTTTAAATTTTGAAGATTTTAGGTTTATAAAAGTGCTTAGGGGTTTAGGGGGGGTTTGGTATATGGGGAGCAGTCATGCGTATTAATTCAATCCTCTCCTTGGTGTTATTTGGCTGTTGTCTAGCTAAAGCTTGTACAACCCATGACCCATGGGCAACATGCAGCCCCAGATGGCTTTGAATGCTGCCCAACACAAATTTTTAAGCTTTCTTAAAACATTATGAGATTTGGCTGGGCATGGTGGCTCACGCCTATAATGCCAGCAGTTTGGGAGGCCGATGCAGGAGGATTACCTGAGGTCAGGAGTTCGAGACCAGCCTGGCCAACATGGTGAAACCCTGTCTGTATTAAAAATACAAAAATTAGCCAGTGGCAGATGCCTTTAATCCCAGCTATTCAGGAGGCTGAGGCAGGAAAATCACTTGAGCCTGGGAGGCGGAGGTTGAAGTGAGCTGAGTTTGCATCATTGCGTTCCAGACTGGATGACAGAGTGACATTCCGTCTCAAAAAAAAAATAATAAATAAATAGGAGATTTATGCATGGACATTCTTTTTAAAGCTCATTGGCTGTTTTAGTGTTAGTATATTTTATGTATGGCTCAACACACTTCCTTCTTCCAGTGTGACCCAGGGAAATCAAAAGATTGGACACCTTTGTCTAGCTAGAAATCAAAACAAAAAGTTCACGTAAATACATGCTAAATTCCTTTTCTAAAACTATTAGAGAAGTTAGCCTATAAGCCTCAAACAAAAAGAAAACAAACCATTTTTAATGTTATATTTTAAGGAAATTTTTCATGAAAAAAAGTATTCATTTGACTGTTTTTGTAAGTTTAGCATTTTATTTTACTTAAATTTGTAATGGAATGTTAATATGCCTTACTGGAAGACCTTGAGGAAACTTTGAAGGATTTCCATTGTTCTGATATAATTCTATATTCAGAAATTTGAATGTTTCTTTTTTTAATCACTAAGCTTTTTGAGAAGTTTCTACAGACTGTTTCTCTGTTCACTGTTTTGTTCAATGAAATACCATCCTTTGTAGGCCATAATGGTACAGAATGAAAGGGCGCTGATAAAAGAACTGAAAAGAATGTCTGTTGAGATGTAAAGCTAGTTAAGAGTCCTTTTAATTACTCATATTCTATACATGAGAAAACAAATTATATAGCAAGACCACTCATACATGCTAATCTGCTGTTATTTACGCTTTGGATTTAGAAATAGGAACATTAACATTCATCATTCAGCATTTTATAGAGAAAATGTACTTTTTTCATGATCTGAAATAGTCTTTATAATGTACATCATGAGTATATTAAGGCCCCCTGAGAAGTTCCTAAAGAAAAGAAACCTGAAAAACTTTTTGCTTTCCAAATTTACTTGATCCAAATTCATCTTTTAAGGAGTCATGCAAAATGCAGTCAGGTAAATGCTGGCTCAGCAAGTTTCAGAAGATCCCACTGCACGTAGCTGAAATGACCATTTGGAAGTCTAATCCACAGGGACCTTACATTTATCAGCACCAGATATTGTCTTCAAAGTATAAGATTGGAATTTCTGTCTTTATTCCAATTGTATACTTTGGAGACAATACCTGGAGCTGATAAATTCTTTATCTTTTTTCATTATAAAAGGGAATATCTCCAAGCTTAGTGATAATTCTCTTTTATAATTTTTATTAATATTTTAAGTTAGAGGTCAGTAAACTTTTTATGTTAAGGGCCACATAATAAATATTTGAGGCCTTGTAGGCCATATGGTCTCTGTCACAACTACTCAGCTCTTCTCTTGCTGGGCAAGAGCAGCCATAGGGGATACATAAACAATTAAGCATGTGTTCCAATAAAACTTTATTTGGAAAAGCAGGTGGTGGGCCTGCTGGCCCATTTGAAGATAATATATAGCATGATCAAATTTTTTCCTCATAATTAAAAATAATAGTTACAAATAAACACTTTACAAAGCAGAACATAGAGATCATATAAAAATCATTCCTGATATTTATAATATACTTTTTACATGGTAGACTTAGCTACTGATTGTAGTTTGACTTCCTTTTTATTTGTGAATACATGGCTGACTGACATAGCTATTTTAGAATAACTTTTTGTTCATATTGTGTACCTTTTTGGATATTAGGTGCTCTGTTTCTTTCTTTCTTTCTTTTCTTTTCTTTTCTTTTTTTTTTTTTTTTTGAGACAGTGTCTTCCTCTGTTGCTCAGGCTGGAGTGCAGTGGTGCGATCTCGGCTTACTACTGCAACCTCTGCCTCCTGTGTTCAAGCAATCCTCCTGCCTCAGCCTCCCAAGTAGCTGGGGCTACAGGCACAAGCCACCATGCCAGACTAATTTTTGTATTTTTTTTTTAGAGATGGGGTTTCACCATGTTACTCATTTGGTCTCTAACTCCTGAGCTCAAGTGATCCGCCTCCCAAGGTGCTAGGATTTGGGATCTGCCTCCCAGGGTGCTGGGATTACTGCTATAAGCCATGGCAACCGGCCTGCTCTCTCTTTCTATAAAACCATTTCATTTTTCTCAAAAGGAGAACAGGTCGGACTCTCCTGCAGATAATGTGGGACTGCACGGAAATATTGGTTGGAGCAACAGTAGTCTATGAACAAACAGAAATGTTATGTATATAAAACTTGGAATTGGTACCAACTCTGTAACAATCTTAGAAATAATATTTTACTGTGTACAGCTTATTGTATTAGTATTCAAAATTGCATAATATGTCCTGTCAAGAAAATTACCTTTCTAATGCATTAAAGCATTGGGAGCTGTCTGGGTCTCTGACCAAACTGTTAGTTTGTTAATCTCACTTAGCAAAACTAGAACATTTTCACTGGTAATGTGTGAAAGACTGTTACACCATTTTTAACTCATTTGCTGCAGTTGTCTAGTTGTAAGCAGCACTGCCTGCATGGTGCAGAGGGATATTTCAAAATAGTACGCAGCAGCAGTTTTGGGTTTAATTGTCTGCAGATGGTAGATGATCTATTTTCCTTACTCGCTGCCACATTTCTAATAGTACCCAGGCTGTTCCATGTAAATTAGTAATCTTTCATGTAAGCCTGTCCTTAATTTTCCAATATTTTTTTCTTCACATCATTCTCCAGCTGTATCATGTTAGAACTGATGTTTTAATTTTCTGTTTTTTTTGTTTTGTTTTTTTTAATATCTGTGTGTCATTAATGTTAACCACTTAAACACAACTGCTGAGCTGTGCAGGCAAACTAAGAAGCCAGCCTGGTCTGCTTCAAGACTCATAATCATTTTGTTCACGTTAGCCACGTTAACTATAGCAAAGGCAATTCGTAGTTTCTATTCTTTTTTAACCAATACTTTGAGATGCATTTTTTTTATTCTCTTAAAGTGAAAAAATAAAGTTCCTAAATGGAAATCTGCATGAAATTTAGTTATCAGAGAAATTTTTCTACATAAAAATGTTTTTAGTGAAAGAGGGTAATATTCTTTACAAAGGTGATTTAGCAAAAAGAGAAAATATTGTGACTTCAACAATAGAATGTTAAATAACCTAATATGTTCTAAAAGCCTAAAGTTTGGATCACCAGAATTAACAATGAATCTTAAAGCACCACACTCAATTTCAGTTGGAAACACTACTCAGTCTTCAGCTTTATTTAGGTCAATGTTTTTGGTTTTGTTTTCCTTTTTTTCTTCTTCAGTTGATCTATCTAAGATCTCAACCAAAGCTTGCAACTATCTCATGGTTAGAAATCCAACTGCCTGACTAGCGCTTGTTTAAGGAAAAAGAATTCAGAATATTCAACACCTTGCTATGTTTTTTTTTTTCTTTTTTTCCTTTTCTTTTTGTTGTTGTTAGAACAAAGTTGAGACGATTTGATATACTGATGGGGATTCTTCTTGCTAGCCTAGCTTCAGTCTGGCTTTTTTTCCCTCATGCATGCTGACCTGGAAATCCTCCTTTGCCTTAGCTGCGATAATCGTGACTCAGCTTACAACACCTTACATTCGCATCGCCCCCGCTGCAGGTGACGGCCAACTAACAGGTCAGATGTTCAAGTATAGATGAGTCATCTTGCCCATTTCCTGCTCATTTTTCTCAGCTTTGTTTCCCCCTCTACATTTCCTTTTGCTTAAGGCCTGTTTACAGTGTTTCAGACCCTTGGTACAGACCTTTGCTTGTATTAAATTAAGTGACATGCTTGGCCTCTTCTGTGTGCACATTTATATCCATGCATTAAGTACAACTCCACTGCATGTTTTCATTGTGTGTTTGGTCTGTTGGTATGTTTCTTTCTAGCCTACTTTTATATAGAAATGAAATTTGCTGGACTTGAAATAGCAATAACATCAAACAGCGTTTCCAACCAAATATGTAAAGATATATTACTAGTTTTCCAAATTAGTCTAAAATGGTGTTGAGATGTAAGGGTGCAAGAGGTTTATTTTTTACCTTGCCTGGTCTAGTTTGCACATACATTTAGCTATATACAATCTTGGCTGCCAGTGTTATTAAATGAAGCCCCCCAAGGGTGTTTAGGGTGACAGTGTTCTAACAGCTTTGCATGTACATACAGTAGTTGCAGAGCTCATTGCATTCCTTATAGATCCTTGTTTTAAAGCACAGCATTTATATAAATCATACAGTGGCATATCTGCAAGTCAAATGCTTTGAATAATTTAGGAAAGTTTAGAAAAATTGAATGGCTTAGAGTCATAGAGTTGAACTTTGCTTTTTTATACCAAGAGAAATTAGCTTGTTCACTCTTACCTCTAAAGCCTTATAACATCTCTATACATTCATATAGGAAAAGAGGCCACTTCACATTGAAGGTGAGTAGTTAGTGAACTCCAGAAGACAAACTTTTTTGCTGCAACAAAAGCAAGTCATTGTCAAGATTTCTAACATAATTACATGCGCAGGACTCAAAATTCGGGTTTCAGAAGCACCTGCATACAGTCTAGGCCTGATGAAAGCCAAGTAAGAAGCACAAAACTACTTGCTATATAATTTTCACTCCAGCAATTGTTTTTTGTGTATGAAACTAGGCAACATCCCCTAACATTTAAGAAAATGGTAAAGCTTAACTCCTGGTAAGAAATTATAAATGTTTAAGTTGTGAACTTATTATTTTGGACAATGAAGCAAACTAAGCCTCAGGAAAATTATAGACTGATGTTATAAGGTAAAGAAATGTGGAATAATTCTATTTCCTTCTCCATTGGAATTCTGTGTGTATTTTCAGTTCTCTATTTCATGGCCAAAAAGCTATCAATTTATTGACAGTTCTGTTTCCCTTGCCCTCATGTTTCTTTTAAGGATATTTCTTTTCCTGATTAAAGTTCTGCTTGTTATAGACTACCTTCTCCTGGACTTCTGAATTGTTCTTCCCATGAGTAAAAATACCTGAGGGACAGTGTCATTTTTAACATTAAGTCTTCCCCCCCTAAAACCTTCATATTTCAGGACTGGCCTGTGGCACTCTGCATAGGCTTAGGAGTCCATCTTGAAGGTGATTGAGATCCTTCAGCAACTGTGACCACACGTTATGTCTGAGCCAGCAGCAGACTCATCAGTACATTGTTAAAAATGGGCTGTTCCCACCTTCATAAAACAAGTACTTACGAAATATAAATCAATAGTCCTTTTCCCAAGCTTTACCTGTAATTCACTAACTTCAAATGAAGCATATTGTTTACTAGGAATGAAATAAGTGACACTTCTGAATATAACTTTCACTTTAAAACTTATCTGATTGAGAAGATACTTCATAAAGCAGCCCCTACCATAAGGCATTCAGATCCAGTGAGTGGCATTATTTTGGAGCCAGTCTGAAGGACACACACAGCTGCAGTGTGTGGCTGCCATTACTCTTAAGGGCACAGGTGATCTACTTCATTTACTTCGGTTTATTAGGGATTAAAATGATGGAGTATCAGAATAAGCCTCTAAAACTAGTAAAAAACTACTCTTGTTCTTTCTTCAGTATTTACTGCCAGATTTAATGACGGTTAATCTTACCCAGATAAATTCACACTCAAGTAATATTTCTTTTGCATTTTCCATTTGCATCAGCCATCAACTTTGATAGCAGTAACACTGTCTTTTTTAAGGGATTTATTCATGAGTCAGACTGCAAGCCTGAGACTTAATTCATTCAATCATTTATTTGACATTTATTGAGTACCTTATATGTGCCACGTATGGATCGACTCTTTTCAGGAGTTTTACTTTGTATGGTTGCCTAGACTCCTTGGCATCAAGTACATTTGCATTAATAACCCCAAAACCTACAAATGTGCATACTCAGATGAGTGAAAAACTAGTATCATACTTGTTATTTAGCAAAGCTAAGAAAAGACAGCAGTTTTATAACTCCTGGGAACCAAAGGACCTGTATTTCAAACCATTTCTTACTGTGGTAAACAGCTTAGGAAATGGTCAGTGGGGATAGCTCCAAATGTTTTACATCTGCGACCCACCGAACAGTTGTGTTTAATAGATCAATCCTGTCCCTTCCAGAAGCCAATAGAAGATACACGAGGTATATGTTCTGAAGTGCCTTCAGCTCTTTTTGTTCATTTTATTTTAACTTGACTGACATCTTGCCCCTACGAATCCTATTTGATGTTGTGCTTGCACTGGGAAGCTTTTGTGAAATCATGAGTCCTTTGCCTTGCTGTCCCTTTTGTACTGGTATGCAGTGCTTGCTCGTTAGGTTTCCCTTGGTGTAGGTGGGCCCTCCCCCCACTTGTCTAACACCAAAGAAAACAAGAACCCTGGTGATCTGACCCCAGCACCTAGGACTGTGCCAGGCATGATAGCTACTCAGGAGGCTGAGGCAGGACAATTGCTTGAACCCAGGAGGCAGAGGTTGCAGTGAGCTGAAATCGAGCCACTGCTCTCCAGCCTGGGTGACAGAATGAAACTCTGTCTCAAAAAAAAAATGCTCATAAATAATTCTTCACTGAGTTCATTGAATTGCCCAGATGTCAGGAGGGTTCCAAAGAAGGAGTCTGTGGAAGGCTAGGACATTTCATGAACAGTCCTGTCATTGGACTAGGGAGTGTTGCTTAAATTTCTTGACCCCAATCAATGATAAGAAATACATCATCACCCAGTACTGTATATACACATATACATACATGTAAGTTTAAATGCAACAAAAACTTTTAGAACTATACTTCCAGCACTACTCACTGCATATATAAGATATACCTTGATTTTTGTATTCTGTTCTACATTATTCTTTTTCATTTTTTAAAAAAATTATGGTTGCTACCTTCTAAATTGATTTCATTTCCCATTAATGAGTTGTCATCCACAGTTTAAAAAAAATGCTTTGCTAAGTTACTAACTAGATTTAGGAGATAGTAAAGGGGAGTGGAATGTCAGATTGAAATGAAAGTTTGTCTACCTCAGAAATCCTACTCTAAGGAGTACACACAGAGAAAGTTCTAGAAATTGGAAATGCCCCTAGTCTCTTTCTTCCATTTATCTTGTGATTCACTGTTCATAATACAGAAATGAGTTGGGAAGAAAATAGAAAGCTATAGATGCTTGGAATTTCTCTTTTAAAACTTTTTTATACGTATATCTAGGCTATTTATTTTAAATTAAGGTATCTTTGTTTATAATTTAATAACCCAGCCAACTCTGACATGCTGTGGAGAATGCTATATATATTTTTAAGTAATTAGACCTTTCCATTGCAAAGAAACCCTAGGTGTTTCAACTCACAAAAGCATAAAACAGCTTTGTCTGTCTGTCTTGTTCCCAGTATACCTTGCAGGCACCCAGAAGATGTTTCAAATTATTTACTGAATGAATAACAGTTGATGACATTTCTTACTAAATTTATTCCTAGGTATTTTTTAGCTTTCATTTATTATTGTGAGTAAATTTCAAACACATTTTGATTGAGGGAAGGAATATTTTGAAATTGGTTTATTTTGTCTTCTTTTGACTGATCTTACGTTACTTTATGAAAAATCACAAAATACGTCTTATATATATACATAAATTTAATAAACTTTACCATTGCAAATAAAATAAACGTATGGTTTTTCAACCTACTTATCAAAGCATAATTTCAATCAGCCATTTCTTTTGGCAAGAGCCATAAAAAAAAGATTGAATGTTAATTGATTTTTTTAAGAGAATGGCCCACCCACAGCCACCAATGTTATCTGTTTTCCTCCTACTCTGCTTGCTGTGTCTGTCCACTTCTCTACTTCCCACCTATCAGACCCCACCTCACATCCTAACTCCTCTTTATATGCAGTAAGCCATGGCAGAGCTAAGATGCAGGTAGACAATGTCTGTCCTTCTGTGGACCCAAGGTTCTCCATTTGTAAGATGAAGATGTAACTGATCAGATCTTAGCCACACTGAGTAGCAAGGAGGATAGTATATGGACTGAAGATGATGGGATTGTTCACTGAACGTTAGCTTAGTCAGTAGCAGGAACAGCAGGTACAAAGGTCCTGTGCTGCAATGAAGCATGGTCACATATGAGTAATTTCAGAAAGCTCACCATGGCTGGGGAGCAGAGAGCAAAAGTCTATGTGGGGTGAGCAGTAAGGTTGTACGGGAAGATCAAGGCCAACTGTGTCTGTGTACCTTACATTAAGGACTCTGGTCTTGATCCCAGGAGCAGTGGGAAGCAGTTGAAGTGTTTCAGGAGGGGCAGACAGGATCAGGTTTACACTGTATACTCCAGCCACACTAGAAACATTGGAGAAGATATGAAAAAGGCCAAAAGAAGTAAAACTATAAGAAATGGAAGTAAAACTATAAGAAATGAAAACTGTCCAACACACTGGAAAAAAAGGAACAGAGCAAGTAGATGTGAATGGAAGAGCTAAAAGCCAGGAAATTAATACAGTAAATACTGGTCATGGGGAATGGATCAGCTGCAGCCAGCGTGGTGGAGCACATGCTAGGGAACTTAAGGGACAGGGTCAGCCATAACAAAGGAATGCTTAAAATCCCTTCCAGGGGCCATATTCTATGTATCTTTAAACTTTCTACAGCCTGGCACTCAGTGCTTGGCATATGAACAGCACTCAGAGTCCAGCTGTATGTGTGTGTGTGTATATACATACATATATATATATGTATATATATATATATATATATATGTATGTATATATAGGATGGGATGAAGTTATTTGTAAAAGGTAAAATTCTCTTGAAGGGTGAACTAATTTCCACACTGCTTTTCTTTAAAAAATAACATCCCTGTCACAGTCGCACTTCCAGCTGTGACTGCAGTAAGGGCTAATGGGATTTCAGGAGGTGCAATTGGACCGAGAGATACATAGACCCCCTCTGGTCAGCCTTCCTTCGGACAGTGCATGCAATTTAGCTCTGACAGAAACCAAAATTGCAGCTTTTGGTCCCTGAAATATGTAGCTTTAGGGAGCTTTCCTGTGAGCACTGTCCTCTACTGTACTAGAGAAGAGGTCATTCATTCATTCATTGTTTCTATTGATGAACTTTCACCCCCCTCGGAGAGCTGGCCGTATCATGAGCTCTACATTAGAGAGGAGGAACATTCATGGAAGTGTAGGGTATGCTCTTTGCTCTGCAGGAACTTATATTTAGGGCCTTTGTTAAGACCAGCATAAACAGTTCAATAAATGCTCCATTTCCGTGAGCTTACCAACATCTTAAACTATTTGTAATAATGGTAAGTGGGTAATGAACTAAGTTAACACATACTCAGTTGCACTTGAAAACATACTATCTCGTACTACCTATCTGATACCAGAGTCACTTTTAGTGTCAGAAGCTTCAATTTAACCTTTTGAGAGAATTTTGGATAAAAATTGAGGGAATAAAATGCCTTTTTAGATTTCTTTATAAATAAAAAATGACTAGACTCTTCATTTAAGCAGATAACCAACTGATTAAAAGTAGTGGCTAATTTAAAACTACCATTTTCCAACTAACTAGTCTCTTATTTTTTGTGATGCAGTATTCTGTAAATATAGATGATTAACAATTCATATACACTGCTGTGGGCATTTCATATTAAATGGCGGAGGGGGATATGTGCTATGTGTTTTGGCTATGGAAGTTAATAGAGAGGGTTGGCGTGAGGAGAATTTGGTTGGATTTTCAGCCTCTCTTTCAAGGGCTGCTTGAGGATTCTGAAATTTCCTTTCTAGCTAGAAAGAATGTAAAATGAGGGTAAAATTTTATTCTTACTGCAATACCAGCTGACTGCATTTTAATGGGCTATAGTGTCACTGTTGATTTATTGCCCTTTTTTGTTCTTTTATGTGTTATATTTGTCATTTTGCTGTGGCAGTTTCATCTATAAAACAGTCTAGCGACAAGAAAATGGTGAGAGGATACAGGCATACCATGGGGGATGCTGCCCCTTTTCTTGTCATTTTTTGGAACAAAATACTGAGTCAAATGTCAAGTATTTGATTTCAGAAATAATGTATTTTAAAATCTGTATATTGCACTGAACTTGTTTTCCATGTTTATTTATTATTATTAGTATTATTATTATTATTATTAGTTTTTGAGACGAAGTCTCACTCTGTCTCGCAGACTGGAGTGCAATGGCACGATCTCGGCTCACTGCAACTTCTGCCTCCCAGGTTCAAGCGATTCTTCTGCCTTAGCCTCCAGAGTAGCTGGGAATAAGGCGTATACCACCACGCCCAGCTACTTTTTGTATTTTTAGTAGAGATGGGGTTTCACCATGTTGGCCAGGATGGTCTCGAACTCCTGAACTTGTGATCCACCTGCCTTGGCCTCCCAAGGTTTTCCATTATTATTATGTAAACTTAAGATTTTTTTTTTGTTTTTGAGCTGGAGTCTCGCTCTTGTTGCCCAGGCTAGAGTGCAGTGGTGTGATCTCGGCCTACTGCAACCTCTGCCTCCCAGGTTCAAGTGATTCTCCCACCTCAGCCTCCTGAGTAGCTGAAACTATAGCCATGTACCACCACGCTTGGTTAATTTTTGCATATTTAGTAGAGATGGAGTTTCACCATGTTGGTCAGGCTGGTCTTGAACTCCTGACCTCGTTATCTGCCCACCTTGGCCTCAAAATGCTGGGATTACAGGCGTGAGTCACTGCTCCTGGCCAATAATTTCCATGTAAAATATTTTCAATGTATAAGAACAGTTTAATTTTTTGATATTGTTTTGTGTTTTTCCTTTCTATCAGCAGTGTGGTAAAGGAAAACAAAACAATATTTTATACTGCTTTTTGTTTGCTTAAGGCATAGAGCTTTCTGGCTTCAACAACATACATTGAAATTTTATATTTTAGGAAACCTACCTTTTAATTTTGATGTTAATTTGCATATCTAAAAGGAACACTGAAAGGAAAGTTTTGAGCTCAAAATTAGCCAAGAGTTTGGTAGAAGATACAAAATACTGTGAAAAAGAAAGTACTTGTAGTTTAAAAAACCCTTGAAGATTTTTGCATGATTTTATATTGATAGTTAAATTGTTCTTGCCTTTCTGATAAGGAAATATTTCAGTTTTTAAGTAAAACTAAACCAGTTTATTCCTCATATTAATACAAATGAGAAAGGCCTGAATGTTTCTTAAGTATTTATCAAAACTGAATGGCAACATTTGTGTCACTAGTTCTTTCTCTTTACTCCAGTAACTAACTAGACACATAGTTGCTGTTCACCGGCTATACTGTTGATAGACACCAATTGTGATATTTTGATTTTCATTCCTTTATTTTAGAAAATTATTATTGCAATTTAAAATATAAGGAATCAAAATTCAGTCCGACAGCTTTAAGTCTAAAGATCCCAGTGATGTCCATTAGCATCTGTAGGCAAAGGGCTGTGTTATACTGCTATTTGATTAATGTTGTGGTTGACTTTGGATTTAGGCTGTCTTGTAAATAAATATTTTAAGATTAAAATTACTATAAAATGCCTAGTACTTGTGAGAGTTATTTGAAAATATTTATGGTTGTGATCCAATATGTTAGATCCATTCAGAATGGGAAGGAAGTCAGAATATTTTTCATCATCATAGGACAGCAGGATGTAGAGGAGGCAACAGATCGAGAAAGTATCCAGGATACATTTAGAATAAACAACACCCCTTTTTGAAGAAAGGATTCTTGTTTTAAATACTTCCACCAACCTTGTCAAAGAATCAAGGGAGAATTCAGGCCAGTGAATGAAAGGAGAAAAAGAACAGTCCTTAGAGCAGGTGCACCTCATTTGCCTTTTCAGCAGCATCAGTGCTGAAACATGTTCTTCCATGTCTTCAGTGGGCTGAGAGTGAGGCCTAAAGTTTTTTAAAAATTGACTTCTGGTCAGGCTGGATGGCTCACACCTGTAATCCCAGTATTTTGGGAGGCCAAGGTGGGTGGATCACCTGAGGTCGGGAGTTCGAGGCCAGCCTGACCAACATGGAGAAACCCTGTCTCTACTGAAAATACAAAATTAGCCGGGCATGGTGGTACATGCTTGTAATCCCAGCTACTTGGGAGGCTAAGGCAGGAGAATCACTTGAACCCGGGAGGCGGAGGTTGACGTGAGCCAAGATTGCACCATTGCACTCCAGCCTGGGCAACAAGAGCGAAACTCTGTCTCAAAAAGAAAAAAAGTAAAATAAAATTGACTTCTAAGATTCTAGCATGCTAAAAATATTGCCTGCCTCCCGAATCCACAACATGCACATACTACTTTTCTACTCTAAGAATTGCCATTGTTGTTTTTAATGTGAGGGGATCTTGGATTTGGCTTTCATTTCTGATTCTCAGGTCAAGGCTTTTCCAGCTTAGCAACCCTATATTCTTCAGATAACTTCTGTCTGGGGGAGATTGTCCTTAGGAAGAGGGCAGGAGAGGTCACTCTCCATGGTTGAACAGTTGAGCAAGAGCCCTTGTCCAGCTGCTGTCCCATCTCAAATGCTTGTTGGCTGGAAAGCCAGGGCTCCATGAAGCTGCAAGGCCAAGCATGGTGCCTCTTCTGAGAGCATCACTTTCCTTGATGATAAATAATGCAAAAACTTTTGTTGTCAAAAATTGATATATTGTGGAATAAAATGCAACATTTGCATGCATTGTTAGAGAGATCAAAAGTCTTAAAAAAAAATGTGAGGCTTGCAGTGGGCCACTTAGGATAAAGCTGAGCTTCCTGCTGGAATTTGTTTTTTCTCCTGTCCCTACTGGTACAGATGATGGGAAAGTGTCCCTCAGGGATAGACTCCAGATCATTTTCAAACCCACATGGCCCACTTCCTCAGGCAGTATTCCAATATGTTACATAGGAATGTGGACTTCACAGTTTCCCTGACTGTGATTTTAAAAGGGAAGTTCACACAGGAACTCTGGAACCCAATGCACACAGTTTAGAAAGCATGTACACAGCAAATAGTGGGTTCAAGTCCAGGCTTCTTGGGCAAATCTCTTGATCTCTCAACATCTCAGCTTCCACATCTGCAAAACAGGGAGCATACTATTTCTTTACCTCATAATTGTGAGACATCAAGTGCAAAAACATACGTAGAGTAGAGCACAAAGCTGGCTCCAAGGTAAGGCAGTAGAAATAGCAGTTGCTGGTGCTTCTTGTGTGGCTTTGTTGTTGTTACTCTAATATAGGATTGTCTTATGGCCCATGAGGCTTTCAAGATGACTCGGTAATTATTACAGGCCACTGCCAATCCCAAGTTAACACTGCAGCTCTTAAGAGATGTTCAAAATTGAACTTCTGGGAAAATGAATGGATTTCCTGATGGTATGTAAGGTATTATCTGCATGAACACCATGTGGATGCTGTGGTCTCCAAGAGCACCGAAGCAAGAGAGGGACATTATTATTCTATCACATGTGAAGACCTGTAATGAATCTCCCACTGATGAGATTTTCCATTTACCTGTCTTTGGGATATAAGCGGCATCAGCATGACTTAGGCTGTTATCTTGCTGCTGGCAATGACAACCAATGCTGGTGTTGGTGATGCTGATAAAAAAAAGTTACTGCATTTTCAAATACAGCTATTTTATTTCAAGTAGTAATAGCCCAAAACAGAGCAAAACCTATTTTGTACTTCCCTGCCACCCAGCACACTGAATAGAATACCAGGCTCCCTTTCTTGGCCATTGGAGGTTTCTTTGTCCCTCAGTATCCTTAGTTTAAATGAGAATGCCTTTCTTTATTTTTATCCTTCAGCAACATCAGTTCTCAAGACAGCATGAGGGGATGCACTTTAATAGAACTCTATTAATATGGATTATAGATTATGTCATGTAATAACCTTCATATCTTTCAGATACTAGGTATGAAAGTAGACAAATAGAAAGTTATTTGTAAGGGAATGAGAGGCCTTACTTAGAAGTAGGTCTTAGCCATGAATTTTCTTCAACATGCTGTTTTCCTGTTTAAAGGAATAAGTATCTCTGAGAAACTATTTGAAAATAAACTTGGCACCTGCCTAGGAGTTAATAAATGGCATCTGCTTAGCATATTGATCAGTATCTCTGATGAGCTTTTCCATTTACTCTAGTAAATATCCAAGCAATGCATCACTTGAGCAGTGTAATTGATGTTCAATTTAATATGTGTAATTTACTTATTGGTGTTGCTAACGATGCAGTTATTAATTATGGCTTATTATTAATTATAGTATATTCAAGTTGGAGCTCTCGGTCAAAACACATACTGGCATGCCAACTTTTGTCTGAGATTTGGTATAGGTGTTGTCCTTACAGTGATTTAATTTTGTCTTTTATACTCAGGATTGTATGTTATATCTCTTCACAGTTAACATGATAACAAACAAAAGTCTTTGTGAGTGAACTACCAATTCATTGGGTTCTCCTTATATGTCTGAATAATTTCTTTAGCTATTGGTATATGTTTATGTACAAATGCACATACATGCACATAGGTAAAGACCGCATCAAAGTGAGTTACATGTGTCTTTTAGCCAATTTAGGGGTTAATAATGGGAATTGTTTATATTTCTGCCTTCTATGAGTAACAAAGAAGTCAGAAAATGCTCATAGGAATGCAATAGCCATTTTATTATATAAAATTACTTTTAATAGTTTGAATCCTACTAGCATCTTATTAGACATTTCTCTGTTTTTTTACTTTCTGAAGAGCCCCAGACCATTGTAGTGACTATATAGCAGAAATTTTGGCTATTTTAAAGATTTTTTAAAACAAATTCCATAGGATCATGACAAATGACCTATATTTAATTACAAGTATTGAGTTTATAACACTTTATTCTTGACAGATACTCACTTCATGTCTCTCTGATACGTACCCAGTTAACTTTCTACTCATTGATGGATATATATTTCACAGCTTTGAGTGCTGAAAATACATTTTGCCACTCATATTTCTTTCCATGCTCTGAATTTCTGTTAGTCTCTTTTTATCATTGATGAAAGTCTGGCCAGCAAATTTTCTGGTAAGGATTTTGTCAGTCTGTTTGCTGCTGCTATAACAGAATACCACAAATTGGGTCATTTATAAACAATAAAAGTTTATTTGACTCATGGTTCTGGAGACTGGGAAGTCCAAGAGCATTGTGCTGGTATTTGGTAGAGTCATCTCATGACAGAAGGCAGAGAAAGCACATGAGACAAAGAGCAGAAATTAGACCAAAGTCAATCAGAAACCCACTCCCACAATAACAACATTAGTCCACTCTTGAGAACTCTGACCTCATGATTTAGTCACCTCTTAAGAGCTCCACCTCTTAATGCTGACTATTACAATGGCAACTAAATTTGCAACGTGAATTTTGGAGAGGACATTCAAACTACAGTAGACTTTCATCTGTCATCACCCTACTAAGAAAAATCCTTCTTTTCTGCACTGGCCATCTCTTGGCATCCTCAGTGAAGCTCATGTTCAGACATCTTCCTTCTTTCTTAGCATGTTGTCTTTTTGCTCATGTAAGATCATCCAAAGGCAGCCACAGATCCCTCTCTTAATAAACTGTCTATAAATATTGGAAGTCTGTGGAGGAGAGACCATGAAATAAGACTTCTTGTTGTCTTTCTTTACTTTTCACTTCTACTTTTTCCTCCTTTTGTTTCCCGTCATGCTCATTGTCCAATGTCTGAGGACTTTAAATAGAAAAAAAAAAAAGAGTACAAATGAGAAAGACAGGAAAATTAAAGTGAGCTTTATCCTGAGAGATCTTTGATTCAGCAAACATGCTGTCACATGCACTGTGGACACATGATAAGATATGAGCCAGGTCATGTGAGGGCCACAAAGATGAGTAAGACTAATTTTGTCTCAAGGAATTTATGTTTAGTATATGACATAAAGGATTTACCAAAATAACTGAATTCAAGGTTGAAAATAGTAAGTTCTGTGCAAGAGGGGTGAAGCAAGGTGCTCTAGAAGTTCAGGAGGAGAGAGAATACTTTTCTGCAAAGCAATTAGGAGCAGTATTTGGGATGTGTGGCCTTTGAAGATGGGTAGAATTTGAACCTACACAAATTGAGTAGGGAAAGCTCCTACGCAGCAGGAGCAAAGGCCGTGGGAAGGGAAATATTGAGGGTATAGGGAAATTGCACATTTCCATTTGGTTTATTTCAGAAAGAAGGGTGGTATAATAGGAAAGGCAGTTGGAGTTATCTCATGGAAGGCCTTTTGAAATTATCATTTAGAAGCTCTTGGGTTTTGTTTTGTTTTTTTTAATGAAAGAGTGACTTGATTGGAGCTATTAGGATGATCCATACGGCTGCAGTGTGTCAAAGACACCAGCTAAGGTGCCTACTTTGGAGTCAGGTATAAATATCCAGAAGAGAAATAGACCAGGGTCATGGCAGTGAGAATGAAGAAAAGATGAAGAAAAGAAAAATAAAGCATTTTTAGACTTGTTAGAGATTGGGAAGGACAGTAGTAACTAACCTGTCTCGTGTCAGGTGACTATTCTTTAACCCAAGGGCGGAATAAACATCCTTTGTAATTTATTCCCATTTTATGAACTGAATACAACCAAAATTCATTTACTTGCTCTTTTATTGAATGCTGACTACATTGTGCATAGACAGGGGAAAGCCTCTCTCAGCCTTT
Organism: Ateles fusciceps; assembly: GCA_036589455.1. NCBI lineage: Eukaryota > Metazoa > Chordata > Mammalia > Primates > Atelidae > Ateles > Ateles fusciceps. The sequence continues at coordinate 14,010,020 of JAZHEH010001511.1, forward strand.
CTCTGTAAGAACTTCAACTCCTGCTTTTAAGCTTATATGTTCAAAAATATTTTTCTCCATCTGTACACATACCTCTCATGGCTATTGTTGTCTTTACAAATGCTTCCTGCATCTTTTACAATATCCATTCAGTAAAGACTTTTCAAGTGCCCACCGTGTTAAAGAGACTGTTAATCACTAGACAGCAAAGGTGATAAGGAAGGATCCTTACTCTTGGGAAGCTTCAGTGGCAGGCACCTTTTCTCCTTTGTGGTCCTTCTTTTCTGCCTTGTCAATCATTTCTGTTTGTTTTCTTTGATTCCTTTTCATCATCCACATGATGACTAGTATATCATGCTCCAAGATTATATGCATGCCATTACTCTAGTTCATTTCAGAATTGTATTGATCATATTACCAGATCTTTCTTTTCTGCACTTTGGCCAGGAAGTCCTTTGTCCTCTTGTTTTTCTTTCAGAATTATTAGTTCTTTATTGCATTGTTCTGCACTTTTCATTATTTTGTTAGGCTCTCCTCTTTACAACTGACCAAGATCACGTTAAACTTGAATTTTGTATTCCATAGCATGAGCAATAATCACTCGAGTTTTCTATATTATATTGGGGGATGCTGCAGTGCAGTGAAATAGGAGTAGCCTTCACAGTCAGACACCATGGGTTCAGAGTGTAGCCCCATTCCTTCTCTTTCACTGAGGTTAGGACAAGCTGTTTATCCTGATGGCTTCTGTTGCTTCAGTTTCCTCATTTGTAGAATGTTATTAATTATACTTCATGGAATAATATTAAATAAAAATTATATAAGATACCAGCATATAAAGTAGGTCTTCAAAAAGGTTAGCTTTCTTCTTCCTATCTAATTTAGTAGCAGCAGGCAGTTGATCAATACATGTTAAATTCCTTTACAATTCACAGTGTCTTCCCATCTCTACATACTGTGGCTAGTCATAAACTAGGATTTGATTCCACCAGGCTTGCCTCTTCATTGTATAAAGGGTCTTTTCAAATAGTGCAATGATGGAAATTGGATCACTGAGAAAGTAAGATATTATTATATCAGGAGATGTTTTAAAAATAGTAACACAATTGTTTTTTTTCTCATTTTGCCATAGTCTGGAAAACTTCCCCCACTCATAATTTGGAGCCATGGTTCTAGAGTGGGGTTTTTCTTTATGTTGTGTAGGGAATCCCCAAAGGTGTTAAATAGATTCCTGGGTCCTACTTCAGACTTTTGATCCAGAATCCATGGGGAACCCAGCCATCTGCATGTTTCAAAAGCTCTCCAAATGATTCTTTGGCCCAGCCTGAGTTTTAAACTTCCCATGAGTGGAGACCCTCTGTTCTAGAATATGTTAAACGGAATGCCACAATTAATATAAGCCATATTTATTAAAGCCCTTTATTGCTTGAGGGGATATTGTGTGTTTACTAAATGAGAGTCTGGAGAGTACATGACTTTCACTCTCTCTTAAGATTCTGTGAGTCCTCATCACAATTCTAAAAGGCCACCTTCTGTGTGTGTAGCTCTTTGGCCCTGTGAAAGACATGTCATACATCTCATGCAATTTATTAGGCTCTACATTTTTTGAACCTCAGAAATATTGATACTTCTAGCAAGCATACAGAATAGACTAGGTATACTTACTTTTTGATGAGATGGTGAATGACAAATTTCAGGCAGCAGGAAAAGCTCTAAGGGGCTTTTGCAAAGAGCAGCTGCTTTGTGCAGGAAGCTGTGGTGATCCTTTCTCCCACAGGAAAAAAATGTTAAGAGGTAAACATGAGATCTAGACTACGACCTAAAATACAAATCTGGAAGCAAATTTGAGGGACAGTAGGTTTCCGTCTTAATTGCTTCAGAGTTTAGTTTCAAGTGAATGGCTGGAAACTTCAGTTCTGAATTGTGTCATCCTCAAGAATCATGTATTTCAGAAGCAGCCACCCCCCACTTCCTTTCTTGATTATTCACTTTATGTTCAAAGTGCACACAGTTGATAACTTATTATTGACAATTTGTTTCCCTATTTTATTACTTGATAATGATTTGAGACATTCAAATGGAAAAAATAAAACTATTTCATCAAAATAGTAAGAACAGTAATAATTCTCATGGACTTTTAGTGTCCAGATGGTAAGTAACAAGGCTCTGATAGATGACCTTTTCCGTAGGGTGTGAGCCAGTCAGTAAGTGAGAGCAGTAACGGTCATGAAATTAAGACACAAATTAAAAAGGAGATTGTTTTTTTTAGAGAAGGTGTATATCAAACAATCCAGTATCACAGTTTTACATGAAAAATTATGTTTCTGATTATTACTTGTATGTTGTGTATGCTGTTGCCCCTACAGTGGAAATTAGGGACAGAGGAAGAGTTATAAATTCAAAAGCACAATCAGGTTGCAAAGAATACACAAAATGTGATTGTAGATTATTCCAGGAGTGTGATTGACTTCACATTCCCAGAAGAAAAACAATGATATGTACTTTAAATGAAAAATCTAGGAGGTGTTCGTGATTATGTATAATGTAAAGAAGGAACAGCTGAAAAAAACTCAACAAGGCTGCAAGGGACTTTACTTCTCTGGGCAGCAAGACCCGAATGAACTGGCTCACAATGATCTTTAAAACAAGGATATTGCTGTTTTTAAGAGAAAGTATAGAAATTTACCTCGGCATAGGTTACACACACACACACACACACACACACACACACACAAATGTAAATTAATTAAAATAGAGTCTCTACTCCATAAAAGTCATAAAAATGCTAGCACAAAGTGATTAAGTACTCAATTTTAATTTTAGATTATCTTTTGGGACCAGTGCTCTTTGAAACACATTTGAAGAAACAGTATTTTTACATATTTCCACAGATTCCGTTTTATTTTCTTCTCTTAGCTCTTCTCCCTGTCTCGTCTCTTAAGATTTTTCAATCTCCTCAGCGTTTCTTTTCAGCAGTTCCTGTTGTTACTGTCCTTAGCCCCTTTTTTTCTCTTCTCCCCCCAAATACCAAGAGTGACATTGTGGTATTTGGTTTGCCACTGAAACCTTTTGCATGTTGTGTGAATGGGGTTTTTCAGGTTCAATTCAGACACTGAACCCAACACACAGCCCCAGCAGGAGGCTGGCCATATAATCCCAGAGCCATTGTGGGTGTTGTCACCTGTACACAGCTGACTGTACCTCTGTGAGTGTCTTATGTACTGCTCATTCCAGCCACCCTTGCAGTTCAGGCAGGGGGAGGCTCCGGGGCTTGGGTAGGGCAGTAGCTTACTATGGCTCCCCGACTTCCTTCCCTTCCCTTCTTCAGTGAGCCTATATATTTCTGCCCAGTTGTTTTCAAGGCACCACCCTGTTATTCTTTGTGGTTATTTATTAAATTTAGTCCAGGCTATCGTACCCAGTGAGCAATACCCTCCCACCATAAAGCCTCAGTTCCAGACCCTCTCCCAAACCACTTCTGGCCCCTCCCCAGATCCTGCTCATGAAGCTAGTATGTGACCCTAGAGGCCCCTTTGTTCTGGCTTATGAGGCACTCTTCCCCATCCAGCACTGAAACCCTCCCTCTCCTTCCAGTCCATCACTGTTGCAGCCTCTGACAAAGAGCCCTTCCTCATCTCCCTCCACTCTTGACAGCTGGGCTTTGTAGCTAGCCTTTGACACTTAAGGCTTCTTGCCTTGTTTACTGTGGTCAACTCCCTGAAGCAAGAGGCTCATACTCAACTCTAATTCCCCTGCAGAGCCTGGTTCCAGTACCTCGAGCACAAAAGGTACTAAATAAGGGGTTGTTAATTCGGAGGCTGTGGAAGCCGAGATTAGCTCCAGCATACGAACAGGACCACCTAGCCTGCGTCCACAGCTGCATGCCTTACATTTATAGGGAACGTCTGAGTGTCGCAGGGATGCTTCTATATCTCTGATCTGACCACTGGTCACTCCCCTCCCCACCTTTGGGATGTAAGTCTGAGTGGGGATCACTCCCTACCATTTGGGTTTTTTTTCTCTTCTTCTCCTTCTTTATCCTAGCTAGGAGGAGTGAAGAGAGGGCCCAGCACTCCGCATGCTCCTGGATACACCCACAGCCCCACTTCCCACCCTCACTGTTGGCTTGAGGTCATGAGGATTGCTCTCACTGGCCTGCCTTAGCCCCCTTCCCAGTCTGTCCAACCCTATCTTCTGTGTCCTTAGAACTCCTAGATGGCTACCGTCAAATCCCACCCATGTCCAGCCTGGGACATCCCTCCCTTCCCTCTTCTAGACAACTTCAACACTTCTTGGCCTCAGATTTCTCATACCTCCACTCTGGTCCCCAGTTTCCTCTCATCTTGCTTCATTTTTCCCTGGGAAAATGACGCCACCAGAAGAGACCATTCAAATGCTCCGCTCCCAGACCAGCGCAATTGCTTCCCTGAGAGCCTGTGTGCTGCTGCATGCTTGGCTTTCTGCTGTTTTTCTGGGTGAAACATCAGTCCTCCTGGTTCTGCGTGCTGGTCCCACCTCCCGCCTCTGCAAGGGCTTCCCTCTAGCAGGCAGCTCCTTTCCCTCCTCTGCATCATCAACTTCCCCTCTCTGTTGTATCATTAGCATTCGCATTCAGAGATGCTGTCATTTCTCCCATCTTAAGAAATAAGACTGTCTTGTGATTCCTTTCTTCCTCTCTGGCTGCTCCGTGTGGATGTTCCTTGTGTCTGTATTCACCTGGACATCCTCCTCCTCCTCCTCCTGGCTGATTTCTGTCTTCCTTGACCCGCCCTTGTTTCCCCTACTCACTTGCTAAGTGCTCCCAGGCTGACTCATGACTGTAATCACCATCTTTTTGATGACAACCCCAAATTTATGTTCTACACCTGGGTCTCTCTCCTGTGTATCCATTCAAGTGCCTACTTGCTGTCTCTTTTGGACATCTAGTATCTCAAACCTCATTGGTCCAAAACTAAACTCTTGGTCTACCCACCCACCCTTCCAAATCTGCTCCTCCCACAGTCTCTCCCTGTCAGTCAGTGGCAGCTGCCTCTCTACAGTGACTCCTGCCAGAGACCTGGTTTTTATCCTAACACACTTGACATCCAGTTCGTCGGCAAAACTGATGGCTGGACCGTCACAGCATGTCTCAAGTTGGACAGCATCTTGCCACCTGCACTGCCACCTTCTCACTCCAAACCATAATTGTCTTCCCTGAATCTTCATTATAGCCTCATAACTGAGGTCTCCGTCTCCACCGTGGCCTGCTATAGCCTGCAGTACACATGGCTGCTCGGATAGTATTTTGAATATAAACCAGATCAAGTCCCTCTTCTGCTCAGAATCCTCCCATGGCTTCTTAAGAAGAGAGAGTCCTTCCAGCAATCCAAGGTGGTGTCCCTACCTCAAAATTATGCTTCACCTTCTCCGCAGTTCACTGCACTCCAGTCACATTCAGGGTTTCAGTCTCATTTGTACCTTTCCCCCTTTTTCCTCCTCCCTGGATGTCAGCCTCTCCCACTCCATTTCCTCTTTCAGGTCTCTGTTCAAATGTTATTTTCTTAGTAATTCCTTCTCCAGTCCCCCATCCTAGCAGCTGCCTTGCCCTTACCCACCAGCCCACTCCCCTTGATGTTTCTCCAGAGCTAGCCCAGCCGGACCTGCCTACGATATTGGTTTACATTGGTGTCTGTCTTCCCCACAAGGATTTAAGTTCCAAGAGGACAGAAGCTTTTGTTTTGTCCATCTGCTCACCACTGTATTCCTTAAACAGTGCTTGGCATGCAGTTAGGTACTCAATAAACGCTTGTTGAATAAATTAAGAATATTGCTGGATTTTTTTCCTCCACATTCAAGGTCAGCCTTGCACTAGTCACCACTGTGCAGAATTCTGCAGCCAAGCTGTCCCTGCGGCCCTTCCTGACCCTGCCACTCCCCTCCCTTTGGGAAGGCTTCCCAGTCACTCTAGGTGAAACCAGCCCATGCTGTGGGCAGCATGGTCGGTAGCTTTGGATATCACTGACAGCCTTCATGGCCTTCTGGGCTTGTACCCTTGGATCTTCTGGGAAAATGTGTGCAGCCAGTTCAGTAGTGAAAATTGGGCCCAGACCGCAAGTCAGTGGCTGAGTACATCGTGTTCTCGGCCTGGCTTGCTGCTGTTATTTAATTTAACATTGAACACTGGGCCAAAGCGGATTGTTTTCTGCCAAGTTGAAAACCAGCTAAATACTGCATTGGATAATCATTCTATTTCTTTTGAGTTTTTCTTACATGCTAGATGTCATATCTGAAATCTTAAGCAATGCCATTTGGCTGAAATACCACTCTTTTTCATTTTCTTGGCCATTATAAAAACAATAGAGGAGTCAGTAGAGTGGAGGACATCTGTGAGGATTGTGCTGTATGATTCTAGCAGTCTTTCAACCTCTCTGTAATATGTAGCTTATTCATCAGTGTAATGAATATAATACAGTAGCAGGCCTGGATAGTCTCCACAGATAAATGGACACACCTAAGTTTATTCTCTTCAAAAGGAATTAAATGCACACCACTGTCCTAACAGAATGCACGCAAGAAGAGAAAATGCGTTTTAATAAACGATTAAAATTTATACAAAAAAAGGAAAAAGTTTATACCATTAGAAACCTGGCAAGAAAATAACAAGGCAGAGGGGGAAATAGAATGAAAACAACACTTTTGCCAAGCAGTTTATAAATTATACTGTTAAATTCATAGATTTGGGTGAGGAATAATAAACAACCATCGGTTGAACCATACGCTGTCGAAATTATCCCCTGTCCATGCTGACAGGTCATAACCAGAACCACATGTTCCCAAAGCAATAAAAGGGGAGAGAGGAGTGTCCTGTCTAAGGAGAGGCTAAAGCTATTCATTTCACGCAGGGATAGACGGGCAGGGCACAGGCAGGAAGGCAGGAACTTCATGGGCAGGGGCCCTGGAGTCAGTGACACCCACCCATCAGGTTATTGGAGGGCTGTTTGTGTTTACACTGATGCTTCCATAGAGTCCTAAACCCAAACACTAGAATCCACCCGATGGCCAGTCCCAGGCAGCCCTCCCACCTTTTCTGAGTCAGTGTCCTGTTTAACATGATTGCTACCATCATCACATTGCAACTATGTCAGGCCAGGATAGAGCATTTCATCTTCTTGACCTGCAATGTGAAATGAGTTAAAAGTCAGTGCTAAGGAATGATAATATGAGTGTACATAGGCTGCATAGCAATGTGCGTGCTGCTTCCTAAAGGGGACAAAAGGCTGCAGGTAACCACTCCTCCTTGGCCCAAAGCAGAATAGAGTCATTCACCAGTTCCCATAGAGCCAACCCTCCTCTACTGAGTCCACAATGTATGCATTACATCTGTGCTATATTTTATATTAAAATATCTTCAGTTAAATAAGTTTTTCTAAACTTTCTTCCCCCCCCAAGTGTTGCATTTACTGATGTAGTTTAGTTACAAAACATACTTTAACTCATTTATTTAGGAAATATACATGGATAACCAGCTATCTATAACTAGTGAAATAAATAGAATGGCTTCCAGTATGTCAACCCTTGGAAGAATAAAACCAATTTGATTTTATTTTAAAAATTTGTTTTAATTGGACACAAAATCAAAATGGAAAAACATTAGACTTTTTACAGTTTTATAAATTTCAAATGTTACTTCTTTTTGTATGGATTGCTTTTTTAACTTAAAAAAATTTTTTTATCCACATATACATTTTATCTTATGTTTTTCTTAGCAATTTATTTAATGTAACAATTTTTTTCCGGCTCGACCACCTGATGATATGTTCCAGTAGAATATTGGAGTGGTATATTTCAGATGTAATTACCCTAAAGGATAATTAACATTAATACCTTAAAGATTTAACTGGACAGCTAGTTTGAGGGATATCCATTGACTTCCTCTTAACATTGTCAGAAATAAAATTGGCCTGTAGAGCCTTCTTCAGAAGGGTTTTTATTTCATAAGGTGTGCTTTTTGCATCATGGCTGCTGTCATTGCTGCTATCAAATGATTAGAATATGCTTTGTCATGGAAACACTGATGAACTTCCAACTCTTTTCTCCCCTGACCTTGACTCACTTCCTGGGGTCAGTCTAATGACTACAGCCATGTTCAGGAGGCAGAGCCTCACGTATAAAATCTTAATAGAAATAACTTTGAAAATAAACATTATTTACATGTTCCTAAGGGAGACAACAACCACCACAAAACATGGAAGGTGATACCCAGCACTCCCTTTCTCAGTGATGACTCATTTTGGAGTTTGTCCACCCGGTCTTAGTCTGCCTTGTGCAAGGGCACAGACATAGTGACAGCTAAAGTTTTCATGAGTCAGGTGACAAATGAGTGGAAACCCCCATGACAAGGTTGAAAGAGCTGGTTTACAAACACTCCATTTTAATTACATTTTTACTGACACAAAAATAAAATTCTAAGGTGGAAAATTTGGACATAAAGTAGAAAGAGCTGGTTTACAAACACACCATTTTAATTACATTTTTTACCAACACAAAAACAAAATTCTAAGGAGGAAAATTTGGACATGAAGTTTCTACTTTCAGAATGACCTGTCACCTAGTAAGAGTGGCGTGATGGCTCAGAGCATTATCACATTCTGATTTAAGAAGTACAAGCCCTTTTAAAAAGGAGTCTTTTTAGGGAATTGAATATTACATTCCTAATATATTTCATCCCGAATGTACTTAGCTGAGGAAACGTATATTTCATCAGACATGGATTTGACGTTCCATCACATTATACAGTAAACAGGACAAACATGTCTCATGTTTTAGACATGAGAAAGGGGGAGCTAAGGCAGCCACCACCACTGTAAGACCCTGGTTATCTCATTTAAACAGATATTAAATGTGAGTGCCAGTGGTATGATCATCAGCAGCTTCCCACTTTGTGAATAAATTGCTTAGAAGGAGTCTTTTGCCTACCAGATGTGACCTAGATTTAGATTTGCAAAGGCAGGGGGGAAACCTCTATTGTGTTAAAAAAAAAAAAAAAAAAAAACAATTGCTGGTAAAATGCATGGCAAATGAGCTTATCTCAGTTTTCCAGGTGTTTGGACTAATATGCTATGGAATTACTGCTTCATTTATGAAAAATAATTGAGGAAAATGTTCCAGCAAATCAAATTTGGATAAAGACTTAGGGATAGCTATTGTGGTGTTAGTAAGTTTTTAAATGGCAGAAAGAGCAGGAGCCAATAGAGATAATAAAATTTTTTTTTTTTTGGAAAAACTGTTTGAGAAGAGTCTCTTAGAAAGGGGTCAGGCATGGATGTGCTATCCAGCTTGTGTTACGGTTTAGTAAAATGTTGAAGAATAACGTGAACAATTACGCTCCTTTCAGTGCATATGAAAGCCGTTTAAAAAAATCAAAGCTTGTCTGTGCTGGCTCTGATAAGTCTTATTACTCTGTTAAATGCAGCAAAATTTTTAAAAATGTGACATCTTTATTCTCTCTTACCTACTTTCTCTCCTTTTTCATTTCCTTTCATCTTCAGGTGCTGCCACTCCAAAACCAGTCCCAGAACCTGAGAAACAGACAGACCATACAGTTAAAATTGCTGGAGTCATTGCAGGCATCTTGCTGTTCGTTATTATATTTCTTGGAGTTGTGTTGGTAATGAAGAAAAGGTGAGCTCCTAGCTGTTGCCAAAAATACAGTTATATCCCATTGTTTTCTGGAGTGTTTCATGTGTGTGAAAATACTTAGTTACTGAGCTGGCTTTGATAACCCAGGCACATCTGTGAGTCTGTGATTGTTAACATTTTTCATCATGTGGCATGGAAGGTTATGGGACAAAAATTTAGAGTAAATGGTTATGATGCTGTGTGAATATGCAAAGCGATATCATGCCAGAATTATGTAAGCATCCTGTGTCTTCCCACACAGTGGTAGATAAAGCTCTGCAAAATCTTAAAAGCCGTGTATTCACCAGGAAATGCTTAGTACTGATTTCCAACATATTAAGACATTTGGTAATCACAAGGACATGAGAAGACTTTCCTTCTTATTATACTGAGGAGGATGATGATGATGAATTTATGGGGCCTGTGTTATGTGCAGGCACCATGCTAGGGCAAGTAATCAGCACAACATCCATGAGAAAGAGAATGCGCAAGAATAGCCCGACAGAAAAGTGCAGAGCAGCTCTATGAGAACAAATCATAGAGCAAGTTGTGTGTCTCTACAGCTCTGGGCACTGCAGCTAACACCTGTAATCTCAGCACTTCGGGAGGTGGAGAAGTGCGTATGAGAACAAATTATAGAGCAAGCTGTGTGTGGCTGGGAACTGTGGCCAATGCCTGTAATCCCAGCACTTTGGGAGGCAGATGCAGGTGAATCATTTGATCGCTTGAGCCCAGAAGTTCAAGACCAGCCTGGGCAACATGGCAAAACCCTGTCTCTACAATAAATACGAAAATTAGCTGGGCATGGTGGCACACACCTGTAGTCCCAGCTACTGGAGAGGCTGAGATGGGAGGATCACTTGAGCTATGATCACTCCACTGCCCTCCAGCCTGGGGAACAGAGCAAGACCCTGTCTCAAAAAACAAACAAAGCTGTATGTTATAAGAGCCAAGGGATAGTCTGGGGGAAAAGATTAGTGATCTTCACCTCCCATACTTGAAACATATGTAGTGTCTTGTTTTGTGGAAACAAGTAAAATCTTGCTTAATAATAAAATCTTTGATTTATGTAAAAATCAATACAAAAATGCAGATAGTAAGAATTGATGGCACAAATTTTTCCAAATAGAGGGAATATGTAGGTCTTGTTCCTTTTCTTTATAGTTTCAAAACAGTTGCAGTCATGCAGTGGGAGTGAGTTCATGGATGGTAGAAGGTAAAGATGGAGAGGTTGGCAGAGAGAGGACTAGAAAGTCCGATCTGGTCATGGAAGGAGGTCGGCCTTGGGCCTGAGACTGTTGATGGCCTTTGAGCAGGTAGTAACATGATCTAATTTTAGGAATATAACTCTGATGTTAGGATTGGACACAGTGAGGAGGGGGAGAGAGCTCAAATCAGGAAGACCAAGTAGAATGAAGAGAAGAGGCAACTTTAGAAATAGGTAAGAGTTAAATTTTAGTAGCCATTTGGAGAGAGAACGGACAATATAGAAAGAACTTACAGTAGTTCCTGGTTTGGGCAAGTTAGTGGAGATATTTCTATTCACCAAAATGTGGAACACAGGAACTAGAAAATGGAGGGTGGGGACAGTAAAAATGGAGAGTTCCGCTTTGCACATTTTAAGTTCAGCACTCGTTTAAAATTAAATGGAGATGTTCACTGGGAAGTTGAATGTGCTGCTGTGGACTAGAAATAATAATTTCCATAGTCTGGAAGTCATTGACATTTCTGGAGCTGAAGCCATAGGTTTGGAGGAGGCTCCTCAGAGTTTGTGTAGAATGAGAAGGAGGAATATCAAGGATGAAGGTAAAACCTTGGATAACAGCAGTATTTCAGGGGGAGTTAATATCCCAGTACAGATACATGCATCTACACCTTTTCTGCATCTCCCTCCATTTATGCTTCTGTTCTAGTCAAACCCCAAGACAAACTGTTGGTCTGTTACAGCTGTGCACATCCGTGGTCATTGGTCTCCATCATTACAACTCTTTTCCCCCACTTGCCACATGCCCTTTATGTCTTTTGCCCTTTTTTTACCCATCATTTTATTCCTGTGTTCATTTTTTATTTTCATTCCATTCCTCTCTGCTTCTCTTTTCTTTACCCTTCTTTACCTATTTATCTCTTTATTTCCTTTTTCCCTTCATATTTCCTTTTTTCTTCCTCTTTATCTTGTGCCTCACCTTTCAGAATTTTTTTTCTGGCTGTTTTTTTTTTTTTCTTTTTTTTTTTAAAGATGAAGTCTTGCTCTTTTGTTAGGCCGGAGTGCAGTGGCGTGATCTCAGCTCACTGCAACCTCTACCTCCCGGTTCAAGCGATTCTCCTGCCTCAGCCTCTCAAGTAGGTGGGACTCACAGGCATGCACCACCACACCCAGCTAATTTTTGTATTTTTAGTAGTGATGGGGTTTCACCATGTTGGCCAGGATGGTCTCAATCTTCTGGGCTCATGATCCACCCACCTCCACCTCCCAAAGTGCTGGGATTACAGGCATTTTGAACCACTGTGCCTGGCCTTTCCTAGATGTTCTTCATCCATTACCTTCCTCAATGTTTATGTGGATAGCTTATTTTTGGCACCAGTAGTTTGTACTTTTTTAAAACATACAACCCAGTATAGTTCCTAAGCAACAATAGGCCCTTCCATGCCTGGACATCCAAACTACACATTTTGAAAAGGTTTAGTTTAAATTCTGGGAATATGTTGGATTTTTTTTTTTTTTTTTTTTTTTTTTTTTTTTGGGTCATCTGGCAAGTTCTCTGTGAGAAATAGCCTGAAACTGCTAATCCAGTTGCCCCTGTGACCCTAGCTAAATGTCAACTAATCCTCCAAGGATCTGTTTCTGCTTTATTAATTCATTATTCTACCTGGGTCTCTCAGGTAGTCACTAAGGTTATGTTATAAATTATACATTGAAGACATGGCCTTTGGCAACATATGGCCTGGATACAACTTTAGACTAAATGCCAATAAGTCATGTCAGATTTACATGGTTATTTACTAGATAATAATTTTAAAAGGGTTGTTTTCACAGCATGTATCACTTTTGGATTTGCTTTTTCTGAAAAACAGAGTATGTTCTTTGTCAGACAAATTAGCCGTGCTCATAAATACAAAACTTACTGTTATCTTTAGATTTGAGCCGTCTTGTACAAACTATCACATTTCATAGAAATTCTTAAAACTTCTAATTGTCCAGGGTTTTTTGCCAAAATTCAAGTCTAAATTTGAAAGGTAGTCTTTTTAAGTAGAAAAGTTAAAGCATAACATTAATCATAGATAAATTATCAGGGTGTTATTGATAGGTAATCACCACATTGTTTGGTTAAAAGAACACTAAATTTAGGAGTGGAATTCCTAGATCTGTATTTTAACTGACTTTGTGATCTGAACTTCTCTGGGCCCTAGTCTCCTCATTTGTAAGTTGAAAAAACGGAACTAGATGATCTCTGAAGCCCTTCTCAATTCCAAAATATCGGGTTTCCTAGCAGGTAGCAGCCACGGGTGACACTACTATGCATTTACTATTCTAGAAGGTACCCTGCGTGGTTTATTACCGTGTTTCCCTACTTAAACCTCTGCTGCAGCTCTTCTCCAGGCTCTCTTGGTTCAGTTCAAGCCCAGAGGTGATGGCTGGTGAGTGGTTTATCTTCCAGCCACGTTTTCCAGCTTCACACAGGAGGCCCTCAATTAGAAGGGAAGCTGTGGGGAAATGGAAAAAGGGAATGAGAGAGAGGAAAGGAAAGGAACTGCCTCAGGTATGGATTTCAATATATTATTAGTTATTTTTGTCAGTTAGAAGCAAATGCTATAAAACTTTGCACTCATTCCTCCATGGACTTGTTAGCCTATGTTTCCTCTACCACAGCATTCTGAGTTGGCCAACTCAAATATGTGCTGTTGGTCATAAAGACAAACTGGGCCCAAGAGAAAGTGTGGGTGAAACAAACTCATCAGTCCTTCTAGAAATACAATGAGAAGCCTGTCCTGTGGAGGATGAGCCAGCTGCCATCATTTGTACTTGTCACATACCAGGCCAGCTCCTCTGCTAGCTTGGGAGCAGGAGGACAGCAAATTCAAACACTGGATAATTCCTTGATATTTTATTGGGAGGCATTGTTAATTATTAGTTAAGATTGTTTTGTCTTCTGAAGAATTGATTTTCTATAAAAAACACAGTTGCTGAAGGTGGGCCTTTATCAGAAAATGTGAAGTCTGTTTAGTTCATACTAACGCATGGAATTATTTAACATACAGGCAATAATGACTAAAAACTGACATGAGCATCAGCTTTATTTTAGGATGTGCTACAAACCTATAACAAAGCAATGACTAGTTTTTTCTTTTTCCTTTCCTTTATTTTTTTTTTTTTTTTTGAGACAGAGTTTTGCTCTTTGACCCTAGCTGGAGTGCAGTGGCATGATCTCGGCTCACTGCAACCTCTGCCTTTCAGTTTCAAGCGATTCTCCTGCCTCAGCCTCCTGAGGAGCTGGGATTACTGGCGCCCACCACCACGCCCAACTGATTTTTGTATTTTTAGTACAGACAGGGTTTTACCATATTGTCCAGGCTGGTCTCAAGGTCCTGACCTCGTGATCTGCCCACCTCGGCCTCCCAAAGTGCTGGGATTACAGGCGTGAGCCACCATGCCTGGCCAACAATGACTGGTTTTTTGTTCATGTATATTAATTCATTTGGCCTTTACCTGTACTAATATCATCTGAAACCTTCTTTAAAAAATTTTATGAAATTTATACACCTATTTTTACTTTATTCTGTAAGCAAAACAATTTTTTATTTTCCTTCCCCCAAATTATGTGTTCCTTTAAGGATTTGACATTTTGATGCAGCAAATGTTAAGAAACGGTGTGAGGTAAATTTCTAAAAGATAAATGTTTCATACAGAACCACAGGGCAGTGTACTCTCAAAATTAATATAAAATAACTTGAATAGGACATATTTATTTTTTACCATGTTTCATCCATGTATAATTAAATGTATTTGTATAAATGAAAATACCTGCATTTTTAACTTTTTTCATAAGGACTAATTTATCTCAATAACATTTTTGACAGAATTTAGTATGTAAGCACTCTCAATTTTACCATGATTAATTGTATTTACTATTGTTTCTAAAATTGCTATAGATCTTTCAGGAGTCTGAAAACATTTGTATTAATTATAGTAATATTTCTGTCTCAGCCACTATGGTACATAGAAATCACAGAAGTTGTAGCTATTGGAAATAATTAAAGAGTTATGCATTCTGGGGCAAAATAGCAAGCGGTAGCTATTATATTACATAAATACCTGTTATAGGTAAATGTAACTATTTTAATTCTGAAATACTATACCTCCATCTCCTTTCCATAAGACATTTAAACAGATGTACATTTTGCAAATGCAGCATATTATCAAATGTTTGGCATCTATTTGTATTATCAAATACAATACCAAATACTATACCAAACTGCTTGATGGTGTTAGTATTTAAACAATACTAGCACTACCAAGAGAAATCACAATAAAAATGGGAAATTTTTCTGAAGACAACATGAAACAAAAAAGATAAGAGAGAAAATTTGATGAAAGCCCTGTTTTCAAAGAGATGCCTGCAGCATGCAGCCGGAAGCAAGCTGGCATTAACTATAGTTCCCCTGGCCTACCCGTTTATGTATGAGGTGGTTTCTTTCCCACTATAAGTAAGTGTGACTTGTAGGTGGAAAATAGCTCAGGTCTGGATCCATTATTCAAAGTCTTATTTCAAAATCACATTTCCTGAGACTACACTGAGAAAGTCACATGTAGATGTTTCTTTGTGACAATTAGTTAAAATATGTGGCCTTAATACGCAGTCCTGTAAGTATGAACCAGATGCTGAGATCCTACCTAGCACATGCTTTGGCATGCTTGGAACAGGCCATATATACACACAAACATGTATGTGTGTGTCATCTCAGTCTGTCAGTTAGCTGCTGTCCTTCAGGTTTCCAGATAATTGAATAGAGTTGAGGTACAAGGGTAAGCTGAACAAACTGACTTTTGAAAAGGCCTCTGCTGACCTGGACTTCATGTGATTACTCTAACAGTTCCTAAAGTAACCCCTATTTCTTGACTCAACCTAATGGGAAGTCTTTCTTTTTTTTTTTTTTTTTTTTTTTGGGACATGGAGTTTCACTCTGTCACCCAGGCTGGAGTGCAATGGCGCGATCTCTGCTCACGGCAACTGCCACCTCCTGGGTTCAAGCAATTCTCCTGCCTCAGCCTCCTGAGTAGCTGGGATTACAGGCGGGCGCCACCACGCCCGGCTAATTTTTGTATTTTTAGTAGAGACGGGGGTTTCACCATGTTGGTCAGGCTGGTCTCAAACTCCTGCCCTCGTGATCTGCCTGCCTCAGTCTCCCAAAGTGCTGAGATTACAGGCGTGAGCCACCGTGCCCAGCCTGGAACTCTTTATAAAGAAGATTTTATTTTAAGAAACGAGTGTGGGGATCATAGCTACCATTTTTTAATCTTCTAGGAGTAAAGTGTCGGAGAATGATAAGAGGCGTGGCTTTAGAATCTGACAAATCTGGTCTCACACCCCAGCTGTTTGTGGCACTATAAATTTAAATGAGTTACTTAACATCTCTGAACTATTTTCCACAGGTAAGATGTGGTGATGATGATAATATGTACTGCATAGGGGAGGTAGTAAAAATTAAATGAGATGATCTGTGTTCATAGCTGGTCTTTGATAAATAATAGCTTAAGAACCCAGCAGTTGGGGAACTTGTCCCAGGGCACATAGGTAGTCCGTGGGAAGACCTAGGCCAAGTCAGTGTGCCTGACTCTTAACCACTCTGCTACCCTGGCTCAGGCAAGTAAAACTCAAACATACACCTTACTCTGTAAAACTCAGGTACTCTATAGCTGACAGCACCATGCAGTCATCAGCTCTTGCAGTTTACCATTGCTTTAAGTCTATAAATATTTGAAATTCTGCCAGCAAGTCTTATTCTCTTCCTTGAGCCATCATTGGAGAATAGCTAAATCAATGCTTTTTTTGTATCCTCCTTTACGGAAGTGTTTTTAGAATTCTTCTGAATAGGTATATTTTGTGTCATTTGTTGACTCCTGAGTTTACTTCTGATAATTCTCAGTGGTGAGGATGCTGTATCCTTTTGTCTGGTTTACTGAACAAGAGAAACTTGTTAAGTTTTACAGGAAGCCATAAAGCAAGGGAGCATTAGCTGCACATTTCCTCCTCAGAGGCAAATGCTGGGGTGAGAGTGGAGACCCTGGGGACAACTGCCTTACTAGCTGTGTGACCTTAGACAAGCCACCTAGCTTGGTGTCCCTCAATTTCCCCAGCTATTCCAAGGGCAGAATAATAGTTCTTACTTCATAAAATGTTATGACATGAAAACAATACCTTTAAAATGCTGGCCCCAGTAAATATTAACTCTATTGATAATATACGTTATATACCAGTATACAAGCTGCAGCTGCCTCTCTAGTTTCAATGCTCATTGCTTGCAAGCATCAAAGTCTTTGTGTTCAGACATGGGAGAAGAGCAAGGATCAGAGCTGTCTCCCTTGAGAGGGGGTCCTCTCTCTCTTTCCCATGGAGAGCACCATTTCTTTGTACCCAAGGAAACAAACAGGACAGGTCTTTAATTATGAAGCTAGCTAGAAACACAGCTACCTGGAATGAGACAGCTCATTGTCTCCTTACCTTAAGACCATGCCTTGGTGAAGATGCCAAAGGTGATAGCATAAAGTATAATCATTCTTCAGACATGCTCAGCCACTAGTATTCCTTATGCACAGGCTCCTACTCAGTCAAGTGGAGGGCTGGATCATAGGAAAAAATGTTCTCTGAAGATATGTAAACCAAAGGTCCTGGGGCGCCAATACTCACCATCTCTGGGGAACATCCTCTAAGCCCCAAATGCTTCTGAGTGGGCACGGCATTGGCATTAAATGCAAATTCTTTAGATATTAAAACCTTCCAGACCCAGCAAGGTGCCAAGTGGTCTGCCACCTGGGGTGGGAACAAAAAGACGGCATCACTGTCTTCAGTGTGCACAAAGGCCCTGTCATGCATCTGTATGGACTCCCTGAGCCTCTCCTCAATGCTGCTTGTTCAACTACTATAATTGCAAGAGGTCAGGCTAAGTCTGAACAACTGAACTGTGGGGCCCTGTGGCCAGACACCAGCCCTGAACTTGAACCACAATCAGCAGGGCTGTTCTTAGCAGCCATCTCAGGGCACAGTTGCCCTCCTGATTCCTCATTTTAATGCCTGATAACTCCACTAATTTTTAACCTCTCTCTGTTAGCATAGCTTATTAAAACTTGTTCTTTCTTTGTCTCTCAAATCCTAAACTCAAGCCCTGGAGTTCATAGAAGGGTATTGAGAGAGGGCTGCATAATTACTACTAAAATTGATCATTCTTCACAGTTAATGTCTCCAGATGGCATGCGTTGACATTCCCAGTCCCACCCAAGTGCTTCATGATCTTTACAGGGTGTATGTCTTGATTCGTGTTGATGTGACTTCACTCTCTGGTTCATGGAATGGGAAACACTGAGAGCATAAAAACTGAGCATATTTTTCTTGGGGTGATTGTTTAAACCCATATCTTGGTTAGTGACTCCAGGAATTCAAACCTAATAATATTACTTTTCCAACTCTCCAGTTTTGTTGTATACTAATAAGTAAAACAATGAAGAGTATAAGGAAGGAACCATATCCATTAAGAAGAAAATAGTCCAATTTCTAACCTGACTTATTTGGGCAATGTATTAGTCCATTTTTGTGTTATTATAAAGGAATACCTGAGAGTGGGTAATTTATAAAGAAAAGAGGTTTAATTGGCTTATGGTTCTTCAGGCTTTACAAGCATGGTGCCAGGCATCTGCTGAGCTTCTGGTGGGGCCTCAGGAAGCTTCCAATCATGGAAGAAGGCAAAGCACAAGCAGGCATGTCCCATGGCAAGAACAGGAGCAAGAGAGCAAGGGGGACTATGTCCCAGACTTTGGAACAACCAGAGTTCACGTGAACTGAGTGAGAACTCACTTATCACCAAGTGGATGGTGCTAAACTTATTCATAAGGGATCCATCCCTATCAAACACACACCTCCCACCCAGCCCCACTTCCGTTGTTGGAAATCACATTTCAACTTGAGATTTGGAGGGGACAGAGATCCTCCAAACCATATCAAGCAAGATTCATGACCCCTCTTTTTCTAATGTAAATCTAAATTTCTTTTTAACAGAGAAATGTGTTACCAAATCTTTAATTTAGATTCATTTCTAGAAAATTACATAAAATTAATTTTGAAGAAGGATACAGATGAGCCACTGTGTTGATTAAGGGAGGAATATTTTGGATGGATCTCAGCACTACAAGATGTAGTACTGTATTAAGTACTATATTTACTTGAATAGGAAAGGCTGTTTTTTGCCTGGTGTCCTCAAAGAGTGTGCTTTTTAAAGTGAATGAAGTTTCACTGGATCCCCTGGAAGACGTCTTTATCATTGTTATATTTATATATGCTATTTCCTTATGGCACTGATATGGTGGGACTAAAGTGAAACTATTTTTAGGAGTTTTACTGCAAGTAAAAATGGATTCATTTATTAAATTCCAACCTACTAATATTTCTTTGTAAAAACAAAACAAAATTTGGCAAAACTATAGTCCATATTATCATGTCTAAAGATGGCCCAGTGTTCGTTCAAGTGTTTATTATGTTTCTGTGATGACTTAGGCGGTACCTGCCTGAGTACCAGAATTCCAATTTGGACACCTGGGATTTAGTGCTTTCCTTACTCCCCCGCCTCCTGACACTGCCAACAGTATACTCTCCCTGCATTCACACACCTGAATGATTTGGGTACCATCTGTTTTTTCTGTTAGTTTACAGCATGGTAAGGGCTATGAGTTGATCCTTTTTAATCATCTTCAACACCCTACTCTCACATCTAGTCTAGTGCTTTCCACAGGAGACATGGGTAGTACACTGTCAGTAAAGAAAAATATGCTTCTTTCATGCAAGCCCTTCAGTGCAACACTGGACTTTGAATAGCTTTGCTTTTTTTTTTTTTTTAATTTTCAGAGATGTAAGTTTCATATTATATTTTATTATTGTTTCTGTAGTGTAGATCTTATAGCAGATTCCCTACATGTAATAATATGATTTTGTTAAAGTTTGAATAGTAATTCTTTGAATTAAAAATGTAATATATTAAAATAGTTGAAGTGAATATGAGTACATTTAAATTCAGATACAGCTTAATTCAAAGAAAAATGGGCTCATCACTATCATTTATTTAAATGATCATTTATTTTTAAGCCACCTATGAAATATTTTTTACAAATCATGTACTCCATTGCATTTTTTTCTTCCTAAAGTACAGTATTTTATTTAATATGCCTTTTTGAAAAAAAATGAGCCTTACCTTATCAGGCACAAGTTTTGTTTTTTTTTTTAATTAACATGAAATACACAAATTTTAAAAGTGTGAAGCAGCAAACAACAGGCAAGCTCACATTTCAATTAATGTGAACAACTGAAAAAGGGTGTAGGGCAACTGTTAATCTCTTACAAGTTAGAAAATCCTTTTCTCTCTCTCTTTCTTTCTTTCTTTATTTTATTTTTCTTTTTAAAGATGGGGTTTCACCATGCTGGCCAGGTTGGTCTTGAACTCCTGACCTCAGGTGATCCACCCACCTCGACCTCCCAAAGTGCTAGGATTACAGGTGTGAGCCACCGCACCCGGCCATCCATTGCATTCTTATAACCAACGTCAATTTAGATTAAAAAGTCCTTTGTTCCAAAAGATGAATAAACCTCCTCAAGATGAAATTTTTTAAAGGGAAGTCAGAGAGAACTTTATTCCTTTCGTGTATTCTCTACTTATTTATTTATTGGAGATAGGGTCTTGCTGTGTCACCTGGTTGGAGCACAGTGACACAAGCACAGCTCACTGCAGCCTCAAACTCCTGGGCTCAAGCGATCGCCTTGCCTCAGCCTCCCAAGTAGCTAGGACATGTGCCACCACTCACAGATAATTTTAGTTTTTGTTGTTGTTGTTGTTGTTGTTGTAGAGACAGAGTCTTTCCATGTTGCCCAGGCTGGTCTTGAACTCAGGCCTCAAGTGATCCTCCTGCCTAAGCCTCCCAGAGTTCTGAGATTACAGGCATTGAACCACTATGACTAGCCAGGATGAATTCTTTTTATACCGTGTGCATCTTTAGTTAAAATATCTAGTTTTTCAAGTCTTCCATTCAGTGGTTTTATAATAGAAATATCTAGACTTCCATCTGCAGTGGCTAGACTTGAGCTCTTGGTAATTTATTCAGGACTTTCCGTTTCCAGGCAGTACTTCTCCCTGTTAGCTCTCTCACTCCATCATTGTATGGTATTATTCCTCCGAGGGTGTTTGATAAAAATTTGTGATAAACATTGATTCATTGTTCCCATTGCCAGAAAGCAAGCATTAATAAGAACAAATTCAGGAAAAAGCCACTCAGTGTAAGTGCCTAGTTATTGGGAGCTATCAGATGTTCTTTGTTCTTTATCCTTTTACCTGATTTGTATAAAAGCCTGGTTTGGGGGTTTGGAGTCAGCGGTTAGAATTTGAAGAAATTGGCCACTCTCTAAAGAGAGGTTCAACTATCAGTGACTAATTCTTAGGTTTAACTTTCATTAAAAAGGAAAGGAAGAAAATCTCAGAAATATATTAAGGTCTTCAGAATGAAGAGGTGACATAGCATTCACTGAAAATCTTAACTTGGTAGCTGTCATGCGGGAGTGGTATTGGCTCCTTAGGGGACACAGGGAGATGCCTGAGGGTGTCTTTGCTGAGAATTGCCTAATTGTAATTGCATCTGTTGTGGTTGCAGTTTTGTAGTCACAATAGTCAAGATTTTTATTTAATAATTTGTCAGGCTAAGATTGACTCTGAGTTCAGACCTTGAAGGTCATTGAAGGTATAGTTAAGAGTTAAAATTATAACTGCCTATGGGGGCCAATAGAGTTGACCTGACTGAGTACAGGTGAGCTCCTGATACAGAGAGTTTGGTGGAAGGCACCGACTCTCCAGCTTCAGGCAAGTGTATTACAGTGTCACAAATCTTCCCGTCTCCTCCGAGGGAAGGGAGAAATCTTGATTTCTTTTTTAGTGTTCTAATTTTTTGGTTGGCAATGAATCATTTTTTAAATTATGTATTGGCCAAATAAAATAGATACCCAGTCACCCACATGTGATTCTTAATTCTGTTTTTAAGATAAACCAAGCAGGAGACATGTTAATTACCACATTATAAAAATCTTCTGTCACTTGCATGTCTCTGGCTACACATGTTGTCTTACACCAACCAGGAAAGGACAATGGATCATTTCCTGGTCACGCCACCCCTCTACCTGCGTGTTCATTTGTACCCTGTGATGCCTTCACATGGCACAACTGGCCTGCATCCTACTTGTGATAGCTGGTTCCTGCTCAGAAATCCAAGAGAATTTAAGGCATCAGTTATCTTGTAGGTGATATGGCCAGATGGTTTGCGCTGGAAATCCTCTGCACTCTTGATGAGCCTCAGATAGCAATATCTATTAGAATACTTTCTCTCATAAGACTACAATTAAATTTTATGGGTTTTTTGTTTTTTTGTTTTTTTTTTTTTTTGAGACGGAGTTTCGCTCTTGTTGCCCAAGCTGGAGTGCAATGGTGCGATCTCAGCTCACTGCAACCTCCGCCTCCTGGGTTCAAGTGATTCTCCTGCCTAAGCCTCCTGAGTAGCTGGGATTACAGGCACGTGCCACCACGCCTGGCTAATTTTTTTGTATTTTTATTAGGGTTTCACTGTGTTAGCCAGGCTGGTCTTCAACTGCTGACCTCAGGTGATCCGCCTGCCTCAGCCTCCCAAAGTGCTGGGATTACAGGCATAAGCCACTGCGATGCACCTACAGTTAAATTTTATAAATTCTGTTCACATGAATCATCTTTGTGGTCTTTGAAAACAACTCCGCCAGTGTAGGAAAAAGGAATGGGTGACCCTGGCTGTGCCCACCTCTGCAGATGGTTCCCAGGAGGGAAGCCAGCCCACCCCAGCATGGCTCCTCATCCTGAGCACTGAGTGCTCGGGACCACCCACTCCCTCCTCAGCCCGGTGATCAAGGCAGGAGAGCCAGAGATCATATAAGAACAGGGCTGTTGCTAACACGTGGCTGCTGATCTATTTATGTACCCTTTTATGCTGGGTTTGAGGAATACGATTTATCAACTGCTATAACCTGAGAATGAGGACATAGTGTATTTCCCTGTATATCCGTCTATTCCTCCCTCCACCCCATACACACATCTTTACATGTGTTTAAAGGGGTAAGGAATACAAATTTAAACAGACCCTGAAGTTTCTAAATTGCCCAGTGTCCAGTCCACAGCCTGGCGAGCTGACACGGTCTTGGCATCAGGCTACAGTTGTAAAAATGCTCTGCTGCTTCTCCAAAACAAATATGGGAGTCCTCAGGGCACATCTGATGCAGCCAGCCCTCAGCCACACACCTGCCCTCAGCCGGCTCTAGCACCCTCCTGCAACCACCATGCACACGCTGCACGGTCCCTACCACAGCTGTCTCCCAAGGGCCGAGCCAGTCCAGTTTCACTCCTTGGCAGGCAACTGCTCAAGTGCCTGAGCTGAACAGGCTTAGCTTCAGGATCAATTTAATTTTCTGCTGTCCTAATTGCTGTGCTGGTGCCTGGACTTAAATGACCTATCCATTTGAATGTCCAAACAACTTCTAATTCATGTTCCAAAACTTCTTCCTAACTTTTGAAACTGATTTTTTTTTGAACCTGGAACTTTCAGGGTGCTATCCCGATTCTCTAAATTTTGCCTGATTCTAGATTAAGTCTAGCTTGTTGAATGTTCCTTCAAGAAACACGTTCGCCATTCCTCAGCTTGCCAGTGGTGAGGTCCCCTGGACGTGTCCCCTGCCCTCCTTAGCCAATACCCAGGTTGTCAGTGATGTCTCTCAAGGGAAGTCTGCCAAGTGCAGAGGACAGTATTTTACCAAAGGAACACAGCATAAATAAATGGTTCTTATCCTGTGTACCTCTTTCACTTTTATGATCAACACTGATAAAAAGAACAACAGCATTAAAATTTAACTAAAGTTATGAGTACCTAAGTAAAATGATAATTCATTATGTGAAGAGGGTGATTGATTAATGAGCACCATTAACCAGTTGACAGTTTCAGTGGTCAAAATTACAGATCAGATTATGTACAGTGTAATACGCTCCATTGATTTTCAGGTACTTTTCCTAACACAAGAGGTGTAAAGGACATTACCAACAATTATTTAAATACCATGTGTTCTATGACTTACACAATTTTGAATTCTCAAAAGGCATCTTTAATTACTGTCCTGACCACTGTGTTAGCTTTAGCCCTTTCTAGTTAAATCAAGGGCACTCAGTAATCATTTCTTTTTCAGATGTTACACTGCTCATTTTAATGATAATATGTGAGGAACTTGCAACCACTAAACCAGAGCTCTGAGCAAATACCAATCTAGTTAAGCCAAGGTAAATGAAATAGCCATTATGAAAGATACATAAGTTAAGAGAGTAACTAAGAAGAATATAGAAAAAAATAGAGTTTTTGATTCTAAAATATTGTTTATTATCATAACTTGACCTCACTGCATGAGGCAGTTAGCCAGGAAGTCTCTTACTTACTTAATTTTGTGATTTGGCTAACACAGTCTGTTAAACATTTTTCTTTAGCAGCATGCAATCCCTTTTTAAGGTGTGCATTCAGTGAAAAAGGTACTATGCTGGGACCCAGAAATACAGCCCTACTGCCTTTATTTACAAAAATGTCTTTCTAGGTATAATTCCAAAAGAACTGAAACCACAGACTCGAACAAATATTTGTACACCTCTGTTCATAGCAGTATTATTCACAATAACTGAAAGTTAGAAGCAACCAAGCGTCCTTTGACAGATGAATGGATAAACAAAAATGTACTCTATCCATACAATGGAATACTATTCAGTCTTAAAGAGGAAGGTAACCCTGACACATGCTACGATAGGATCAGCCTTGAGGACATCATGCTGCATGAAATAAGCCAGTCACAGGACGACAAATACTGTATAATTCCACTTATATGAAGTACCTAGAGTAGTCAAATGCATAGAGACAGAAAGTAGTGTGGTGGAGGCAATGAGGAATTGATGTTTAATGGCTGGAAGTTTCAGTTTGGGATGATGAAAAGTTCTTGAGACAGTGGTGATAGTTAACAACTACGTGCATGACTTAATGCTACTGAATTATACACTTAAAATTAGTTAAAATGGTAAATTTTAAGTTATATATTTTATCACAATAAAAATGTTCTAAGGCCGGGTGCTGTGGTGCACGCCTATAATCCCAGCACTTTGGGGGGCCAAGGTGGGCAGATCACAAGGTCAAGAGGTAGGCAGATCACAAGAGCAGATCACATTACAAGAGATCGAGACCATCCTAGCCAACATGGTGAAACCCCGTCTCTACTAAAAATAGAAAAATTACCCAGGCCTGGTGGCATGCTTGTAGTCCCAGCTACTCAGGAGGCTCAGGCAGGAGAATAGTTTGAACCTAGGAGGTGGAGGGTGAAATGAGCCGAGATCGTGCCACTGAACTCTAGCCTGGTGACAAAGTGAGACTCCATCTCAAAAAAAGAAAAAGTTTCAATACTGATGGAATGATTTAGAAAGGTTTTGAATTCTTGACACTGCTCCTCATTCTACTCGGTGGTTAGCCTTGGAGTGTCGGAGCACTCAGTGGTAATTGTATACTTGGCTTGTCGTCAAGTGTTTCCCTTTTAGACTGTTAGGCCAAGGACGGCTAAGAAAATTACTGTCCAGCCAATAGTAAGAGAATATGTATGTGATTGGTACATGTCTACCTGGGGCTACAGAAATGCACAAAGCTACATTTGAACCATGTCACTGGCAGTATTCCAGCACTATTACTGACAGCAGTGAGAGTGAGAAAACCAAACTGCTTGAAAAAGACCTCCTAAGTTGTTCCCACAATACCTCGGAGCTAGGCAAAGTGGCCAGCAGCGTGTACCAGCCAAAACACATGAGCTCATATCACTGGTGATGCCCGGATTCTTGCAGTCTCAAGTGAAGAAAGCAATATGTTCTGCTGCATTATTTTTAGAAACTGTAGAGTGAAATATGGGTAAGGTTAGGCCAGTGGCTTCCACGGCTGTCAATTTTTGATCTTATTTACTAGTAACAGTAAGGGTGGCACAAATTATCCACAGACAGAATAGGAATGTGCCCAGCACGCTGGAAGCTTATAGTGCTTCAAATCAAATCCATGCAGCTCCTCAAGTGCAGATCTCAGAATTGTGCAGTTTCCCCCTTACGGACTTGATTTTTTAAATGTAAGAAAACAAATTCAGTATTCGCTACCTAACACTTAGGGCTCGGGTCCCTCTCAGTTAAATGAAGCTCTAAATATGGATCTTGACTTTTTTTTTTTTAAATAATTTATTTATTTTACTTTAGGTGCATACTGTATCTGGCATTTCTCCCCATGTTATCCCTCCCCACCCTCCCCTCCCTCCGCACCCCCCCATTGTCTCTCCCCTACCCCCCCAACTGACCCTGTGTGTGATTTTCCTCTCCCTGAGTCCACGTGTTCTCGTTGTTCAACACCCACCTGTGAGTGAGAACATACGGTGCTTGGCTTTCTGTTCTTGGATCAGTTTGCTGAGAATAATGGTTTCCAGATTCATCCAAGTCCCTACAAAGGACATGAACTCATCGTTTTTTATGGCTGCATAGTATTCCATGGCGTATATGTACCCCATTTTCTTTGTCCAGTCTATCATTGATGGGCATTTGGATTGGTTCCAGAATCTTGACTTATTCTCTAGTTTCTAAGTAGCCTTTCCATTCAGAGTACACTTGTGGCTCTCTCAACTAGAAACTCATAGAGGGCAGAAGTCATGGCTTTATCATCTTTGTCTCTCCCCTTCCTAAAGCAGACTAGACACTTGATAAATATTTATTGATCCACTGCATAAATGAGTGAATAAACAGCAGATCCTACCTATGGGAGTGCCTTGGTGCCCTGCCTACTGTGTGGTTTCTCCTACCAGCTCTGAGAAGTGGCTTGACGGACTCCAGCCTATTCACTTTATGTCATTACTCAGGCAAGGAACAAGTCATACTCTTGCTTCCCACTTCTCCCTGCAACCCCCTTTCTCTGGGCTGCAGCCTCTTTTCTGTAGTTGCTGTCACCTTGAAGAAGACCATGCCCAGAGGGTAGAATTTTGCCTGTCTCCCCTATGTGAGAGCCACATATGCTTTTGTTTATTATGTGTGACATCTGTTAGAAACCTGTTACAGAGCCCATCCTTCCTCCAAACAAGGTTATTAACCAGAAGAGATAATAATGACTAAATAAAGAATAAAAGTCAGATTTACCTGGAATAATCTCAGTTAATAATAACACATCCGTGAATGAATGCCTTGCCACTTGTATTATTACTTATTAGTGATGATGATAAAAGCTGATATATATTAAGTGTTAAGCATCTGCCTCATACTAAGCACTGCTGTGAGTTTTTTATGAGAATTATCACAGTTGGGCTGTTTCTTGTTGTCCTGTTTTATACTCAAGGAAACCAGGACTGAGAAAACTTAAGTTGTTGAAAGTTGCATGGTCAGTAAGCAACAGAACCAAGGGGTGAGGCCAGGCCACTGGTCTCCAGAGCTGCCACTCTGAGCCGTTATGGTTCTTTGGTGGAAATAAAATAGACCTATAAAAAGATAGGCACAATATCTACCTATTGAGCTGGAAAGAAAGAAGCTGAAAACTCATGACTTGAATTGTTATGATACTCATATCTCTCCCCTTTACCCAGTTAATGAAAGAAGCACCCTGCAGAGTCAGGTACGCAGGCTCCAGGCTGCCCTTGGCCACAGGTTCTACTCACTTAAGGTCAGGAAGCAGGGAGGAGACATGGGTGCCTCTGGCTCCTTTGGAAGCCTTTGGCATATGAAGCATCTAAGTAGGCTTGAAATGTGCCACAAATGAATGGCCACCTTCATGCGCGGATAGTTTTGAAGTCCCCGTGGTGTATATGCATGTCGTAAAATCCACATTGGTGCAGCAGCCTCTCTTACCCACATGCAGTGACTCCTCCTCTCCTCCTTTCTGGCACCACATGGCATTAGGCCAGAGACTCCCACAAACAAAGCCCGTTATTGGCTTGTGTACACTTTATTGTCACAGGAGGCTAGGCTCCACACTTCTCAGCATCACCCTTATTGGTTTGGCTCACCTTGGTGACTCAAGAGTCCACAGTTAACATCATTTCCAACCCACAGCAAAGACTGGGACTTGAAATTTCTCCTGTGTTCTTATTACTTCTTCCATGCTGACTTGTTAGATTCTGAGAGAAGCAAATAAGGCTGCTCGTCTGTGGATGGAGCAGACTCCGGCGCCCTTTTCATTGCAATTGTACCTCTGAAGACTAATGAGGAGTCACTTTCTTGTGTTTTGGAAGTATCTGTGGTCCAAAGGCAAGAATTCTCAACTCTGGACTAAAAAGATGCCATGCAGCAGAAGGAATTGTACTTTAGCAAGTAAAATATAGGCTCTTATTGTGGGCTTGTGAACCCTTCCTTCAGAAACAGACAGGGTTGGTATGTGGTTCTGATATCGGAGCAGCTGGGTGAGATGGATGTGATACTGCAGCTCCTGTTGTTTGCCCCCGGATGATGTAGTGCAGCACCTGATACTGAGATAAGTGGTATCTTCCAGCAGTGTCCGGAAGTGGCATGTTAAGCCTTTACGGTGATTTGTTGCACCTTGCCATTTTGCCTGGCATTGGAACTCTAAACTTATTTTCATCCCAGCTTTCTGCCCTTGCTTGTGTATTCCCAGTTGTATTTCTCATTAGCATTATCTTCTGTTAAGCAGGAAATGGTCTCTGCTTCTCAACCCTGGGCAATGCTGAGCCTATTTCTAGCGCTCAGTTAAAAATATTTATTGGCATTAGTATCCCTTTTTTCATTTATTTCAACATTATTTTACAACAGTATTAGTATTAGTCTGAAAAGTAGTTCCTGAAAGCTGTTAAGTATTTTTACATAAATTTAACAAGGACATGCTTTCATTTTTAATCACAGCTAATCTTAGTATTATACCAAACCGTTTGATTTTCCCATTAAACCTTGCAGCTCCAGACCACTTTATATCCAAAACTAAGTAACAGGAAACTGGCAGGACCTTATAACATCTTGTGTAATTCTTACAAAATATGCTTTGAAATATCATCATAAATATGTAAAATTAAAGGTAGCAAAAATGCGTAGATTACATTTGGAGCCTGTGGTACTCCTGATTTTAATTTTTTTTCTCTCTCACTAGCAAATTTGTTAAATTTGGTAATCTGAAGACTGTTTCTTCTTCATTTTTGAGAAAAGTAATTTAGTTCCATATTCATTTTTCTTAAAATAACTATTTTCTAGAGTTCTCTTTGTAAGTGGAATCAACACTAAATTATTTATGTTACTAGAGGAGAAAAGAGATCCAAATAAAACAATAGATAATCACAAATTGTTCAGATAGTAAAAGAAAGTGCTGAATTGTGGAACAAAACTGATTTGTGGACCATCTACTCCTCTCTTACTATATATTTTATGGAACAGGATTTAACCATCTCAAACCTACATAGTGACAAGCATCATTGCAATGGAATGCCCCTCATTGGGCCTTATCATGGTGTGTTCACACCTTCACTTATAGCACAGACTCCATGCCATGGTAGATAGTTTATGAAGAGGAATATTTGCTCACCCATAATCCAGATTCACTATAATATTATCCACATAAGCTCTGCCAAGACTCAATAGAGTAAATTAAATATATTGCTTTCCTGTTTGACTTTAGAATTAAATTTCTCTATAAATATCTTATCAAGCTCCTAGGAGATAGTTTCCTTAGATAAAGAAATCTTGTGAGTGTATGGAAGGAAAATGAAGGTGGAAAAAGATAAATGTCATCAACATATCACAATGAGAAACACCAGACCTAGCAAGAGAGACCCGAGTCCTATTTTCTCCGACCATTGTATATTCATTTTCTTTCTCTTCCCCCTCAAAAAGTGCATTTAAAAGGTCCTATTGCAGTATATCAGACACATATTAACAAATGACTGCCCAAAAGTTTAATCTTTAAAAATACCATGTTGATCTGGGCAAAAAAATGCTTATCAAATTAGTAAGACTAAACCCTTTTTCTCTTTCTGGCGGCAGTTGTGGGAGTGAAGGAAAATAAAGATAATAACTCTAAAAGTAATAGGTCTACTTCCCCCATTGCCGAGTACATTCCCTGAACGCTTCGTAAAGTCTACCTCTACATAGCCTTTTCAGATAGCAGTGATTTAGATAAACATACATTATCAACAACAAGGAAGAAAAAACCTTAATTGTCTAATTGATGGCTATCTATTAAGAGATTCCATAAAATTCATAGAATTGGTAAGAATTTCACCCAAGGCAAGAATTTAGCATGGTATATATGTGTACCTTTATTCAGTCTTCAGGAATCACACGGACTGATTGCTGATGAGACTGTTTTTTAACTGCCAAGCATATATATTCATATATACTCAATAGATAAAAATTTTCTGAGATGTTATTTTTTTTCTTAATGTTGGGTCCATCTTTTCTTCTGTCAGCACTCATTTCTGAAACAATAGTGTAAGTAATTTGGAAACATGATTTAGTATGCAAGTATTCACTTTACACTCCTGTCTTTTGGAATGCATTTGATGCACAAGTTTGTTCAAACTAAATAATGCAAAGAATTTCAAGAGCTAGAAAGACTCTTGGAGTTTTTCTCTTGCTAACCTCTCATTTTATAGATGAAAAAACAGAAACCCGGAGAGGTTTAATGCTTTTGTCAGGTGAGGGGAAAACCCACAGCTATTAATCCTAATTTACAGTTTCTGCACACCTTGCTTTAATGTGACTTTTTTGATGACTGCTTAACAGAGTGATGTCAGCTATGCTAATTTCATGACATGTCAGTGACGATACAAGGACCACACAATGAATTTGAGGACATCCGTATTTTTCTAGTACAGCTAGGTGAGCTCCTCTAAGAGAGAAGTCTTAATCTGTGAGAGGCTCCGGAAATCTAGAGGAAGTGTTCAGCCCAGAAAAAGTCCCAGTGTGACTGATGGCTGTGCTAGCCACACAATTATAGTCACAGTCTTTGCTCTTTCAAACTATCAAGCAGTAAATTTGTAAATGAGCTGAGCTTTTGTTGTTATTAAAACTTCATTTTACCATTCTCACTGTGCAACAAGCATTTAACATTGCACTTGCTCAAGGAAAAAAAAAGCATCCCTAAATTATATATAGGCAGTCTTGGGTCTATAGGTAATCTCTTTAGGGCTTTTAAAAGTAATATACAAAGATTTTCCTACCTTTCTTGTATTTTTATAAATAAATGTTAAGACTAATGGCCTGCGGTAGGAGGAGAAACTCATTAAGGGAGCAAATTGCAGGAAGATTCCTGAAGAATCAGTCTCTGAGCCAGTCCAGGCACTTTATCTGTATCTGGCCCTGTAGAAGGCCGTGAGATCATAGCCTCTCCATAGCTCCTGATAGCCATCAAAGGTGACCGGCTTCTATTACTTTTGAAGTGACAACCACAGTTGAAGATGATGTGGACTGACCACTGATTGTCAAAACTAGTCCAAAATGAAACCATTCATTCATACTTACTTCTGCCACATAACTTGCAGATGCCCTGCAGCAAAAATAAATTAGCTGTAAATTTTCGGTTGAGCACAGTCTTCCAATGGGGACTCATGTGAATGTTCTTCAGTCGTTTTGCTGAGGGCTAAGAGACAAGGGGAAGACCCTCAGGCTATAGGAGTGGCTAAAAACTGAAATGTTCCCAAGGAAAGATTCTACATTAGATTCATGGATAATTAAGGCAAAACTCAAACTCATTCATTCTGGACCTAAATAACCTTTTCCTGCTAGAGAACTTTTTGAAAAAAGTTTCAGTGTTTACTGTCTAAGGGAGGCTTATAAAGGTTATGCTTCTTGCATCCAGAATGTGCAGAAACTCTACAGCTATAAATGTCTCAGCAGCAAATGGGCTGTGTGGCGTACTACAACCATAGCCTGCTAGGTAATTTATGTTGCTCAGGGACTGTAGTTTTTTAATAGATTGAACTGTTAGTTTTCAGGAGGATTTAATGAAATATTGAACCAGATGCCACTGGTCTGCCATAGATGTGGGACTGTGAGAAATGAGGAAATGTCACTGTAAACAGCTCGGACCTCTGTGAGTAGGGGGAAAAAGTTGTGTCCTTAGTGAAAGAGAATCACAACCAAGAGGAAACATGGCAGTTTGGGGGGTAAATGTGTTTGTTTCTATGTCCATGTCCTGTATTCATTTAAAATGGGAGGCTGGGTCTAGGACAGAGATCCAGAAAAAAAATTGTCTGAATCTGGAGGTAGCTAAATAGGGCTGAGGTTTTTCCAAGTCTTTCTTGTTGTCCAGTGGTAATCCCCTGAATAGCCCTATACAGATGCTCCTGGACATTTTGAGGGGTTATTGTCCAGTCAACCCATCATAAGTGAAAAACATAGTTATTGCACTTACCCTACCCAACTTCAGAGATTAGCTTAGCCTCCCTTAAGTGTGCTCTGAACACTAGTGTTGGGGAAAATCATCTAACACAAAACCTATTTGATAATAAAGTGTAGAATATCTCACGTAACTATATTGAATACTGTGCCAAAAGTGAAAAGCAGAATGGTTGTATGGATACTCGAAATACAGTTTCTACTGAATGTGGATCGCTTTAGCACCATTGTCATTTTGGAAAATCATAAGCCAAACCATCATAAGTCAGGGACCATCTGCGATTGGTTTTGCTATAGTCTCATTTTCAGCAATATAAAGACATACCCAATACTGAGCAATTTACAAAAGAAAGAGGTTTAATGGACTCATAGTTCCAAGTGGCTGGGGAGGCCTCACAATCATAGCGAAGGTGAAAGGTGGCAAAGATACAAATAAAGCACTATTCCTGCATAACATTTCAAGTCTTGACCTTTTTTTTTTTTTTAACTTTACAAACTACCCTATTTGTTAAAACACGCACACTGAATGAAGAGACCCCCCCGCCCCCCGAGATAGGCCTTGTGTGAGCAACAAGGCTGTTTATTCACCTGGGTGCAGGCGGGCTAAGACCCGAAGGGTAGTGGGATAGGGATTGGTTTTATAGGTTGTGGGGGAGGCAGTGGAAAGTTACAAAAGTTAAGTTTAGGGTGGTTTGTTGCAACTGGGAGGGGTCGTAGGATGTGGAGTCATGAGACTGGCCAAGCTGGGAGGGGGTCGTAGGGTGTGGCCTCAAGGATGTTGGCCAAGGTCAGTTACAAAGTCCCCTGGCTTCCTTAATAGAGGCCTGAATAAGAAACAATCGAAATGTCTCAGAGTTAAGTAGGTGCTCCAGGGGTTGATCATTTCTTCCTCTTTCATGATCTTACAGCCATTTCAGTTTTTCTGATTCCAGAAGGCCCTCCATAGGTGTACATGCGGTTCATGGGGGTCGCCATGCCATCCATCATGCGGTCAGATCTTACACTATTCCCTGCAACTCATTCAAGGTATAGATGATCCCAGCCTTGTTTTATGATCTTGCTGCAATTCATAGCCTATTAGTAGCTGTGTTTTTAATGCACTGGGAAATTTCTTTGTGCCAGAAGGCGCTATTTCAAGACCCAGAACTATGTTCCTCAATAGTCCAAGGAACCTCTGCTTCAGAATCATCTGGGTACTTACAACAGTGCATACTTCTTGGTCAAACCCACAGGCATATGGAATCAGAATGCAGGATGGGAGGAATCTCTACAAGTTCCCCCAGTGATAGGGATCCTCACTAATGTTTAACAACCACTGTTCCAGAGGGGTGGGCCAGCTGCCAGCATCCCTTGTGTCCTAATTGTGAGGAAGGTTCTTAACCATAGGATGTTAGTGTAAACACAAGGAAAAAAAAAAAACTTCTACTTAACCTCAGCCCATTTGAAGCAGAAAGAAACCTAAATCTGTGGTCCTGATTCTGCTGTTGCTTTAGGACCATCTCACCAGCAAACACCATGGTTCAGTCTTGAAAGGATCCCAGATGAACTGACTCACCTGGCACTGTCACTGTGTGTATGTATGTCTATTTATATGTACACACAAACACATACATTTTTCTTGTGCTTATTTAAGTTTTCATCATTCTTAATAAGGAACTATACTCAGTTCAGGGATCAGGAGTGGTAGAGAGACAAAGTGATTCATTCAAAGAATGCTTTAGATTACTACTTACTCCAAGCCCTAAGCTAGGTGCCACAGAGACAATAAATATCAGACTAACCAGACGATCTCAAGAGTATTATAGTCTAAGTGAAACCATTAACCATGTACTTAGACAATTTTAGATTCAAACTGATAAAACACCATAGGATGTATTACCTAGAGGCTTTGCAAGCTCAGAGGGAAAACTGGCTTTCAATTGGAAAAATTTGGAAAACTTCAAGAAGGTGCTAGCAATTGTGTTGAAATTTTCATATATAACGGTAATTATATATATGTTGGAGGAATAAGTACTAGCATATGAATAATTATTATTTTCACAATGTTTCTTGACACTTGGTAAAATCAGCAGAGCATCTATTTTGCTCATTTCATTCAAGTGCTCATGCTGAGTGTTAGAATCGGGGCCAGGGCAGAGAAGTACTACTTTCGGACAAAGAATATGAGTCAATTTATAAAACAAATAAAATGTTAAATGTGACTTTGGAAGTAAACTTTTAACTGCCCAATGGGTTCTTGCTGCCTACGGCACAGATAAAACCAGTTCACTAAGATGATGGCATTGCAATAAAGAAAGAGCACAACTGACACGAGGTCAGCTACGCCACATAGGAGACAGAGTTAGTGAAATCAACCTTTCCAGAAATTTAGAGGCTGGGTTTTTTCAAGGATAGCTTGGCAGGCCACAGAGTCTGCTTCTGGGTGAGGCCACAGGACCTGTTGGTGGATCTGGGTGGAGCATGGGTTGCCAGAAATGCAAAAACTTCAAAAGACATCTCAAAAGGCCAATCTTAGGCTGGGTGCAGTGGCTCACCCCTGTAATCCAAGGACTCTGGGAGGCCAAGGTGAGTGGATCACTTGAGAACAGGAATTCAAGATTAGCCTGGCCAACATGGCAAAACCCCATCTCTATTAAAAATACAAAAATTAATGTGGTGTGGTGGCAGGCGCCTGTAATCCCAGCTACTTGGGGGACTGAGGTAGGAGTAACTCTTGAACCCAGGAAGTGGAAGTTGCAGTGAGACAAGATCATACCACTGCACTCCAACCTGGGTGACAGAGTGAGAGTCTGTCTCAAAAAAAAGAGGCCAATCTTAGATTTTACAGTAGTGGTGTTATCCACAGGAGTAATTGGGGAAGTTGTAAATCTTGTCACCTCCAGATAATAGCTGGTAACCATTTTCCTCTACACTTTAGCAGAATTCTGGCTCTTCATCCTCCTAGCCTGGTGGTCTTTCATTAGCTTTACAAAAGTGGTTTAGTTTTGGGGAAGGGTTATTATCATTTAAACTATAAAGGAAATGTCTCCCAAAGTTAGCTTGGACTAAGTCTAGTAATAATTAAGGGCAGTTTACAGGTTAAAGGCAAGATGAGAGTTGGTTAGATCAAGATCTCTTTCACTGTCATAATTTCCTCACTGTTACAATTTTTGCAAAGGCAAAATTTAAAACTGAAAGATCAGAGCAAAGACATAGGGGCTTGGGGTTTTACAACATAAGAATTGGTAATATAGTTGATTTGATGAAAGAATTATCAACCAAGCAGTATAAGCACAATACTGACCAAGTGTGGAGGAGTATTGAGCTAAGAAATAATATTGCAGTAAGAGGAGAGGAAAATCTATGGAGAAAGTACAATTTGCTATCTCTTATTACACTAAAAATATGCCTTGCTACCTGAGTAAGAATGCACATACTTTCTTATTAAAAATATCTTTGTCATATGATTGCCTATTACTGTTTGAATCATAACTTCCATTGCTGCTTTCATTCAAGAGAAGCCATTAAACTCACATACTCCCTGAATGTGCCCAGTGTGTGAAAGCTTTAATTAAATCTACAAGTAGAGCCTTAAAAGAACAAGAATCAAATTAATTGCAACATGGGCCATGCATTTGTCTCTCTGACAGTCCCTGTGCTTTGGAGAAAAGGCAATCTGTGCACCCTTATCTGAATTAGTAAACTCAATATCACTTGCCATTAGCATGGCTGGTTGCTGCCATGTGTCTTCTGGCTGACACTGTTTACATGCTAATGCCCTCACAAATAGAGTCTGTTCCAACTGGTTTACCATAGGATTCCGTAGCACCAAGTCCAGGAGGTGGAATATGCTGTCTTCTGCTTTCTGCATCACTGGCTTCTGTGAGTTCTTCCCCTAGATTGAGCTTCGTAATTAGACTGCAGACTAATTAAGGAAAACTCAGCACATGCAAATAGAGCAAAAGGATTTGCCACTAATTATGGTTTTTATGCCATAGCCAAGAAAAATTAATTTGTAATATTATTACTCAGCTTTTCAGTGACCTGCAGTAGTCTAAAATAAGGGAGTGATGTTTGTGTTTAAGGAAGACTTCTGCAACTTTAGTGAATAAATATTCACCCCATGAGGAAATTAGAGGTCAAAGCTGTATATTTGAAGTATTAGACAAAAAAGACTCCAAAATTCCTGTAGAAGCTTCAGTGTATAATTATTTTGTTTTTATTTTTGTTTTATTTCCAGAAGGTACTGCTTTCTAATATGTCAATGCTATAATATAATCACACCGGCAATCTATAAATACTCACTTCCCAACTTTCAGCATTTAAATGGGAGTTTAATTCAGCAGTATATAATTTTCTTGTTTTAAAGTCTTCACCTATGAATCCCTTAGGCCAAATGTTTAAAGCTAATGAAGTGTAGCTGGTTATGTTCTGCTTATATGAGCGAAATAGCCCGAAGCAGGGTGGCCTGGCTCAGTGTGCTGAGTCCAATAGGCATCTTGAAGGTAATTTTGTTGGTTGCACATAGTTTAGAATTATAACAAGGATACTGCCTTGAAACATTACATGTTTTAGCATGAGAATTATCTCACAGGTGGAGAATTAGGTTTCTCGCTGAAAATGTAGATTTATTTATGAACTATCTGCCCCATGCTCCTGTGTTTTCTGACTTGTTTCTCATTCCTTAGATGTTGAAGCCTAAAGAACAAGTGTGTGCCCTTCTTAGGACTAAAAAGTGGTTTAGAAATCAGCATTTAAAGAGTTAAAGGTTTTGCATGCTAATTGAGAGAAGCAATATTCCCCGAAGTATTAAAAATTAAAGATTTAGTCTATCTAAGGTCAAATTGGGGAATTTAAAAATTTATGAGCTTATATTGTTAATAGTTTCCTGAGGGAAAATTCATCCAGTATTTGGAGCGATTAATGAATTGCTTGTTGTATGGCAGTGTAATAGAGAGAGTACAGTTAGACATAATATAGAAGTTATTTTTGGAAACAAGCTAACAAGGGAGGCTGTGTAATCTCTATCTACTGCAATTTCAAAAAATAGGCCGAATAGCCATCTATCATCAGTGATTTCAGAGGGATGTGCCTGGAGGCAGGGAGTTGGATCTGGTGACTTCTTAAGTCCCTTCCACATCTCTCATTCCCTTAATTATTCATCAACTACAAACACAGACAATGTGATTTTCTTTATTCACAATGTCCCTGTGTGAAAAAAATATATATATACATATGTAGGATTCAGTACTCCCATTATAGAACATTGCTATCAATTATTAAGCTTAACCCAAAGAGCTTTGTCTGTTAACAAAGAGAACCAAAGTGCACATTATACCCAACAAGATGGCAATTTGTGATGTATTTTGAACGTTCACATGACTTGCAGGAGAGGTTGGAAGAAAGGTCACAGGAAGATTAACTTCAGGTGCACCCGGCTGGTACTGAAGCAGGATTTTGCTCTGATTAGCAAAGCACTGAAGGCCAGTCAGGGAAAAAGATCAAGGTCAGTGACCTTCCGAAAGGGAAGTTAACCTCGGTAATAATAAAGGCTGCCACTCTCTCAGGACTCCAGTCTCATGCAGAGTTGATGACTAATGTCCTTCACTGTGGCTTGAAAGCCCTGTTGACAGTTTTAGTTCTGACTATTTTTGGATCAGATGGAGCAGAAATACATCTGCTTCTTTTCTTTCTTTTGACCCTCCTTTTTCTCTGCCTTTTTAAAAAATGTGCACTGATTTCTTAATTATGTCTTTACTTTTTATATATTTTTTCTATCAACACCATTTTCTCCTGCCTTTCTGAGGGGGATGTGTTTTCTTATTACTTGTTCAAATACTGATACCTTTTGGAACCAGCTCAATGACTTAACTATTTTTTAATCTTGATAAAAGTATGAGAAGCATATTCTTAGAGTCACAGTGTACACTTTCTCAACTCATCATTCAACTAGTAAAGTAAGTAGTTTCTTTAGTAATTCTTTACAGTTTCCATGTCTCTTTGTTTATTCATTCAGCACATTTTTGAGAACTTACTGTTAAAATAAAAACTTTAGACAAATTAAATTTAGCAGAGTTTAATCGAGCAAAGAATGATTCACAAATCTGGCAGCCGTTAGAACCAGAAGAGGTTCACAGAGCTCGGCTTCACAATGTGGGACAGAAGGCAGGTACAGAAAGGCTGGACTGGCTACAGCAGTGTTTCCCTTGTTTGAAACTGATCTCATTAGTTGGCCCCTGTGATTGACTGAAGCTCAACTGCTGTGATTAGCTAAGACTTGTTATACTTGTTACAAAAGTACACTGCTCTTAGCAGCGGCAAATCAGTAAGGGTCGGCAGCAACCTCAGTTCCTGCCTCCTCAGAAGAAAGAATTCAACCCAGGGACAGCTGAGCAAGGGAATGAGGCAGATTTTAGAGCAGGAGTAAGTTTATTGAAAAGCTTTAGAGCAGGAAGGAAAGTAAGTAGAGTACATTTGGAAAAGGGCCACGTAGGCAACTTGAGAAGGTCAAGTGCACGGTTTGACCTTAGACCTGGGGTTGTATATGTTGGCATGCTTCCGGGGTCTTGTGTCTCTTCTCCCCTGATTCTTCCCTTGGGATGGGCTGTGTGTATGCACAAGTGGCCTACCAGCACTTGAGAGGGGCCACATTCACAGTGTGTTTACTGGAGTTGGGCACATGCTCACTTGAGGTATTTTTCCCTTACCAGTTGAATGTTTCTAGAAGGTCACATACCAGTTAAACTCTGCCACTTTGCCTCTTAGTGCACATGCTTGAGCCCACTCGCCCAGCTCCTGAGATCTTATTTGGAAGCTGCTGATCACCAGTTTCAGGTGTTGGGTGCATGGGGTTGCTAGCTGATTTTAGCATGTGCCTAGAATTAGAATATTAATCCAAATTTTTACGTTACTCATCCTGTTGTTTCTTCTGACCTATAGCCAGAGATCATTAGTTTGTTCACAGAAATAAGCAGGGTTAGTCGAAATCACAGACTAAAACTCAAAAGAACTGATGAGACTAGAATTGAATAACAGGAGTGCCATCTTCTTGAAACATAATTTTTCTCCCTCTAGCCTCCATTTTTATTAAAAACAAAGCATGACAGGACTGATTTGTTTGCAAAATAAGCTTTAGTCTTGTTATACTTGGCCTGATTATTTGCATAAAGCACAGCAAGAATAATTATTTGCCCTATAGGCTCCTTTTAAAATTGGCTTTGATGGGCTGGGCATGGTGGCTCACGCCTGTAATCCCAGCACTTTGGGAGGCTGAGGTGGGTGGATCACTTGAGGTCAGGAGTTCGAGACCAGCCTGGCCAAGATGATGAAACCCTGTCTCTACTAAAAATACAAAAAAAAAGTAGCTGGGTGTGGTGGTATATGACTGTAATCCCAGCTACTCGGGAGGCTGAGAAGGGAGAATCTTTGAACCTAGGAGGTGGAGGTTACAGTGAGCCGAGATTGTGCCACTGCACTCTAGCCTAGGAAACAGAGAGAGACTCCTTAAAAAAATAAATGAATAAAATAAAAAATAAAATTGGCTTTGATGGACCTTTGTTCCTTCAGGATCTCAGATAAAACGTTTTAAAGCCATAAGCCCAGCTATGAGTTTGTACCATCCAATACCTGTATGAGTTGGTTAAATTCCTCTCCTCTTAAGATCCCAAGATAACTTGCTGTGCTCCTAGGCCTGTCAGAAAGTGATACTCTTTACTTACCAGAGGTCAGAAACACTGTACAAGGACTGTGTACAGAAGGTATGAGGGACTTTTATTGTCTCTACAAGTCAAATTTGATTCCTTAAAGGAAAGCGTGCCATTCCAGTCAAAGCCTTGGTAAAATAACCAGTTTCTCCAATTGTGTCCTGTTGCAAAAGAAAACAGTTTCTTACTGCACTTATGCAAATAATCTAAGTTAACTTTTTCTTGCCACAAGTTAAAAATACTCACAAATAGTTTCCAAATTCTGGATAAATCAGGTACAGAGAAACAAGCTTCAAATTTTGTTTATAGGCATATACTTTACTCAATTATTAAAAGCTCTAAATGGAAGGATTATCTCAATCTTCTATTAGTTTAGTCTATACGATTAACTCTTGATCTGCTTGATATTCATTCTTGGACTTTCTGACTTGTCCTAAATATCACTATTTTTAAACAACTGGTCATTTTACTTTAGGACAAGAATTTACCATACAATATCCTTTCTCATGTGAAATTTCTTTATAACCTACCTTACCAAAACTGCTTTACCTTTATAACCTCTGAATTAGACAAAAGTCATTTTCTTTCTGTTAGGAAGTAATGGTTTGTTCTACATGTTGCTAGTGTGAGTCCTGTGTAGGAAAAGCAAATGTGGACATTATCTACTTATTGTGACTGCTAACGTGAGCCACCTGTTGGGGTGACCTGAAAAGTTAGCATGGGGGAGCAGAACCACTGTGGCCAAGAGGAATCGTTCTGGGGGTTGGTTAGTAAGCAGAAGAGTGAAAGGGAGAAAAAACAGAAAAACATGTATGGAGATTGAACACCTGCAGCTAAATAAGGCAAGGTGTAGAGGTGCCTTACCACTGGGGAATGTATCTGAGTCATGTAGCATCAAAGTATGTTACCACTAGAGAATGTATCCAAGTCATGTGGCACCAGTTTGTTTGCAATGGCAAATCTCTAAGGATCTGCAACAGCCTCAATTCTTGCCTCCTCAGAAGAAAGAATTTGACCAAGGGGCACAAGACAGAGGGAGTGACTGAGGCAAGTTTTAGAGCACAAGTGAAAGTTTATTAAAAAAACTTTGGAGCAGGAACAAAAGGAAATAGAGCACACTTGGAAAAGGGCCAAGCAGACAACTTGAGAGAGGCAAGTGCATGGTTTGACCTTTGATTTGGTGTTTTATACACTGGCATGCTTCCAGGTCTTGCATTACTTCTCCCCTGATTCTTCCCTTGGGGTGGGCTGTTCACATGCGCATTGGCCTGCCCGCACTTGGGAGGGGCTGCATCTACAGTGTATTTACTGGGGTTGTTTGCATGTTCATTGTTCCTAGAGGAAGACCATACACCAGTTAAACCTTGCCATTTTGCCTCTTAGTGCACATGCTTAAGCCCACTTGCCCAGTTCCTGAGATCTTATTAGGAAGCTGCTGATCACCAGTTTCAGGTTTTTGCTGTCTACTGGGAGACTCCATTCCCTGTGCCAGCTATGACCAATCACTATTTTAGTGAGACATTTAACTGCTTCCTGACCATCACCTGATGGTCGCCTGCTGTTCTTGGCTTGGATTGGGGGGGGCCCTCTCTTGCCCTGCTTATGTCTGACTAGCTACCCAGTGTGACACTCCTGAGTTAGGCTTTCTGTTAGTTTACTGCTAAGTTCTGTTGTAGTTGGTTAGGAAAGAACTCAAATATGGAGGCATACTCAGGCCAAATTTAGTTTAGTTTAACTGCTGCATTCCAGACACTATTCTAGACATTGCAAATATAACCATGAACAAAACAAACAGAAATCTTTGCCCTTCTGGAGATTTGAAATCTGTGTCAGACGTTTTACTCTGAGCAATCATCAAAGAGGAAAAAGTGAGAGTTGAGAGTAATTCCATCTTTCTCCAAGTGTACTCCCGTCTTTAATTTTGGGTAGTGTTGGTTAAATTAACACTGTCTCCTAAAACCAGGCCATAAAAAGCATGGCAATTGATGGAGGCAACTTCTGAGGAGCCCACTTCAGTGGGCAGAGTGGCTTCTGCTGAGCCTATCACAGAAGGCAGTGACCTCTGGGGGATCTTACAGCCTCACTGGAAGCCTGTGTTCCTCTAGAAGTAGAGGAGCTGTCCATCCCGAGACTGAGGGGCAAAAAAGGATATGAGGCTGAACCAGACTCCATGGAGCAAATGACCAAGTACCAGAAAGCCACCTGTCTTGGGCAGCTGTTCTTCTGCCAGAGTTACTAGCATTTTCTGCTGCTTGTGAATCTTAGAAGAGTAAAATCGTTTTGTGAAATATTTCCACCCGTGATTTCTCATGACACTCAGTTAAATCAGATGAGCTGAGGGTCTCTGAGGGAAGATAAATCTGTATCAGGCTTTCCCCAGGTTAAAAGTTCAGAACCCACTTTTCCTTCATCAGTGCTGAAAAAGTTGCAAAAGAATTCTCAGTGCTTGACCCGTTAAAATATTTAGCTTTTTAATATGTAAAAAAATATCTTAAAAAAGAAAAAGTGGAACTCAAAACCCCTTCTTTAAAATATCATGGTTCAATTTTAAGGTGAAGATGAGTAGCATTTGTTGGGAGTCTGTAATTACACTCCTAAGGTGGCTCACCTTAGGAGCTAGCTGCCTTTGATGTTTTTAGTTCTTATTCTAATTTAACTAATTTTTTCCTGTGCCATTTTTGTACCATGAAAGGAAACTCCCTCATAAACCCATTATATTGTTCACTGCAGAGGGGTGTGAATATGTTTGTAGTGGCTGAATATATTCAACAATTTCTTTTTTATTTTTTTATTTTTTTTATTTTTAAAGAAAGAAAAAGAGAGAAAAAGAGAGAAAGAAAGAAAAAAAGAGAATAAAAGAAAGGGAAAAGAAGAAGAAAAGAGGGAGAGAGAATGGGAATCTTGTTCTATTGCCCAGGCTAGAATGCAGTCTAAAAATGGGTATTGAAAAGCTCTTCTATACTAATAATTGTGTTATACAACGGAGACAGGAAGGAATAAGGGAGGAAAATAACAAACAAACAGCCAACCAATATTTCATTTAAACCTATGAAATGCTATGCAATTGCTGGGGAGTGATTTACTCCCAACCATGTGGTCACTTTTAGAATAGATGTGATGTGTTACTGAGGACAATGTATGTTTTGTGAATTTGGAGTAGAGAGTTCTGTAAATGTTTATTAAGTTTACTTGTTCGAGGTCTAAGTTCAAGTCCGCGGGGTATCCTTGTTAACCTTCTGTCTCATTGATCTGTCCAATATTGACAATGTAGTGTTAAAGTCTCCCACTATTATTGTGTGCGAGTCCAAGTCTCTTTGTAAGTCACCAAGAAGTTGCCCTTTGTATCTGGGTGCCCCTATATTGGGTGCGCATAGACTTAGGATCATTAGCTCTTCCCATTACATTGATCCCTCTACTATTATACAATGTCCTTCTTATCTCTTTTGGTTTCTATTATTTTAAAGACTATTTTATCAGAGACAAGAATTACAACTCCTGCTTTTTTTTTTTTTTTTTTTTTTTTTTTGCTCTCCATTTGGTTGGCAAATCTTCCTCCATCCCTTTGTTTTGAGTCTCTGTATATCCTTGAATGTGAGATGGGTTTTTTGGAATGGCTGATACTGGTTGTTCCTTTCTGTATATAGTGCTGCTTTCAGAAGCTCTTGTAAAGCAGGCCTGGGGGTAATGAAGTCTCTGAGTACTTGCTTGTTTGTAAAAAATTTTATTTTTCCTTCACTTATGAAACTTAGTTTGGCTGGATATGAAATTCTGGGTTGAAAGTTCTTTTCTTTAAGGATGTTGAATATTGGCCCCCACTCTCTTCTGGCTTGTAGCTGCTGTGAATCTGACAGGCTTCCCCTTGTGGGTAACCTGACCTTTCTCTCTTGCTGCCCTTAATATTTTCTCCTTCATTTCAACCCTGGTGAATCTGATGATTATGTGCCTTGGGGTTGCTCTTTTTGAGGAATATCTTTGTGGTGTTCTCTGTATTACCTGGAGTTGAGTATCGCGCTGCCTTGCTAGGTTGGGAAAGTTTTCCTGGATAATATCCTGAAGAATATTTTCCAGCTTGGATTCATTCTCTTCGTCACATTCTGGTACACCTATCAAACGTAGATTAGGTCTTTTCACGTAGTCCCATATTTCTTGGAGACTTTGCTCATTCCTTTTTACCCTTTTTTCTCTAATCTTGTCTTC
This sequence comes from Ateles fusciceps, assembly GCA_036589455.1. Taxonomy (NCBI): domain Eukaryota; kingdom Metazoa; phylum Chordata; class Mammalia; order Primates; family Atelidae; genus Ateles; species Ateles fusciceps. The sequence continues at coordinate 14,054,215 of JAZHEH010001511.1, forward strand.
TCGTTTTATTTCGTTAAGTTGGTCTTCGACCTGTGAAATCCTTTCTTCTGCTTGTTCAATTCGACTGTTAAAACTTGGGCATACTTCGCAAAGTTCTCGTATTGTGTTTTTCAGCTCAATTAATTCACTTATATTCTTCTCTAAATTGTCCATTCTCATTAACATTTCGTCAAACCTTTTTTCAAGGTTCTTAGTTTCCTTGCATTGGGCTAGAACATGTTCTTTTAGCTCACAGAAGTTTCTCATTATCCACCTTCTGAAGCCTAATTCTGTTGATTCCTTGCATTCATTCTCAATCAGGCCTTGTTCAATTGGTGATGAGGAACTGCATTCCTCTGTAGGAGGTAAGGCATTCTGATTTCGGGTGTTTTCAGCCTTTTTGCGCTGGTTTCTTCCCATCTTTGTGGATTTATCTACCTGTCGTCTGTGTAATTGCTGACTTTCAGGTTAGGTCTCTGAGTGGACGTCCAGCTTGTTGGTGGTAAAGTTTTTTCTGTTTCTTTGTTTTCCTCCAGCGGACGCCCCCACCCCCCACAGAGCTGGACCTTCCCGGGTTCAGCTGTACTTGCTGTGAAACTCTCAGTCCTCAGCAGTTCCAATTGCTGTGTTTTTTTTTGTCGGGGTGGGGACCAGCATTCCCCTGTGGTGACCCACTACGCCGGCTGAAACAGCGGCGTTAAGATTCGTGGCGCCTTCTGCCCGGGAATCTCCCGGTCTGGTTCCCCCACTTCAGTCCGCTTTTCAATCAGCTGAATGGGAGTCTCTGCCTTCCCGGAGCTCCAAAACGCCAACCAAAGGGCACTCAGTCCCATATACTCCGGACTGAGAACCGCCGCGCCGGGGCGCCTGCAAAACGGCCGTGCCCACCAAAAGAGTCGCGCTGGCGACCCGTGGGGCTCCTCCGCAGGGAATCTCTTGGTCTGTGGGCAATAAAAATTCATCTGAAAGTGTGGCGTCTGCTCACTCTCTGCGCTTTCAGTGGGAGCTACAATCCTGAGCTGCTGCTGATCGGCCATCTTGGATCTCTCTCCCAACAATTTCTTTTTTATGTGATAACTGTCCTGAATTGTTATTTTTACTTATTTTATTTTTTACTTTAGCTTCAGAGGGTACATGTACAGGTTTGTTACTTGGGTATATTGCATGATACTGAGGTTTGGGCTTCCAGTAATCCCATCATCCAAGTGGCAAACATGGTATCCAATAGGTAGGTTTTCAATCCTTGCTCCCCACCCTCCCTCATCAAGAATATCATATATCCCATTTATTTTAAAATAATCGAGACATTACTCAAGCTAAACTTGAGTTCACTTTAAATATTTTTAAGCTAGAGTGACCTGTTATGAATGTCATACTAGTGATAGTACCCTTTTCTCATGCATTTATTTGTTGCTAAGCTGACTTCCAAATCAGAATTACCTAAAAGACTTTTCAGATATATAGATGTCTAGCCCACACTCTGAATTGTCCAAATGGAGAATAACCAGGAATCTTTAATTTTAGAAAGCATCATGGTTCCTACTTGCGGACCATTGTTGTACTGTACTGAAAAATACATACTGCAGCTGTAAAATTACCATGATTAAATTATAGCTTTGATCGCTTTCTTGTCTTTGGAAAGCTAATACATGTTTATTATAAAATCTTGAATCATAGAAGAAAAGTGCCAAGAAAAAAGTAAAATAATCTACCATCTTCCCCTGCCCCCAAGTTCTGGGACTGCTCTGATGACCCTCTTTTTGTATAGCATATGGACGTGCACAGGTATGTGACTGTCAGTCTGTCTCCCTATTGGAAGGAGAACAGTGCTCTATGTGTATTTCATAGCCCATTGTTTTCCACAGAGTGTGTCACAAATCTTGCCACACCAAGAGTTGTATTTAACAATGTACTATTAATAATCTCCCCCAGACTCAGCTACAGTTAAAAGTTGTAGTCACACAGTCCTTATAATTAGATAAGTTTACGTTTGTTTCAAAACTTTCTTTGTTCTCATTGTAAGTCATTGGCTTTCTCGTTTCCAAAACCTAAACAAAATAAACCATAACTTCTAAATGGATTTAAATATTAAAAGCCTTCTAAAGTAAGTCACATTTTTTTCTTGATTAAAAATATTTAATTCTTACAAGTTATTTAAATATCGCTAAATTCTGTTATGGCTCAAATCCTTATGTTTTATTTTATTTCCTAAGATGTGATGCTGTGAATTTCTTAGCAGAATTGCCATTGTTGCCCATAACATAATCAGTCGGGAGAGATAAAAAAGAGACAGGAAGGTGGTGAACTTGTGATGACATAAAGGAAGAGTATCTAAGCGTGCTGTGGTGTTTGTCCTGCAATATCTGCTTCATTTTGCCTTCAGTAGAGGTTTCCTGGGTGCTTTTTCCTCCTTTCTTTGCCCTCCTCCTTTATTCACCCTCCAGGAGCCTTGCAGGGAGCCTCATTTATCCTCAGCGGGACTGTATGCATTCAGTGCCTGTCACATTCCGGGCACCATGTTAAGCAGTGAGAGGAATAAAATAGCCGAAGTTGCCAACCTCACAAAACTCTCTGTTTTGGGGAGACTGAAAATAAACAAGCAGACAAAGGGCATTATGTGGTGTTTGCATCCTTAACCTCAGAGGTGACTTGTCCTGGGTCTACATGGATCCCGCCTGCCACTCAGGCCCCAGGCTGTCTCCAGCTCAGGAGATCTGACATAGGGCACAGGTGCCCAATTCTGGCCCATGAGTAGGAGTCCACTCTGGGTCTGTGAAGAATAACTTAGACTTCTCTGTTCTATCCCTGTCTTTCTCCTCATCTTCCAAGATACTAGAATGACCAGGTAACCACTTTGAACTCAAATTTCCCTGTACTGCATCCTCATCCTCATCCCAAAGTTTCCACCCAGGTCCACACCCACACTGCCACCCTAATCAGATCTTCTGTTCCACCTGCTCTCTCCATTTCTTTGCACAGACAAAGTATTCAAGCAGGCAAGTTCATGGACCCTTGGGTAGAGAAGAGAAGGGGAGCCTTGGCCTGAGCCCATATCATAGGCTGAGATGTGGATGTGATGCTGAGAACAAGTGACAAAGTTTTAATGACTTATTTTGCTCTAATATATACCAAGAAGCAAAGGAAGACAATTTGTCCTAATCTATAACACTGGCCTAAAGCAGAACAAATGCCTAAGCTGAACAAATATTTTTAGGAAAGAGTTATATGAGGATTTACCCTATATATTTAGGATTTATTTTTGATATTTAATCCTTTTTAGATTTTTTTCAGATCTTAAATTTTTAAAATTTGTCAGCTACATTGTCCCTTTGTCCTTCTGGTTCTCTGGTCTTAGGTCCAGGCTAGCCTCACAGATAGTGGTTGAGAGGGTCTTGCCACGGGCCTTGAATTCTAATGAACACTTTAAAAGGATACCACTTTCTTTTACCAAGTGTAATCTAACAATCTTGTTGGTTTTCTTTTTTTAAGAGTAAAAAGTTACGTGATGCAGTTTTGAGATATATTAACAGCAAACGTACTTTGCCAATAAATGGACAATGGTATATTTTACGTGCAAAGAAAGAAACACAATCCTGATTACTAATAGTTTTGTTTTTTTTAAGCTAGTTTCTATACTTCTCTTCATGGCCAAATACTTTTAAAATTTGTAGTTGACCATCTGGATGTCCATCTCTCCTGTAGGGTCCAACTCTTTGTCTTCTATGGTAAGGCTGGCCGGATATTCTTGTACCTTATGCTGTGTAGGCCACAATCCATCAGGCTCCCCAGGAGCCCCACCAGGAGTCACCACATGTTCTCCATGTTCCACACACATAAACTGAGACACAGAAGCTGACCACCTTGCCCAGGGTCCTGTGACTAGTAGGAGTGGGGTTGCGAGCCAGGCAGCGTGGTGTTTAGGCCTCAGCCCTGACCAGCCGCCTCCTGGTAGTTTTCTCTCTATCCAGATTTCTCACTACACTTTGCCATCTGGCACAGGGCCTGGGGGTGTCAGTGGCCTCAGGTGGCTCCAGGTCTGTGGCCACCATACAGGGCAGTTTGGGTTGTTCATCTCTATGACCCAGCTACGTGTGTTTTGTTAACACATAGATGTTAACATAGATGTCTCCCGGGGAGTATATGAGTTGCATAAAAACACATGTTCCTTTTTGTGAAAAATTTCTCTAGGCAGGTTTATGGAATAGAGTGTGAAAATCATGTGACCACTGGCGGCCCAGTGCCTTTACCTAAAGAGACAAGATTCCTGGGTAGCAAGAATCTACAGAGGAAAAGCAAAATAAAATACATAGGTACTGTGTTCACGTGTAAATGAGATGATCTTTTCTGTTGTTTGTTTTTCCCAACTAAGGAAAACGAAGCACAGAGCTACTTGGGATCAGACTAACATAAAACAAAAAGTAGCTAAGTACATGGCAGTTTCAGGCCTTACGTGAAATGGGCTCATTTGTAGATAAAATAATAATAATTAATCAGTGAGTACAGACATAAATAACGTGAGAAAATGAAGTGTCTCCCCATGGTGCCCCTTACCCGCTCCATAAACAGTCCCTTTCTCTGGGGGAAATCTGGTTTCTAAATTTGGAAAAGGGTATACTTACTTCTACTTGTTATTTGTTGGACATTTTGTGAAGAGATAGGAAAGGAATATTATGCAGAATATCTCATTTGTAAAGAGAGAACTCAGAAGGTTTTTAAGGATAAAAAGTATTTTGTTTTTTGTTTGTTTTTCTGTGAGCTGAGTCACCCCATCTTGATAGTCTACAACTTTTTATTTAGCTCAGTATGTTTGAGGGCTCTTTCCATGTTAACCAGGATATATTGATCTACCTCACCTTTAGACTGTGGCTTTGTATTTTAACACTCTTTTTTTGACAGAAATGTGGGCAACTGCCAGGATTTTCTTCTGCTTTGTTTCTGCTTTCACAGCAACAGTTGCCCTGCACACTCTGTGCGTGGCTCTCAGAGTTGTTCTCCTGGGCCAGCTCTCACCTCTTTTTCACATAGCACTAAGATTTGAATCAAGGCTGAGAGACCCTACCATGTGTGTCCAACCACTATGTTGCACTCATGTGTCAGGCACAGTGCAGGGCGACATGGGGGAAACTGAGGCAGAGGCATTCCTGCCCTTCTAGGCCTTACATTTGAGTTTCAAAGACAGTTACTAATAAAATAATCACAAAAATAAATGGACAATGCACTGTGACACAGATAACAGAGGAGTGGAGTGCGTAGTTCTACTGGCAACCTTATAAGAGAGAGATTGACTTAGAGTGGGCAAGGAGGGCCTCCCTTGGGAAGACTTTTTTTTTTTTTTTTTTTTTTTAGATAAAGTCTCGCTCTGTTGCCTAGGCTGGAGTGCAGTGGCATGATCTTGGCTCATTACAACCTCCATCTCCCAGATAAAACCAATTCTCATCTCTCAGACTCCCGAGTAGTTGGGATTACAGGCACCTGCCACCACACTGAGCAAATTTTTGCACTTTTAGCAGAGAAGGGGTCTCACCATGTTGGCCAGGCTGGTCTCGAACTCCTGGCCTCAAGTGATCCACCCTCCTGGTCTCCCAAAGTCCTGGGATTACAGGTGTAAGGTACCGTGCCCAACCAAGGGATTTGCATAATAGCTACAGGTGGCAAGGAGTTAATGAGATGAACTGGGAGGTGGAGCATTCTGAGCTGTGGAAGCAACATCTGTGTTGGTTCTGTGGTGGGAGGGAATATGGTGCAGATAGGGGCTGTAGCAAGGCCAACAAGAGAACAGCCACTGGTAGAGGGGCAGAGCCTGGTGGGCAAAGGGCTGGCAGACGTGGGCTGGCCCTGGACTGCCTAATGTCTTTAGGTCAGGTGGAAGACTTTCCATGCCATCTTGAGTGGAGTAGAAACCTCCATTGTGTTTTAAGTCAGGGCAAGATGTGATCAGATTTGTGTTCAAAGTGCTCTGTGTTAACAGTGTGGACAGCATGGAGACCAGTATGGCTTCAGAGAGATCAGCAGGGAAACAATAGCAAGAGTAGGTGAGAGACTAGACCAGTTGACAGCAGAAGAGATGGAGGTTTAAGAGGTGAAATTAATGGGACTTGGATAGAGCCAGCTGTACAGAAGGAATGGCAGTGACAGCAACCATGGGGTCTGGAACCTTGGCCCACTGCAGAGTGTACAGGCTTTGAGTTGGCTTCATGAGATTCCCATGTTTTTTAGGAGCTGCTTTAACCTTGAAGACCAGCTCCACTGGGCACATCGTAATCCATCTTGCTCATTCCATTTGCCTTTTGGAGATTGGTATGCAGATGGCAACTGCAAATGCTTACATTAAACACCATATTTTTTTCTGTTTCTTTCCAGTCATTCTTAAAAACATGCAAGCTTTTCATTCCATGAGCTAAAAATATATTTCGTTCCATAAACAGAAGAAACTCTGTCAGAAATTGTAGGTTCCTAAATCTCACAAATGAATTAAACTTACATTAATTGTTTCTCAGATACTACTGGAGAGGCAGAAAGGAAATGTTCAGTAGCATCTCATTTTTGAAAGGTAAAACAACAAAAAAACCCAGAAGCATGTAGTTCAGCATAAAGCTAACCATGGTTGTGTGTAAAATTTGAATATCAGGTAGTCAGAAGAAAGGCCACTCCTGTACTGTGGACAAAGGATGTACATAGGTGAAACCTTTAGTCCTTCCCTGTGGCAGCAGCCGACATTTTGCTACATTCTACAATACTGAACCAACCCATAATTTTGAAGCAAATTCTCTGGGAAATATCTAAGTGAATAATGCTGCTCTATGATGAAGCACAGACCGAACGCTTCCTGTATGTAACAGGTGGTGCATTACCATGATGTCCAAGAAAAATGTCCATCTGAACTCCTCGTCCCATGTTGTGACAGGACGCACATAGAGCTCAGGCTCAGGCCTGCTGCCTACACCCAGCCCTGGAAAGATGATGACCAAGTAATGCCCTGCTCATTTAAATTTGCTAAGCAGCAAATGACTTATTGGCGAAGACCATCAATTTGATGGTTTTATTGTAAAATTTTTGTTAGTTTCACTGTAACTTGATTAATGCGAAAAATATAATTGTCTTAAAATGAGGGGCTGTGCTTCAGAAGAACCTAAAGAGGTTTGTGTGTGTGTGTTAGGGGTAAGGAAGTTATGTTTAATACAGAGATCCAGAATCCACTGCAGACCTAAGACCTACCTGGCATCACCAGGGATGATGTAAAAGCATGTGTATTTGAAATTTTATGGTATTAATAAAAGTTATAAGCCACTGGATCATTGAGATAACAGTGGCCACATTCAACCAGTTTTTCAGAAAATGCCTTTCCAAAGATGGCTGGGTGTAAAGATATTTTTATATGTTTTTCATTCATGGATCTCAGTGTTGAAGCTGGGCATGTGGCTCACACCTACAATCCTAGCATTTTGGGGGGCTGTGGCAGGGAGATCACCTGAGCCCAGGAGTTCACAGCCTGGGCAACATGACAAAACCCCATCTCTGCAAAAAATGAATTAGCCAGGCATGGTTATGTGCACCTGTGGTCCCAGCTACTGAGAAGGCTGAGGCAGGATCACTTAAGCCTCAGGCTGAAGCTTCAGTGAGCCATGCTGACACCACTATAGTCCAGTCTGGGTGAGAGCAAGACTCTGTCTCCAGAAAAAAAAAGTCTCAGGTTTGAAAGGTAAATGAAGAAAACGTTACCTGTTTTTGGAGAGATCAGCTCACAGGGGGTTCTGCTACTTCTGAGTGGTCAGGGGAAGGGCATACTGATGTCCTCTGTTCACTCTGCATCTCCATGGACAGCTGCTTTGTCAGCCTGTTCCACCTTATAAAAGCAAAAATGTTCCCACTGCTAATTAAGCCTATTTTATTTTAGCCTCAGCCCAAAGTGAAAATAATGCCTTAGACAGTTAGGGGGATGATTTATCAATGCCTGAATTGGCATCCTTCAGAGCTGATATGTGAGGTCTTTATTAATTTATTCCCTTGTGGTGGAGTGCAGGGGAAGATGGCTTACCTGTTGAGGAGCCTGGGGTTGGCACTGCCCATAGGTCTCCATCCTCAGCTGGCCTGGTATATCCAGGGAAGACTTCCATCTGGGATACCTGAGTGACTGCTGGGTTACCCATCACCAGAGATGTTAAGGAACCCTCTTTTAAGATCCAACAAGATAGTGTTTGTAAATTTATTTTATTGACATATAATTTGTTTGCATTTAAAATTCTTAGGAATATAACAATCTTTCTCTGCAGCCACTTTTTTTACTTTATTTGATTATAAATTAAAATAAACAATGCTATATTTTAAATGTATATTCAGGCCAGGAGCAGTGGCTCATGCCTGTAATCCCAGCACTTTGGGAGGCCAAGGAGGGAGGATCACAAGGTCAGGAGTTCAAGAACAGCCTGGCCAACATGGTGAAATTGGTCTCTACTAAAAATACAAAAATTAGCTGGGCATGGATGCATGTGCCTGTAATCCCAACTACTCATGAAGCTGAGGCAGGAGAATTACTTGAACTGAGACCCAGTAGACAGAGGTTGCAGTGAGCTGAGATCGTGCTACTGTACTCCAGTCTGGGCTACAGAATGAGATTCCGTCTCAAAAACAAACAAACAAACAAAAACCAGAAAACAGCATTTTCAGTGTCAACTCTGTAAGACTGAGTTATCTTTTTTACTTTCTCTTTTTAAATTGTTTAAATAATATATAACAACTATATATATTTATGATGTACAATATGATGTTTTGATATATGTATGCATTGTGCAATGGCTAAATCAAGCTAATTATGCTTATTTTTGTGATGAGAACACTTAAAATCTACTCTCATCAGTTTTCAAATATACAGTATAGTGTTTTAGCTAAAGTCACCATGATGTATCATAAATCTCTTGAAATTATTCCTAACAAATTTTGTGTCCTTTGACCAACATCATTCCAACCTCCCTCCCCACGCAGCCTCTGGTAACCACCTGTCTTCTCCCTGCTTCTGTGAGCTTGGGTTTTTCAGATTCCACATATACGTGAGGTCATGAGGCATTTGTCTTTCTATGCCTGTCTTCACTTAGCATGATGTCCTCTTAAGTTCAACCAAATTGCCACAGATGGCAGGATTTCATTTCGTTTATCCCATCTTTCTAAACGATAGCACAGTTACACTGCTAACATCACTTTTTGAGTGGTTGTTCTAGCCTTCCTTCCCTTTCCGAAAGACAGAGATGATACAATGTGTTCAAGAATCAGTGACTAAATTAATTTATTTGAATATTTTATGTTTTACCTCACCCTGTTTGGAAATATAAGTCTATGTTCTGTTTATCTGTAGTAATTTCATATAAAATATAGTTAATTGAATAGGTAAGTTAGGTTTCAAATACATACATAAATTAGATTTCAAAGCATAAATGTTAAAAGTAATATACAAGATGATGGTTTTATTGAGTGAAGATAGTTGCAATTCAGAGACTATATGTGGGGAAATAAATAAAAAATGACTTTGTCATGGCTAGTTTATTTCCTGACATTATAACGAGTCTGAATTTCCTCTTAATGAAAAAAATTGTGTGTTGGGGAGGAGTGAATGTCAGGTGGGATAGGTCATACCTTAGCAGTTACAGACTTGCATAGAGAAGATTAATTAATATCAGCTGGAAGCCTGCTGCCTACTAAGGACACAGTTGGGAAATGGGGTGAGCCTCTGGAGAAGTCTGCCCAAGAAGGAGTCACCAGGAAGAAGAGGTTGGGGGAAATGGGGAGGGGCACAGAGTAGGAAAGGGAAACTGTAAGTTAGCAGGGTTGGTGAGAGAAGCTGCAGTCACACAGAGCCTGTATTATGACCTTGCCCAGCCAGCCTGGGATACCCACCCTGAGTTGCCTGTGGCCCCAGCCTTGGTAACATGCCCCTGCAAACTCTTACTGTGGGCCATATCATTTGATACTTAGTTTAAGGCAGAGGGTGGCAGAACACAGATGGGTCTGAGGGGCCTCGGGAGCACACACTAGAGTGTAGCAAGGCTACGGAAGAGTCAGGGAAGGACTTCTCTGAACAAGAGTGGGCTGATTTCCAGAGAGGGTGACATGCAGGAAAAACATCTCTTCCTCATACAAAGAGACCAGCTAAGAAATGTGGAAGAGACAAGGGACTAGGAAGCTACCATGCTGAGAAGGCCTGAGAAATACAAGGTGCAAATGACTGTACATGGAGCCATGCCTTTTGTGTAACGAAAAGGGGGTATGAGTAAATGTATGTGTATGTCTGTCACCTATGTCACACAAATGTGTGTGCACACACATCCCCCCCAAACACACCCCCCAAAAGGATAAACCCAAAACAATGGAAAATGGTTGCCTATGGGGATGGGTGGGCAGGGGAGTGGGGGAGGAGGGAATAAAGGCAAGAGGTGCACAGGAGACTTCTCTGACTATATTTTTTAATACAGTTTTGACTTTAAAACCAAATATTTTTCATATCCCAGAAATAAATAAAAAATATGAAACAAGCTCACTCTCAGATTGTATACAGATGGAAACAGACGAATCTGACTATGTAGCAAATTGACAGTATTACCAACCTAGAGGGGAAAAAAAGATTTCAGGTAACTTCTGAAGAAATCTCATTTTCTATATATTCTTGCAGGATATAGTCTAAGGACAAAAAACTAAAACGAAATCTTAAACTTTATTTAGATTTATTTTGTTAATAATATTGATGTTATTGTTCTAAAATTATTTTACATATAGTAGGACTAATTAAGCCAATATATTAATGTAATTAAGAATCTAAATTATCATTGTAAGAAAAGGAGATGCAAATACTTTGTTTAAAAGTAAGGAAAATCTCTGTAATATTAAATTTGAACTGGAAATAGTACAAATCATATCAACATTGTCATTATTTAAATATATATATATCCACATACATATTCTCAGCTTTATTCATGGGAATGAGCTAGAAGCTATGAAACTTGAGTAGCAGTGAGCATATACTGCACCTAGATCTTGCTTTCTAAATACCGTGTTCCAATAAAAGAAACCAGGACTTCTGAAGAAATTGCTAATGAATTTTAGATTTAGGTCAGGGATAAACCAGTTGAACCTACAACATTTTATGCCAGAAATTAAGGTTGTGTGCAAAGACTAATGAGATTTTGTCAAAAGGACACAAGAGCCTGCATGAAAGGGCTCCCACAGGCCAAATTTGGGACAATTTGATCACCCAAAGAATAATGACAGGAATCGATTATAACACATTGAATTTTTTAAATAAATGTATGTATCTATGGTACACTTTACAAAATCAAAAATGCTAAAAATAAATAGAAGGAATGGGGGATGTTTTTCCTACAGCATACTGTAATGCCAGGAAATAAATGTAGAAATGATAAGATTAGAAAATGACTATTTTGCTAAAGCCCAATATAAGATCTAATGATAAGAATTGTCAGTGTTTGCCAAAATGACCAGGTAAGAGAAATTCTGGGAGTCAGAATATTCACATGACCTTCAAGTGTCACCTATAGATTACTTAATTATCTTATTTATGATGGAAAACTGAGCCTTAACAACAAATAGAAGAATCTGGTAGTCAACACCTTGCTCAAATTTAGCAAAGCCAGTAGTGATACAGTTTCATGTTATGTCCTTGATTGTGGATGTAGGATAAGAAAAAGCAGCTACAGAAGGCATGGGGGGTGGGGAGCGCCAGTTGGGTATATTGAATGTAGGCTTCCCATTAAATGATATTGTGGAATTATCATTTTTCTTAGTTGTTGATAACGTTATTGTGGTTATATAGAAGATCCATGCTGAAGTCATATTTAAGGATAGAAATAATATCTACAACTAAGTTGCAAGTGGTTAGGGGAAATTCTATGTAAGATATAAATAGAGAAATATCAAGAAAGAGCAAGAGAAAGCCAATGTTAACAACTGCTGGAACCAGGCAAAGGGTACTCAGGTGCGTATTGTACTGATCCTTTGCCTGAACTGTGGGAGGGGAGGATGTTCAGCATGAGAAGTTGTGTTGAAGAAAGCTATCAAGAAGCAGTAATAGAGCTGCTTTTCTCTTCCAGGTGCTTACAAATTGATTATGTGTGATTTTTACTCTTCTTTCCAATTTTATACTTTCTAGTATAAAAGTCAACAAAATGTATGTAACTCCCAGAGCCCTTTAAAATATATGATTAAATGACACCATAACGGTTTTCTTCCCCCAGTGAGCTATGGTCAGCTATAATGAGCATCAGCTGTCCTGCAACCTGTGGCCAGATGCCCTCCCCCACAGGGGCCTCTTGTGCAGACTCAGGGAGCTCGCGTCACCTGGGCCCAACATGTGTGGAGCAGAGAGCAGAGGAGAGTAGTGAGAGCACAGCTGGCAGCCTTCTGCTTTGATTAAGATGCAGAAAGTGTTGAGGGATCCAGGGCTTCCTGGCTTAGAGTGAGTGTGGGCCACAGGCCAAGGCTTAAAGAGAAAGAGTTGCCTCTGTCTCCATTCCAAGCACAGTGGCTGTAGGGACAGCCCCCAGGCCACTCTGCTATGTGTCGCTGAACCTTGGCCTGTCTTATTAAAGTACTGTGGGTTTTCCAAATTGTTCAGACACACTGGGTCTTCAATTTCCGGCATGGATGCCGTATTAAGAAAAGCACCAGGCCATATTAATCTGACATGGCTGGTTTGTATTGACGTTGACTGTTTTATCTTAGTTACGCTCTGTAATGTCACACTCCTACAAAGATGCTCCTTGTCACACAGGGGACCTTGAGAGGCCACTGTGAAACCAAATTTTCTTTCCAGTCATCTGTCCTGTAATTGTTTCCCCCTTATTTTATGTATCTAAACACCACAGTTTAAAATATGTTTAGAATCTTTAATTTGGTACTAAAACTTTAATGCCATCTCCTCTTCTTAGCGTTTCTGTCTTCATCCCAATCATCTCCCTTGGCAGCTTGACTGTTTGAAAAGCTAGTTGTATTTATAATGGTTTTATAGTAAATGTGTTAACTTACGATAGCTGAGAAGACTGGTTATTTTAGCCAAATGAGTTTTGAGATTGGTGGGAAACAAATTATGGGCGAGGTACTCAAAACAAGAGCTGACATGTGGAAAACATGCATTATAATACTGTCACTAGAAAGTGATGGATCTGTCACTAGAAAGACCAGTCTGTGGAAAGTTGTCCATAGAGTAGCGCTGTATTCAGAACTCCGTACGAGGACTGAGGGGGGTGCCCTGAAATCCACCCTGGAAACAGGCAGGCTCCATTATGATAGGAACTCCTGCTCCATCCATGGTAGCTGTGGGTGCTCATTCATTAGGCCTCACTGATGTGAGTGCAGCATCAGAGTGATTTATGGCTTAGGCAGTCTGGAAATAACAGGAACAGCAAATAGCACAGCCATGGCTATATTCATCCAACATGTCCTGTCTGTTCAAAGGAAATGTAGAAATCTGTTTCTTAATGACATTTTTGTGCTGCTTTTTTATTTTTCTTGCTTCTGAAATACTGCATTGTTCAGTACTCCTGTTTGAGAATGTCATGCACTTAGAGTGATATAGTGTTAGTCAGCCCAAGACTTGGTGGTTATCTCTGTTTTGTCAGATTTGAGCTGCAATTGCCTGTTTTACTATTTGTAAGGATTGGGCATACAAATCTTTCTTCTCAGGCGTTAAAGAAGGCTCTCCTGAGAAACTGCCTCCCCAGCACCTGAGGGCCCCACTGCCCCAAGACAGAACCCTGCATGCAAACAACATTCACCTTGAGGACAACATTCTGCATAGAAACCTCTCAAGACTGTGGTATTGTCATCCACACTTTGGCCAGGAGTACTGGGAAAGTAGCCAGGGTGGAATTAAGTCAAAATTGTCAAAATTCTCAGCTCTTAGAGAAGTTTAAAAAAAAAAAATGTTCTGGGAAAGCCAGTTACGAAGGCCTTTCATAAGGCTTTCAGTGGCTACCTCTAACCTCTGGCCTAAGTATATATTTGCTTGGTGGTTCCATCTCACATGAAATTAGTATAAGGTGAACACAGAGACGGCTGCCTTTAACAAGGCTTCGCAACTGTTAGGATGGATGGGTGGAGAGACTCAGCCCACACCACCATTTTGAAAGAGTTAGGGAACAGTAAAAAAGAAATATAAAATCCTACTGCAAGGTCTCTACAAAGAGAGCACTATTCCTTTATGGAGTAGTCAAAGATATGGAGTCAACCTATGCATCAGTGGACGATTGTATAAAGAAAGTATGGTATCTGTACACCATGGGATACTATGTAGCCATTAAAGAATGAAAGAAGTCACATCTTTGCAGCAGCCTGAAGGAACTAGAGGCCGTTATCTTTAGTGAAACAACTCAGACACACAAAGTCAAATACCAGGTGTTCTCACTTATAAGTGGGAGCTAAATACTGTGTACATGTGGGCATAGAGGGTGGGATAATAGACATTGGAGACTCCAGTTAGTGGAAGAGTGGGAGTCAGGTGAAGGAGAAATTCCTTAATGGGTACAATGTACACTGTTTGGGTGATGGTTACACTGAAAGCCCATACTTTCCCACTATGCAGTATACCCATGTAACAAAAATGCACCTATACCCTTAAATGTTACGTGAATTAAAAATAAAGACAAAAAAATCAATCCTCATATATTATGAGAAAAAATTGAAAAGAATACATTTGACTCCTTACCTAAACTTAGGTAAAATTCATGCTACTAGTTGGTATTCCTTTCCACTCAAGCACTCTGAGCAGCTGGCTGGTGGTGACAATCTTTCAGAAAGGCCTTAAAGAACTAAAATTACTGAGCATCTGCTTCTATCAAATGAGCCATCCCCTAGAGTGTGAACCACAGTTTGGCTTGGAGGTAGCTGGCGGTGAGGAAGTTTTGTGGGATTTTCTTGCATCAGCATTTCTTAAGAACTCTGGGATTGGGGCCTGTCACCTTAATCCCTTTCAGAAGTTCCAAGGTAAGCCTGCCTTAGGCTGCCTTAGGTTAAGAGAAGGTCGTCACTACAGATACAACAAGAGCTGTCAGATGCCTTCTTTTGTTTTCAGGTAAAGTCCTATACCTCTGTTACTTAGTGCTATTACTGTTAGAGAGATAGGAGGAGGAGAGAGTGAAATGAGCAGTGTTTACCTCCTGAAGAAAAGTGCTATGCCAACATGGAGTTGCTGTGCAGGTCACAAGGACACCAGCATACTGGTTTTGCACAATTCAGAAACTATCCTGTTTGCACATAGCATTTGCCTAAAATATTCAGCTGTCTAGGACTAGTGCCCAGTAGAGGGATTGGCAGAAAAACACTCATTTTATCTGGCTTTCAAATTATTTTTCAAATTCGACACAAACTCTGTTAAGAAAGACCATTAGATTATGTGAAAAAGCAGTTTGGAAAAACGTTTATCATTTGTAGGGACCCCAGCGCTGATGTTTCTAAATGGTGTGCAATGTTGACATGTTCCCATATGTCACGGTATGGTCCTTACTTCCCCCGTTATGAGCTTGGGTTAGAAGTCACTGTTCTTTTGAAACTTGATGTCACCTCAGAGCAGTCTGCTAGCACTTAGAAATTCAAAATTGCACGAAGTGCATGGTGGGATGTCTATCTGTATCATACCGTGGGCAAATGTCTGACTTGAAGGTATCAAACAGGCAAACTGCAGAGCCATGAAGGATGCTAAGTTTTGACTGTTTCTGGGTAGTCAGTTGGGAGTGTACTATATAGAAAGCCAAATTAATGCTCATTTCAAGCACTTCAAGGTAAAGGACGATATTTAATTCTGGTTTGTTTTGAGAGATTAGTTTATGCCCGTAAGAAGTATTCAGAAATATTTGTTGAGTATGTGAGTGAACAGCAAGGTGTTAAATAACATTGTAGTCATGGTCTTTATGAGCATTAGGCCAGTGTTCTATGTAATGAGGTGAATTATTTAAGGTTCTTATAATGTATTATTTTAGGTAAGAATGTTGCTAATTACTCAGTGCTTTTTCCTGGAAAATAGTGTGCTATACAGATTCTGTGTTACTAAGCTAAACACCTATGGAGCATTATTTATAATCACTCAATTGACTGTTACATACAAGTTTCAGTGTGGTCATCAACACTTCAATTTTTTATAGTTAAATGATAGGAAAACTAAAAAAATGTTACTTTTTATCACTTAGAATTTCATGAGTCACTAGTTTAGAACTTTCATTTCTGTTCATAGGACAAGGTTAAGAGAAACAGAATTAAGAAGTTGCTTAGGAGTAGGCTTTTCTGTTTATTGGGAGTCAGTATTGGCCATTTATAAATTTATAATGTTCCGCATTATGTTCCAGTGATGTGTTAATGCAGAGTTCATAGGATTAATCAGGCCACATGCTGTCCTGTGGCTTCACTAATATACTTCTGAGTCACATCAGCACTTTCTCTTTCACACCACACACAAAAAGCCTTACAGAGCAGTGGGCAAGCAGTCCTAACAGGCAAGTGTTCAGACGTAGTGAAAGAGAAGTTTAGTTTTTCTGTCATTGTTGCTGAGCAAGATAAGGTTCTGTAACTCTGTGATAGGAAAATAGAGCCAACACACTCTTACTGAAACTCCATGTAGGACTTCACTAGTCATTAGAAGCTCATTCCAGGAATCCCAGCCTTGAAGGGATCATGGAGAAGGTGGGATGGAGGGACCTGAGTCTGATGGGTAGAAACAGGCCACCTTGCTCTCTCCCCACCTTCTCCCGTGTGGACACTCTCCCTCTGGAATTTTTAGTAACTGGGTATCTGTTGGAAGATTAGTTCCTTTTGCTAGGCTATGAACTAGAGAGATGGTGTGCATTCATTTCACTAAAGTAAAATTTTGCCTTTTTTTGTTGTCGAGACAGGGTCTTACTCCCACCATCCTGGTTGGAGTGCTGTGGCACAAACCTGGGTCACTGCAGCCTCGACTTCCCAGGCCCAGGTGATCCTCCCACCTCAGCCTCCCAAGTAGCTGGGACCTACAGATGTGTACCACTACACCCAGTTAACTGTTGTGTTTTATTTTTGATAGAGACAGGGTTTTCCTATCTTGCCCAGGCTGGTTTCGAACTCCTAGGCTCAAGCAATCTGCCTGCTTCAGCCTCCCAAAGTGCTGTGATTGTAGACATGAGCCACCACACCTGACCAAAATTTTGCCATTTTTGGAAATTGAATCATGATTTTAAACTGAAGTTGTATCTTTTTAAAATTAAAGCCATACCTCTATATTTATAAGAAATCAGATGGAATCATCATCCCACCAGGTATTCACGGCGCTCCTGCTTGTGCTCCACTCTCTGCTCAGTGCTGGTTCTGTAGTGAGGAGAGGATCTAAACAAAAAGTAACCCAGAGGGCCACATCTGTCATTCTTAATGACAAACCAAGTGCTTTCTACCTTATCCTTTTGGCTACAACCAGTGGATTGATTGCTGCCTTATTGGCTCTGTTTATCTAGATAAGGTGGACATAACATTGACCAGTTAGACGGGCTAAGATACTGACAGCCCCCCAAAATGCTGGATTCCAGAATAAATTAAATCACTCAATCATTAAGGCGATATATTTAACTGGGCTGGCTGGGCTAATTTGTCCATGTTACCAATTATTATTGGGCAGATAAAGTCATGTAGTGATGGCACCAAAAGCCTATCTGGGGCCTGAGCCTGGAGGGGGGAGGCTGGCCGGCCCCACCCTCCTCAGACATACAGAGGACAGCTTCGGGATAAAGAGAGATCAGATCATGCCTGCTCCATCCCAGCAAGCTCGCGTTCTCTCTCCCCCCATCTGCATGATCCTCTTGATTTTCTGTATAATAATAACACTAAAATCCCTCGAGTGCTAACATTACTGTAAGTGTCAGCTATTTATGCTGTTACATGCCTTAACACATTTTAGCCTTACCACAACGCAGCGAAGGAGACACTAGTATTATCCTTATGTTATAGCCGAGGAAACTGAAGCATAGAGTTTAAGTAACTGGCGCAAGGTAACAGATGTGGTTCAGAGGATTGGGCACCCACAGCCAGGCAGTGTGACACAGAGCCTGCGCTCCTCACTCATATCCTGCTTCAGGCTTCACAGCTCTTGGGAAGAAAAAGATAGAGTTTACACCATGAATAACATTGCAAAGGGGCAGTGCACTGCATCTGCCGGTCAGCAGGGCTCTTTGATGATATAAGTAGCAGATAGCTAAGCAAAGTGAAGTTGAGGTCAGCGCAGCTCTATAACAAAAGATAGGGAATGCTCTAGATCTCCTTAAGAAAGATCTACACCACGGATTTCTGTTTCGCCTACAAATTAGTTGCCCAGAAAGATTCATCTATTATTTATTTAAGTAATACATCACAGGGACAAGATTCATTGAAGTGAAGATATTTCATTTCCAGCTGTCCTACAGGAAAACAATGAGCCCAAATAAATCCTACAAATTCTCCCTGGAGAGGGAGCAGTGATTGATTTATTTTTGCATCTGCCAATGCCTACATAGTCCAAAGAGTACATTTTGTTCCCCTCCCTTAAGAAGATTCTCTTACCTTTGTTTCATTCAGACTATATTGATGCTGTTTTTTTAAAGATTACAATGAAAAGAAATTAATACTGTATCCCAGTTTTCTGAGTCAAAGCCCCAATTCCAAACAGAAAAAAAAATCTTGTTGTTAAATAATATATGGGTATTATATGATAAATATTGATACTCATGCCCAAAAAGAGACTTTACGACTATCCCTGTACTAGATGAATGACTGGTCTACAGGCTGCAGACTATTTACAGAGCTTTGGGGAGGCTCTGAAACTCACCTTCTAGCAGTGTCCTTGGACTGAATATAAACTTCTACGGTCACAAGATCTTAAGAAGTTACAAAGTGTAGAGCAAGTTTGGGGACTTAAAAGCAGTGTGTGGGATGGCAGACGCCATTGCCCTGGTGCAGGGGCCTCTCTATGATCCCATCGCTGTGCCCCCACTGAAACCCAAGTGGACAATTTGGAGGTGGGAGGGAGTTGGGATGTGACTCAGCAGCCATGTGGGGCAAAACCAGGGTGGGGGTACAACCCTGCTGGATTAACCCAAAGGTGGGGCAAGTGACTGGCACCTAATCACAAGGCGTTTGACGCATTTGACTTGATTTCACCTGTCAGGCTCAGGGCTGACCCTGTGAGGCCTTTCCACTCCATCTAGTTGTTCTTTCTTGAGTGTCAGAGGGAGGAAGTTGGAGTCTCTGCTCCGGGAAACTGAACACACCGAAGCCCATCTGGCCTGTGCGGTGGCCCACGAAGCACAAACATTGGCGAACAGTAATCGTTAGTTCCAGTGACTACATCATTAGCATTTACAAGTGTAGTGACATCATGCAAGTTGTAGTCTTTTAACTTTAACTTTTTATTTTCAAATAATTTCAAATTCACAAAAAGTTCTAAGAATAGTACAAAAAATTGCCATATACCTTTTACCCAGATTCCCCAGTTATTAAAATTTCACATTTGTGTGTTTTTTAAAATTTCACATATGTGTGAGAAAGTAAAAAACACAATGTCTTTTTACTCCTAAATACCTGAGAGTAATTCCTGAAAAATAAAACATACATTCCTTTGCATAACTGTAATACATGGATTATAATTTTAAATAATTTAATAAAGTATATTTGTGTTACTCTAAATGGTAAGATAAGTTTTTTCTTCTATTAATTAATATGATTAATAATACTATGACATGGAGATTAGAAAAATCATGATTTAAGGCCAGACACGGTGGCTCCTGCCTGTAATCCCAGCACTTTGGGAAGCTGAGGAAGGCAGATCACTTGAGGTTAGGAGTTCGAGACCAGCCTGGCCAACACAGCAAAGCCCCGTCTCTACTAAAAATACAAAAACTAACTGGGCATGGTGGCAGGTGCCTGTAATCCCAGCTACTCGGGAGGCTGAGGCAGGAGAATTGCTCGAACCTGGGAGGCGGAGGTTGCAGTGAGCCGAGATCACGCCAATCCACCCCAACCTGGGCGACAGAGCAAGACTCTGTCTCAAAAAATAAATCAATCAATCAAGATTTAAAAACTAAAATATAATCTTTAGTCTTACATACATGTTGACGATTGTTTCTTTTCCAGGTAACCCTTTTTTTAAAATGCAAATGGCTCATTATCGCTCATGTCCTTTTAAAAACATTTATAAATGCCACACCAAAA
Organism: Ateles fusciceps; assembly: GCA_036589455.1. Lineage (NCBI taxonomy): Eukaryota > Metazoa > Chordata > Mammalia > Primates > Atelidae > Ateles > Ateles fusciceps. Next base: position 14,074,390 of record JAZHEH010001511.1, read on the forward strand.
TAGGTTATGGTGCTATTACTATATCTCTCTATTTATTAGTCTGCTCAGGCTGTCATAACAAAATGCCATAGACTGGGTGGCTTAAACAATGCACATGTGTTTTTCACAGTTCCTGAGGTCAAGAGTCTAAGACCCCAGTGCTGACCAATTTGTTTCCTGGTGAAGGCTCTCTTCCTGGTGTGTGGATGGCCACCTTCTTGCTGTGCCCTCTCATAGAAGAGAGTTCTCTTCTTCTTTAATAAGGACCCAATCCTATCAGATTAGGGCCCACCCTAAAGACTTCATTTAACTTTAACCACCTCCTAGAGACCCCATCTCTAACTATAATCACATTGAGGATAGGGATTCAACATATGAATTTTGGAGGGGCACAATTCAGTCAATAGTGCACATAGGCTGTCATTTCATTTCAACATAACTGGGGGAACACCTTCAAGCACATGATCTCTCTTTTGATGTGTTTTGCTGTTTAAAGGAGCGGTGAACTCGTGACAGATGTATTGTCATAGATTCTTCTCCTCCACATGTTTGTCGACTTCCTTTTGCTTTTCAAGTTTTTTTCCTCCTTTATACAACATAAAACAGCATTTTGGAAAACGTACTCTGAATATTAAATGCATTGTTCAAATTTTATGCTGGTGCTTGAATTTCAAGGCAAGGCATACCATGGGCTTGACCTTCATGTCTCCAGACTTGTAGAGCTTCCAGTTTCTCAGCCTAGACTGTTATAAGATCTCATACCACAGTTATTTTGAGAGCAGGGAGTGGAACACAGAGATTAGCCAGAAATCAAATCCCATTTTCTCAGCCCTCCCTTGGCAACACCTAGTGGTCACATTTTAAAATATTATACAAACCTATTCTATAGTAAATAGGCATGTTTTGAAGTGGTGCTAGAGAGAAGAGGGGCATCTCTGCCATATTCTAGTTATCATATTTCTGTTTATTCTGTGCTAAACATGGGCCCAGAGGACTGAAAAACAGTCAGTAAGCACCTCCACTTTTGCCTATGGCATCCAGAATTTTCTCCATATGCAAAAAAAAAAATGGAGAGAGGGGAGAAAGATTAAGATGTTTCTGTCTGGTTTCAGTTACATTTTTAATTCTTCTTCCCTACTTTCATTTGTCCTCTGATTTTTTTTTTTTGAATGATAAGAAATTGGCAGGTTTCTCACTGAACCACCTGTGTTTACCATACTGCTGATAATTTTTGTAAATTGTTCACCATCTCAGTTCCTTATCTCATCACAGCTTTCTATATCTTCACAGATCAAGACCATCATCCTTTTAAGTATTTTTCTCCTTGACTCTGTCTCCATTGTCCTGTTCTCTCTCATCTCCTAGGCTATTACCTTATCTTAATACAACATAATTAACACTTCATACAGAGTCAGTAGGCCTTTCTTTCTTCTATTTGCAAAGCCTCCCAGCCTAGCTTGTGGACTGATCTCCCCTGCCAGCTAGCGCACAGGTCCTCACAGGGCTCCTCTTCTTCCGTGAAGGACCTGCTAACCTCAGCTCAGGCAACGTAGGGCTATGATGGCTTTCCCATTCATCACTCCTAAAAATGAGTTTGCAGTTTAATTTATAAATATATATTTACTTGTTTACAGTGAATTAAACTGATTTACATCTGCGTAGTTACTGAATTACATAACTGAACATATCTGGGTAGCTGAGATTATTCTTGGGAAATGCAAGGAGGGACTCCCATCTGATTTAATTATATGGAACAGCTCTAGGGTTGCACCAATCTAGGCTTTTAAGGTTAACACGATATAACTGACATTCATTGAGTTCCTTGGCTGTTAAAATAACTAGAAATCAGAGAAGTATGATATAAACCACTACGGAGTGAATTTCTGGGTATGTGTTGTATTAAAAGAAAACAACGGCCAGGCACAGTGGCTCACGCCTATAATCCCAGCACTTTGGGAGGCTAAGGTGGGTGGCTCACGAGGTCAGAAGTTTGAGAACAGCCTGGCCAATATGGTGAAACCCCATCTCTACTAAAAATACACAAATTAGCTGACCGTGGTGGTGCATGCCTGTAGTCCCAGCTGCTTGGAGGCTGAGGCAGGAGAATCCCTTGAACCTGGGAGGTGGAGGTTTCAGTGAGCCAAGTTTCTGCACTCCAGCCTGTGCAACAGAGCAAGAATCCGTCTTAAAAAAAAAAAAAAGGAAAGAAAACAACACAAATTTCAGAAGTTTTTGTAGAACAACTGGGTTTTATTCTTTAAAAAGGTCAGTGTCATTAAAGGAAGAAATGTCGGGGACCGTTTTAGGTTAAAGAAACTAAAGAAACATGATGACTTAATGTGGTGCTTGATCCTTGATTCTTGAGCAAAATAAAAACTTTGAAGGATGTTATTGGAACAATTTGGAAGATGCAGATATGCATATATGTTAGATAATATTTTTGTATCAATGTTTTATTTCTTGGGAGTAATAATACTGCAGTTATATGGAAGAATTCCTTGTTCCTAGGTGATACATGGTAAAGTATTAGGGGGAAATTGTCATAATGTCTTCAGCTTTCAAATGGTTTGGCAAAATAAGTGTATATATGTATGTATGTATGTATGTAGTGTGTGAGAGAGACTACACACACACACACACACACACATAGTGAAAAATAAAAGTCACAAAGATCGATTTTTGTCATTCCTTATTTCTTCTAAGCAAGTAAAAGATAGGTTTCTAAATTAGCTTTCCTACTAATAAATAAAATATTTTTCTTATACTTTGTCAGGAAAACTAAATGGGAGAGGTAAGCATACCTAAGTCCTTCCTTGTTGAGGAGGGGGTGAAGAATACATCCTAACAATATACCAAGCAACCTCCAGAGTGACTGGTTCGGTATGTGCAGGATTCAACTAAACCACATGCTAACTGCAGGATTGTTTTCTCTGAGATTTCTTGGAAACATAAACCCAAGAAATTCAAATCACTTGATGTCAAACGATCTAAACAGAGATAGCAGACTTCAGCTATGTAGCTCTCTGGCTCATGAGCAGAATGAGGTTGGGGTGGGGGGGCAGAAATTGCACTCATTACTGAACACCTCTTCTGCCTCCAGTTTCAGCAACAGCAGCCTAGCTACCCCCAAATGTGACACTTCTTACTTGTCATCACTTACCATACTTTGGAAGGTATTTTATCCTCTTCTTTATGTGTGTGTATTCAATTGTGTGGAGAAGTGAATTGAGACAACATTTCGAAGTAAAATAGGCTTGTTTTCTTTTTAAATCCCTCTAGTCATTTAGTGAAATACTCTGGTAAGGGTTTATTATTGAAATATAAATAGAAAGAAGGTTCATTTTGAAAGCACAATGCCATCTTAGAAAAACACCAAAAGAAAGGAAAGAAAAATGAAAACTGTACCTTGATGTTAGAGCTCTGGGGGAGAAAACGGATTCTGACTTAAAGAGAGATGACAGCTGCCTCCACAAGGAGCCCCATTAGTGTAAGAAGGGAAGCCGTGTGCTAGGAGGGCCATTTTCTCCATTCTTTGCATCATTTAGGAGCGTTCAGAAATCACATTTGGACTTGATACAGAAAATGGCTGCATTGAGAGCCCTTCTTCTTAAGTAAGCCATATATGGGTAACTTAAAAAAACCCTAACACTTCCCATCAAAAAACAAATTTTTTTGAGGATTAACAGGCTCGTGTCTTCCCTCTAGTGTGTCAGGGTTTGTGATTCTTCTGGTCAGAGTGTGGAAAGAGTTTGGGCTATCAGCACATGCCATATTCTGTTTGCTTCATATGCATTTGGAGACATAAAATGATATTTTACTGGTTAAGTTTCTGCTAAGTGCTTAGATTTTCTTTATAGAGTTTCTCTTACACTGTTAAACAAAATATTGTATGGCTAAATGATTTCAGCTTATCTAGTTTGCTTGACAATTAGACAGTCGTTCTAGCCTTAGGAACAAAATATGTTCATCATAAAAAAAGTTAAGAATGTGATCTAAAGTTCAAAACTGAAATATTAAAACATTTCGTTAACAGAAAGCTTTAAAAACCATTCACTTAATATGCAAAGAAACAGTCATTTCTCACTGCTGTGAATTCTGTTTCTACACATAAAAGGAAAATATATGAAGTTTAACAATTCAATACAAAAAAAAAAAATCCTGCTATGTGAGTTCTCCAAACAAACATCCCTATTATTTCCACACACAGGTATGGCCTTAGGTTCTATTTATATGATTTCATTTTTGGAGATGTATATCACACATGCATATGGTTTTCATCACTAAAAATAAACTATACTGAGTCCTTTGGGTTTGCTTTTTGTTCCTTTATTGTGTGTTTAATTGATCACGTACTTTATAACTTTCAATATTTTGACATTTTTAGAGTTCAGCAATATGCTGTATTGCTGTAATCCACATACAGTTGTATTTGGAACGAAACGTTATGCTTGAGTTAGAAAAATAATTTGACACATCCACTACCAATAACACATGTTCAGTGGATACCATGTCTGCCAGAAATATTTCCATTTACATGCTGCTAGCTTTCATACATAATTACTTGTTCATCTCAGGACACAGTGTCAGCTTGTACTGTGTAATATAAAATAATCTTATCTAGTTGCATAATGAATTTCTGTTAACTGAGAGTTGTTTATATTTGATTGCATTTTCCCTCTTAGAGAAAATGTATTTTAGTGAGAGGAAAATTGCTAACATTTTTAAAGCCAGCGCTGATATTTTGGCATTACGGCATATTTGGAGTGCCCGGTGATTAGGACCACTGTTCTTTGGTGGCAGTGTGTGAGGCCTGTGAAATGTGGGAAATGGTTTGTAACCTAATGGATCTCGTAAGAACATATACATATTGAAAGGTGAATAATTTAAAATAAAGGATGAGGTGAGGATAATGATTGCTTTGGAGTTTAGAGTAAAGAGAGGTTAACATGGAGAAGATGCAGGAAGGTGAACAAAAAATGAAGATGCACCAAGAAGTGGCTACTGTGGCAGTGGAAGTAGAGGGAAATGCGGAGGGGAGATGAGCGGAGAGAGGAGTGCAGGCACAGAAAGACTTTATCAAGGCTGGATGTTGTAGTAAACAACAGATGACTGATGTTCCCAAAGTAATCTGTTCAAATTCACATACTTTAATAGAAAAATGGGCAAAGGACATGAACCATCCGTTTATAAAAGAGGAGACGCAGATATCAATATATGATTAAAAGCTATAGAACTTCATTAATAAGCAACAAAATGCAAATTTTCAAAGTAAAATGCTGTTTATCACATCATGTTGACAACTTTTGAAATTCAGTTAGGGTGCAGTGAAAAGGGCATCCTTGTGTATGTTCTGTTAAGAATAGAAATTGGTATAATTTTGGGGGGGAAGCAATTTATAGCTTATATTACTAGTCTTTTAAGCATGAGTCTCAGTTACTCTAATACACTTAGAATTCTTCTAAGGGAATTTCCAGATGCAGTGATTTATAGATAGGATTGATGGTCACGGGATTGTATATGACACTGAAACATTTGGGCACTACTTAAATTTCCAATGATGGCGACATGAATAAATGATGGTACACATTTCATTAAGTGTTTTTACTCATTAAAACCTATGTTTTCAGAAAAAGAATTTATGACATGGAGAAATCATGAAATAAGTGATACAGTAAAATCCAAATGTCATTTAAAATAAAAATGTATAAAAAAGACTGGATAAGAATATTCTGAAGTGTTAGCAATTCTGAATAGTAAAATAATGGTTTGTATTTTCTTAGATCATCCCTATATTTTTTAGATTTTATGCAATGAAAATGAATTATTTTTAGAAAAATTATATTAAATGTTCTTGTATTTTAACAATTTATTGAGACAGAAAATATAAATAGGTTGAGTGAAGTCCCAAAGAGAGGATTTTATCAATCGATAAATGCCAGTGTTATTCCTGGACCAGCAATGAAGTTGCTGAATAAAAAAGTATGTTTGGCCAGACATGGTGGCTCACGCCTATAGTCCCAGCACTTTGGGAGGCCGAGGCGGGCAGACCACCTGAGGTTGGGAGTTTGAGACCAGCCTGACCAACATGGAGAAACCCTGTCTACTAAAAATATAAAAAATTAGCCGGATGTGGTGGCACATGCCTGTAATCCCAGCTACTTGGGAGGCTGAGGCAGGAGAATGGCTTGAACCTGGGAGGCGGAGGTTATGTGGTGAGCCCAGATCACACCATTGCTCTCCAGCCTGGGCAACAAGAGTGAAACTCTGTATCAAAAGAAAAAAAAAAGTATATGTTTGTGTGTGTTGGTATGTTGTAAAGCTAGGAAAAATGTTTGGCAGTTTGAGAGAAATGTGTTTGCCAACAAATATTCAGAAATTAGGTGTTATTTAAAAAAAAAATAAAACTTTAAGCATTCATTATAGTAGGAGAAACAGGAAGTGCTGAGGTCAGAGGAAATGAGCTGAGTCTAGAACCTCGGGGGAGCAACAAACGATGAGCCTGGTCAGCACTGTAACCATAAGCCGAGCTCTTTCACATTCCTGCAGGCCTTGACCTGGTGCGTGCCCTCCTGTGCAACCATGTCACTTGTGCACAGTTCATTTCAGTACACGCGAGCTATCTAAATCCCACAATAAACACCCTCACTATGGCTGCTGCACAGGTACATGCTGAATATGTATCTCTTCATTCATTTAACAGATTCCAAATGAGCAGCTATGATAAGCCAGGCAAGGTTCTAAGGTTTGGAGAACAAAATTCACAAAATCTCTCTCTTATAGAGCTTGCTTTCTGATGGGAGGAGAGAGAATGTAATGAAAATAAGTAGCTTATTTGTACTGTGGAGAAAAATAAAGCTGGGAAGCTAGATAGGGAGTGGGGTAAGTGAGACTTGTAAGTAGAGTGGACAGGCAAGGCCTTTTTTTTTTTTTTTTTTTCTCCCAAGACAGGGTCTCACTCTTTCACCTAGGCTTAAGTGCAGTGGTGCCATCATAGCTCTCTGCAGCCTTGAACTCCTGGACTCAGGTGATCCTCCCACCTCAGCCTCCTGAGTTGTGACCACAGGTGCAAGTTACCACCCTCAGCTAATTTTTTAAAAAGTTTTTATAGTGACAGAATCTCACTATGTTTCCCAGGCAGGTCTAGAGCTCCCAGCCACAGGTGATCCTCCCACGTTGGCCTCCCAGTATGCTGGGATTATGGGTGTGAATCACTGCACCTTGCCAAGGCCTTACTTTTGAGCACATGATTCATAAAGAGCAAGGAAGTCCTGAAGACATCAGGGGAAAGAAATTTGAGGCAGAGGGAGCAGACGGCAGTGGTGGGTACAGGAGAGCATGAGACGAGATCATGAGCATGCGTGCTGTGGGAGGGGGACAGCAAGGAGTCCGCGTGGCTGGAGCAGGATAAGCAGGGGAAGCAGTGTTGGCAGTTTAGGTCCAGGCTGGTGGGGAAGCCAGTGAAGTCAGATAGGGCATAGGGGCTGTTGTAAAAGGCTGTAGCTTTTATTCTGAGTGCAGTGGAATCCTGTTGGAAGGTTTTGAAAAAGGAGTTACATAGTCTGCTTTCTACTGCAGAACAGAAGCGTTTTCTGTACTTGTCTCCAGTTCCTTTTAGAGGACTACTAAGTATGGTTACTGTGTTAAGAATAGACCAAGAGATGGCAACGGAGGACACAAGGACACAAAACAGGAGGCTGTGCCGACAGCTCAGGTGGCTGGTCCTGAGTGTTAGCAGGGTAGAGATGGGCGGATTTCAGATGTATTTTCAAGGAACCCAACAGGGTTTGCTGATAGATTAAAGTGTCAAGAAAAAAATCAAGGATGTCTCTGAGGTTTTCAGCCTGAGCAACTAGAAAGATGGATTTGTCATTTTCTGAGAAGGAAACTGTAGGAAAATGAAGTCCAGGTGGGAGACAAGGATAAATTAAGAATTCAGGATTTGTTTGGGGGACTGAGAAATTTGAAATGTCTCTTTGACATCTGTGATGGATTTAATTGTGTCCCTCCCCCAAAAACTGTTGAAATCCTAACCCCCAGGACCTCCGAAAGGGACCTCATTTGGAAATAAGTCTTTAGGGAAATAATCAAATTAAAACGAGACAATTAGGGTAGACCCTAATTCAATATTTTATAAGGACAGGAACAGAAAACCAAACACCACATGTTGTCACTCATAAGTGGGAGTTGAACAATGAGAACACATGGACACAGGGAGGGGAGCAACATACACTGAGGCCTGAAAGGGGGTGGGGGGCAAGGGGAGGGGAGAGCATTAGGACAAATACCTAATTTATGCAGGGCTTAAAACCTAGATGACAGGTTGATAGGTGCAGCAAACCACCATGGCACATGTATATCTATGTAACAAACCTAAACATTCTGGGCACTCGGGTGTGGTGGCTCATGCCTATAATCCCAGCACTTTGGGAGGCTGAGGTGGGCAGATCATTTGAGACCAGGAGTTCAAGACCAGCCTGCCAACATGGCAAAATCCTGTCTCTACTAAAAATACAAAAATTACCTGGATGTGGTGGCAGGTACCTGTAATCCCAGCTACTCAGGAGGCTGAGGCACAAGAATCTATTGAACGCAGGAGGTGGAGGTTGCAGTGAACAGAGATTGTGCCACTGCACTCCAGTGTGAGTGACAGAGTGAGACTCTGCCTCAAAAAAAAAGGGGGGGGGGAATTTGGACACAGTCATGTAGATTGGGGAGAGAATGTGAAGGGACACAGGGAGAAGGCTGTGGGAGGACAGAGGCAGAGATTGGAGGGCTCCTGCCACAACCCAAGAAACATCTGGGCCACCAGAAGCTAGAGGAGCAAGTAAGGGTCCTTCCCGTACAGATTTCAGAGGGAGCACGGCCCTATCAGCATCTGGATTTTGGATTTCTGGCCTCTAGAATTGTGAGATAATAAATTTCTCTTGTTCTGATCCACCCAATTTAGGGTACTTTTTATAGCAGCCCTAGGAAACTAGCATAGAATCCAAGTAGAAAAGCAGAGGTCATGGGTGGATATGAAACCGTGGAGTTCAAAGGAGAGATCTGAACTAGAGAAATAAAATTTGGAGTTACCACCAGATGATATTTAAAACAAGACCAGGTGACGTTCTGAAGGTGTATAGATAGTGAGCCCTGGGGGAACTGTTGCTTTAAAAGGTTTGGAAGTTGAGGAGGAACTAACAAAGCAAACTAAAGGCATTGCTAATGCTGTAGAGGCAAACCAGGAAGGATAGTTCCCAAATAAATAAAGTGTTTAAAGAAGAAAGGAACGTTCATCTTGACCAAATGCCACTGGCAGGTTATGTAAGGCGAGGACTAAAAAGTGACCATTGGATTTAGCAACATGGAGGGCACAAGACTCATGGTTTCAGATAGGATCAAATCCTCACTGGAACGAGTTCCAGAGAAAACTGGAGAGGAATTAGAGATGGAGAATAAATCACTCTTTAGAAGACTTCAGCTACTGAAAGCAGCAGAGCAATGAGATACCAACTGGAAGAGTAACCAGAGGACAGTTGCACAGGCGGGAATAGAGAGAATTGCTAGAGCGGCCTCCTGCACAACAGGAAGGGGTGAAGTGTGGGCCCGTCTCAGTGGCACAGTCATCTCAGCATCAGAACAGGGTGGAAGGTGGAGAACCTTGGGGACGCCTGTGTAGGTCTCCTCTGATTGACTCAGTGAAATGAAGCAAGGTCATCAGCTGAGCGTGAAGATGTGTGAGTGGGAGATCTGAGGAGAGAAGGGGAGGCATGGAATCGTTCTGTGGTGGAGACAAAGGTGAATGCACTGGGAAGGGCAGCACAACTCCCGGGCAGCATGAGGGGCTCACTGGAGGCTCAACGAGGCTACGCACTCGTTGGCATGGCTGTGCCAGCCAGAGGAGAGTGGACTCAGGGTAGGGCTGTGACCAGGTGTCAGGGGTAAGCTGGGGAGTCGAGCGTTTTGTGAAGGAATGAGGGGCATGACTGACTGTGGGGGTGAGCGGGGTGAGAAGGGAGACCAGGACAGAAGATGTCAAGACCTTTGTTGAATGAATGGGCAAGGATTAAAAAAAGAAAAAAGAAAGAAACTGTCATCTCAAACAGTTCAAGTCAGGACTGCGAAAGAAGACCAGGTGCCTATGCCTGGTAGGAAGGAGGACTGGGATGGCTTCTGAGAGGAAAAGTCTTAAAGATAAACGGAAATTGGACAAACAGATGAGCAGGTAAGGAGTGGGCAGGTCCAAGGAGAGAATGTTGTGTGCCAGTGCAACCCCAGAGGTGGCAATAAGGTGTAGTCTGCCGGTAACACACTTACCAACAGGCCTGGAAACTGCCTTCTTCGCTACTGAGGATTAGTAGTAGTAATTATTATATTTCTTAATTATGAAGTTAATGCTTCTTTGTCACTCCCCAGTGTATGTGTATACACACACATATGAATTATGTATGCAACAATGACATATATTTATATATGTAAGAAATTATAAAATGGCTGGACACAGTTGCTCACACCTGTAATCCCAGTGCCTTGGGGGGTGCCAAAGCAGGAGGTTAGATTGAAGCCAAAAGTCAGAGACCAGCCTATGTCCCATAGCAAGACCCGATCTCTGCAAAAAAAATTTTTTTAATTAGCTGAGCGTGATGGTGCATGCCTATAGTCCCAGCTACTCAGGAGCCTGAGGCAAAAGGATCACTTGAGCCTAGGAGTTCAAGTCTTCAGTGAACTGTGACTGGACATCTGTACTCTAGCCTGGCTGACAGAGCGAGACGTGGTTTCTAAAACTTTAAGTAATGTGTACATCGTATAAATATAAAACAAAAGCACATTGTCTGTCTCATCTCCCTGCCCACCAACCATCTTAATTCCAATTTCCTTCTTCAGATCTCAGGAACATTCTTCTGGCCACCTTTAGGCTAATTCCTCATTTGCTGGGCTTCATGCAGTGTCCTAGAAGACCAATCTGAAAATACAGAACTCAAGCTCTTGTATGTTTAGTCTGGGTTCCTGCCAAATAACATGCAACACTGTCGAAAATGACTTAACAGACAGAGCTTAACACACAGCATGACTGGGTACCCTGTCCACTTGCCTGTGAGTCATGAATATTTCATCACAGGGTTTAAAGTTTTTTGTTACAGATGTTTAATCACAAAAATAACAGTTACTTATGTCAAGTATATTCTGGGAGGATTATTCTTGCACATGTAGAGTAACAGCATGACCTTGATATGGTAAGCCCTCGGCATTGCAGGGGTGAACAGGCTGCAGAAGGTAACGGAAGTATGTGTGATCTTATATACTGGACTCCTTGTCAGCATTCTTTTGATATTTCACAAATGACAAAAGTCATCAATAGGAGATTCCTAGGGTTTAGATATTTAACTGTCACCCATGTTTGTACTACTTTTGAATGGGTTAAACTTTAGGGTGGGGATTAGTTATATCATGCTGTAAATCCAGGCCCAGAAAATGATGGACAAAGAATTCCCAAAGCTACTTGAATCCTCCCACAATTGAGATGCCAGTTCACACCCACAGAGTGTTTCTGGTGGCGACAGTTTGTGGAATCAGAGCCAGAATCCTACAGCAACAGTCCTTCATGAAGGGCACATGAAAGCTCTGAAGAGTGCAAAAAGTCTCACTGTGGTCACTGGATGAAATTATGACCTCCAGTTTCTCAAGGAACTAAAAGTGGATCTACCATTCGATCTAGCAGTCCCACTAGTGGGTATGTAACCAAAGGAAAATAAATCATTATATCAAAAAGACACCTGCATGCATACATTTATTGCTGAACTGTTGACAATTGCAAAGATATGGAATCAACCCAAATGCCCATCAGTTGATGAGTTGATAAATCCTATTTATATAAATATTTATATACCATGGAATACTACTCAGTCATAAAAAAGAACAAAATAATGTCTTTTGCTGCAACTTGGATAGAGCTGGAAGCCATTATTCTAAATGAAGTAACTCAGGAATGGAAAACCGAATAGCACGTGTTCTCACTTACAGGTGGGAGCTAAGCTATGGATATACAAAAGCAGACAGAATAGTATAATGGACATTGAAGACTCGGAGGGGGGACAGGTAGGGGAGTGAGGCATGAAAAACTACCTATTGGGATACAATGTACACTACTTCAGTGACAGGTGCCCTAAAATCCCAGAGTTCATTTTTATCATGTAACCAAAAACCACTTGTAGCCCTAAAGCTATGATAAAAACTTTTTTTTTGGTAAGAAATCTAATCTTGAATTTTAGAAAAATTTTTAAAAGTTATGACTCTGGATCCTGTAAGTGTCCACTTCTGTTTGATGGTGTATCTACAGCAACACAGTGACAGTATTAGGTAGCAGTTTCTGAACCACAGCTTTGGAAAGTTTGAGTAATGGTGTTTCCAGTTTCATTTGTTAAGTTCTTTTAAAGAGGTTTAGTTATTACCCATGATGGCAAAGAACATTTAGGTTTCATTAAGTAATAGTTTTGTATTTTATAGTATTCTATGTTTTATCGGTTAATGGGTTTTTCTTCTTATCTACAGTGACCCTGTCTCTTTGAAGTTTTAAATCTAGACTTTTAAGTTTTCAGTAGTTGGTTTGTATTTCTAATATGAAATTCAGAACATCCTTGATCATGAATTTATTTATTTATTTATGACAGAGTCTCTCTTTGTTACCCAGGTTGGAGTGTAGTGGCACAATCTTGGCTCACTGCAACCTCCACCTCCCGGGTTCAAGTGATTCTCCGCCTCAGTCTCCTGAGTAGCAGTGATTACAGACGCCCACCACCATGCTTGGCTAATCTTTGTATTTTCAGTATAGATGGGGTTTCACTATGTTGGCCAGGCTAGTCTCAAATTCCCTACCTCAAGTGATCTACCCCTCTTGGCCTCCCAAATTACAGGTGTGAGCCACTGCACCTGGCCATCCTTGATAATGATTTAAATCCACTTTTCCATAGGACCAAGCTTGACTATCTTTGACTAACACCATTTTGACCACATTATTAACCCCAGCAAACAGGATAAAATATAACAGTTATACTTTTAACAAATACCTTCTCTACATCCAGAACTGGGCTTCTGAAAAATAATGAATAGGAAAATTCATGGTCGAGGAACAACATTGGGAAGCAATAGCAACAGGTGACCTGTGAGAACCCTAAAATAGTTTCTCTTCATTCCACATAATACAATAAAAGTGAAGTACCATGTAAAGAGTCCATCAATTGTATAAACATATTTTAAAATAGTAATAACAAATTTTATGCGGTAATTCTTATTTACCATCTCCTTCTTGGCAGAAACTTTTCAAGAGCTGCCATTTCCAAAATTTCATGAAGATACTTATAAAAACATCTTCCTTATTTCTGGAAATATGCCTATTAAAATAGAGCCATTTTCCCATGTGCCTGGTATGATAGACAATTGTTCAGAGCCATTCTGGTTTTAAGACTTCAGTTATTCTTTCATTCCTTGCTTTAATTCTTTCCTTAAGTCCTACCTAGTACTTTTTTTTTTTTTTTTGGAGACAAGGTCTGTTGCCCAGGTAGGAGTGCAGTGGTATGATCTCGGCTCACTGCACCCTGGACCTTCCGGACTCAAGTGATCCTCTCATTTTAGTCCCCTGAGTAGCTGAAGATAAAAGTACATGCCACCATGCTCAGCTAAATTTTTTTGTTCATATTTTGTAGAGGCCAGGTCTTACTATTTTTTCCCAGGGTAGAACTCCTGGGCTCAAGGGATCCTCTTGCCTTGGCCTCCCAAAATGCTGGGATTACAGGATCACAGCACCAGGCAACTGGTACTTCTTATCTCGTTCCTTGAGAAGCAGAGTAACTTGGCTGCTTTGAGTGAAAAAGGCTTGGAGTAACCATTATTTAACCTATTTCACTTAACCCAGGCCCGTCTCTGTCCATAACGAGGTTTCCCTAGCCTGAGCTCTATCTGTGATTCCTCTCTGCTGAAGCACATGCCAAACAGCTTGTCACAGAAGAGTGCAGTTCTCTCTGTCTCCCGTCTTTCCCTTTATATTAATTGATTTTGTTGCAAAAACATGTATTTCTTTAATTTAAAAAAGTGTTTTTCCTTCTTTTCACAGATGTCATAAAAACCTGGCCATTCTGTTTCTAACCCCAGATCAATCTCTCTCTTTTACTTTTTTCCAACAGGATTGTCTGTTTATGCACGTATCCTCTGAATCTGGAATTGTCCCAGTGACTTCAAATATGTGGAGATATGAATTTTTGTGCACTAAAATTTTGAATAACAATTTTTATTTGAAAGGGATCATGGCATCCTATTTTAATTAATCTCAATAATAAATAAATTGTTCAATTCTAGAACCACAGTCTGTCGTATCAACATATAACAGTAATAGCAGTTCAGATATGGAAATCCTGCTATTGCTCATCTTGTAAGGCAAAGAAAACACATTCCGCTGATATCTTTCTTTTTGATTCTTTTTCTCTCATTCATTGTGATGAAGGTGGTAATATACCTGTTTGAATTTATTTTTGATCATTTTTCCTATTTTGTTTTGTTTTTCTGCAAGACCAAATCTTTTATATGGTTACCCCTTTCAAAAATTTTGTTTTTTGTATTTTTCCCAACTAGTTGGCACACTGTCTCTGAGTCATATGATAACATACTGTTTCCATGGGGCATGCCTAGGCATTTTATGGGAAATTGCATGTATTTCATAGAAGTGGATGCTCTCTTTGGCCAGATTTTTATTTTAAATGCTATTAACTAATATGCTATTAATATTCAGCAAGAGTAATCAAGTAACTTGTCCAGTGAAGCTGATGGGATTCTTGAGAGAGTACAAGGTTTTCTTCTCTGAAGAATCTATCGAGGGAGGGTTCTTGCATATATACTGGTTTAAAGGAAGTGGAGGTACTGAACTTTAGAACCATATTGCTTATGGAAATACTTCGTCTAGAGTGACTCTTATTCCATTTTGAAACCGTCTTCCTTAGAAATTTCTATCTCTTTCATTTTAATACTGTGGCAAGTTTAATAATATTTACACATACTTTCTTCTGTGTTGTGAGATGTTAGTGTAAGTTGGAACATGCCGGCTTGTCGTTTTCTAAAGTGAATCAGTTTATCTTTGGTTTAGCCTGAAATTGCAGCAGAGAGTACGCTTCCTCCTGGGATCTGAATGTAAAATAACTGAAACAGATTGAAGTTGGCAGTGACTAATGAAGTCTTGTACAGAAGTCAGCAAGTCAGTAAGTTTCTGCGTATCAAGAAGGAAGAGCAGAGGAACAGGAGCTCCTGAGATCTAGGCATTTCTTCCTTCCCCCTGCGCCCAGCTCCGATGGGGGTGGGGGGGTTAAACACAAATATTCCACCTACGTTCTTTCTAAAGACATCAAATTCCTAGTATACAAATTTGTTACATTACTGGTAATTCCCAGCTAGCTTCCTTGTTTAACGAACCATTTTAGTTGCCTGAAGCTATTCCACATAGCAGTTTTAATCAGTCATATGAAATTGATGAAGCTGAGATTCCAGTGAAAATTAGCATGAGTTAGAATGGTTGTATTGTTTCTTTGATGACTCCTTCCACAGGCTGGCTACTCTGTTCCACCTTTAGTGCCCTGGAGATGGTTCCCTGTCACCAATGTACATCATAAAGTTCACCTTGCTCAGAGCTGAGTCTCAGTATGCACCAATGAGGCTTTGTGTTGTTTTGTTTTCTTTGTGGTCAGTATTCGTATGTTTCCGTACATCACTACACATGCCACCTTTACTTCAGAAAATGCCAGATTAATTTCTTTGTTGAAATGTTTTATTTTTGCACTTTTTTAAACCATTAACATGCTATCAGGGATCCATAGTATCACATTGTATTTACCAGATTACAGAAATACAATTTGCTTGACGCATTTAGAAATATGTTTTGAAGGAAATTGGTGCATTGTTTCCCGTCGGTTCAGCTCTCCCAGCCCGTGCCCACACAGAGAGCAACAAGATTTGTGTTTTCTAGCTCATTAAACTGACAGCAGAAATTAGTTTGTGGTATTAAAAACTAAAAAGTTAAATTACAGCTACACGTGTCCTTTATGCAATGGGGCGTGTGTAAGATGTTTGATTTTAATGTTTGCTATAATGGAGAATTTAAATTACAATGTTTGTCAAGTCTCTAATCTTTGTTACAGAGTGGAATATTAATTACGCTTTTAACTATGAGAGGTAAATAAAATGAGCATCCACTGCACGCCCAGGGGTAAATTGCAGATTACCAGCAACGTGACATAATGCACTAAATGTCAGTTTTGTCAAACAAATTTAGAGGAACGGTTAAACTATTAGCTTCCTGTTGTTCTAGGGCCTTTCTTGCAGCAAGCAACTGTTTGGAGCAGCAGGGACACTGTGCCTTATGGAAGACTAAGGGAGTTAAATTGAATAAGCAAGATGAATGGGGAGACAGCACTGCAGAGGCACTCAATTAGTTTATAACTGTCTATTAACTTCTGTAGGTGATTTTGAATAAACAGCAGATTATCTGTTGCACTCTTGTGGGGACATGAGGAGCCATGGGAGAGGGACAGTGTAGAGCTCAAAGGAAAGAGATTTTTGATTTTCAATTGTCCTCCGTCTTCTCCTTTCCTAGTTTTGTGCATGAAGCATGGGTAATGGTTGTCAGAACCCTCTAGGTGTTTAAAACACACACACACAAAGGAGCAGTGCCTGCCTTGAGATTTCTCTTGGCAGTTCTTGCATGGAACACTGGTGTGCTGCCCCATGAAGAATAAGTTGAATTTAGGTTCTTCGGCTACTTTTTCAGAACGTGTTCTTGGGAAAGGAGTACCAACTCTTGGTTCTTAGAACTCAGGAAGATAAAAACTCTCCATGAATCATCATAGCCAGGATTTCTTTCTGAGAGTTCTAAGAGTGTGGAGGGGAAACCCGATGGAGCTCCCCGCCTCATGCAGTACATCATGGAGACTTGCAGGACATAGGACGTCCCCTTGCTTCCGGTGAAGGCATTGTTTCTAGCTTCAATATTTCTGCAAGTTCTAATCTTCTGATGCTTACCTTGGAGTGTACTGAGGAACAAGTGCACTGTTAATGGAAAAACTAAATTCTAAAATACTTGTAAGAGGCTTATTCTGAACCAATATGAGTGACCGTGGCCCAAGGAAACACAGTCTCAAGAGGTCCTGACAAAGTCGAGACAGGCAGATTATGGTATTCTACATTTTAGGGAGGCAGGAGTTGCAGGCAAAGACATGAATCAGTACATGGAAGGCATTGATTAGCCCATGAAGGTGGGATATCTTGAAGTGGAGGCTTACAAGTCATAGATGAATTCAGAGATTCTTTAGTCTGCAGTTGGTTAAAGGAACAAAGTTTTGTCTAAAATCTTGTTAGCAGAAATGAATGTTTTAAGTTAAGATAAGCATGCTATGTCAGAGTCAGCCACAATATGACCTGTTTAGCAAAATCAGGGGCTTGCAGGCATGACTTAGCCCTTGCCTTAGTATTCTTTATAATTTAGTATGTTATTACTACAAAGAGTGTGTTTTGTCAATCTAATGATCTCTATTTTAACATTAATGCTGGTCAGTTATTGTGCCTAAACTACAAAAGAGTGGGGGGGTGCTATAATGAGGTATGTCTGACTTACCTTCCCATCACAGCCGGGAACTCAGTTTTTAAGATTTTTCTGAGTTCCTCTTGGCTACAAGTCAGTGAGGGGCTTAGGATTTTCTTTTACAGCATGGTACAATCAGTAGATCATTAAAAAGAATTGCACATTTTAATATGAAATTACTGAAGAAACATGGTGAGAATTAAAAGAGAAGGAGATAAAAGATGAGAGAGGAAGGGAAAAACAAGACCAAAAAAATCTGGAAACTATGAGTGATGACTTCCGAACTTTAAAGTATTTTTAGTGCTTCTGAATTTATGTCCTTCAAATTGTGTACTAAGTTGCTTTTTTAGCATGCAGATTATTACATAATGCAAGCCGTTTATCAGAGTTCTTTTATATAGCACAGAACAGTCATAAGATACTCTTACTTTTCAATACACGTATACATGCATATATCCCACCAAAAGATTCATTTTTCTTTTGTTATTTTGAAATGTATACTTTATGCTTCCACCAGCAGGATTGGGGCATTCTTTATGTGTACTTGTCCCACTTAAAACCAGTTGTCAAGGAGAGATAAGGTAAAACACAATGTGTAGTGTGTGTGTCTGCTAAATGAGGAAAGTCTATTAGGAAAGAGTTAGAGAGCCGTAGTTCCTCCTGAATAAGACTCCTGTGAAAAAAGAGCCAAGACTTAATCTAATTCTTGGATATCTGTTTTGACACCTGTGACTGCAATTGCTGGTTTGCTTTGTAATAAGGGTGTTTTCTTTGGTCATCCGTTGAATTACCTTTAATTCAGTTACCATTGAATTGCATTGAATTGATGCTCTTAATACCTAAGTTTTCTTTGGACTAAATGTAAGCATTTATGAGCTGATGGGTATTATTAAACCCTACATCTCCTTTATAATCATTCATGAGAACCATCAGCATGAGGGCAGTTTCTTCATCAACAGACTGTACGAAACCCTTATGAAGTAAGATCTCAGTAAACAAAATGAGAATAATCAGATGAAATAATAGTCAAGTGATTGCCTTTGAAAATTAGAGGCACTTGACACAACTTAGACTTGAACTGTTTTTTTTTTTCTATTTTTTCTCCCACTGAACTATTGCAGATTTGACAGGGTGTTTATTTTGCAAACTACAAGGAAGACTAGGATAGCAATGCTCATGACGAAACACATTATCCAAATTATAGCTCAAAGTTTACTTACTCATTTCACCGTGTTCCCTGGCAATTTGTAGAGCCTGTATTGATGTCACTGTGGTGGGCGGTTTCACATGCCGTCTATCCCAGTACCTGTGAGTTTCTCCGAGGCCAGGACTGTCATCATCACCCTACATCCCAAGCCCCTAGCCCAATGCTAAGCTCACAGCGGGTGCTTATGCAATGTTGAATGGATCGTTAAAAGAAAAACGTTAGACAAATTAAATTTAGCAGAGTTTAATTGAGCAAGGAAAATTGATTAGTGAATCAGGCAGCCCTCAGAATGAGCACAGATTCAGAGAGACCCAATGCTGCCATAAGGCCGGAGAAAATTTATAGATAGAAAAAGGACAGTGATTTTCTTGTAGATTTGTTTAAGTTCTTTGTAAATTCTGAATATTATTAGCCCTTTGTCAGATGGGTAGATTGCAAAATTTTTTTCCCATTCTGTTGGTTGCTGGTTCACTCTGAGGATAGTTTCTTTTGTTGCGCAGAAGCTCTTAGTTTAATTAGATCCTATTTGTCTATTTCGACTGACTTCTGTTGCCATTGCTTTTGATATTTTAGTCATGAAGTCCTTGCCCATGCCTGTGTCCTAAATGGTATTGTCTAGTTTTTCTTCTAGGGTTTTCATGGTGTTAGGTTTTATGTTTAAATATTCAATCCATCTAGAGTTAAGTTTTGTATAAGGCGTAAGGAAGGGATCCAGTTTTAACTTTCTGCATATGGCTAGCCAGTTTTCCCAACACCATTTATTAAATAGGTGTTCCCCATTGCTTGTTTTTGTCAGGTTTGTCAAAGATTAGATGGTTGTAGATGTGTGGCATTATTTCTGAGGCCTCTGTCCTGTTGCATTGGTCTGTATATCTGTTTCGGTGCCAGTACCATGCTGTTTTGATTACTATAACCTTGTAGTATAGTCAGAAGTCAGATGCCTCCAGCTTTTTTTTTTTTTGGCTTAGGATTATCTTGGCTATACAGGCCATTTTTTTGGTTCCATATGAAGTTTAAGGTGGTTTTGTCCAATTCTGTGAAGAAAATCAATTGTAGCTTGATGGAGATAGCATTGAATCTATAAATTACTTTGGACAGTATGGCCATTTTCATGATACTGATTCTTCCTAACCATGAGCATGAAATATTTTTCTATCTGTTTGTATTCTCTCTTATTTCCTTGAGCAGTGGTTTGTAGTTCTCTTTGAAGGGTTCCTTCACATCCCTTGTTAGTTGTATTCCTAGGTATTTTATTCTTTTTGTAGCAATTGTGAATGGGAGTTCATTCATGATTTGACTCTCTGTGTGTTACTGGTGTATGAGAATGCTTGTGATTTTTGCACATCGATTTTGTATCCTGAGACTTTGCTGAAGTTGCTTATCAGCTTAAGGAGATTTTGGGCTGAGATGATGGTGTCTTCTAAATATACAATCATGTCATCTGCAAATAGAGACAATTTGACTTCCTCTTTTCCTAATTGAATACCCTTTATTTCTTTTTCTTGCCTGATTGCCCTGACCAGAACTTCCAATACTATGTTGAATAGGAATAGTGAGAGAGGACGTCCTTGTCTTGTGCTGGTTTTCAAAGGGAATGCTTCCATCTTTTGCCCATTCAGTATGATATTGGCTGTGGGTTTGTCATAAATAGCTCTTATTATTTTGAGATCCATTCCATCAATACCTAGTTTATTGAGAGTTTTTAACATAAAGGACTGTTGAATTTTGTCAAAGGCCTTCTCTGCATCTGTTGAGATAATCATGTGGTTTTTGTCATTGGTTCTGTTTATATGAGGGATTATATTTATAGATTTGCATATGTTGAACCAGCCTTGCATCCCAGGGATGAAGCCTACTTGATTGTGATGGATAAGCTTTTTGATGTGCTGTTGTATTCAGTTTGCCAGTATTTTATTGAGGATTTTCGCATCAGTGTTCACCCAACAAACATATGAAAAAATGCTCATCATCACTGGTTATTAGAGAAATGCAAATCAAAACTCACTGTGAGATACCATCTCACACCAGTTAAAATGGTGATCATTAGAAATCTGGAGACAACAGATGCTGGAGAGGATGTGGAGAAATAGTAACACTTTTACACTGTTGGTGGGAGTGTAAATTAGTTCAACCGTTGTGGAACACAGTGTGGTGATTCCTCCAGGATCTAGAAACAGAAATATCATTTGACCCAGCAATCCCATTACTTTGTATATACCCAAAGGATTATAAGTCATTCTGTTATGAGGACACGTGCACATGTATGTTTATTATGGCTCTGTTCACAATAGCAAAGACCCAACCCAAATGCCCATTGATGATAGACTGGACAAAGAAAATGTGGCACATATACACCATGGAATACCATGCAACCATAAAAAAGGATGAGTTCATGTCCTTTGCAGGAACGTGGATAAAGCTGGAAACCATCATTCTCAGCAAACTGACACAAGACTAGAAAACCAAACACTGCATGTTCTCACTCATAAGTGAGTGTTGAACAATGAGAACACATGAGAACATAACAGAGACACAGGGAGGGGAACATCACATGCCGGGCCCTGTCAGGGGTTGGGGGGGCTAGAGGACTGATAGCAGGGGTTGGGAGGATTGGGGAGGGATAGCATTAGGAGAAATACCTAATGTAGATGAGGGAGTGATGGATGCAGCAAACCACCATGGCACGTGTATACCTATGTAACAAACCTGTATGTTCTGCCCATGGACCCCAGAACTTAAGTATAATAAAAAAAAGAAAAAGGAAAGTGACACACAGAAAACAGAAGTGAGGTACAATAGCCCGACTGGTTACAGTGTGGCATTTACCTTATTTGAATACAGTTTGAACAGTTGTTTATCTGTGAGTGGATGAAGTCCAGTGCTTGGTTTGGCTGGGGCTCAGCTATTGTTACAGAAGCACACTACTAGCTTGGGTTTTCAGTCTGCTGATATTAAATCAAGTTTAGCCTAAACCTTCCTCCTTACATATTTTAAGTTTGACATACAGGTTTCTGTGTGCATCATGAACTGTAACTTAAATGGAAGGGTAAACAGACTGTAACCTCCTATTATGCCAATCACCAAGTTTTGACCAAAGGTGGCCAATTGCTCAAGTACGGCAGACACCACACTGTAACCAGTTCATTGTTTCTGTACCTCACTTCAGTTTTCTGTATGTACATCACTTCTCTTTTTCTGTCCATAAATTGTCTTCCACCATGTGGCTACGCTGGAGTCTCTTAGCCTACTTTGGCTTGGGAGGCTGCCCGATTCAAGAATCATTCTTTGCTTAATTTAACTCTGTTAAGTTTAATTTGGCTAAGAGTGTTAACTGACCTACTAAGATAGGTTGTGTTTCATCCATAAGAACTCAAGTATGCAATATGGAGGCTTTCTCAGGCCAGATTTTAGTTTGATTTAATGGAATGAATAGTGGAAAAGACACATTTCATGGGTATCCTAATATCCAAGAAGAAATCACAGTGCTATTTAAAACAAAATTAAGCTATTAGGGAAAATTTTTGTCTCATTTTTCCTTCCTATTTGTTGAGTCCTTACCAGGTATAGGGACTGTGCTTTACATGTATTCTTATTTAATCTTCATCAACCCCCTACAAAGTAGGTGACATGCTTTCTCCAGCAAACCAAGATTTTAGAAACTTTGTGTCTTTCATAAGGAAACCTGGAACTGACAGATAATGGGGGCTGGGGACAGGATCTCTTCAGATTGCTGCTATTTACTAATTGAAATAAGTTTTCATCTGAATGGGGAAGAGTGGTTAATGGAGGTAGGAGAAAAGGGAAAATTAGTTTTCCTAAAATGTGATGTCCATCATATTGTTCTCCTGCTCAGCAGGACTTTCCTTGTCTAAGAATTATGTGCCCACTTCTCAGCTTCACCTCCAAGGCCTTCCACAGAATGACACCAGCATTTCACTATAGGCAACTTATACTTTATTTGGTTTTCTAAGCATTTGTTGAGCCAGGCATGGTGATTTGTACCTTTAATCCTAGCTAATCAGAAGACTGAGGCAGAAGGATTACAAACCCAGGAGTTTGAGACCAGCTTGGGCAACATAGTGAGACCCCATCTTAAAAATAAAATAGGCCAGAGCAGTGGCTCATGGCTGTAATCCTAACACTTTGGGAGGCTGAGGCAGGCAGATCGCCCTGAGGTCAGGAGTTTGAGACCAGCCTTGTCAACATGGCGAAACCCTGTCTCTACTAAAAATACAAAAATTAGCCGGGTGTGGTAGCGCATGCCCGTCATCCCAGCTACTTGGGAGGCTGAGGCAGGAGAATCACTTGAACCTGGGAGGTGGACGTTACAGTGAGCTGAGATTGTGCCACTGCACTCCAGCCTGGGCGAGAGAGCGAGACTCCGTCTCAAAAATAAATAAATAATAAATAAAAACTGGTTGACTAATTATAAATAAACTGAAATGCACAGCCGTGTGGTAGTAATCCTAAGAGTCAAGAGTTAACTCTTGTGTCTTATCAAAATGAAATGTTAAGGAGGTGTCAAGTCGGTGGCCTAGAGTTGGATGGACTAACAAAAGGGTTTTCTATTTTCTGTTCATCTAAGTCCACCTCAAATATTACAGATTTTTTTAAAGAACTATTTATTTTTAAAAGGTTAAGAATTACTTTCAAAGAATTATGTCTTCAAGCGTCATGAGCAGAATGAAATGCTCTTCTTGTGACAAAGTGAGTGGGCAGACCCTTCTGCAGCGCAGCCTATCCCCAGCCACCAGCGCAATCCTATCCCCCAGCCACCAGCGCAATCCAAATTTACATGATTGAAAGAGAAATTTGCATCTGATTGAAGATGCTTTGGGCTCAGTTTTGCTGTCCGCTCCCCACAGAAGTCTGATCTGTTCAGACTGCTCAAGATAACACCTCACATAATTTAGAAATTGTGGTTTATGTCGAATGCCAACATATGTCAGCTTTCATGATGTTTAATATGGTGCGGGGAGCGATAGGTGTTTTAGAAATTAAGCAAAACCATAAATTTTCTCTTGGTGTATATAGTATATATAAGGCTAGCTTTCAAGTACCTTCTACCTAGTGTTTGTTCTCTCTTAAGTCTTTGGTGTGACTTTATCCATTGTGTGAGGCAGACTAGGTCATTGTGTTTCAATTCCTTGGATTGGGGGAGAGGTATGGTAGAGTCTTTCTTTTCACTTCAGAAATCAAAAGAAAGTGCAATACCTGCTGGGTAGGTATTTCCTGAAAGTTGCCAGCACTGTTGGCCAGACAGCAGATAGCTACTTTAATGATGAAACCCAATTTTTCTACGGTGCTAATTAGTTAGAGAAAGATGATTTGAAAGGCTGCTGTACATTGCAGGAAATGTCTTTTGTGTCTGTGTTATTTGCTTCTAAGAATCTTGCAGCAATCACCTGAGTAGGCTCCAGTTTACTCTTTTTATTTAAACCATGTGACTCTTCAATCACAAGAAAAGGGGAAAGACAGTTGATGAGGAAAAGGAGAACCCTCTTTCAGGATGAAACACTCAATTACAAGTGAAGCTATTTTTCTGTTTTCAAAAATCAGCCTTACTGTTATGTTTTGAACTATACATTTGCAACAGTCTCTTCAGTGGCTTCATATGGTGTATGCATCTCAATTCATTCTCTGCAAATCTCCATTGAAAGTTGGAAAAACCAGATTACCCATTTGAAAGTTGATTCTGACTCTGAGCCTATCAAGCCAGCCATCTTGGTCAGAATGTACTAGGAAAAAAATGAATAAAAGTAACAGAAACCTGGATTTTTGTTCTTATCCCACACCTGATTCATTTGTGACCCAGGGCAAGTTACATAACCTTTTATATATGATTCCTTGTTATATGGAATAATATGGTTCATTCCTACCTTACTTATTTGTTGAATAAACTCTCCATTCTGCAGAATTTCCCTGCATTCTAAACTCACTGATTCATTCTTATGGTGTCATTTAACACGTCCCTTGGTTATCTGCATTTCCTGTGAACTGGGGCCAGCACTAGATGATTAATCAATGATTTCAGCTTTCTTACTTTGGTAAGAATCTTTCCTAAGTAGTGTTCTGTACTACCTATTGCATTACATTAGGAAGCATATAAGGTTGAAATTGATTAGTGAGTTGCAGTTTTGCTAACCTCATCCATCCATTATAAAGTACCACATCAGCCCTTCACTTAATGGTTTTTTAAGCTACTGATGATGATTGCCTGATCCATTATTTTATTAGGGATTTCAAAATGATGACATCTTAGTTCTGTCATTCCTTCTGTGTTTATTAAGTGCCATTCTCTACTCACCTGCCACATTACTGTGAAATGCAGTTATATAGGAAACTCAAGATTAATGTCTGAAGTTCATTCCTCTTATTTACCAATTTCAGAATTTAGTTGGTGCCACAGGACTTTGTAAGATGACCAGTAGCGTCCTTATCAATTCAGTGATTTTAATATATGTGATATGTTTGAATATTTTAGAGCATTACCATGTGGATGTTCAAAGTATCTCACCTTTGGCCAATTGGAGTTCATTCAAGTTGTCTCTTGTTGTTTTTTTTTTTTTTTTTACATAAGCCCAAAACTGTGGAGAGCTTCTGGTACAACAGGATGTTCTCAGCTCATCTTCTGTATTGTCTGCCCCATAACTGGAATCAGCCATTTCTCTAATAAACCCTGGTTTCTTTTACTGGAAAATGGCATTTAGAGACCATAATCTGACCACAAGGTGTGCTCATTGAAGTGGGTCAGCCATTGCTTCTAGGCTCACATTAGCCACTTCCACCATCGGTAGCCCTGCTGTCTGCCTACCCAACATGCCAACAGCTAACTCATCCCATTTGTCTGTTTCCACTAGGAAAAGAAAGGCCATTGGTATATAGTGAAATATAAGAGAATATCTTTATGACCTCAGCAGGGAAAGTCCTAAAATCATAATAGACATAATTAATACATTTGAGTATATCAGAATTATAAATTTCTGTATACCAGAAGATACCATAAACAAAATTTCAAACAAGCTATAGATTAGGAGAAAACATTTCTAATGTTTATATGTCAAAATATCAGTAGCCTAAATATAATTAATATATGGACATCAACAAAAAACCCAACAGAAAAGGGATATAATATATAGACAACTACAGAATAGGAATGTAGGCTGAATAACATTTGAAAAGATATGAAACCTCACTTATAATCAAGGATATGCAAATCCACAAATTATAAGAATGCTATCTTTTCACCTATCAGGTTGATGAATGTTTCTGTAACAGATAGCAAATGCCAAATGTGTGGGAAAATGCATCAGCTGTGTTAACATAACACAACTTGGTGATACTTTTGAGACTTCATTTTAATTTTTGAAAAAACAATCCCTTCTGTTCCCCATTATTCCCCACCTAACCCCCAATATCCCCCCCCAACACGTACATACAAACACAAATAAATAACATTAAAGGCCAAATTATTTGCTTTCCACATTCTTATTAACAAGTAAGAACCTTTCACTACCAGTGTAACTCAAGTTCTGCAGTATAGCTAGTTCACTTTGTGACCTATATCTGTGAAACAAGAAATTCAGAATCAGAGCTAAAGATTTTTAAAGTGTGATTTTTATATTTTTCCTAGGAGAAAAAGGCATTTTTTACAATAAAGTGATAGTTGTTTAGGATAAGTTAATAAGAAAATGTAGGCCTGTGTTGGGAAAAATTATTGATAGGTGTTTTCAGAAAAGCCAAATGGTTAGTCAAATGCCCACAGAAATGCCTATAGGTAATAAAATATTAAAATTCTGAACACTGTTTGACTATATACCTTGTATTAGTTTCCTGTTGCTGCTATAAATAAATTCCTACAAACCTACTGGCTTAAAAAATGTAATTATCTTATAGTTGAGTAGGTTTGAAGTCTGACACAGGTTTTACTTGGCTAAAGTCAAGGTATCAGCAGGGCTGTGTTCCTTTCTGGGGCTCTAAGGGAGAATCAATTTCCTGTGCTTTTTTCTACTTCTGGAGGCCACCTGCATTCCTTGGCTTGTGGCCTCTTCTTCATCTCCAAAGGCAGGAAGGGCGAGTTGAGTGCTTCTCACACTCATCATTCTGCCTCTTAAGATGTCATGTGATAACACTGGCCCACTTGGATAATTTAGGATAATCTTCCTTTCTTAAAGTTAGCTTATTAGCAACCTCAATTCCAACTACAACCTTAATTCCATTTTGCCAAGTAATGTATTAGATTGGTGCAAAAGTAATTACGATTTTTGTCATTACTTTTAATGGCAAAACCACAATTACTTATGCACCAACCTAATAAAATATATTCACAGGTTTCACAATTAGTAGGTGGATGCCTTTAGGAGACCATTCTGCCCGGTGAATGGGATCTGGGTCCTCCACCAAGGGACATCCCTTTCTGGGCTATCATTCACCCACCTGAAGAAACCTCTCTTAGTTACTGCTTTCCATGCCAGTTACCAGGGCTTCTTAACAAACAGGTGGTATTTGCTTGAACATAAATTAATCAGCATATATACATATATACATATATATATATATATATATATATATATATAGAGAGAGAGAGAGAGAGAGAGAGAGAGAGAGAGAGAGAAAGGGATTTTCACTCTTGTTGCCCAGGCTGGAATGCAATGGCGTGATCTTGGCTTACCGCAACCTCTGCCTCCTGGGGGTTCAAGCAATTCTCCTGCCTCAGTGTCACGAATAGCGGGGATTACAGGCATGCGCCACCACGCCTGGCTAATTTTGTATTTTTAGGAGAGATGGGGTTTCTCCATGTTGGTCACGCTGGTCTTGAACTTCCAACCTCAGGTGATCCACCCGCCTTGGCCTCCCAAAGAACAGCTATATTTTTAACTTCGAATAGAAAGGTTTTTTTTAAATTTCATCCTTTGTGTTTATTAGATTCTTGGATACTTAATTCTGCACATTCAAGGGGTCACTTGGATTTTATAATGTCAGTGCTTAATGTGGGATCCAGAATATGCAGTTTTATCTCACCCATATTTTCCTATGTGTGGATATCAGTGGCTTGCCTTGTTTTTATTAGACAGAGACATTCCAGAATTTTTTAGTGAGTTTAACAAACATCATCAAGAGGAAAGTGGAGGTAGTATTCCAGTATGACATGCATTAAAAATTCATCTCTTTCTCACTTACATTTATAGTCTGATAGAGGATCAACAGTATACCAATTTAATCTTGCTGCAGAGTGACATTTTTGAAGCCATTAAATTTCCATATAAGGTGCACATGTGGAATTCAGCAGCATAAGCCAGCTGTGAGTGGGGGAGTCACTATCACTAATGTCACTTTATTCCCATCTTGCTTGACTATGGATTGTACCAGTTTCATACTTCTTGTACCGTCACTGGTTCCAGTCCCTCTAGATTCATATTGCCATGATGTGAGAAATAAAACTAAACAAAATATTACTAAGGATGACAGATACTACATCTATTATTTTTCTGGCTGACTTATGTCAGTGTTTAAAGATCTTCAGTTGGTTTGGGGGAATGGCGTTAGGTGTTCACATGAGCTGTGAGTTACTCCCAAGTGGAGGGTGTTTTTTCAGGAAGGATCTATCTGCTGGTGGATTTTGGAGGGCAGAATGCGTCGGATGTGCAGGTCTTACTGCAGCGTGTGTTCAGGGAGCCCAGCTGAAAACATGGTGGAACTGATCCACATGGGGCATTCCTGCTCCAGGCTCAGGGACTGACAGAAAATGAGAGGGAAAGGCCAGGCACAGTGGCTCACGCCTGTAATCACAGCACTTTGGGAAGCCAAGGCTTGTGGATCACGAGATAAGGAGTTTGAGACCATCCTGGCTAACACGGTGAAAACCCATCTCTACTTAAAATACAAAAAAATTTGCTGGACGTGGTGGCGGGCGTCAGTAATCCCAGCTACTTGGGAGGCTGAGGCAGGAGAATCACTTGAATCCAGGAGGCAGAGGTTGCAGTGAGCCGAGATCATGCCACTGCACTCCATCCTGGGCGACCGAGTGAGACTCTGTCTCAAAAAAAAAAAAGAAAAAGAAAATGAGAGGGAAAGGAGGAAACAGCTTACAAGTTTTTCCTTGGTGGGAACGATATCCAGGGGATGTAAGGAAGGTGCCCCAGCCAGGTATGTAATGAGAGACAATGATGATTAAGTCCATTTCAAGATCGACCTAAAGGCTTTTGTTCCAGGGCTGTTAAATTGTTATATGAATAATGTTAAATTCAAGTTATAAATGAAGTTATTTAAAAATATATGTATATGTGTGTGTATATATATTTATATTCCTCTTTATCACTTAGAAAAATTCAGAAATAGCCCGGGCATGGTGGCTCACACCTGTAATCCCAGCATTTTGGGAGGCCAAGGCGGGTAGATCATGAGGTCAGGAGATCGAGACCATCCTGGCCAACATGGTGAAACCCTGTCTCTACTAAAAAAAAAAAACAAAAAACACAAAACACAAAAATTAGCTGAGCATGATGGCACATGCCTGTAGTCCCAGCTACTTGGGAGGCTGAGGCAGGAGAATTGCTTGAACCTGGGAGGCAGAGGTTGCAGTGAGCCAAGATTGTGCCACTGCACTCCAGCCTGGGCGACAGAGCAAGACTCCCTTTCAAAAAAGAAAAAGAAAAATTCAGAAATAAAATATATATACCCATGAAATGGTTAGGTGTTTTCAACTTCCAAGGTGTTTTTCTTTCAACCACTTGAAAAATGGTAGACCATGGGATTAAGCCATTAAATGTGTGAGTTGTCACCAAGCACTGAGGTGGAACCCTCAGGGTCATTAGACGTGCATCAGTCAGTGTCTGTGTGTGTGTGTGTGTCTGTCTGTCTGTGATGCCTCTCTCTTAGGCATTATGTTTATCATACATTTTTATGATGAAGAGATAAGGTATTAAGATTAATCAGGGAAGCAGAATACGAGCAAACAAATGTTTGGTGAGCGCCTACCACAGGCCAGCCACCTTCTAATAATCCCACAGGGGATGTTAGAATAGAAGATGCATAAAGCCCTGTCCTCACCCCGCTGGCTCGTGATGTTTGCCCAGGAGCATAGTAAAATACCTGTTGGCTAAGAACGAAAACAGTGGCTTCCAAGTATGTAAGGATAGTGCTTACTGACCAGAGATTCTTTTGAAATTAAAGAGTAGGAAAATGTTTCCTTTTAATCCATTGAGCACTCTACTGTTAGAAAACTTTAGGCACTTTTGCCTTCTCCAGAAAACAGCAGGCTCTATTCTTAAATTTTTAGTTCCAAAAATAAAAACTATTTAATGTATAAGGATATCGGGTATATTTTTTTCTCTCACATGTTGGTTTAACTTATGATTCCTTGAATTTTGTTGCCGTAAATAACATCATCATGATTCTCTTGTTTATTATAACTTAACAACTATCATCTCAGAGTCATTCAAGACATTTGTGTCGTAGTTTTGAGGTGATCATAGATGGTAATACATGTGATTTCAACTTTTTTAAAAGAAAGCCAAACTTTTCCAAATATTTGATTTTCAACTTGTAAGTTTGAGAAAGACTAATTTTTATTATAGTTGTATAATATGACTATTATTTGAACCTCTCCAATGTGAAGTACACATGGTAGTATATAGGTGTGTATACACACGTGTACCAAGAGATCGTGACAGTTACTTGCTGGAGAGATCCACACAGCTCTTTGCTGCTTTTGCCCTGGTGCAAGTTCATTTGCAGACACCCTTACTCACCAGTGATTCGTCGTATGATGTTACCACTAGGTCATCTGAAATAAGGCTGTAGCCTAAAGTGATATGTGAATAAAATCCATACCCGTTTCTCAGTTGGCAAGGTGGGAAGATACATATCCAAGTCCTCCTCTCTGGTTTCTTTTTAGCCTATCAGCCTTTCTGAGAGTCCTGTCATTTGATCTCATCCTATGGTGTGAAGAGGTAAACTCTAAAACAGAAGCCCAACAAAGATAAAAACCCTGACTTGTCTTAAAAAAAAAAAAAAGAACTGTTTCTTCTGATAAACATACGTCTGTTACCTAGCGAATGAAGAACAGAGTGACTAGTGGGTAGGTAGTGTGCACCCTCCATAGTGTGTTGTCTGTAAGAGAGTGGACTTCTTAAGTGATGATACAGTTAGTGATGTTAGAAGAGCACTTTCACCTTGGTCAACAGCTATAAAGACCCAGCTGGAAACCTGGAAACTTTATGGACAGTGTCCAGACATAAGCAGCAATAAGTGTAGCTAGTGATGCCAATCACAGATTCATAGAGATCATTTTATCTCAACATGGGAAAGCAATGCCAGATGTCTAAATTTCTGTAGCCATGTGGCCATGGACAGCTTAGTACCACTGTGCCTCAGTTTCCTTCTCTGGAAGATAGGGATAAGAATGGCAGTTTCCTCATTGGGCTGTTATAAAAGTTAAAAGAATTAGTGAACATAAAGTACCTGGCGTGGCTAATCTGAAGTCCTACCTACATTTTTGTAATTATTATTTTCATATTGTGTTTTTGTCAACTCAGCTGTTACAGTTCTTGTTCTTTTGAATTGAAATAATTACTTCTGAATGGAAATAATTAATGTCAGACCACTATGTTTTTTTCTTAAAATTTTACCTTTAAATGCAACATGATCTGATGATTCTTACAGATCCATCTTTAACGTGACAACCTCTTATTCATTCTGGTTTATTTAACCATATCTTGTAATTTGGTATAATATATGCATTGTTTGACTAAACCAACAATAATTTCATCCCTTCTTTAAGAAAAAATAAACACTTATTCTTAGTTCCAGCTCCTATTGCAGCCCTTAATTAAGTCTAAGCACACACTTAATTGTAGAAGCCAAGACCAGAGAGCCATTTACCCTTTCATTCTTAGTCTATATGTGATTTACCTTTCCGTGAGTTTTGCCATCCCTGTAGTATGTGAAAGGAAGATAATTTGAAAAACACCTTTTCTGTGGGCAATGGTGATCTTTGGGTCAGTGCTAATAAGTCTTTCCTCAGTGACAATCTGTTGACATAACCTAGCATGGGAGAGTCTGTCACAGAGGGTGCGGGCAGTCAGGCTCTGGTGAACCATGGCCTGTGACCTTGAATGCCAGTAAACCAGGACTGTGAGCAGCATCCATATTGACTCCACTGATTACCTATGGCAGATGGGCCCATCCATCCTACTCCTCTCCCAGTTGCCACTCAGACTGATTTCAGAGCGGGAAATTGGAGAAGTGATTTCTTCTTCCTTCCAGCCATGTGGCACTTTGTTCTAGTTGGCAGCAGTTTGTCCTGCAGCTCTCCCGTAGGACCCATTGCTGAAGAGTTCATTCTTCCCCATGTTTTCTTTATAGGCTGTGATTCATACTCATCATAAACATAATAACTTGCCAAGAAGTTTTCTTCCATTTCCCTTATTTCCATTTAATACTTTTTAAAAATTTTTACTCTAGAAAAGAAATGTTCAGGAAATATTAGAGTATAGTAAGCATGAAGTGTAATAACCATTCCTTTAATTTGAAGTCACCCCACATTTCTCTCCTGTCCTACCTTTATTCTACTTTGCAGTTTTTGAGCTATGACAGTTTTTTCTGCCTCCAATTATTTTTCTAAACTGTATTGCAATGTTTAATAAACTTTGTTTATAGAGCAGTTTTTGTTTCACAACATAAGTGAGCAGAAAATACAGAGTTCCCATGTAGTTCTTTACATCCCCCCTGCCAACACACACACAGTCTCCTCATTTATCATAATCCGTAAGGCTACATTGCCACATCATTATCACCCAAAGGCTACAGTTCACATCAGGGTTCACTCTTCGCATTGCACCTCCTATGGGTTTTGACAACTCTATAATGACATGCATCCTCCATTATCGTATCAGATAAATAAGATCACAGCCCAGAACCTTCTCTGTGCCCTGCCTGTTTATTCCTCCCTTCCCATTAACCTCTGACAATCACCAATCCTTTTACTGTCTCCATAGTCTCGCCTCTTCCAGGGTGTTATGTAGTTGGAATCATAAAATACTACATTTAGGTCTACAATCCATTTTGAGTTAATTTGTATAAAGAGTATAAGGCCTGTGTCTAGATTCTTTTCTGCATGTGGATGTCTAGTTGTTCCACCACCATTTGTTGTCCACTGTCGTACCCTTGCTCCTTTGTCAGTTGACCATATTTATGTAGGTTTCTTTCTGTTCTCTCTGTTCTGTCCCAGTAATCTGTTTGTCTCTTAATTCACCAACATCATACTGTCTTGATTACTGTAGCTTTATAGTGAGTCTGGAAGTTAGATAGTGCCAATCTTTCAACTTTGTTAGTGTTGTAGGAAACTGCCAACTGTTTTTCTTTTCTTTATTTTTATTTATTTATTTTTTTGAGATGGAGTCTCACTCTGTCACTGCAACCTCTGCCTCCCGGGCTCAAGCGATTCTCCTGCCTCAGCCTCCCAAGTAGCTGGGATTACAGGCATGTGCTACCACGCCTGGCTAATTTTTTCATTTTTAGTAGAGATGGGGTTTCACCATGTTGGCTAGGCTGATTTGAACTCCTAACGTCAAATGATCAGCCCGCCTTGGCCTCCCAAAGTGCTGGGATTACAGGCGTGAGCCACTGTTTTTCATAGTGGCTATATCCTTTTGCATTCCTGTCAACAGTGAACAAGGGGTCTTGGTTGCTCCACATTCTTGCAGCAGTTGGTGATATAGCGTTTTGGATTTTGGTCTTGTAACAGATGTGTGGTGGTATCTTGTTGTTCTCATTTGCATTTTCCTTATAACATATGGCGCAGAGCATCTTTTTATATGCTCATTTGCCATCTGTACATCTTTGGTGAGGCATCAAGGTCTCTGGCCCATTTTTTAATCCTGTTGTTTGTGTTCTTATTGCTCAGTTTTAAGAGTTACTTGTATATTATGGATACCAGATCATTACCACATGTGTCTTTTACAAATATTTTCTCCAAGTTTATGGTTTGTCTCTTACAGTGACTTTCACAGAGCAGGAATTTTTAATTTGAAAGAAGTCTATCTTACAATTATTTCTTTATGGATTATACCTTTAATATTTTACCTAAAGTTATTGCCATGCCCAAGGTCATCTAGATTTTTCTCCTATTTTATCTTCTAGGAGTTTCATAGTTTTGCATTTTCCATTTAGGTCTATAATCCGTTTTGAGTTAATTTGTATAAAGGTTATAAGGCCTGTGTCTAGATTCTTTTCTGCATGTGGATGTCTAGCTGTTCCACCACCATTTGTTGTCCACTGTAGTACCCTTGCTCCTTTGCCAGTTGACCATATTATTAGTTTCTTTCTGTTCTCTCTGTTCTGTCCCAGTAATCTGTTTGTCTCTTAATTCACCAACACCATACTGTCTTGATTACTGTAGCTTTATAGTAAGTCTGGAAGTCAGATAGTGTCAATCTTCCAACTTTTTTTCTCATCAGTATTGAGTTGGCTATTCTGGGTCTTTTGCCTCTCCATATAGAATCAGTTTGTTAATAACGCTAAATAAGTTGCTATGATTTTGATTAGGATTGCACTGAATCTGCAGATCTATTTGGGAAGAATTGACCTGTGGACAATATTAAATCTTCTATTTATTTAGTTCTTTGATTTCTCTCATCAGAATTTTGCAGTTTTCCTTATATAGTTTTCATACATATTAGTTAGATTTATGTCTAATTATTTCTGTTTTGGAGATGCTAATATAAATGGTATTACTTTTTTTTTTTTTTTAGAAAAAGAGAGAAAAAGAGAAAGAAGGAAGAAAAAAAAGAATGAAATAAAGAGAAAAATGAGAAGAAGAAAAAGGGAGAGAGAACGGGAATCTTGCTCTATTGCCCAGACTAGAATGCAGTCTACAAATGGATATTAAAAGCTCTTTTATACTAATAATTGTGTTATACAATGGAGACAGGAAGGAATAAGGGAGGAAAATAACAAACAAACAGCCAACCAATATTTCATTTAAACCTATGAAATGCTATGCAATTGCTAGGGAGTGATTTACTCCCAACCATGTGGTCACTTTTAGAATAAATGTGATGTGTTACTGAAAAAAAAGTGTATGTTTTGTCGATTTGGAGAGTTCTGTAAATGTTTATTAACTTTACTTGTTCAAGGTTTAAGTTCAAGTCCCGGGTATCCTTCTTAACCTTCTGTCTCATTAATTTGTCCAATATTGACAATGTAATGTTAAAGTCTCCCACTATTATTGTGTGGGAGTCCAAGTCTCTTTGTAAGTCACCAAGAAGTTGCCCTATGTATCTGGGTGCTCCTATATTGGGTGCGCATAGACTTAGGGTCGTTAGCTCTTCCCGTTACATTGATCCCTCTACCATTATACAATGTCCTTCTTATCTCTTTCGGTTTCTATTACTTTAAAGTCTATTTTATCAGAGATGAGAATTGCAACTACTACTTTTTTTTTTTTTCCTTCTCTCCATTTGGTTGGCAAATCTTCCTCCATCCCTTTGTTTTGAGTCTCTGTATATCCTTGCATGTAAGATGGATCTGGATGCAGCTTACTGATGGGTTTTTTGAAGTGGCTGATACTGGTTGTTCCTTTCTTATATATAGTGCCTCTTTCAGAAGCTCTTGTAAAGCAGGCCTGGTGGTAATGAAATCTCTGAGTACTTGCTTGTTCGTAAAAAATTTTATTTTTCCTTCACTTATGAAACTTAGTTTGGCTGGATATGAAATTCTGGGTTGAAAGTTCTTTTTTTTAAGGATGTTGAATATTGGCCCCCACTCTCTTCTGGCTTGTAGGGTTTCTGCTGAGAGATCTGCTGTGAGTCTGATAGGCTTCCCCTTGTGGGTAACCTGACCTTTCTCTCTGGCCGCCCGTAGTATTTTCTCCTTCGTTTCAACCCTGATGAATCTAATGATTATGTGCCTTGGGGTTGCTCTTTTTGAGGAATATCTTTGTAGTGTTCTCTGTATTACCTGGAGTTGGGTATTGTCTTGCCTTGCTAGGTTAGGAAAGTTTTCCTGGATAATATCCTGAAAAATATTTTCCAGCTTGGATTCATTCTCTTCGTCACATTCAGGTACACCTATCAAACGTAGATTAGGTCTTTTCACATAGTCCCATATTTCTTGGAGACTTTGCTCATTCCTTTTTACCCTTTTTTCTCTAATCTTGTCTTCTCGTTTTATTTTGTTAAGTTGGTCTTCGACCTCTGAAATCCTTTCTTCTGCTTGATCAATTCGACTGTTAAAACTTGTGCATACTTCTCGAAGTTCTCGTATTGTGTTTTTCAGCTCCATTAATTCACTTATATTCCTCTTTAAATTGTCCATTCTCATGAACATTTCGTGAAACCTTTTTTCAAGGTTCTTAGTTTCCTTGCATTGGGCTAGAACATGTTCTTTTAGCTCACAGAAGTTTCTCATTATCCACCTTCTGAAGCCTGATTCTGTTGATTCCTCACATTCATTTTCTATCAGGCCTTGTTCAATTGGTGATGAGGCACTGCAATCCTCTGTAGGAGGAGAGGCATTCTGATTTCAGGTGTTTTCAGCCTTTTTGCGCTGGTTTCTTCCTATCTTTGTGGATTTATCCACCTGTCGTCTGTGTAATTGCTGACTTTCAGATTAGGTCTCTGAGTGGACATCCAGCTTGTTGGTGATAAAGTTTTTTCTATTTCTTAATTTTCCTTTGGCGGACGCCGCTCCCCCACAGAGCTGGATCTTCCCGGGTTCAGCTGTACTTGCTGTGAAACTCTCAATCCTCAGCAGTTCCAACTGCTGTTTTTATTTTTTTTTTATGGAGGAGGGTACCAGCCTTCCCCTGCGGCGACCCACTACGCCGGCTGAAACAGCAGCATTAAGATTTGTGGTGCCTTTCTGCCCAGGAATCTCCCGGTCTGGTTCCCCATTTCAGTCCTCTTTTCAATCAGCTGAATGGGAGACTCTGCTTTCCCGGAGCTCCAACGCCAACCAAAGGGCACTCAGTCCCGTATACTCCGGACTGAGAACCGCCACGCCGGGGCGCCTGCAAAACGGCCACGCCCTCCAAAAGAGTCACGCTGGCGACCCGTGGGGCTCCTCCGCCAAGAATCTCTTGGTCCGTGGGCAATAAAAATTCGTCTGAAAATGTGGCATCCACTCACTCACTGTGCTTTCAGTGGGAGCTACAATCCTGAGCTGCTGCTAATCGGCCATCTTGGATCTCTCTCGTATTACATTTTTAATGTCAAATTCCAATTGTTCATTGCTGATATATAGGAAAGTATTGACTTTTGTGTAGTAACCTTGTATCCTGCAACCTTGGTACATTTGCTTATTAGTACTAGGAGCTTATTTTGTTGGTTCCTTCAGATTTTTTTACTCAGACGATCATGTTATCTGTGAATACAGACTGTTTGATTCATTCGTTTTTAACCTGTTGAAGTTTTGTTTCATTTTCTTGTCTTATGGCATTAACTAACTAAGACTTCCAAGAGGATATTGAAAAGTATTGGTGAGAGAGGACATTCTTGCCTTGTAATATTTATGGGAAAGCTTTTATTTTCTCAACATTAAGTATAATGTTAGCTATAGGTTTTAGTAAACCTTTTTTAATCAAGTTGAGGGATGTTCCCCTCTGTTCCTACTTTGCTGAAAACATTTATCACTACTTGGTATTAGATTCTGTCAAATCCTTTTTCTGCATCTATTAATATGACCATGAGACTTTTCTTCCATAGCCTGTCAGTGTGATGGATTGCATTTATTGAGTTTCAAATGTTGAACCAGCCTTCCATACCTGAAATATATTCTAGTTGGTCATGGTGTATAATTGTTTTTTTTGTTTTTTTTTTATTGCATTTTAGGTTTGGGGGTACATGTGAAGAACATGGAAGATTGTTGCATAGGTACACACATGGCAGTATGATTTGCTGCCTTCCTCCCCATCACCTACATCCGGCATTTCTCCCCATGCTATCCCTCCCCCAACTCCCCACCCCCCCACTATCCCTCCCCTTTTTTCCCCCCGACAGACCCCAGTGTGTGATACTCCCCTCCCTGTGTCCATGTGTTTGTAAATTGTTGGATTCTGTTTGCTATACTTTGTTGAAGATTTTAATCTGTTTTCATGAGAAATTATGGTTTGCAGTTTTCCATTTTTGTAATGTATTTGGTTTTGGTATTAGGATAATACTGGCCTTTTAGAATGAGCTAGGAAGTATTCTCTATTTATGTTCTGGGAGACATGGTAGAAAGTTGGTATGATTGCCTTAAGTATTTGGTAGAATTTAACAGTGAAACCGTCTGAACCTAGTGCTTCATGCTTTGAAAAGTTATTAATTATTAACTCAATTTTTTTAATAGCTCTAGGCCTAGTGAGATTCTCTGTGTCTTCTTGGGTGAGTTTTAGAAGATTATACCTTTCAAGGAACTGGTCTATTTCAACCAGCTCATCAAATTTGTAGGTATAGCGTTGTTCATAATATTCTTTGTTATCCTTTTAATGTCCGTGGGATCTGTAATAATGTCCCCCTCTTCCATTTCTAATATGAGTAATCTGTGTCTTCTCACTCTCTCTCTTTTTTTTTTTTTAGCCTGGCTAGAGTTGTATCAATTTTACTAATCTTTTTAAAGAACCACCTTTTGGTTTTGTTGATTTTTTTTTTCTATTGATTTTCTGTTTCTCTTTCATTGATTTCTGTACTAATTTTTTTTTTATTTTTCTTCTGCCTTCTTTAGATTTAATTTTATCCTTTTAGATTCCTTAGGTGGGAGCTTAGATTATTGATTTTAGATGTTTCTTTTTGTCTAGTATATGCATTCATTGCTACAGATTTCACTCTAAGCACCTCTTTTGCTACATACCACAAATTTTGATAATTTGTATTTTAATTTTCATTTAGTTCAAAATATTTTTTAAATTTTTCTTGAGATTTCTTTTTTGACCTATGTTTTATTTAAAATGCATCTTTTATCTTGCAAGTATTAGGGATTTTTCCAGCCATTTTTCTGTTACTGATTTCTAATTTAATTCCATTGTAGTGTAACAGCAGACAGTGTATGATTTCTATTCTTTTTAATTTGTTAAGCTGTGTTTAATGGATCATAATGTGTCTATCTGGTGAATGTACCCGGTGAGCTTGAATATAATGTGTATTCTGCTGTTGGCGGATAAAGGATTCTGAAGATGTCAGTAATATCCAGTTGATTGGTGCTCTTGAATTCAACCATGTCCTTACTGGTTTTCTGCCTGCTGAGCTGTCCATTACTGTCAGAGGGGTTGAAGTCTCCAACTATAGTAGTGGATTCATCTATTTCTCCTTGCAGTTCTATCACTTTTTGCCTCATATATTTTGACACTATGTTATAGGTGCATATACGTTAAAAAATTTTATGTTTTCTTGGAGACACTGACACTTTTATCATTATATAATGCTCTTCTTTATCCCTGGTAATTGTTTTTGCTCTAAAGTCTGTTCTGTCAGAATTTAATATAGCTTATTCCAGTTTTCATTTGATTAGTGTTAGCATGGTACATTTTTCTCCATCTCTTTACTTTTAAACTATGTGTGTCTTCATATGTAAGTAAGTTTCTTATAGATCATACATAGTTGAGTTGAGTTTTTTAATCTGATAATCTGCCTTTTAATTTGTTTATTTATTTATTTTTTGAGATGGAGTCTCACTGTGTTGCCCAGGCTGGAGTGAAGTAGCACCAACTTTGTTCGCTGCAACCTCTGCCTCCTGAGCTCAAGCAATCCTACCAGCTCAGCCTCCCAAGTACTTGGGATTACAGGTGTTTGCCAGCGCACCTGGCTAATTTTTGTATTTTTGGTAGAAATGGGTTTCACCATGTTGCCCAGGGTGGTTTTGAATTCCTGAGCTCAAGCAATCCACCTCCATTGGCTTCCCCAAGTGCTGAGATTATAGGTGTGAGCCACCTAGTGTATGGCCTAACTGGTGTATTTAGATTTCTGACCTTTAAATGATTATTGATGATGTTGGATATCTTTTTTTCTTTTTCTTTTTCTTTTTTTTTTTTTTTTTTACTATTTTCTATTTGCTGCTCTTATTCTTTCTTTATTTCTATTTCTCCCACTCTTTTACTGCCTTTTTTTGGTTTTAATGGAGCATTTTATATTATCCCATTTTGTCTACTTTATTAGTTTAATGTTTTGTTACTTTTTTCAGTGGCTGCCCTAGAGTTCACATACATTTACAGCAAATCCAAGTCTACTTTAAATAACACTATACCACTTCACAGGTAGTGAAAGTTCTTAAAATAGCAAAGTATTCAATTTTCCTCTCCTGTCCCTTATCTCATTGCTGTTAACTCCTTTCACTTATCCATAGCTATAATCATCAGATACTTTCTTGCTATTATTATTTTGAACACACTTCTTTCAGCTGTGTCAATTAAGAATTTTTAAAAAGCTTTTATTTTACTTTTAATAATTCCTTCTCTCATGTTCTTCCTTTCTCTTTGTAGAGCCAACTTTCTGATCTATTATTTTTCTTCTCTCTGAAGAACTTTTTAATATT
Source organism: Ateles fusciceps (assembly GCA_036589455.1). Taxonomy (NCBI): domain Eukaryota; kingdom Metazoa; phylum Chordata; class Mammalia; order Primates; family Atelidae; genus Ateles; species Ateles fusciceps. The sequence continues at coordinate 14,114,679 of JAZHEH010001511.1, forward strand.
TCATGCAAGGGAGGTCTATTGGCAGATTCCCTCAATTTTATCTGAGAAAGTCTTTATTTTTCCTTCACCTTTGAGGGATAAATTCATGGGATACATAATGCTAGATTGGCAGCTTTTTCCCTCAACATACTGAATATTTCACTTCCCTTTGTTCTTGTTTGAATGGTTTCTGAGGAGAAGTCCAGTGTAATTCTTATCCTTGCTCTTCTGTAAGTGGTTTCCCCCCTTGGATTTTTTTTCAAGACTTTATCTTTGATTGTCTGCTATTTGAATATGATACTACTAGGTGTAGATTTTTTGGCATTTATCCTGCTTGGTGTTCTCTGAGCTTCCTGGATCTGTGGTTTGGTAAAATTAGAAATGAATTATAGAAAGATAGCTGGAAAAATCCAAAATTCCTGGAAGGTAAATGACATGCTTTAAACATTAGTTTTAGGAAATCATTATTATTGCTTCAAACATTTCTTCTGTTCCCGTCTCTCTTCTCCTTCTTGTATTCCTATTACATGTAAGTTACACCTTTTGTAGTTATCCCATGGTTTTGGATATTCTGATGTTTTGTGTGGTTTTGTTTTGTTTGTTTGTTTTCTCTTGCTTTTCAGTTTTGGAGGTTTTTACAGAGATAATCCTCAAGCTCAGACATTCTTTTCTCAACCATTTCCAGCCTGCTAATGAACTGTCACAGGCATTTTCGTTTCTGTTACAGTGCTTTTTGTCTCTAGCATTTCTTTTTTGGTTTTCTTAGAATTTCCATCTCTCTGCTTACATCACCTATCTGTCCTTGCATGCTGCCTACTTTATCTGTTAGACATTAGAGCTCTTAGCATACCAATCGTGGTTGTTCTAAATTCCCACTCCGTTAATTCCAACATCTCTGCCATATCAAGAGTCCAGTTCTGTTGTTTGCTCTGTGAGTGTGTGTGTGTGTGTGTGTGTGTGTGTGTGTGTGTGTGTGTGTGTGTTCGTGTATTCAATAATAGGAACTGTGGTAAATAGGCCTTTATTAACATAGTGTAAGGTGTGGGAGGAAAGGAGGCACTCTATAGTCATATGATTAGATCTTAGTCGATAGTGAACCTGTGCCTCTGGACTGTGGACTTCACAAATACTTCTCAGTATCCCTCTCCCGCACTGTTAGTTGGGATAGGATGGCTAATGTGGGCTGGAGTTGTATTTCTCTTGCCCCAGGTCAATTAGGCTCTGACAAAACTGGCAGATTAGGCACTGGTAAACATAGCTTGTCTTACGAGCAGGCTTTGTTAAGAATAGAATAAATATGCTGATGTATTTTGAAGTGGCTACTTTCCACTGCTTCTTCCTGGACACCTGAGGGGATTTGTCTCAAATCTTCACTGTAGAAAACCTGGTAGGGCTCCTGGAAGTAAAACTCACAGAAATGTGCAGGCCCCCTTAAGACTAATTCCCCCGGAGTTATTACCTCTGAGACGCGTCCACACTGAGCCTCCAGCAGTTTGTCAGCTACAGTTTAAGTTTTCTGGCCAGGTCTGGTTCTCTCAGAGGTTTTTGCTCCTGAAGTTTAGCTCCGGTAAGTTGTGATTCTCTGTATTTAGCTTTTGGTCTCTCCAATTTGGGAGGCAGTGGTTTGCCCTGTGACTTCAGTTCTCCGACACACCTAAGAAAAATTATTGATTTTCAGTTTTTTCAGCTTTGACTTGTTAAGAAAATGTGATGACTTCCAAGCTCCTCTCATGCCAAACTAGACACCACCAAGTCATTTCTTTAGTTTTTTATGATCTATTTATAGATGTTGGTAAGAACCTTTATTTTTTTTTAATTGCTAAGGGCCTTTGAGATTCATGCAGTGCAAGTTTGGAGATTGGAGACTAAAATATTTTAGGCAAACCATTTGTTGTAAGTCAAAATGGAAAATAAATTTACTTGTGTCTTTATATAAGATTGCAAAGAAAATTGTTTCAGCTTCAGTTTTCCTACACAAAAGACTGATCATTAAGTTCACAAAGCTTTTCTGATAGTGTTCCAAGTTTTCACTTGAAAAAAGTAAGATCTGAAATACAAGGCTCAAAAGAGGGAGAAAGAAAGAGAGAAACTGCTGTTTATCCACAGTGATGAGTCTTTCTCGATGTAACTCTTTTCAGCCATCTATGGTTATGGACAAGAGCATTTGACCTGTACAGGGTACCTTGATTTATTGTTCTTCACTTTATTGCTCTTTTGCATATATTGTATTTTTTGTAAATTGAAAGTTGGTGGCAACGCTGCATGGAGCAGATCTGTCAGCATCATTTTCTCTATAGCACTTGCTCACTTTCTGTCCCTGTGTCATTAGCCTTGTGTAACGCATTGGCTAGGCGCTAGGAAACTTTTTCAAAGAAGCATATTGAATTGGGGGGTGATAGATGATGTGTATTTGAAAGCAATTTGGTGGCCAGGCACAGTGGCTTATGCCTGTAATCCCAGCACTTTGTGAGGCTGAGGTGGGCAGATCACCTGAGGTCAGGAGTTTGAGACCAGCCTGGCCAACATGGCGAAACCCCGCCTCTACTAACAATACAAAAAAAAAAAAAAAAAAATAGCTGGGCGTGGTGGTGCACACCTGTAGTTTCAACTGCTTGGGAGACCGAGGCAGGCGAATCACCTGAACCTGGGAGGTTACATTACTTGCCTGGCCCCAGGGAGACATTTGTGTTTGTGACATCTGCTGAAAGTTTTAAAAAGGTGGCTAATGTGTAGGGTTAATGCATGCAGGCTTGCAGAAACATTGAGAGCTGGGTTTAGAAGGTAGTTCACAGACATAAGGTATGTCCTGTGGATATGAGCTTAAAGCTGCAGGTGTCTGCCTGGACCTCTGTTTGATTTGAGCATGCTCTCACCGTCTTTACTGTGCTTCTTTTGTGCTTAAAGATCAGCAATGAAGTGATTAGTGTGACATCACTGAAATTAGTTTATGCATGTGGAGGATTAGAAGGGAGATTTTTCCCAGTATAAGTGTAACTTTTATTGGTGCATATATCCCTCCTGGCCAACCGCACAAGAAGTGCAGTGGTTCTCATTTCCTGACCTTTAGGATTAGAGGAATTCAAGCAAGAAAAGGCAGAGAGGAAAGCCCAGTAGAGTTCACGATGCTTCTCTTTACAGGCTGAACAAAAAAGAATATTGAGGCAATTACCGGCATAAATCAGTACAAAGAAATTCAAGCAAAAATAGGCATTTTGCCTGAATTGTGGAGCTGATTATCTTAATCCTCCACTTCAGAATTCCTGGGGAGACCTGGCCTAAGAATGTTTTTCCAGTGAACTGGCAGATTCAGAAGTGGAGAGAAAATTGTTTGAGTGCAGGTATGGAGATGGAGTCCGGTGCTGTCTCTGTCCAGAACATGTGTGGAGAACATCCAGGCTCAACTAGCATGGCTGGCTGGGAGGAGAGAGGCCTAGAAGGGGATGATCATGATCCACGCAAGGCCAGAGAGGGGTGGTGCCAGTACCCAGAGGAGTCAGGCTGGCTCACCTCTCAAAATCTGTGTAACTTTAACACTGTCAGAGATGTTATACGTGATTTTTTCTGTTTAAAAATGTATCTTTCTTCTAACAACTTTTAGCAATAAAAAGGCAACTTATTAATGAAACCCTTCTGCCTTCAAAGTATGAAATTAAAATATTACTGTAACTACAGGCAAGAAAGCATTTGGATTATGTGTCACTTAGAAATGATAATAAAGATTATCCATATGGTCTTATGTTGTCAGTGCCTTACATTGCATTAGCAATCACCTAATATGGTTGTGATTTTGATTATGTGGCTCATTTTAAATTCTACTGTGTTCTAGGTCAATCAGTGTCAAGATGATTTACTAGAAGGAGGTGCGGTTTTCTTTCATAGATGCTGCTAGGTGGTTGGGCACAATTAGAGTATTTGAGAACATGGTATTTTTGGTATGATGGTGCTGTCGATGTTGAATACCTTCTCTTTAAGCATCTCTAATTCTAATCTTGTCTGTCTTGGGTACATAAAACAACCTCTGGTAGTAAGATCTAAAAAAATTTGTGTTATCTGTTTATTTACGTTAGTTTTCCTTAAGGGCTATGGCTTTTGTACAGGTGTCAGTAATTTTACATGATGAGTTTTTGGTGGTCAGTAATCGGGATGCAGAAGCCGGGATTAACCTGTGTCTCCAAAAGAGTTAGAAATCTCTCTGCCTTTTTTGCATTCTCTTCCACTGAAAGGGAACTATGAAGTCTTACTCCTGCTGAACTTTCCAGGGAACCCAGCAACATGACATTTTTTAACCTTCTGCTCTGTGGGGATTGACAAAGCTTGATGGGAACTAATCTGGGTTCATTTGGGATTTGGGACAGGGTCATAGCCTTTTGAGAATTCAGTACTTCCCCTTGATCCTCCTACGGCCTAAGCTCTGTGAGCCCTGTAGGCTCTGTGTCAGGTTCTGCTCCCTGTATGCACATACTCCAGTTATACATTCTTGACTCCTCATCTAGTTCTGTTCTTTAAACAATGTGCCTTTTAGACTCATCTGTTATTTCACTTTTGCTTGGAAAATATTTACTCAGGGGAGTCTTCTCTTTGACACTGTATATGATGATGTAGACAATAATTTAGTGAAAACTTAATAACTCCAGGAGTGTAACAGCAGATGATGATTGTGTTGTAGTAGATTAATTGGTCATTTTAATCTAGCTTATAGTAGGAGAAGCAAAGTGATGTTTTGTCTTTCTTGTTGTTTGAGGGTGTTGTTTATTTTTTGAAGATAGACCGTACGTGTATTTCATCTCTGTGTCTGCAGCCTGGCAGAGTGCTTGCCACAAAGAAGGCGTCATCAATAGGATTAATTCAGTAGATGTCATTTCTGAACATCGGTCAGTATACATGCCAAAGCTCCGTATCCCATTCAAATGCATACCTACATAATTGAACTCTTTATCCTAAGGAAACTGGCCAGGAAGCGGAAGGAGACCATGAGCAGCACCCGACAGGAGATGACTGTGATGGTGAACTCAATGGACAAGAGCTATGCTGAGCAGGGCACAAACTGCGACGAGGCTTTCTCATTCATGGACACGCACAATCTGAATGGGAGATGTAAGTGCATATGTTTCTTGGCTTTTCATACATTGCCCTGGTTTTCCAAGAATCCAGGTGCTACGAGGGGATTGCAAAAAAAAAAAACAGCTTCCTGAAGAATTTTTGTGCCATATGTGTTTCTCCAATCATTTTCAGTGATCCTGAAAACTCTATATGCCACGGATTGCTTAGCAGAGATGTTTTAAAGGTGATAGGACCAGGTCAGAGAGTCCAGAAAACCACAGTGAATTTTCTGTAAAGATTTAGAGAGCAGTGACACGAGGCTTTCCTTCTCTAGTGGAAAGAAGGCACCTGCTACTCATCTTGTTTAGATCCCATTTGTAGACTATCCAGGTGTGGAATTACAAACGGGAAGCCTGTTATAAAAACAGTTCACTAAATGGCAGTAACAAGTTAATTGTTTATTTGTTTAGCTGACAATTTCTGCCTTTATTATAGGGTTTTAGTGGCAATTAATAAATTAAACTGTATTTCAGCTTCACAGGTCTTATGTTTCACACCAGGTGCATAAACCAACCTCAGCTACTGCCTTCCCATACTACTGCCTGTGATCCAGGTAGAAGGCATTATTTCAGGAAACTAACAATTAGATTGATTATATCAAGCACAAAAGGAGCAGTTGCTTTATCCCTGGTTATCTGCTTTGAAACCAGAGGGAGGTTCCTCACTCTGTGGTTTAGGGCACACTTTGGTGAGTTCAAGGTCAGGAGGTTTCTGTGTCAGACTTGAGCTCATAACCAGGATGCTGGTCAGCATGGGGATGGAATTAAAGTGCAAAGTGCAGCTGTTCCTGTTACCAAAAAATAATAATATTCATAAAGGCTGGTGGGCCTTCTGGCTGTGAGGAGCACAGAAATGGTATCTGGGGTGGGGGTGACTAGGAGGAGTTTGGACAATGTGGGCTGGTGTCCTGACCCACTGTGGTCAGTGTGGGCCTGCAGCTCCCCTCCACTCTTCTTCCAGATCACGGTGTGGTCAACGCACGTGCCTGCCCCCGAGGCTCGAGTTCTCCTACGCGCTGCTAAGCTCTGGAATTCAGTCTCTTCTATTTTTCTGCTTGTAGTGGCTGCAGTTGTCCCACTTTATCCTCCTACATCCGTTTGTACTACATGCACACGTGGCCCAGCGGAGCATGCACAGGCGCTGCTTTGGCACCAGTGGCCGGGGCAGCACTGTTGCTTTCATCCTTGGCCTTCTTTCTTTACCCTTTCCAGTCATTTTCAGTTCAGGCAATAGAAGCTGTGGGGTCTCAATGTACCCAAGCTCCTTTCCATTTTTTCATAGAATTCTGCTTTTTTTTTTTTTTTTTGAGACGGAGTTTCGCTTTTGTTGCCCATGCTGGAGTGCAATGGTGCAACCTCGGCTCACTACAACCTCTGCTTCCCGGGTTCAAGAGATTCTCCTCCCTCTGCCTCCCAAGTAGCTGGGATTACAGGCATGCGCCACCACACCCAATTTTGGATTGTTTTTAGTAGAGACAGGGTTTCTCCCAGTTGGCCAGGCTGGTCTTGAACTCCTCACCTCAGGTAATCCGCCCACCTCAGCCTCCCAAAGTGCTGGCATTACAGGCGTGAGCCACTGCACCCAGCCTTCTCTGCTTTTTTTTTTTTTTTTTGTAGCAGATATTATGCTTTTCATTTAAAAATACATATATATGATTTATTCAACTGCCATAAGAAAGCAACCTGTGATGCATTTATTGTGGGCTGGAATTGGAGAAGCCCTTTTGACCACACACAGGATTAGAATTTTTGTAATAGCTGGTATTCCTTGAAAGGGACCACACAGATAGTTCTAATTTTCCAGTATTAATGTTCCCTAATGTTCCAAATCTTGTATTTCATGATGAAATTCCTCAAAAGTCAGGTTACTTGTAATCACTCACCCCAAAAGCAGGAACCTTCTTTAGTAGTTCTAGGTGTTTGAACAACAGAGAATATTCCCTTCTGGACAGGAAGTTTAATTAGGCAGTTACTTTTTTGAAAGTAAATGTATCTGTGGAAATCCAAAAATGTTTGTGCACAGAGGACTGCTGCAGAAGTCAACAGACCTTCCACAGCTCATCAGCCAGTAGACATTATTTTTTGCCTCCCTTCAGTAAAACCAACAGAATGAACACAGCAGTAGACTTTCCTTTTCCTCCCACTTGAACAATGAGTTCTCACCAGATCTCATCTGTTGGGAGTGACCCTAAAGGTAGATATCCTAATAATCTCTTGATGCCTTTGAAATAAGACAGCAGTTCCTGGGGGAGGAAAGCTTCAGAAAAGATGTTCCTTAGACCACAAGACTGCCAGCATCACACCTATGACAAGTGTGGGTATGCATGAGATCTTTCGGGGTTGAGAGAAAGTGCTGGAAGCTGTGAGGTGAGCAGTTTTTAGAAATGAGACAAAGGGAAAAATGAAATTGGAGAATTTAAAAATAAGCATGACCACAGTTATGAGAGTGGGGATTAATCTCTCCAGCAAAGTAAGTATGAGTTGCACTATCTGCTTTCATATGCTGTAAAAGGGGGAGAATAGAGATGGGTAGTGGAAATGGGTTTAATTTTTATGCTCAAAGACCAAAAAATTTATAAAATGTTTTAACAGAAAGGTGAAAATAAACACAGTTATTTCATATCTGCTGTGAACATCCCTACCAACCACATAAAAATGTCTGCAGGTAATAAAAAAGCTTTATTCTCACTGACCCTGGCATATATTATTGGTACTCTTTTTTTTCATTCTTATTTTCATCCATTGTGCTCTTTCTCTAGGCCCGTAAACATGCATTATAAGTATGATACTTCTCTATATTATAAAAATACCTGTAAAATGACAGGCAGCCTGAGTTCGGGCCCTTGTTCTGTCACGTACTGACGCTACACTTTAAAAATATAAACACAGGTAAAGGCACTGTTCTAAAGGGACTGCTCCTGGAGAGTTAAAATATATTAATATGACATCAGAATAATTACCCAGTGTGCACAGGGATTTGGTCATGCTTCCCATAAAGATAATGGTATAATTGTGTATTAGTCTCCTGATCAGGAACTCAGCATCAAACAGATCATGTGACTACATCAGAGGAGTTACCATTTAGACTTAAGTGTAACCACCTTGAGCAACTTTCAACTCTTTATATTTTCATGAAATTAAACTGCTTTAAAAACACTAATCAATTAATACATTTGAAGACGATTTTTTTACTTTAAAAAAATTTATTCTACCAAGCCTCTGTTATCCATGAAGATAGTTTTAAAATGTCTCTTAAAAATAGGAAATACCCATTTTTAATGAAATCAGATCAGTTGGATGGGACTGACTTTCCTGCTTGATAAAAAGGAGGAAGAGAAGGTTCTAATTCAGTCTTAAATGTTTCAGAGGAATATTTTAAAGAAAAGCACTTTGTAAGGATTTAAAAGACTAATGAACATGCATGGAGCACTACCTTTATTTTTCGTAAAGCATTATGGAATGTTCTCTGCATATCCAAATATGAGGAAGGAGAGGATTTAGCAAACTACAGGAACATAGACATTGGAGATATTCTCCAAAAGCCATGTGTAGACACATTCTTCTACTTTTACTTGTAAAATTCAGCTTGGCCTGAGAGCAGATTTCTATAAGCAAAGGCCAGAAGTCAAAATAGAAGTCTGATGAATTTCCCTATCCAAAATGAAGGCTGTGGTTGTGGGTTTTCTCTTTATTTGTGGGGTAAGAAAAGTCTTTAAGTGACAAAAGGTTGCTTGTCTTCTGAAAGACCAGTAACCACTCAGAAACAACTGGGAATGATGATATTTCCCACGTAGACGTCACTGAGTCCCAGAGTCACCGTGGGTAGCGTGGAGTCGCTGTGAGTGGTCTCAGAGCATTTTGTGTTCAAAGTGTATGACCTGTCTGCTGCCCCTGACCAGCCTCTCTTTTATTTACAGCTGTGTCCTCACCATCATCCTTTACAATGAAAACAAATACACTGAGCACGTCGGTGCCTAATTCCTATTACCCAGGTAACAGATTTTTCTGTTGTCTCCTCTGTGCTCTCTCCTCGACAGTCAGAATCAGTCCGCCCTGTCCCTGCTATCTGTGGTGCTTGAAGGGCTTACTGTGTTTGAGATGTTGTAACCCAATGCTTTTCTACAGCTTTCTATGCGGAAAATAGGGTGGGCTGTTCATCAATCATTTACTGTTCTTTCTCTTTTTACTTTCTCTGCATTGACCTGCTTACGGTGTATGACAGACCCATTTGTGCCAACTGCAATTTTAGGTGAGAACATTTCCCTTTACCACAGTTTGTTGCAGGAGTAATTCAGAAAGTCAGCGGCCACTCTGTAGGAGATTGGAGTTTTAATTCTGCATAATGCAGTGATTATAAGCACGACATCGGGGAGGTGGGTGGCCTGGGGCATGGGGTGAAAGTAAGAAAAGAATTTCTCTAAACAGTCATTATTAATAAGAGGGGTTTGCTGCATGTATCTTGGGAATGATACCAACAGGTTCAAATGAACAATCCCAGCTCCAGTATTCTCCCTTTCTGTGTTCAGAATTTAGTTAGGTCTGATCCCAGGGGAAAAAAACAAGGTGTACCGTGTACTTTCCAAGAGCCGAATTCTGTCTTGTGTGATAGTCACAAAAGTGAAAATAGCTTCTCATTATTTTCACTTATTGCTAAGCACTAAAAACTTCAATTTTAAAAATAGCATTTTTCTAATTATCCCAAATGTTATGCAGAAAAATGATCACAATGGAGTTTTGGCCCCCTACCCATCCTCAGTGCCACTCAGGGCACCCCCGCCCCAGCATTCCAAAGTGTCTGTCACACAGTAGAATTTCAAAGGAGCTGATGATCTGAACAGCAAAATGACAAGATGGCACTTATAATCATATGGTTTATTATGTGTCAGATGTCACTAGAAATGAACTAAGATGTTAGCCCAGTGGGGCAGAATGCATTTAAAGTATGAAATATTCCCAGCAGGGGGTTACAGAAAAAAATCCCGTTTGTCCAATGTAAGAAGGGTGAGGAGAAAAATGGCATTACCTGGCTGTGATAAGCAAACAAGCATGAGCTGCTGTTGCATTTGAGACGCATAAATAACCCGAGTGTATCACGGCTGTGTTCTCTTTCTACTACTAACCTTTCCGAAAAGGAGCACAACAAAAACGACTTCAAGGTATATAACAATTCATTGTAGCAAGAGTTCCATCCTCAGTTGTTCGACTTCTCCTTTCTAATTCACTTGACAAGGGTTTATATCTTTGCAACATAATTTTTTTCCCCTCTGCTTCTCTTTCTCTAAGTTGTTACGATTTTTGTATAGAAGGTAATTTTTATTTTCCTAATGGTGTTCTCTGGGCTTAAGGAAGCTTGTTGCCTAAGGAATAAATGAATTAAGATAGAAGTTTAAGAATGGATATGAAAACAGAGTTTTTAAATTTTGCCTCATTCTGATGGATAACAAAGCCCACTAAACCCTCCTCCCACCTGTAATACCAACTAAAAGGGAAAGAAAACTGCATGTTTATTCTTTTCATAAGTGAGGGGCACAGGCTAATCTTAGGCACCAGAACAATGTAATCTACATGCAAATGACATTTGCAGAATCTTTTGATAGGCAAAGATTTGCGATTTCTTTGTGTGCTGTGGCATTCATTCTGAGGTTCCTGTAGTAGGTGTTCTGACCTTGGGGGAGCTGCGAGTGGGGAGGGCTAAGGCGTGCATTGTCAGAAGGAAGAAAATGTTCAGATTTCACAGCAAGATTAAGATAAGCTTATTAAACAAATATCATTCTTTAAAGTCGCTGCTTTGTTATTATGAACATTAATGACATCTTTTAAAGTTGATTAGCTTTCTTTACGGAGAGGGAATCACTTGGACAGATAATTCAAGTAGCAAAACTGATGTACCTTGTGAAAAATAAGCCAGATAGGCCAATAACTGTTATCATGTATAGCTTATATAGGTACTAGCGTCACAAATGGCAGTACTTGGGAACTGCATTCCTTACACGTTACTTGGTGCAAATGTGAATCTATGTATTGAGTAATAAGGATTGGTGAGGTTATCACTTGAAACCAAATAAGAATATAAGATATATATCTACTCTGGCATTTTGGGAGGATAGTATCAGTTATAGTTTACACAACGACAAGAAGAAATGTTTTGCTGTGAATCAGAACTCAACACAATTAATTTCTCTAGCAGTTTTAGCTTCACCTCTCTCATGCTAAGGTGCCCAGCCCTAATATATAGAGCTGGAGTACATCTTTACTTCATTTGCTTGCAAAAATGTAGATGATTAAATGGATGGATGGATAGCTGGATGGATGGATGGATAGATAGATAGACAGACAGCTAGAACCTACACTACCTCAAAAATACTACATCTATTTCAACTTAAGGTTTTCTGGCTAGTTTGTTAAAAATTCAAGATAATGCATAAAGAATATAGGTAGAATTAATTTTCAGTCCTTAGAAAACCATCAGAACTATTAGTGAGAAGATTTATTTATAATGTGCTCTCTGTATTATTTTTAATCTAAAAAAATGTTGAGGCCAGACACTATGGTGCAAGCATGTAATCCCAGCACTTTGGGAGGCCAAGGCTTGAGGCTAGGATTGCTTGAGGATCGCTGGAAGGCAGGAGTTCAAGACCAGCCTCTGCAACATAGGGAGACCCCCATCTCTTCAAAAATAATAGTAAATTAGCTGGTCATGATGTAATGCACCTATAGTCCCAGCTGCTCAAGAAGGGGGCGCTGCAGTAAGCTATGATAGCGCCACTGCCCTCCAGCCTGGGTGATAGAGCAAGATGCTGTCTCTGAAAAAAAAAAAAAAAAAGGAAAAAAATTGTTCATGGGTAATTTTTAAACACATAAAAGAAATTAATGACAAATAATATATTTTATCAGTAATAATTCCTTTTTAACTTAGAACTAATTAATCACTAATTTTAGTGGAATTAAGAATGTTGAGTAGTATAAATGACCCAATTTTATAACAGCACACAAGAAACCCTCTATTCCCCTCTTCCATATGCACGTACTAGATAATAGGGCTCTTCTTTGATGGACTTGGTAGTGTTCAAATGCTTGAAGACGTGTTCCACGCTAGTAATGAGGCCAAGATGGCATAATGCAGCACAGGGTGATTACATAAAACAGTGACAATGGTTGTAGCTCTGTGGATTTAAAACTTCCCAGAATACCTAGCCCTGGGATCAGAGCATTGCTAGGTTGTTGGTGTAGCCACGTGAAAGACCCAAATCATTTATGGGAAGTTTAGAAGGTCAGCCCACCACGGAGGGGCATGTTAATTATGTTCATCCCGTAAGGTACAATACTGAGAGAACCAGAGAGGCACAGAGGGGAAACTAATTAATGTTCCATTTATTTTAGTATAAAGAACAGAACTTCCTGCTGGAGTAACTCAAAGCTCAAGGGATTCAGTACTTCAGCAGGGTTCCTGTATCCCAGTTTATAAAGGTTGGCAGTTGCCAGCAAGCAAATCTGATGTGACAATTTCCAGGTTTATTTGTGACTGTTAAAATGGGAACATGTGAATTGCTAAATTTCAAAGCAAATCCAAATGAAACAAAAATCATAAAATCAACTTACCACCCTTTTTTATTTTGTCTTTGTGTCTTTAGCCACGTTGTAGTGATCCAGGTGCCATTTCAGCAACAGCAACATAGCTACACACTTGTGTACCACCTTTCATACCATGCATCCCCAGGTGCTTTGCGATGCAGATAGAAGTGAGGTTTCAAAACCAGGCCCTGCTAATCAAGCACCCTTGGACTAAATTTTCTTCAGAGCTGAACTTCTCAGTAAAAAATAAATGACATTTGAATAACAATAGCTGAACTCCCTATTGATTACAATCTGGTAATTTTTAAAACTTGAATGTACCTTTTATATGATTTACATAATATTCTCATTTTAAGTGACTTTACCATTGTATTTTGACAATATCCATCCTCAATCATAAAACCGCTAAAGGGATTCAGCGTTATAATGAGTTAACCTGTGGAATATGGAATTCTTAATCTAATAGCGTTTTCCTGCATAAGACATTTTTAATAGCTACCATTTCTGCAGTTCATTAACCTAATTTACTAGTAGGCCTCCGTTAAAGTATTGCCTCTTTAGGCTTATCTGACCAAATTTTGACATCAATTTGATAGTACAATTTGGTTGACTTGTTCAAGAAATTTAAATGAGAAAATGTGTTGAATGCAAATAAGACTTATTTAGACATTACTTGGTTAATGGGGGATGAAAGCAATTATGATACTAATTTTAACCTCCTTTTTGTTATTGAGTACTTAAATTCAACACCTCCATCCTAACGTGATGGGAGAATTGAGGCTTTGCCCTCTGACCACCTCTGAATAGAAAACTGAACTGGAAAGTGAAAGCATAAAATAAAAACTACCTGTAATTATGCACGCAGTACTATTGCTTATGCCCTGTTTCCTTTTTCTCCTCCTTTTTTCTCCTGATATGTATCTTCTTAAAAGTGCCAATAAATGGTAAGTTCCCCAATTCGCCCCATGGAAGAGTTGTGGAGGGAGTGGGAGTGTGTGTCTTACTGGTAGATTCTGACAAAGCCAGCTGGTGCTGCTCTGTGCTGGCCTGCATGTTTGCCTTTGTAGAACATTCCATGTGTGATGTGGCGGTCCACAATATTTTGTCAAGCTTTCTGATACTGGAGCATGCAAAGTGATTCATCAAAACGTTACCCAAACCAGGTTCCCTTTTCTTTTTTCACTTTTCTTTGATTTCATGTAGTAAGTCCACATTTCCATTGCTAGCTTTATAAGCCACACCATTTTGTGCACTTTTATTTTGCTCACAGAACATTTGTGCAGAGTTTATTTATGTCATCATACGAACTACTGAACTAATGTTTCAAAGAATACAAGACTGGTTTTGCACCAGGTCTTGATGAAGTTTCAGGTTGAAACTTTCACCAACTTTAGCACTGAAAGGCTAAAGGGCTCTTCTCAATTAGCTTTGTGAAAGCAATATATCGTTTGGACTGCTTTGTAAAAACAAAGATTTCTGCGCATTCCTGTCAGTATTGCCAACCCCATTTAAATTTCTAAACATTTAACTTTTCTTTTTTGCTGAGCCATCGTAGGGAATTTTGCAGCCCTAGGTGAGGGGATGCCAGGAGCCAACTTCTTAGCATTCTCGGTGATGCCGACCTAGCTCCCTGCCTCTCCCTCATTTTCTCCCTGGCCTTTCTTTTCCTAGATGAAACCCACACAATGGCCAGCGATACCAGCAGCCTGGTGCAGTCCCATACTTACAAGAAGCGGGAGCCGGCTGACGTGCCCTACCAGACCGGGCAGCTCCACCCCGCCATCCGGGTGGCAGACCTCCTTCAGCACATCACGCAGATGAAGTGTGCCGAGGGCTACGGCTTCAAGGAGGAATACGAGGTGAGCACAAGCTCTGTGCCAGGGCTTTCCCATTCCTTCTTGGACTCCTTGCCAGGTACTGTGCTCCCAAGTCAATCAGAAGAGCCAAAGGAAACCCCAGCCTATGAGAGATGCCAGAAAGAGACCAAGTGCAGTTGTCCCTCGGTATTCTGGGGGACTGGTTCCAGGACCCCAGCTTATGTCCAAGTCCCGCAGTGAGCCCTGTGGAACCTGAGGATACAAAAAGCCAGTTCTCCAGATCCATGGCTTTTGCATCCCAAGGATATTATATATATTCTTTTCAATCCGCATTTGATTGAATCTGTGGATGCAGAACCCTGGGATATCAAGGCTGACTGTATTTTATCCGTGGATCCACTTTTATCTGATAATAAAACTTATTACCAAGAAGTTCACATGCGTTACATGGAAAAAGGAAGAGCACTTTGCCTTTTACCTTATTCTGCATAAATATACAATGAAAACAGAAATTTACTAGGCTCTCTTCCCCTCCCCATCCTGTTTTTCCTCTCTTTCTTCTTCCGTCAGAACTAAGTTTTAGTTCATGTCTTCTTCCCCATTCTTGATCACCTTCCTTGGCTTTTCCTGTAATTATGATATTAAATTCTAATGATTTTGTAGTCATTATCTCAGGAAGAAACTGTCCACTTAAAGCAATTATAGACCAATCAGCAATGTCATGTGGTGGAGATCAGACAGCAGTATAGGGACTGGCTATTGTCATGGCAGTGACAACCGTTACTGTCCAGCCAGCCCAGAGAGCATCCCACTGTCTTGGGCTCTTGTGTGGGTAGCTGTCAGGGACGTTTCTGGGAACAATGATGTTCTCTGAATATATAAAATATAGGGCTTACCCCTTTCACACCCTATGCCATTAGTTAATACTGTCAGAAGGTCATTCGAGAACTGAAGAAAATTAATTGATTGAAGAAGTCTGATTCAAAGAAATATGCCCTCCCTTGAGTGGGTGGCGTGGGGCTCAGGGGAGCAGGGTAGGAAAGTTGAATTGCTTTTTTATGTTATTAAAATTAATTTTCAGTCATTGATGAAGATAAAGTAGCATGCTTACTCAGAGTAAAAATAGGATTATATAGATGTGTGTTTTTTTTAAATCTTAAAATGTGCTTCTGATCTCATATCTATCTAACTGGTTCAGAGTTGGCAAACATCTTGTCTGGAATTAGAGTATTTTTGAAATCTGTTTCTACCACCTGGATAGCTTGTGAGTTTCAAACTCTGTTTTTCTCTTCTTGTAGACACGCTCACAACACTTCATTTTATGCCCCAGATACTGCACTGTCTTGGGTTTAGCTCTTTTCCAAGCTTGATCATCAAAGATTCATTACAGCCATCAGAGCAATACATGGTACCACTGTTGGCGGAGCCACTGCTACAGTTCTTTTAGGAATAAGGCTTTGGTCCAAAGCAGACACAGATAACACTTTGCTCTGCTAACATGTGTGTACTGGTGTATTATATTGCCAATGACCTCAGTTCGGAAGACTGTGAAGCCAAAGAATCCCATCCAGACCATGCCTCGGGATTTGAATGAAGTCCAGAAAATATTTTCGGTTGAAGTTCTGCATTTTAGCAACCCTGAAATTCTTAGATTTAGCTTTAGCGATTCAATGTGTAATTCAGTGAAATTGACTGCCTTTACATATTTCCTCCTGCGCTTTTAAAGTCTAGCTTAGGAATTAATAGGATTAAGAGTAAGACTTCCAAAAGCGTAATATCGTATAAAAGACAAAATTAGGTTATTGAGAAAATATAAGCCTAATGAATAGGGATGATGTCTAAGTTCTATCCAATATTCTGAATGCAGATATTGCTCAAATGTTTATTAAAGATGTTAATGTCAAAGAGATTAGTTTTAGGCTGAAATAACAATCCATGAAATAACCTGAGCCCAATTTTTCATGGACTATTTAAAAATGCCTACTTCCTATAACATGCTATAGACAATGCATATTTGAAAGATGTAGAAAATATTTCCCATTCAGATCTTCTGAATAAATATGATTTATAAGTATAAACTGAAATATTGTATACTCATTTCAAGCATATTATGACTGACAACTAATTTAGTTCCCAAAATAAAATGTTGTATTCACTAACTACATTTCAGAAAACTTTTTCTCATTTTAGCTATTCTGTGATCAGAGAGGACTGCTAAAAAGTGAAATACTTTTAAACCTTAAAACCATTATTTGTTTAAAATAAGAAGGAAAGGAAGGAAATATTGAACAAAACACATATGCCAGAGATGAAATCAGGAGCAAATGGAAAGGAGCTATTGGGAGAAATCTGAAACGGCAGTTCTGTTGGGAATAACCCCGTCACTGAGGACCGCGCCCTTTGTGCTGCCCTCCTGGAGGGATGCTGACGTTGTCATCTAGTGGGGCAGATGACAGGGAAGTGAGGAGCAGTGATGGTGGGCAAGTGTGCCTGTGCTGGGGCTGCAGGGAGAAGGGGACGCCCCTTAAGAAGCCTGTGTCGCAGAATGACATGCCCTGGTCTTGATGGAGGCACAGCCAGGCTTCTGGGAACTGGTAGTGGAGTGAAAGGTTCCAGACTTCAAGTACTCATATGTCCCACTTTCTCTAACCCCAGGGAGATGTTATTCTAATGAGAATCTGGAAAATCCTTAAACAGTTATTTTTTTGAAGTTCATTTAGTTTTTAGACCTCTAACAAAACAGACCTCTTTCCATGCTGTAAAGTCTGCATCCTTTCCGTGAACACATGCTCAGAGTCAAGAGTGTTGAGTGCTAAGTGGTGTAGTGGGAGTCTCTGTGCTTCTCAGTGGGTCCATCCCACCCAACAGATACTGAGAGGTTGTGGTTTGGAACACAGGCTGTGGCACCAGACTGCCTGTATTCAAACTCAGCTCTGCTTCATAGCTGTGTGACCTTGGGCAAGTTATCTAACCTGTCTGGGCAGCAGTTTCCTCATCTGTAAATAGAATAATTATGGTATCAACCTCAAAAGGTTGTTGTGAGGAATAAATCATTTTAATGTAGGTGCTCAAATTATATCTGGCATATAGTAAGGGTTCATTTGAAGTGTTAGCTAGTAGAAGAAAAAAATACTAACTTATGATAAGATCCAAGAGCAGAAATTGACACCATGTTCTTTATAGGAAAACTTTGTTGTACTGAGGGTTCAGTGAAACCCTGTCATCTCTGGTGCATAGCAGTCTGAAGACAGAGTGCGCCACATGTTATGGAAAGGGGTTAGTACTTTTGCTTCATCTGCAGGGCTACATAATTTTCTTACCATGCGCCATATATCATCAAAAGTTACCACTAACAAGTAACTTACAAATAAATAGGTAGATTTGATTCTGTGGGTTAAGAGTTTAAGAACTGAGAAAATAAATTTTAAAAAATATATGTTGTCATGTTTTACTGCTATGCTACTGTTTCCAAATCTAAGTTGGAGAGCCCTAAGGAATACTATAACTCTAGATGGCATAATCCTCCTAAAAAATATTGATTACGTTGGTGTCTTTGGCAAAGTAGGATTTGGGAAAGAGTTTAATTTTACCAGTCATACACTGCATGTGACACCAGGGATACAGAGGAGAACTGCTTCTCCCTGTCCCTGAAGGGGAAGCTGACACGGCAGGAGAAGGCAGCCAGGTAGTGACTGCAGTTTGTCCAGTCAAACCCCACACTTTTTAAGAGAGATGCACAGGGGTTCTCTGAAGTCCAGTGGGGTCACCTGAGCCAGCCAAGAGCAAGGATGACTTCTCTCCTTGAAGATGAGTGGGAGTTGAGTAGGAGAAGGTGAAAGAGGACAGCTGTCCAGGTAGACCCAAAAGCAGGAGACTGGAGTACTCTGGGGGAAATGGCAGGAGTTCTATATGCAGCCCAGTCCCAGGATGGACTGGGCTGCAAGATAAGGGTGTTCAGGGCTCCAATCACCGAAAGCACCTCATGTGTCACACTGAGAGGTTTGGACATCATTATAGAAGCATTAAAAGGGAAGAAAGAATCTGGGAGCAATGGCTCACATCTATCCCAGCAATTTGGGATGCCAAGGCAGGCAGATTACTTGAGATCAGGAGTTTGAGACCAGCCTGGCCATCATGGTGAAACCCCATCTCTACTAAAAATACAAAAAAATCAGCCAGGCATGGTGGTGCTTGCCTGTAGTCCCAGCCACCTAGCAGGCTGAGGCAGGAGAATGGCTTGAACCCAGGAAGCGGAGGTTGCAGTGAGCCGATATCGCACCATTGCACTCCAGCCTGGGTGACAGAGCAAGACTGTCTCAAAAACAAAAGGAGGAGGGGTGGGGAGAAAGGCTCAGATAGCCTGAATCTCATTCCTGTGCTTGGATGGAGAGCTATTTAGTTTGAACGCTCAATATAAAAATATTATTTGTATGAGATACACAGGCAATTGCTTAAAAGGTAATACCCCAAAGAAGTAAACGAGAGAGGGAAAGTATATTTTAAAAGTTCCTATTGTTCCATTTCTATTCAAACTGCTCAGAATGCTTGGCTTCAAGACTTGTTGAAGCAGTGAATTACTTCAGTACTGAAGTATCTTTGGGGATGAAATCATCCCATCGGCCTTTCTGGTCTTCTTCAGTCTGTATATATCAGGGAAAGCCAGTCATCCATGTTGTACAATATTTTTGAAGTAGTAATGTTCTCTCTGTTGAACAGGTTTCAACCAGTTCTCTTTATCGTTTTCAAGACAGTGGTGTCTCAAAATTGGCCTAAACACGGGAAGGATTCATTACTGATCAAGTAGCCGATAGAAGTGTGTCCAAACAAGAGCATACCATGCAGTGGGGACGAGATGGAGCAGAGCTCAGTGCAGATTTTTTTATTTGATTTTGTTCTAACAAGATAGTCATATGGCACCTCTCACCAGGGAGATGAAATAATTTGATTCAAAAGAAACTCAGACATGAATCACAATAAAGAGGTAAACCTGCTGAATTGAACAGAAAATGGCATGTTGTCAACAGAGTGGTGCAGGGGCCTCTGGAGAAAGACGGAGTGGAAAGGGCAAGTTTGTTTATGTTGCTGTGAGAGAAAAACTGCCTAGTTCCTCTGACAAGTAAAGGGCAGTCTGTGCTAAGCCCCTGGGGGGATTCCTGTGGGCTTCCCAGAAAAGTAGAAGAGAGAGCACTTTACTTGAGAAGGACAGACAGGTCAGACTCAGCCACCCTGCCCCATGCAGACTTTTGGGCCTTTCTCAGCTGGTGTTGGATGCTGCAGCTCTGCCCTGAACCCTGACACCCAGCCCTAGACAAGGGTGTGCTGCACCCCTTGTAAGTGGCTTAATACCATGTCAGGCCCAACGTGGTGCTGACCCTGTACGAGTGGGGAGTGAGTTCCACCCCCACTGTAGTCCCCAAAGGACATTGTTTATTCCTCGATTTTTGAACTGATTCTAAGTCAAAATCAGTTCAAGCAGAAAGACAACCTTAAGTAGGAAAACAGCCAAGTTATTCTGAAAGAATATGTTTTGCTATAACTGTAAAATTAAGATAAAGAAAGGATGCCAATTGAAAACTACTTCCAGATAGGATGCTCTGAAAAAACACAGATGGTACTGTTTCATTAGCTAATAGTGTCACTCTGGGGCACAAACATTCATTTCCAATTACTAGAGCTGAGACTTATCAGAGGCTGAAGTAACTCTTTGCATCCTATTCGTCAAAAAAAAACACAAAAAACAAAAAACTGTGTGTGTACATGTATATATCTAAATATATAAATATATTTAGAAAAGCATTATCTTTATACCACCTACCTCTTTTTTTTTTTTTTTTTTTTTTTGAGATAGTGTCTTGCTCTGTCACCCAGGCTGGAGTGCAGTTGCACAATCCCAGCTCACTGTAACCTCCAGCTCTGGATTAAAGTGATTCTCAAGCGTCAGCCTCCTGAAAGCTGGGATTACAGGTGCACACGACCATGCCCAATCAATTTTTATATTTTTAATAGAGACGGATTTTCACCATGTTGGCTAAGCTCGTCTCAGACTCCTGACCTTAGGTGATCTGCCTGCCTCAGCCTCCCAAAATGCTAGGATTATAGGCGTGAGCCACTGCGCTCACCCCCCACCTACTTTTCTTACATTATGCCTCTCTCTAAGGCACAAACACTGGTGATTAATTTTATAAATGAACGTGAAGATTGTTTTTTTAGCTCAGTTTAAACTGGGGAATTGAAGACATTATGCCAGAATCTTCAGGATTAGGTACAGCCTATGAAGTTTTCTGAGGAACCTACATTTTCTTTAAACACATCTATGTCCTTGCAGCTCCCTTTAGGTCTTTTTTAAACATATGAGTTGTATATCCCCCCTCAATCCTTCTCCCATTTCCTAAGTAAAACAGCTAATTTTGTTAAATGCAAGCTCAATGTTTTATTTTCTGCCTTTGTCTATATTTTATCATTAAAATGCCTCACCTGTCCTCTACAATCTTGCCTTTTTTTTTTTTTTTTTTTTTTTTTTGAGACTGAGTCTTGCTCTGTGGCCCAGGCTGAAGTGCAGCGGCACCATCTCAGCTCACTGCAACCTCTGCCTCCCGGGTTCAAGCGATTTTCCCAACTCAGCCTCCCAAGTAGCTGCAGCTACAGGCACATGCTACCACGCCCAGCTAATGTTGTATTTTTAGTAGCGATGGGATTTCACCATGTTGGCCAGGCTGGTCTAGACTCTGACCTCAGGTGATCCGCCCATCTCGGTCTCCTAAAGTGTTGGGATTACAGGCGTGAGCCACCATGCCTGGCCCAAAATCTCACTCTTATTTACTTGCCTCCTCAGTGCAGCCAGCTGTTCTTGTGCATTTAATGTTGCTAAACAGAATACCTAAGGCTAGGTCATTTGTAAAGAAAAAAGGTCCTGCAAGCTGGGAAGGAGAGAAGCGTGGCACTGCCTTCTGCTGAGGGCCATGTGCTAAGTCAAAAGAGAAGAGGACATGTGCAGTGAGAGAGGACCAAACAGGAGGAGAATTGCTTTTTTAGCTTTTTTTAAGAGGCAGAGTCTCACTCTGTTGCCCAGGCTGGAGTGTAGTGGTATGATCATAGCTCACTACAGCCTTGACCTCCTTAACTCAAGAAATCCTCCCACTCAGAATTCTGAGTAGCTGGAACTACAGGCACGCACCACCAAGCCCAGCTAACTTTTTTATTTTTTGTAGAAACAGGGTCTCAATATGTTGCTGAGGCTGGTCTTGAACTCCTGGGCTCAAGTGATCCTCCCACCTCAGCCTCCTAAAGTACTGGAGCTACAGGCATGAACCACCTTGCCCGGAATTGCTCCATAACAACCTGTTCTTGTGGTATCTAAGCCAGTTTTTCCAGAGCATGACTCACTCGTGACCATGAGGATGGCACCAGCCCATTCATGAGGGATCTACTCCCATGATCCAAACACCTCCCAGGTAGGCCCACCTCCCAACACTGCCACACCAGGGACTGGATTTCAGCATGAGTTTTGGTGGGGACAAGCAAACCATATCCAAACCAGAGCACCAGCATATCCTATAAAAAACACTCCCAGAAAGACACCTGCTCTCCGCAAGGATCTCAGTTCTGATTCCCTGCCTTCAGATGCCCTTCCATAGGAAAGGCCTTGAGCTGGGGAGGACAGGCCCTGGAATTTTGAGACCAGCCCAGCAGCAGGGTACAGGAGGAGGGCACCCTGGGCACTGGTCTCTGCCTTGTTTTGAGTTGGTCGGCAGAGGAAGAATTGCACACACTTGTAGAAGAGTTTTCAGAACGGTGCACAGCAGCCCCTTTGCTGGTTGCACAAAGAAGCAGGGGCAGGTGGAATCAAAAGCACTTCGTGTTACTCAGCTGACAGAGCATTGCCTATGCACAGCCCATTCACAGATTCTGTATGCAGTCCAGAGAGGGAGGCGCCCCTTCCCTCACCTCCAGCCCACACACTTTTCAGATATGCTTTTCAGTTCCCGCTTCATATTCCGAGGCACCAGCTGAGTCAATCAATTGGCATGATCAGTGCAGGTTATTTTCTGTCCCACAGGATACAAAACAAACAAAACAAAACCACTGAAGGCTAAGGATGGGGAGCTGGGGCTGGGGAGGCACTGGCAGGCACTGTAAATGCATTAAGAATCACCACAGCTGCGCCTCCCATGGCTGCAGCAGCCAAGTGATTTTTTTCCTTTAATTATTATGGTGCTGGTGAGCCAGGTCCATAAGAAAATGGTAACACTTCTCTCTGAAATTTTGAGATGGCTTCAAGCTATTTGGGCAAGTAAGGTGTGTGTGTTGATGGGTACTTTCTTAGTGGGTGAAAGTTTCTGCATATTTTTTGTTTGTGCATATTTTTAAATAATGCAATAGAGAGAGTTGGTTTTGAGATGAAGTTTGGTTTATTTTTTTTCTAATGTGCCAACGAAAAAGTGTGTTTTATGTGTTGCCTGCTCTACTCAGTCTGCCTGCTTTTGGGACCTCTTTCACGTTAGCTAATTTTTTATAAGTTTTCTTTTGCCCTTGCCTCTGATGACATCATGTACAACCTCAAACTTCAGAAAATTAGATTGAAAATTGTTATTTCCTAGAACTGTCTGTGCTTCTTCTGATGATAACTCATGGCAGTCGACATTTTCCAATTTGTGTGAAGCACTTCTAGGCAACTGTCTGGTTTCCATTTTGAAGCTGCTTATTAGAATTTTCTTTATCTAACCTGAGAGGAGTTAAGCAGTTTTCCCACTTGTTAACATGCTTTTAGTGTCAGATGCCATTAGCCACAAGTGCCTTCTCAGAGGACCTGGCCCAGAAGGGATGGTAAACGCGCCTGTGTGCCAGCATCTTCTGACCTTATGTGTGTCTGGGATCGGTCCTGCTTTTGATTAGTTTGATGCTGTCACCACCCACTAACATGGTCAAGCTAGATTTTTCATGGTTGCCATCTCCCCTGCCGCTCCCTCAGCTCTACACCAGCAGGCTCAAGTTCCAATTGCTCTCTCTCCTCCCATTTTCAGGCCCCCTCTTTCCCTCCCCTAGGGCCTGCCCTGATCACTTGTCTGTGCCATTGGAAGAGTGCCCTGACTTATCTCGCTACCTAGCCCCTCCCCTTCAAATCTGTCCTGGACTCTGCAACCAGTTTTCTTTGTAAGACATAGATATTATCGTGTTTAACTGATGCTCAAAGCTATGCTACGGATTCTTTCTAAAAATAAGAACCTCAGCATAGCATGTTAAGCCCTGTGTCACGACCTCACCCTGTATTTCAGGCTTTCATTGTAATGCAGCTGCTTCCCACCATGCAAGCTGTGCTCTGGTTCTGCTGATGTACTCACCACCTCACCACCCTCCAGGCCTCCAGGGCTCTGGGCCATGCTGCAGGTTGTGGCCTCTGCCTGGCATGGCTTCCGCTCCTCCTTCACTTACCAAATCCCTTCAGACACAGCTCAGATGTAACTGCTCCCCAAGCTGTCCCTGATCCCAATCAGAAACAACCGTTCCCCCCACAGTCTCACAGCTCTGTGTTTGAATAATATAGTAGGCAGTAGATTAACTGATAGTATAGTAGGCAATATATTAATTGACTTATTCAGTACATATTTGACAAACAGTGCTGTATATGTGCTGAACTGATTTCTACATAGTTATACTTTGTAATTCATATTTGATGAATTGATTTCTGCATATTTAGACACATACACCTGTACATGGGGAAATGATAGAGATGGATAGAACTATTAAAAAATACAAACTTAGGATGTTACAAATCGTCGTACTGATCAACTGGGCTAGCGGTATCCAGGCAAAAACACTGTACTTGAACCTGATCAATACTGATCACCTAAAAATGGGAAGCATAGATATGTTCCATGTGGTCATTTTACTTATTGAAAGCCAACCTATATTTTAAAATGTGAGTATAGACTTTTTAAAATTTTTTCCAAGACAGAGTCTCATTCTGTCGCCCACACTGGAGTACAGTGGTGCAGTCTGGGCTCACTGCAACCTCCATCTGCCCAATTCAAGAGATGCTTCTGCCTCAGCCTCTTGAGTAGCTGGGACTACAGGCATGCACCACCACACCCAGCTAATTTTTGTATTTTTAGTAGAGATGGTGTTTCACCATGTTGGCCAGGCTGGTCTCGAACTCCAGACCTCAAGTGATCCACTCACCTAGGCCTCCCAAAGTGCTGGTATTATAGGCGTGAGCCACCACTCCCAGCAGAGGATAGACATTTTTAATACATGTTTGCTTTACACTTCTTATTTAACCTTGTGGCAGAAATGAAATATATTTGGTCTTTGTCCCTGGTTCCTGGCATTGAGCTCTTAAAACCCTTGGGATTTTATGAGTGATAAGAACATCTTTTACTAACACCTAACTTTATGCTAATGTTGACTTAAGAGTGGAGCCCTTAGCTAGCCTCAGGATGGGGCGGGTCTCCAGAAAAACCTAATGATTAGAGGGTTGGAACTTTTTCAGCCCCACACACCCACCTCCAGCAAAGCGGGGTAAGAGGCAGCTAGAGATTACACTCCCTAAAAGCTCTTGAACAACAAGCTGTGATGAGCTTCTGGGCTGCTGATAAGTATATGGAGGTGCTGGGTGTTGGTGCATCCATGGAGGGCGTGGAAGCTTGGTGTCCTGGCCCCATATCCAGTCCTACACACCTCTTCATGTGATTGCTTGCCTGTATCCTTTATAATAAAATGTGTGTTCCCTGAGTTCTGTGAGCTGTGCTAGTGAATTAATTAAACCTAAGGAGGGTGTTGTGGGAACCCTGATTTATAGTATAGGAGACAACCTACAACTGGGGACTGGCATCTGAAGTGGGGGGGCCATCTTGTGGAACTGAGCCCGCAGCCTGTGGGATCTGACTCCAGAGAAAAGTGTCAGAATGGACGTGAATGAGAGGACACGGAGTTGGCATCCACTGGAGAGTTGCTTGGTGTGGAAAAATCCCACACATCTGATCACAGCAGTGTTCTGTGCTGGGCTGAATGTGTGAGAGGAGGAAAAGCACTTTGGCTTTCCCTATCTCTTGCCAACTCCTAATAGAAGCAATGTAGAATTATTTAGGTGAGACCAATGCATTTCATTACATCACTATTCCAAGAAAGAAACTCTGTATCATCATAGACAGTTTCACAGCTCGTAAAGGTATTTCAGAGGCAAGTGAGGCTTTGAGGGTTGGACTTTCCATAAGCCTTGCTTGGCTGCTAGAACTTTGATGATGATCAGGGTACCTGCCCTTGTCTAACACCGACTATATCAGCAGTGTATAAAGAACACACACCGGGCCTGGTGCGGTGGCTCACACCTGTAATCCCAGCACTTTGGGAGGCCAAGGCTGGCAGATCACTAGGTCAGATCAACACCTTCCTGGCCAACATGGTGAAACCCCATCTCTACTCAAATACAAAAAATTAGCTGGTCATGGTGGCACATGCCTGTAGTCCCAGCTACTCGGGAGGCTGAGGCTAGGGAATCGCTTGAACAGGGGGGAGGCAGAGGTTGCAGTGAACCAAGATCCAAGATCGTGCCACTGCACTCCAGTCTGATGACAGAGCAAGACTCCCATCTCAAAAATAAAAATAAAAAATAAAATAAAATAAAACACCACACAGCACACACAGAGATAGATATTTCTAACCACAATGCTATTACATTACTATCAAACCCATTTTCCAGATGAGAAAATGAGTGAGAATTGAAGTAACTTGCCCCAGGCTGTCCTGTCTAGAGTTGCAGGCAGGCTGTAGCAACATAAAGCCTGTGTTCTTTCTACTGAAGCACATTACTTCTGTATGAAACTCCATGGAGACACAGACGTATGGATATTAACCTTGTGTTTTATTGATGTGACTTGTGATTTCATGGTAGGAATGTTAGTTTTCCTCTCTGCTGTTGTGCTTGCTTTGAAAAGCCATTTGTCCTTTGGCAGAGGACCCATCCAGCCTGGGGCCCTGTTAACAGTGCCAACTCTGGTGCGTTTCAGCAGCTCAGCAGCAGCAGATGCTGCCCATTAATCTCACTCAGGGTCTCAGCTCTGTGACATGAGGTCACTGCAACATTGCTCCTCCTGCTCTAGTTTCTCATTGTCTGAGTAATGCAGGAAAATCATTCTGAAGGTACCTGCCAGTCTGGCTCATCTGACATGACCAGTTCTAGGCTAAAATCAAGCTACCGCTCTTGAGAGCCATAGATTCCATGTGCTGCTCTCCTGGATTATTGTGTAGCTGCCAACCAACCCTGTAGCCGAAGAAGGGAGAAGAGAGGGAGAAGACAAGTTTGTAAACCTGAGTTGAGCTTGAAAGCCCAAGGTTTTATATATATATATATATATATATATATATAATATTTTTTTTTTTTTTTTTTAATTGCATTTTAGGTTTGGGGGTACATGTGAAGAACATGCAAGATTGTTGCATAGGTACACACATGGCAGTGTGATTTGCTGCCTTCCTCCCCATCACCTATATCTGGCATTTCTTCCCATGCTATCCCTCCCCAACTCCCCATCCCCCGCTGTCCCTCCCCTTTTTCCCCCCGACAGACCCCAGTGTGTGATGCTCCCCCTCCCTGTGTCCATGTGTTCGCATTGTTCAACACCCGCCTATGAGTGAGAACATGCGGTGTTTGATTTTCTGTTCTTGTGTCAGTTTGCTGAGAATGATGGTTTCCAGGTTCATCCATGTCCCTACGAAGGACACGAACTCATTGTTTTTGATGGCTGCATAATATTCCATGGTGTATATGTGCCACATTTTCCCTGTCCAGTCTATCATCAATGGGCATTTGGGTTGGTTCCAGGTCTTTGCTATTGTAAACACTGCTGCAATGAACATTCGTGTGCATGTGTCCTTATAGTAGAACGATTTATAGTCCTTTGGATATATACCCAGTAATGGGATTGCTGGATCAAATGGAATTTCTATTTCTAGGTCCTTGAGGAATTGCCACACTGTCTTCCACAATGGTTGAACTAATTTACACTCCCACCAACAGTGTAAAAGCGTTCCTATTTCTCCACATCCTCTCCAGCATCTGTTGTCTCCAGATTTTTTAATGATGGCCATTCTAACTGGCATGAGATGGTATCTCAATGTAGTTTTGATTTGCATTTCTCTAATGACCAGTGATGATGAGCATTTTTTCATATGTTTGTTGGCCTCATGTATGTCTTCTTTTGTAAAGTGTCTGTTCATATCCTTTGCCCACTTTTGAATGGGCTTGTTTGTTTTTTTCTTGTAAATCTGTTTCAGTTCTTTGTAGATTCTGGATATCAGCCCTTTGTCAGATGGGTAGACTGCAAAAATCTTTTTCCCATTCTGTTTCCGATTCACTCTAATGACTGTTTCTTTTGCTGTGCAGAAGCTGTGGAGTTTGATTAGGTCCCATTTGTCTATTTTGGCTTTTGTTGCCAATGCTTTTGGTGTTTTGTCATGAAGTCCTTGCCTAGGCCTATGTCGTGATTGGTTTTGCCTAGATTTTCTTCTAGGGTTTTTATGGTGTTAGGTCTTAGGTTTAAGTCTTTAATCCATCTGGAGTTAATTTTAGTGTAAGGTGTCAGGAAGGGGTCCAGTTTCTGGAAAGTCCAAGGTTTTCTAAAAAATCTTCTCTGGAAGTTGATGAATCTTTTTTCAATGGAATAATACAAAATACAGTGACAATCTTCTTAACCCCATGGCAGAGTCAAGATAGCACCTTATGCTTTGGTTAAATAATACAAAAAATAACCAGTTGAAAAGTCATTTTTTTTCAAAGAACAGTGTTGTGTTATAGAAAGGACAGTGGATTAGGAATCAGAAGGCAGATGTGGGTCATGGTTCCCCTCTGCGAACTCTCTAACACTGAAACGTTGAGGAAATCACGGAACTTTCATGGAGCAACTTCTATCAGTTGTGACAGCAACTACTCATGAAATGTCTGTGATATTAACGGTAGTATGGTCTCCTTAGAGATGTTGGACTTCCAGTTTGATGGGCGTATTCTCATGGATGAAATGTTTTTCAGTGGGCGAAACTAACTGGCTGTTGGAGACCTGTGTGGGGACACGGCCATCATGTATGATCCCCAGGCACCTCTGTGGTTCTCTGTGGCTGGTTCTGATTTTATTCCAAGTTTCTGAATGACATGGTTTCTATCCTGATATGCCCTTACTATCTTTTCCTCGTCTCTCTCCCCCTCATTTCAGCCTCTTCCCATTCTCACTTCTAACCCCAAGTCCATCTCCAAAACACTAGGAAGTCTGCATTGAGATGATATGGTAATAGTTATTAGCACACTTTTGTATCAAGTTCTCACAGTGTCTGAAATGTGGTTATGATGATGTCTCTAATCCCTACTGACCCAGCTCTTAAGAATCATGAATGATAAGGAAATATATGGACTAAATGTTTTGAATCACTTAATAATGTTTCAAATTTTACAGTGTGTAAATTTGTATTATTGCTACATGTATCATTTAGACCACAGTAATATTGAATTACAGCCCATATTTTTGACCTGTCATATCACAAAGGGAACATGCTGACTTTTCCAATTTCTTCTATTGTGTCTTCTGAAATAGTTTTATGTCCGTGATTGAAATATAATAAAATTGGCCAGGCACAGTGGCTCATGCCTGTAATCCCAGCACTTTGGAAAGCTGAGGTGGCTGGATCACAAGACCAGGAGTTCGAGACCAGCCTAGCCAATATGGCGAAACCAGTGTCTACTAAAAATACAAAAATTAGCTGACCGTGGTGGCGGGCCCCTGTAATCCCAGCTACTTGGGAGGCTGAAGCAGGAGAATCTCTTGAACTAGGGAGGCAGAGGTTGCAGTGAGCTGAGATCACACCACTGCACTACAGCCTGGGTGACAGGGCGAAACTCTGTCTCACAAAAAAGAAAAAAAATTTAGAATTTACCCATATTATTCATTGTGCTATAGAATTAAAAAACTTCTTCACTCCCTTTATCTTCTATTATTGCCCTTTAGGGAGACATGGAAAACCTTTTATCTGTTTACTTCAGGGAAATTATATGAGATACTGAATAATGGTAATGTATTCAGTGTTAATTATAAATATACAACATATGTTTTTATATGTATTATATTTACGTGCTTTAGGTAATTATGCATTGGAGTTCCTTTCCAATTTTATGGCCAAAATATTTTACTTGGCTGATTACTAAGTGTATTTTAAGCTTACTGCTTGAAACATGAAAAGAATATACTATAAATCCAATTAACACAATTTATCTGGCTAAGGAGAATGGTTGCTTTTATTTTTTTCTCTGTTTAATGATGAAAAACAGTTGTAAGAGTACAGAGTACTTAATTTGTTTTTAAAGCTTTCCAGTCCCAATTTTATTGTTTCCTTTAAAAAGAAAAAGATAATTTTTTAAAAAAAAGTTCAAAATAAAGCATTAAAAAAAGAAAAATTACCTATAACTCACTATCAATTTTCAATAATTTTCCGTCTAGTATTTTAAGTCATTAGAATCTTAATGTGAATAGTTTCTTATCTTATATTTACCTTAATATTGTATCCCAAATATTTCCTTTATCTTTGCTATGAACACTGCTATGAATAACTCTTTAGATTTACCTCCATTGCTTTCTAAAGATACATTTCAAGAGATGAAATTACTGGTTTGAAGTATATAAAATGTTTAAGATTCATTACATACTCCTGTTTTGACAGCCTGTTTTCATGAAGGTTGCATCAACTCACATTCCCATCAGCACTCTGTAAGAATGGTTACTTCAGCTCATTACTAAAATGACAAACTTTTAAAAAATATTTGCCAATTTTATATGTGAAAAAGATTATTTCCTTCTTTTTCCATTTGAAGCTATACATGTCTTCGTATGTTTACTGACCATGTGAAAATTTTCTTTTGTAAATTGTTCGTATCCTTTGCATCTTTATCTACTAGAGTATTATTTGTCTCCTACTAATGTGGATAAGCTCTTTTATGGGCTACTTTGCCTTTCTTCTGTAGAAACATGTTGTTAATTCTCAAAATCTTTGTGTTTCCATAACTTTAGAATCACCTAGTCCAGGAGAAAGATGGACAATTCAGACAGTCAGCTTTAGGAAAAACTCTGTATAGTTTTATTTGAAATTGCATGGGATTCACTTATAAATCTTCAGAGAATTGTCTTCTTGGCCATATTGGCTGTTCCTATTCATTAATATGATTTATGCCTCCATTTGTTTGGATCTTCTTTAATGTTTTTCAATAAAGTTTCAAAGTCTTCTTTATAAATCTTATACATCTTTTGGTTTGATAAGATTAAAGTATGTCAACTAATTGAATGACCTAAAAGAACTGTATAAATTCCTAGAAACATGCAACCCACCCAGACTTATTCATGAAGAAATAGAAAATTCAAATATGGCAATAACAAGTAGGGAGATTCAATCACTAATCAGAAATCTCCCTCAGAGAAAAGTTTATGTCCAGATGGCTTTACTGATGAATTCTAACAAACATTTAAAGAAGAATTAAGGCCAGTATTTCTCAAATGCTTCAAAAAAAATTGAAGAAGAAGAAACACTTCCAAAGTCATTTTACAAGGCCAGTATTACCCTGATCCAAAGCCAGATAAGGGCCCTGTAAGAAAAGAGAATTAACCAATATCCCCAATGACTGTAGTTCCAAAAATTACCCACAAAACACTAGCAAGCCAAATTCAACAGCACATTAAAAGGGTCATACACCATAATCAAATGCACCTGGGGTACAAGAATGGTTCAACGTATTCAAATCAATAAATATGATACCCCACATTAAGAGAATGAAGCATATAAATTATATGATCATCTCAATAGATGTAGAAAAGGCATTTCTCAAAATTCAACATCCTTTCATGATAAAAACTCTAAACACATTGTGTACAGAAGGAATATACCTCAATATATATATGAAAGAACGTATATGAAAAGTTTCTAGCTAACATACTCAACAATGAAAAGCTGAAAGCTTTTCTTCTAACAAGACAAAGATGCCTACTCTCAGCAATTCTGTTCGACATAGTATTAGAAGTCCTAGCCAGAGCAGTTATGCAAGATCAAGACATTAAAGGCATCCAAATTGGAAAAGAAGAGCAAAATTGTCTCTGTTTATATGTAACCAGAAACTGTTAGAACTAATACATGAGTCAGTAATACAAAATAAACATGCAAAAATCAGTTTCACTTTCTATACATAAACTATTTGAAAATGAAATAAGAGGGAAAATCATATTTATAATGGCATCAAAAAGAATAAAAATACTTGCAATAATTTAACCATGGAGGTGAAAGATCTATACACTGGAAACTAGAAGACATTTATAAAAGAAATTGAAGATACAAATAAGTGGAAAGATATCCCATGTTCATGGATTGGAAGATTTAATATTGTTAAAATGCCAATACTACCCAAACTGACCAATAAATTCAGTGCAATCTCTATCAATATTCCCATGGCATTTTTTAACAGAAGTAGGAACAAAATCCTAAAATTTGTATGGAACCACAAAAGACCCCAAATAGCCAAAGCAATCTTAAGAAAGAATAAAACTATATATATTATACTCTCTGATTTCAAACTATATTGCAAACTACAGTAATCAAAATAGTATGATCCTACCATAAAAACAGACACAGATACCAATGGAATGGAATTAAGATCCCAGAAATAAACTGACAGATACATGATCAACTAATATTTTACAAGAGTGCCAAGAATACACGATGGGGAAAGGATAATCTCTTCAGTAAATGGTGTTGGGAAAACTGGATATCCCCATGCAAAAGAACGAAACTGGATTCCTGTCTTGTACTCACAAAACTTAACTTGAAATTGTTCAAAGACTTAAACATCAGACCTGAAACAATAAAACTCTTAGAAGAAAACCTAGGGAAATACTCCTTGACATTGGTCTTGGCAATGTTTTTTCCTCTGTCTGTTTGTTTGTTCTCTTAGGACCCACTACAAAACAGTCAATGACTTTTTGAATATGAAACCAAAGACACAAGCAACAAAAGCAAAAGTAGCAAGATTTATATCAAAGTAAAAAGTTTCTGCATAGCAAAGGAAGCAATCAACAAAGAGAAAAAGCAACCTACAGATTGAGAGAATATATTTGAAGACCATATATTTGATAAGGGGGTTAACAGCCAAGATGTATAACAAATTCATACAACTCAGCAAAAAAAAAAAATCCTTAAAAATGAGCAAATAACCTGATACATTTTTCTAAGGAAAATATGCAAATAATCAATAGGTATAATAAAAGGTGCTCAACATCACTAATCATCAAGGAGATGCAAATCAAAACCACAATGAGATATCACCTCACACCCGTCAGAATGACAAATCAACATAAGTGTTGGCATGGATTTGGAGGAAAAGGAACCCTTGTGCATTGTTGGGAAGAATGTAATTTGTTACCACCATTATGTAAAACAGTATGGAAATTCCTCCAAAGGTTAAAAATAGAATTACCTTAAAGAGACATCTGGACTCCTATGCTCATTACAGCATTATTCACAATAACCAAGACATGGAAACAACCTAAACGTTTATCAATAGATGAATGGATAAAGAAATTATGGTATGTATATACAATGGAATATTATTCAGCCATAAAAAAGAAGTCCACCCTGCCATTTGCAACAACATGAATGAACCTTGAGGACATTATGCGAAATGAAATAAGTCAGAGAAAGTTAAACACTGTATGATTTTACTTACATGTAGAATCTTAAAAAGTCATAGAAACAGAACAGAATGATAATTGCCAGGGGGTGGGGGATTTGAGGAAATGGAGATGTTGGTTAAAAGATACAAACTAGTTATTAGATGAAGAAAGTTCTGGGAAACTAACATACAGCATGGTACAGCATGGTGACTATAGTTAATTATACTGTATTATATACTTGAAATTTGCTGAGACTTAAGTAGATCCTAAATGTTCTCACTAAATACCCAAAAAAGGTAACTAAATGAGGTTTTAAGATGTGTTAACTAACTTGATTGTGGTAATCTTTTCACTATATATGTTATATGAAATGTTTTAAAAATTTAGGTTGGCAAGTACCCTTAATTGATTAACAACCAGTTATGATTAGGTTAAGAAAATTCCCTTCCATTCCTGGTTAATTTGTACTATTTACCATGGATAGATATTGAATTTCATAGGATACTTTTTAGCATTTTTTGATATACAAAATATTTTTGATTTCTCTTCTTTGGTATGTTAACATAGCAAGTTAATATATATATAATTTATATAATTAATATTATTATATACACCAAAAAGCAAACTCTTCATTCTTGGGATAAACCTAATTTAGTCATGATATATATTAAACATTGCTGAGTGCTCTTAACTGATCACTTTTTATTGATGTTCGTAAGTGAGTCTAATCTGTGAATTATCCTTATTATATTTTCATATTGTGATTTTAGAATTAAAATAATATCTGCTTTTTAAGATGAATGGGATCACATTCTGTATTTTTTTATTCTCTTAAAATTATCTTTCTCTTAAGTGTTTAAAAGTCACCTATAAAACTGGCTAGATCTGGCATTTTCCTCATGCTAAAATTTTAGATTACTGAATTTTTTCAACAGTTAATAGGACTGTTACAGATTTCTCATTTTTCTTGAGTTAATTTTGGTAGTTAATATTGTCACATGAATTTCTACTTTCATCTTTTTTTATTTAGAGGCATACATTTCTTAATATATTATCTTTTAATTTGTTTTTACTCATATTTCTTTTTTTAATTTTCAATATTTTATTTTTTATTAACAAATAATTTTACATATTCATGGGGTACATATTTTTATGTGTACAATGTATATGATCAGATAAGGGTAATTAGCATGTCCATCATCTCAAATATTTATTTATTTATTTATTTATTTATTTTTAATATACTTTAAGTTCTGGGAAGTGGGTGTTGAACCATGAGAACACCCGAAACAGAAGGGAACATCGCACACCAGGGCCTGGGGGGTAGGGGGTTAGGGGAGGAATAGGAGGGTGGGGGGGATTGGGGAGGGATAGCATTAGGATAAATACCTAATGTAGATAACGGGGTGATGGATGCAGCAAACCACCACCATGGCACGTGTATACCTATGTTACTCATGTTTCTTTATTCCTTTTTCATCATTATGTAGTTTGTTTGTGTCTTCTGTCTTTTCTCCTTGTCCTGCCAGAGGT
Source organism: Ateles fusciceps (assembly GCA_036589455.1). Classification (NCBI taxonomy): domain Eukaryota; kingdom Metazoa; phylum Chordata; class Mammalia; order Primates; family Atelidae; genus Ateles; species Ateles fusciceps. The sequence continues at coordinate 14,149,365 of JAZHEH010001511.1, forward strand.
TTGTCAGTTTTATTAGTCTTTTCAAAGAAATAACTTTTGTCTTTGTTGATCTTTAATATTACATTTTTAAAAATTTCTTTTATTTCTCTTCTTTATTTTCCTCCTAGTTTCTTTGAGTTTATTATTTTCTTATTCTTAAATGAGATGCTAACCACATTAACTTGCCATCCTTTTCCTAATATAAACATTGATTTGAGAGTACTGATTTTTCCTCCAAGTAACAGTTGTCCTGCACCCAATCAGTTTTGACAGACAGCATTTCTATTATCAATGGCTATTAAATAGTTTTTAGTTTTTATTAGGATTTATTTGACCCATGAATTACTTAGAAGCATGTGAGTTTATGAGTGTGTGTTTTAATTCTCCATGCATGGGAGATTTTTATCTTTTTATTAGTGATTTCCAACTTGATTGTGTTATATGTGATCATAGAAAATCCATTGCGATTTGTGAACCTTAGTTAGAGCCTTATTACGTGGCCAGTTGTCTTAAATATGTTATATATTCTTAAAAGTAATGTTGAGCACAATGTTTTATATATTTTTTAGATCAAGCTTTTGTTCAAATTATCTGTATACTTAATTTTTGTCTATTTAACCTATCAGCTACTGAAAGAAGTCTTTTGAAAGAGGTAATATATTTTGAAGCTGTTAGGTAAATACAAGTTTAGGATTGCTATCTTTTAAAGTGAATTCAACATTTTATCATTAAGCACTGATAGTATTATCTTCAGTAATGTTTTTCTTTACAGTTTATTTTGTCTAATCTAGTTAGTATTTTTTCTAGAATATATTTTCAACCCCTCTATTTTAGTGGTGTCTCTTATAAATAACCTATAGCTAGATTTTATTATTTCAATCAAGTCTGACAGCTTTTGTGTTTAAATTCTACCATGTTACCACTTAGTACATTTTAGTTTATTGTGATTACTGATACATATGAATGCATTTCTATCACCTTATGTTGTAAGATATGTTTCTTCCATCTGTTCTTAGGCTTCTCCCCCAACCACCTCTTCTTCCCTATATAGGAAGTTCATGTAAAATGGAGTGAACATCTCTAATTTCCCTTGATTCCGTGGATCTCTCTAGTCTTGATCTTTATGTGAGCCCCAGACTGCTGACTCATTTTCCCTTTATGAATTGCAGTTGTTCTGAAAGATGGGATTATATGGTCCATATCCTCTGCTCAGTTACCTCCTCTTTGCTACTGCCCTGGGCTCATCATTCATCTTCTCTCTCTTGTCACTGCCCTGAAGCCTAGACTTCAGCCAGGTGCATGCAGCTTCCTCCACAGCTCCTATTCCTTCTTGTTTTCATTCCACTACTGAACTTTCAGAGCTTTGTCTAAAAGCTCTAATTTTTAAACAAGATCCTCCCAGTAAAATCATATTCTCAGGAATCAGAGGTTGTGGGGGATTCAGCAGTACAGTAGGAATCATTGGTATATGTGGGTCTTTTATAAGTTATATTTGCGTTTCAAGACTGCCAGCATTTAGAAACAATACAACTTGTCCCGTAAGTCTGATGAGCAGAAAGGAGGAGAAAATGGAGCTGGCCAAACAATTCAGAACTGATGGAAAAACAGCTTGCTCAAAAGCCCCATATGGTTTGCCCACTTTCCTCTGCCCTTTGGAAATTCCTCTAAACATTAGTTCTGACTGTCAGCATGCGGTCCAGTAACATTTTCATTTTGATACCGCAGCTCTCTGCAGCGGGGGAGGCAACTGACCTTCTCCAGTGTGCTTGAAACCATTGTCACTGCACCCAGGAGCACCGGGTAGTGCTGGTACTTCTCCTAGTAGATGGAGCATTAAGCTCACCAGCATTGCTCACTGTCATGCTGTTCCGTGCTTTGTTGGTGGGGAGTAAATCTTGTATGGAGTTTTTAGTGGTTTATGCTTTGTTTAGGGTCTTGATATCCAATTTCCATGTTGGACTTCTTGTTTACAGTTTGGCACAGATCTCATTAATATTATTGACCTCTTAACCATTTTAAAGAGCCTCAGATAGGCTGCAGAACATGGAATTTGATCTACTTTTCACTAAATAAAAATTTTAAATTTATGTGTTTGCATTCTAGCTATGACTGCTGCATTGGTGAGATAACTTTAATGGTTTTTTAAAAAACTGCCAATATTTGACATCAGTGTTCCCATAAAATAAACAAATGATTCTTCACAATTGCTTTTCCAGTGCTTTTCCCATGTGACTCTTTTCAATAGTTTTCACTCCAAAATTGTTTGAGCAGTGGCTGTCATGATTCTTCTGAACTGGCAATTATGTCAAGAGCATTTAATCAGTGCCTGAGCTGTGCTGGCATTGCTCTTGGAAGGCTATTTTTCAGAATGACATCCCCCTAAGCATTTCTTAAATAATTAGACCCGTAAACTCTTCCCACGAGGACTCTCAGAAGTTCTGTTAGACATGCAGAGCCTTAGGGACACAGCCCTTTGCACCGCCATAAGTACCAGAACTCTGTTAAGCAAAGTTCAAAACTTTGAGCTAGGGTGGCTAAGAGTCACAGCTCTCTGTCCTCAGGAAACATCCCTCTAATGTCCTTGTCAAGAGCTTGCATACATAATTAATCGAGGAAGAATTCACTGGGATTTTGACTGACATCAGACACCATTCCAGCATTGCGTGTTGAAGGATTACTAGCAGGGTTTCCCCTTAATTTATGAGACATATGTGATTATCCTTCAGCCTGCAGTCACTGTAGGAAATGTATTTCTTCTGCAACCTGCAGCTGGTAGGTGCTGTAAGAAAATAACTGCATAAAAAATTAGTGCTAGATTTTAAAATTGTTATTAAAAGGATTATAAAAATCAAAGCATCCCTCTTTCAGTTCCGTCCATTTGATTTATAAGGAGGCTAAAAATGGAAACATGATTTCAGTGGGGCCAGGTGTGGTAGTTATAATTTTAGCACTTTGGGAGGCCAAGGTGGGGGGAATCACTTAGGCCCAGGAGTTTGAGATTAGCCTGGGCAACGTAGTGAGACCCCATCTCCAAAACATAAAAAATTTGCTGGGCATGGTAGTGTGCACCTGCAGTCCCAGCTACTCAGAGTCTCAGGTAGGAGGATTGCTTGAGCCTGGGAGTTTGAGGTTACAATAAGCTATGATCGTACCACCTACCACCAGCATGGGCAATAGAGTAAGATCCTGTGTCAAAAAAAAAAAAGACTTGAGTGATTCCAGGAAACTCTGTTGTGTTTAGAGCTTTATAGGTAGGTAAAGGGATTGTTCTGCTGTTTGAGGCATGAATGAGGTCAGAAATCTTAAGCCTGTTCCTGAGGATTTTCTCATGCTGCCTGACATAGGGCACACTCTGCTATGGTTGCCTGCAGTTTGCTTTTCCCCTCCTGCTGGACCTCGCAAAACGTCCAACTTCTCCTTGAGAAAAGGGATTCATTTCTACTTCATAGGACTGTTGTGAGAATGACATTTTGTGTATACATCTTTACGTATGCATCAATATATCAATAAATGTTTTCACTGTGTTCTAGTACTGGGTCCCTTCATTTTTGGATCACTGCCAGTGTCTGATCATTATACCACCAGGCTTTGCTTTCCTGAGTCACATTGAAATATTTATTCACTTCCCCTGTGCTTAGAAAGTCACAGTACCTAAAGCCCTGAGTGTTTGTGACCGCTCATCAGTGAGCTTCATCCCACCTCCCTTGTATCCCCTTGTTCTGTGATAAAAACCTCTTGCTTGGGTCATGTCCACATGTTCCCTTATTTCCATGCCACTGTCTTTGTTGCAGGCATCACTTGCCTCTGCTTGGAGCCCATTTCTGTTCTCTACCTTTCCAAGTTCTTTAGGTTGGTTCCACTAGGACCAGCTCAAATCCTGCCTCCTCCTTGAAGTTTTCTCACCCAACCCATCCATCCCTCACTCATTTGTCCTTTCTCCACATTTTCACAGCATGTTGGAGTCCCTGCAGCATAATTCAGTCTCTATTTGCTCTCTCTTTGTTTGCTGCCTGTTTCGTGAGTGTTACAACTGGACTGCATCTTCTCTGAGTAGGAGGCCTTCAGTTCCTTGATGTGATCTCCACACTGCCCATTTTGGACAAGGAGCTCTTTACAAGATTATCATATGATAGGTCAACGTAGACCAGTAATGCTGAAGTTTAACAACTGATCATAATTTCTTGGTTTTGAAAATGTTTAATACCAGATAGTGGACTTCCTCATGGTGGTAGACAGAGAAATCAACATTTTTATTCTAACAGCAGTTGATGTTATTGACTATTTATTAACTGTCGGCTGGGCACTGAGTTAATCACTTCCAAGTGTGATCTCACTTAAGGGTCAGCACAGCCCTCCTCCCAGCAGACATGAGGAAACTAACACTTAGAGAGTTACATCTCATATGCATGTCACCACACTCATGAGAGGCACTCGGATCTGAATACCAGGACAGCTGACTCGGGGGCTCATGCCATTTTACAACAAAAAATACAGTCTCCATCCTCATCTTCCCTATGCTTTGGGCCTGTGAGACCTGAAGGGGTAGAGGATAGGTTGGAACAGGGCTTCTGTGTACATCAGATACCAGAATGCAGCCTGACAACTTTCTCCTAATTGTGAATGACAGAAAAAAAAGGATGATTTGTAGAGATTTGCCAAAACTGTAATTTTTTTTTTTTTTTTTTTTTGAGATAGTCTCACTCTGTTGCCCAGGCTGGAGTTCAATGACGTGGAGCTGCACTGTAAACTTTCACCTCCTGGGTTCAATTGATTCTCCTGCCTCAACCTCCTGACTGGCTGGGACTACAGGTGTGTACCATCATGCCTGGCTAATTTTTGTATTTTTAGTAGAGATAGGGTTTCATCATGTTGGCCAGGCTGGTCTTGAACTCCTGGCCTCAAGTGATCCACCCATCTTGGCCTCCCAAAGTGCTCCAAAACTGTAATCTTTTTAATTTTTTCCAAGATATAAAGAAACAGTAGAAATGTTGAAAATGGAGTTTACTGACGGCACAACTATGTGATATTGATGTTAGGAGTTCCATCATGTAAACTGGCTTAGTTTTATTTGTGTTGCTTGTATAACTTTGACTTTAGTTGAAGTCAGACTTACCTAGTGATGAAAGTGAGATCTGAGCGCCAATTTGCTGGAGTTAGCACTGAAGAGTCACTATAAAAGGCAGCCAAAGGAGAGCAAAGTGTATTTTTCTTTTGCACTTAAATGTCTTGATACTTTTTTGCAATAAGTGCAGTGTGATCACATAAAGGAACAGTGCAGAAGAGATATTGACATTCTTTATCAATGGTTGATATATGGAAATAAACATATTTCCAAAAGTTAATATTACAGTTATATAAATTTTATAATCTAATTAAAAATCTTAGAGTAGAAATGAAACTTGAAAATGAGCAAGGTTTTTTAAAGCTTGTTTTCTGTGCCTGTGTATTTCTGTGTATTTCATGTTCTCATGACATGAAGGTATTCATGGAAGGTATTCCATTGGTTATTAAAGCTATGCTGCTAGAAGAGCTATACATTAAACATATTTTCTGTTACTAACACAGTGAGGTGCCTTTAATGACTTCAGATAACAATGATTTAAATGGAAAAGCCAATATGTTGTGTGTATCTGCAAGTACACATGAGTAGGGAGAGAAGTGGGCTAGAAGAAAAAAAATAACTATGGAAAAACATAAGCATATCTACAAAGTAGGATTTTGGTTTCTCAATCTGTAATATTATTTCATTTCCAGACTGTGAATGGGTGGCACACACTGTTTCTTTAGCTCTTTTTGGCCAACCCCACATAGCTATTTCTCCCTACCTACTCATATATCACCTAAGAAACTACCTGAATTGATCTCACATGCATCTAATGAGAAAGGCATTCCTGGCTTATTTGTAAAAATAATATCTATACAGCAGGCAAAGTTGCTTTAAGGTTTTTATTTGGGGAGCAATGCAAAATATTAAAGCATCTGTTGTCTCCGCAGCTGAACTTTTCTAATATTTTTACAGCGGCTAATTTAACTTGAGTGCACGATCCCAATGAAGGAAGTTGTAGGATAAAAAGGTAGAGCTGAAATGTATATAAATCCTTGGTATCCTTGTAGATCTGATACACTCCCATGCTTTCCTAAGCTTATGCAAAATGGAAAGTGGAGAAGCATTTTGCAGAAAACTAAATTATACATGAAGTCATTAAACCTCACCCTTCACTTCTGATTGAGGGATTGCTGCAGTCATCAGTGAAAGCAGAGGCAAAATGAAAAAATAAATAAATGAAAGACCTGATCACATTATACATTTCAGTGGAAATGTAATTGCTTAGAAGTTCGTTTGAAGTTCTTAGGTATGTGCAAAATTGCATGTAGCTGCTGAAAATAAGAAAGGGGTCATGGCACAGAGCATCCTTGTGAACCCAGAATCTAACTGTCACATGTGTGGGGTACAGAGGGCAAGAGGGAGGGTCACCTTGGTTGCTGTGCTACAAGTCTGCATGTCCCAATCAGCTCAAACTCATTGAAATGTTTACTTGTTTTCTTGATTTGTTTTTCCACCCAGACATGTATTTATGCATGTAACACACACTGTTTACTTCTTTTTCTAAAGGAGTTTTGTAACTGCCTCTTTGAAAGCATGTCTCAATTGGCAGACTCTTTTGGAAGGTTGTGATATCCTCTTTTTTGAAGACTATATATCCTAGAAAATGTTCTCTTCCATCAAGGATGGTCTAAATGTGAGCATTGTGAAAGAATAACGATGTAATAATGACCTCTGCCAAGGTCATCTTCCCCCGGTGAGGAACGTGAAATGGAAAAGGCATGAAGTCGGCATCCATGCAAGACTTCATAGCTCTCAGGCCTCATGTAGCAGGCAGGGCTGGAGAAATAAGGAGAGGCCTTTTCTGACCCTTAATTAAATGCTGGGACTTTGCAGATTGCTGCTGACTGTTTAAACTCCCCATATAGTTCTTAATTCATTCTACCTGTGTCACTACAGAGTAAGCTCTACCTGAAGAGTGGGCTAACAGCCGTGGTAAGCTCCCTGGACTGCATTTTCTTTCACTTGATGCTGTGTCTTAAAGGATCGGGGAGTAGGGTGGAGCTGCCTCTAGAAGCAGGCTTGTTTTAATTAGCATATCACAGGTCCATAGTAGTGAGACAGAATGTCTCCGTGCTCACATGAACCGTGGCTTGACTAAGAACTGAGTGATAATGACACCTCCAAAAGAAATAAAACATGTGAATGTTCACTATGGAGAGGATATTCAGAGAAGCAGAGATTGTGTGTATCCAGCACTGACTCTCAGCCTGCAGAGGGAGAGCCATGCCTGCAGAGTTTGCAGTCTCCTGGCCCTTAGATGACATCCCTGGAAAGCTTTCTGCTTCATTTACTCCAGCCCAGTGCTTACCACACAGTCTCAGCTCAGGCATCTGGCTTTCTAGATAGTGCCACTGGCTAGGGCACAGCTGGCACAACAGACACTTGGAAAGAAAATCTCCCCATTTTAAATTTGTATGTTGGCATTCAGGGTTACACATCAGAGTCACTTCCATTTAATGTGTGTGCAACCATGGCTGGAAATGACGCATCTCTAAGAGTGGGAAGTGTACGACGCGTCTCTAAGAGTGGGAAGTGTATGCATTTGCTAGGGCTGCTAGACTGGTTGGCTCACACAACAGGAGCTTACTTTCTCACAGTCTGGAGGCTGGAAGTTCAAGGTCAAGGTGCAGGCAGCGTTGGTGTCCTCTCCTCATAGCTTGGCTTGCAGGTGGTCAGCTCTGCATGCATGCCCCGGGGTCTCTGTGTGCCCTACTCACCTTTTATTAAAAGGACACCAGTCATACTGGATTAGGATCCACCCATATGACCTTAGTTTAACTTAATTACTTCTTTAAAGGCCCTGTCTCCAAATACAGTCACATTCTGAGGTACAGGGGTTTAGGACTTCAACATATTGAAATGAATTTGTTGTTGGGGGTTCACAGTTCAAGCCCGTAACACTAAGAAATCATATTCTTTGTTCAGGAATGCTGAGAGATCTTGCAATTTGAGACCCAACCAAGGTTAGGCCGGGCAAGGCATCAGCCCCATCGGTGGGTCCCCTGTGAATCACCACCTGAGCTGTCCAAAGTGGTAGTTCCAAGGCTCCTGTGGCTATTTAAATATAATTAATTTACATTAAATGTTAAAATTCAGTTCCTCGGTCATCCCAGCCTCGTTGCAAGTGCTCAATAGCCACAGATAGCCCTAGCAGCCATCATATTAGACAGTGCAGACTAGAACATTTCTGTCAACGTAGAACTGCCCTTATATTCTTGTTCTGGAGGGGCCACACACGATGGCTGTGCAGTGATTAAAGGAATTCTGCAGTAAGCACCCTGCAGCTGCCTAAAGCACAAAGCATGCCCAGCTCTGTGCTGTGGAAGTTACAAATGGGGACGCAGGCCCCCTGTTAAGGCAACACAGTCTAATTGTGCCAGTAAAAATAACATTAAATCTCACATATTAGATGTGTGAAGAAAACTTAAGTAGCACATATTAATACCCACGATAGAGTTTTGAAGGAAAAAGGACCAACCAAAACAAAAGTAGAAAATACATAGAAAAGGTAGATTTGAGCTGACTTGTAATGGTTACACCAGCTTTGCAAAGGAAGTGAAGGAAGGGTCCCCTGCTCGAGGAACATCATATCCCACAGGAGCTGGAACATAGCAGGTACAGAAGCCAGGAGTTGTCATGCTCTTTATCGGAAACACGCAATGACATCATGCTTCATCTCTCCTTTTCACTTCTTAGTGTCTCTCGCTCCTTCTCAGCCTTCCCTGTGCGTTTATCGGTGCTGCCTTGGGCTCCTGGACATCCTGGCAGATCCACTGGGATCTCCTCCACTGTGCTCTCATCCTCTAGAAGTGTTTTGTTCCTGGTCTCTCCTCCTCCACCTACAGCAGGATGCTTGTTGCAGGGATTACCTTAGGGACTCCAAAATCACTTGAGCATGGCCCTTCTACAGCGACAAAAATCTGTGCCATGTAGTAGGATGGCCACTGCTACTTGTGGTTCTGAGCTAATTGTAAGTGGCTGTGATGACAGAGGAGTAGAGCAGTGGTGCTTGACTGCACCATAAAGAAACTTTGGTTGGGAAACTTGACTGTATCATAAACTAAGAACCCGCAGCTTCTTTTGCTTCACCTCTTTCAGCAACCCTGACCTTTCTCTAGTGATGCAGGAGGCTTTCAATAACCCTAAGAAATGAGTGCCACCTCCCTCTTCATTCAGTTAGAGGTAGAAGTGGATTGACATCCACAGACCCCTTGAGGAAGGCGCCCTCCTAACATAGCCAGTATTGATACCAACTCTGAGATCACTGATTCAACGTTGATTATTCAGTATTAGCTATTATCTAATTTAGTCATTTAATTATCAGACATTACAGATACTTGCAGTGTTTCATATCAAGTTTAAGTTATTTTTTCAGGACCCAAGGCTCGGTGGAGAATTTTTAGCCATTAAACCAATGGCTAAAAGCAATTTTCTTCTCCATTAAAGAAGAAAATCAAGAAATTAGACTTCATTGAAATTTAAAACTCTTGCTGTGTAAGAGGATGAAAATATAACCTGAAGACTGGAGGAAAATGTTTACAAACTACATATCAGACAAAGGATTCATATCTAAAAAATATTAAGAACTCTAAAAATTTAGTTTTAAAAAATCCAATTAGAAAATTGGCAAAGACATAAAAGACACTTCACCAAAGAGGATGTACAGATGACAAACAAACACATGAAAAGAACTCAACAAGTCAACATGATCAGGTGATAGGAACGTGAACGTTATGACCATGATGAGGTATCATCACGCACATATTAGAGCAGCCGAAATAAAAAGCAGAGATAATACCAAATGCTGGTGAGAATGGAGAGAAACTGTATCTCTCCTAAACTGTTGCTGGGAGTATGAACTGGTACAGCCATTCTGGGAAATCATTAAGCAGTTCTTGAAAAACTGAAACAGAGGCTGGGCATGGTGGCTCACACCTGGGATCCCAGCACTTTGGGAGACTGAGGTGGGCAGATCACCTGGGGTCAGGAGTACAAGACCAGCCTGGCCAACATGGTGAAACCCCATCTCTACTAAAACTACAAAAATTAGGTGGGTGTGGTGGCACGCACCTGTAATCTCAGCTGCTAGGGAGGCTGAGGCTGGAGAAACGCTTGAACCTGGGAGGTGGAGGTTGCAGTGAGCCGAGATCAGGCCGCTGCACTCTAGCCTGGGCAACGAAAGCCAAACTCCACCTCAAAAAAAAAAAAAAAAAAACCTGAAAGAGATTTACCACATGACCCAGCAATAGCACTGCTGGGCATTTATCACAGAGATGTGAAAAATTTTATCCCCACAAAACCCTGTAAATAAATATCCATACAGCTTTATTTGTAATCACCAAAAACTGGAAACAAATTGTTCTTCCTTAAGGGAATGACTAGACAAACTCTGGTACATGCATACCATGGAATACTGCTGAGCTGTAAAAAGGAATGAACTGCTGATATAGACAACAACTTGGATGGATCTCAAGGGTATTGTACTCAGGAAAAAAAAAAAGCCACTACTTCATAATTCCATTTGTAGGGCCTTCTTAAATTTTACAGAAATTATAAAGATGAACAGTAAGACTAGTGGATTCCAGGAATTAGGGAATGTACGGTGCCTGTTCAGATGTTCCACACGGAAGCTTTTTGTGGTGATGGGATAGTTCTGTATTTGATTGGAAATCTACACTTGAGATGAAATGGCGTGGAACAGTACACACACACACTGTACCAGCTTCAGTTTCCTGAGGTACAGTTATATGAGGTGTAATCGTTGGGGAAAACTGAGGAATACATGGAAGCTCTCCATACCATCCTTGTAACTTCCTCTGAATCTAGAATTATTTCAAAATAAAAAGCTTTTTAAAAACTATTCATTAATATAATTTAAAATTTGTGTCAAAGTTATTGTACCAACATAATGATTCTTTAACTCATTGGTGATGATCCTAATAATAAGGTTAACCTTAAGTCTGAAAGATGCCGGGGTCTCTTTTCATTAGCATCAGTTACAGCTGTAATGACAAAATGAGGCAAGGATTTGTGTCAATTAATAGGCTTACATCTATGAGATATTTTGGGTAAAAATGTTAGCATAGTATTTGGAACACAGAGAACTGCATTTGTTATCTTGTGTTATTATTAGTATTATTATTATTTTTTGAGACAGGGTCTCTCTCTGTTGCCCAGGCTGCAGGACAGTGGTGCAGTCGTAACTCACCATAGCTTCAACCTGAAGAAATCCTCTTGCCTCAGCCTCCTGAGCCTGAGTAGCTGGAACTATGGGCATGCACCACTGTACCCAGCTAAATATTTTTTTTTTTTTTTTTAGTAGAGGCGGGGTCTCACTGTGTTGCCTAGGCTGTTCTTTCTCCTGGCCTCAAGCAAGCCTTCTGCCTTGGCTTTCCTAAGTGCTGGGATTACAGGTGTAAGCCACTACACCTGGCCACCATTGTTGTTATTAATACTATTGAATCGATCATTTATTGTGATTTCACTAAAAGAATTCTTTCATAATCAAAATCATTTGAGTGCATTTTTTTCTTACAACATTTCTTGGCAAAAATTCAGATTCCCTTTCAAGAATTTTCTTTGCTGAAGCAACAATATCTAGCTATTGTGTGAAAGTCCATTCTGCTAATATGGGTCCTCCAAGGGCATTAGATCTTGGCTGTTTGCATTTCAAAATTGACCCCCGAGTTTACTTTCATTTATTTTCAACTCTGTTGCCTTCGTGAAAATGTTTTAATGCAGTACATCTAATAAGCGTGAAGCATCTTACTTTTAGTTTAATCCCAAACCTTGTAGTTCTAAATAAAAAAAACTGAACCATGTGACCCTAAGGTTTTAATCCAATATCTGGTTTCTTGAACTGGGGCCAGCTCTTCATTTTTTAAAGCATCAGCAGATTCTAAATACAATTTTCAGCCACTTCCTTTTAGCGTCTGACCTTGGTTCACTTAAACTAATTGTTATCCTTTTAGCAGATTGTGATTCTGAAGGGAGAAGAAACACTAACTATAGAACTTCAGAGGAGTTTTTAAAATTTTGAGTATAATGCCCTCCATGTAAAATGTCTCTTTTCGGTATCCCTCTGAAACGTGATGGTAATTTATTTAAAACTAGATGTAAGTATATAATTTAAAAAAAAAAAATTTTAAAGAAACAAGCCTCAAAAATATTAAATTTGAATACATTCAGGATGCACGAATCTTCTGATATATAATTATCATGTATTTTTCCTAATACAGAGCTCCTCATATGTTCCAGGTAGATGCTAGCTACTGAGGATGTGAGAGACTCAGCCCTTTCCCTTGTGGAGTTTGTAGTCTGGGGAGGACATATGTGTTTGTGACTCTAATGACCTGTGCATTCCATAGACATTCTACAGGTTATGCACCTTATACTAATAACATACCAATTCAATGACACTTTATATGTGCAAGCCAACATGGGTTTTTCCACTGACATTTCATTGGTTTTAATACAGAGAGCAATCCTGTTAAATAATTTAATTATAGAAATTCTACTGTAAACATTAAAAAGCAAATTTAGTAACTTACCTGTGGTCACACAGTTAGGAATCAGTCAGAGCTGGGATTTAAGCCTGAATCTTCTGGTCCTACGTCTTATCCTTTTACCTCAGCAGCACTTAAGCCAAGATAGATGGTGAATCCAGTTTTCCCCAAGTGTGAGATGCAAACAAATGATTATGTACAAGGTGATTTTTAGGAGGCCCACTCATAGGGCATGAGCTGAGCTGAGTCACAGGTGAGAGAGTGATTGGCTTTCCTGTTAGGTGTCTTTCAGTGCTTTTGATTCGTCAGGGAACCTTGGTTTGAGGCAAGCGTTCTTTGCATCTCTCTCAGCCAAAGTAGAAGAGGCCTCAGGCTCCGAGGTAGTCAAACAGCACTGCCTGGCTAGATTGAATACTATTGCTTCATTTTTGTTGTCTCAACTTTTTCTATTATCTTTACCTGAGGTAAGAGTTCTTGGCTTGGCCGGGTGCGGTGGCTCACACTTGTAATCCCAGCACTTTGGGAGGCCAAGGCAGGAGGATCACTTGAGCTCAGGAGGTCAAGGGCTGCAGTGAGCTGAGATCACACCACTGCACTCTAGCCTGGGCAAGAGAGTGAGACTTTGCCTCAAAAATGATGTAAAATTTCATTTACAAGTACTGTAAATGTATTTACATATACAAGAGTTGAATTTGTATCATTCAATAACAGAGGGAAGTGGTGAGGGGTCAGGGAAGTGGTGAAGGTATACATGAGTGACTAAAATTTGGAAAGACCTCAGGAGTTGCTGCTGAGTCCTCCTGTGACTGCCTTTGTCACTTGCTGCCAGGGATTCTCATTTTCTCTTCCCCACCTTCTAATGCAACTTCGCAATCCCAAAGGATGTTAGTGAGATGAGTCATGTTTCAGGGGGAGTAGATTCAGATGACTGTGGTATTCACCTCAGATCCACTGAGAGGATGAGCTCTCCATTTTGAGAAGTGAATTGGTTCTTCCAGGATTTCCAAGGGTGACTGAACTCATTTCTGACTCTACAGATGAGTGATCAGCCCCATGTGGAAGCTTCTGCCATGCCAGGATTTCTGCTCCATGCTGGTGCAGCCTCATTGTTTTACTCATTTAGAATCTCATCTTTACTCTTGTAGACCAAAGCTGACTGCCAAGACTTCCCTCACAAGAAGCAGTCCATGTGGTCTAAAGTGATAGTATTCACATTCTTCAATAAGATATGACATTTGACTAACAAAATCAGTCTTTAAATAAAAGGAGAGCCTCTATGACTCTACAGATGACTTTGGGTTACAATGTTCCGTAGAAGTGTTTCCTTTTAAGAAAAGACATTGAATTTTCTGTCAGAGTAAACTGAGATGTAGTAATTTTTCACTAAACTGTTTGAAAAGATATTCCTAACCTTATTTTCTAAATTTCTAGAAGAATTATCTATTCTAAATTTGATCTTTAGTCACCATAACTTAGGTATTGCAGGAAGAGCCTGGGAATTGTGCTGATAGGTTTTATAAATTAATAGTTATCAAAAATAAGAGTCACAACTCTCACATTAAAATTCCTTTTTCTGCTATACTTATTCATTTCCAAGCCTGTCGTCTCTAAAACAAACAAAAAAAGTATCCTTAGATTTTCAGTCACATTTGATGGAGTTTATGTGCTCTGATTTCTGAGGTGAGGACATTTTAAAACTGCACAGCTCTCCAAGAAATACCAGGAAGGGGATGTTTGCTTAAAAAAAGAAAAAGAGGGACAGTAATAAAACCTCTACCCAACTTCCAAATACTGTATCGAGTCAGTGAAGGAAAAATACAGAGCAAAAAATTGGAAAAAAATTATCATGGAGACAGCAACAAAAACTTGTAGTCAAGTCAGTAAGGATGTAGTGTCATCAAGGTCTCAGGTTTTCATATTAGAATGAGAAAGTAACAGGTGGCCTTGATGGAGCACTGGCTGCACGCTGGGCTTCACACGTGTTGAGTCTCACCACCCTTCACTTGGCCATGGTGTCAGGAGGGAGACTTGCTCAGTTTTCAAATGGGAAAGTGACAGGTGCCCTGGTGCGTTTTCAGCAGCTCACTCTGGATCAAGCGTATAAACTGTAGACTGCCAAAGAGACCAATCAGGAAGCTACTGCAATAACGCAGGCGAGAGATGGGTCGGAGGCTGCTCTCCAAAGGAAGGAGCAGCTGAATTTCCACAAACACATCCATCTGTTCTCTAGATGGATGATGCCTTTTCCAGGGAGGTATTCTTACTGCTCTCTGAGGATCTGGATGCATTTGCACAGGCTCACTGTCAAAGTCAGATGCAGAGGTGGAGGAAATTACAGCTCTTGAGTAGTGTGAGCATCCCAAACTCTGGCAATATCTGTGTCAGAGGCAAAATGAAAATTCCTATCTCTCTGAAATTTGGGTGGCAATCCTGGAGACAGGACCTAAGCCTACCATGACTTACGGAAACACAGATACTTTCAGCTGCCTCTAAAACACAGCCGTCCTCTTTGGGGGGCCTGTGACAGATTGCTCATTGATATCACTATTTTGACACGTTATTAAATTGCCATGGCCTCTTTGGGTTTGCAAGGGCACTGCAGTGAGGACAGGGACAGATCCAAGTTCCGGAATCTTCAAAGATTGATTTCATTGATATACATGGGTATCAAGAGATAGGCAACTCGAAAAAGTCAGCTTCGGCTGGGTGTGGTGGCTCATGCCTGTAATCCCAGCACTTTGGGAGGCCTAGACACTTAGGGTGGATCACGAGGTCAAGAGATTGAGACCATCCTGGCCAACATCGTGAAACCCTATCTCTACTAAAAATAGAAAAATTAGCTGGGTGTGGTGGTGTGTGCCTGTAGTCCCAGCTACCCAGGAGGCTGAGGCAGGAGAATTGCTTTTACCCTGGAGGTGGAGGTTGCTGTGAGCCGAAATTGTGCCACTGCACTCCAGCCTCCATCACCAAAAAAAAAAAAAAAAGTCAGCTTTGACCAAGTTTTATGTAATAAATCTAAACATATAGAAACCCTTCAGTCCAGCTTCTCCAGGACACCATCCTTATTCCGTAAGAAGCAGCAGAGACTCTCACAGGAAGAAGGAATCTGGAAATGCAGCCTTTGACTTCCAAACTGCTGCAATATTCTTGTGATGAGCCCTTGAGAGCCCCTGAACGGGGGTGCCAAAGAAACAAGGACTCCCTGAAATGCAACTGAGTGCTTCATCATGGGCAAGATGACAGAGGCACCCAGCCCCAAGAAGACATTCCAGATAAGGGCAAGCCCCAGGCATGGCTTAGGATGTAGGTCTCTGTTATTAAACTGTTTTCTAGGGAACAAAAGAAAAGAGGAGTGCAGGCCAAGAAAGGGTTGAACATCCCCTAACACCCACCCTCTGCTTCTTACAATTAATGCCCCATTGACACTCACTCCTCTCTGCGTCAGTCTCTGCAATCCCATGGAACACTGGCCTTGTCCATGGAATGTTCAGCAGCCATGAACACGCCGAAGTTACTGTTTTCATGACTATTTCCCCTTGTCACTCACTTAAAGGATATGTTTTTTCACTCTTACCACTTGATCAGTGGTTCTCAACTTATTTCTGCTCCAGTGCCCCTGAGGGTTGTGTCACTTCATTAGCAGGAGTTGACTACCGCAGTGATTCTGAAGGTGGGAAGAAAGGGGACTTTGGAAATTGGGCAAATTTGAAGAGAAAGGCAAGTTAATTGAGGGTCCCTCCAGGGCATGCACACTCACATCACCAGGAAGCATCACTATGCAAATGGGGGATAGGACTGTGTCACCGAACTGGCTCTTTCCATAAAACGTGGTAACCAGAAACACTTGGGGGCTTAAGACCCATGGCTCGGGTGACTTCAGAATGCCACATTCACTGTGCAATGCAGCAGGCACAAAGCCACAGATTCTGAGCCAGCTTTGTGGCCAAATGGAGGCGCACTGAGTTCAGAGTGGAATGGCCTTGGCTCAGGTCCCAGCTCTTCTGCTTACCAGCTGTGTGATTTCAGAGGAGCCACTCAATGTCTTTGACACTAAATTTTCTTATCTATGGAACAGGGTTAAAATGCTCCCCCATGATAGAGCTTCACAAACCTCATAAGCAATGTATTGATCAACAGAAAATATATGGCATTGCTCCAAAAAGTCACTCGTAAAATCCCTCATTCAGAGTAATATTCAGTAGAAAAGGGAACATATTCTAAAGCGCAGTCAGACATCATAAGGACTGTTTCGGGGTATGAAAACATTGTATATATGTATTTTTAGGCTGCAAACCTCAATCCCATTATCAAAAGAGAAAGAGATAATAGGTAAAGGAAGGTAATTATATGATAAATATTGCCAAGATCATGGATGGGTGTTTTTAATCCTGCAAAATAGAAAAATTCTGCACAATTACAAATTGTGTTAAGTTGCAGTGAAAAGTGGCCAGAGATTAGCAACTTCTTTAAAAGATCAAGGAATGTTCGCATTTAGATTCCAGTTTGTTTAAAAAGCTAGTTCATGTGTCTAGATTCTTGTTTTTACCCAATCCTCACCTCTCTTACTTTTGAAGCATCACATGTTCCTTTTGACTGCCTTTGTTCAGGACACTGGAGAATGACAGTGACCAGCAACCACTGCCACCACTGTGCCTGAACTTCTGGGGCAGTCTGCTTTGTGGCCTGTCAGGCAAAGTTAGGTGTCTTCAGTTGCTTTAGTGCTATAGCAATAAATAGTTTATATGGATCTAATAAAATGCGACGCTTCAAAGCACCAGAAGAGAAGTCTGAGCAGAAAACAAAGAAAGTTCACAGACTTTGCATGCCCCAGTGAGTTCATCTTCCTTCTTTCAGGGTGACAATTTTAGTATTTTGCGTGCACAATTTTATTCATATGAGAAAGGGAGGAAAAATTCTATGTCAGAAGCATCTAAAAACTTGACCCTGCACTGCCTGAAAACATACTGTACATTATGTACAGCCTTGACCTGCATCCCTTTCTTTCTGGCAGCTTTTCTGTTGAATAGGATTTTTTTTTCTCCTTTTTTAATATCTAGGAGCCGTGGCATTTTTAACAGACTGCATCATTTTGGAGTAATGTTCTCTTGAGGTGGGCAACTGAGATGTATAATTATATCCTGTGGAAAATGATGGTGGTATGAGGGGGTGGGGAAGGAGGTTATTGAATCACAAAAACATGTTTCCTATTCAGAAAAAAAATGATAGTATGCAGGATGTTCAATTTCCTTCTGCTGTGTGCCCACGGAGAGTGCAGCGTCTTAAAGCGGGGAAGTCATTGGTATTCACTGGAGCTTGCCTGGTTTCACTTTTATTGTTTCGGGAGACTTATTACTCTTTCAGAGTGGTTCCCAGGTCGGCTGCCTCTTTGCAGTATACATGAGTTAAGGTAGTCAGAGGAAACACTTTAATTACATTTTAAGTAGAATAAAAGCATAAGTATATTTATGAAAATTCTAACAGAAGGTGCAGTGAGACCATTAACTTAAATCCCAAAAATACATATAGTGTTTTTTTCATAATAGAAAGTTCATAGTTGATGTGTTAAATTATACCTGCATGTTTAAAATCTGCCCTAAACACTAGATATTACCTAAATGTGCATATTATATTCAAAATCCCAGCTATAAAACTTGTGCTGGGAGCAGGGGCCGTCATCGCCTGCCTCCCACACTTGTCCTTAAGTTGCTGCTCTGCAGATGGGACGTCCTCAGGGGCTGAATGATGCTCTTAGCCTTGGTTCCCTCAGCCATCCCTTCTGCTCTCTCTCATTGAGCCACTTGTTCAAAATTATGCCTGAGCTTTGGTTGAGTTTGATTTTAGCAAGCCTGCCCATAATTCTGTCCAGGAAAGACTCTGAGGTGAGAGATAGAGGAGGAGTTGGAGGTTGTGCTTAAACTTGGACGTAAGGATTTGTCTCAGGCAGAGAGAGATGCAAGGAGAAGATAAGCAAAATTTCCCCGCTAGAAACCAGAAGCACTCGTTGGCATATGCTTCGAAAATCCGTACTCCAAAGAACAAAGATCTCTATCAGCACTGGGAGGATTCAAAACCTGTCTTTTTTTTAAACAAATTTGAGAGGAACCTTTCTTTTCTACAATATAAATTACGTGGTGATTACTTCCCAAGAATATTGGTTTAGAGTAGAATTCTTCTTAAAGCATTCAGTAATTCAATTTATGTAATTTTAAAAGAACATGTATAACCTTTGACCACGTAAAAGTTAGGTAAAGAACTTTTTATTCTTGCCCAAAGAAAAATGCACAGGAGAACATCTTATAAAATGTGTATTGACTTTGCTTAATTTATTAAAAGATATTTAAAAGTGGAAAAAGTATGTGAAAAGGGATATAATAGAATAATTGCGTAGCAGATTTACACATAACCCAATGTTACTTGATTTTCCTCAGGCACAGTTTACTGTTGCGTTTATTAGCAATTATGCCCATCTCGGTCTACAAAAAAAAAGAAACAACAGGAAGTAGGGTGAACTCACATAGTCATTAGAGAATCCTCAGTCTTTCTAGGGAAGGAAGAATAAAGGAAGTATGTCTGCCACCTCTGCAGCTGCACTTCTGTGGCAGTCCTGGCTACAAACCAGACATGAAACAGTATTCTAAGGCATTGATGGCAGTCTTTCTATCCCAGTTACTATAGTCACTCTGAGAATTGCTAGCCAGGAAAGCAACCAGAGACACACAGTCTGAGAGATCCATGTACCATATCATGGCTTCTCTGAGTACTCAGTGGCTCCAGAGCTACAGATAAAATTTTACTGTCTTTTTTTTTTTTTTTTTTGGGACAGAGTCTTGCTTTGTCGCCAGGCGCCAGGCTGGAGTGCAGTGGCACAGTCTCGGCTCACTGCAATCTCCGCCTCCTGAGTTGAAGCAATTCTCCTGCCTCAGCCTTCTGAGTAGCTGGGACTACAGGCGCACGCCACCACGCCCAGCTAATTTTTGTATTTTTTAGTAGAGACAGTTTCACCATGTTGGCCAGGATGGTCTCGACCTCTTGACCTCGTGATCCGCCCGCCTCGGCCTCCCAAAGTGCTGGGATTACAGGCATGAGCCACTGCGCCCAGCCTAAAGTTTGATTTTCTAACTAAAAATTTAAACAGTTGACTTGTGTCTCACTTTAGGCATAAGAGGGAGTCTAGAGTGTAAGGTAAATATTTTCTTAGATATCTTGAAGGTATATGCTAGAAAAAAGCCATAACATTCAAAACTGGATTCATCTTAGGAAAAAACGTTTTTAATCTCCATAACAAAAGGAAATAAAATCCAAGGCAACCAATCTAGAAAGTCCTTCCCTTTTCTCTCTGGGCTCCCATAGGTATATTACTTATTTTCCAAGCCAGGCATGAGGACACGTGGTCTTAATAATACAAATGTATCCATGGGGAAATTGGCTATATAACTGGAAGCAACACTTACAGAAAATGCAAGACGCAGTCACCATATCTGTATGGAGTCAGGAGACTGTGCCATTTATCTGTGGAGTCACTAGTTACCTGATCTTTTCCTCAGACCACCTCTAATTTTGTTTTTTTGTTTTGTTTTGTTTTTTTAAAAAATACATTTGGACATTTATAGTGATTCAAATAATGCCTCGATAAGAAGGTGGGAGTCTCATTGCAAGAAGTTGAACTTTTCCTGCAATAGCTTCCATGGAATGAACACGTGTCATGTCTGAGAAGAAAAATTCTTGTTTTGTAAAAGCAATCAATAAAGTTTAGTTGACCTTTTTTATATTCTCTTGTTGTAGACATTCTTTCAGAGACAAGCAGAGATAATCTTGATATGGAAAACAATTGTTGGCCATATGTATTTAAGTTGACTTACTACTGTTTGCTTCTCAAGGTCATTGAGGGTGAGGGTGGTAGAGAAAAGCAGTGGATAAAGAGTCAGAAAACACTGACTTCTGATGTAGGTTGTGTTAGGAGCTGTTGAGGTGTCTGTCTTCATCTCATGTCCCTCAGCTGTAAGGGACAGCTCATGTACTCTCCTCTAGTGAAGACTATGGACTCACATCGTCTCTAGGAGAGACGATGGACTCATTCATCTGCACATATTTGTTGATGCTCCCATAATAAGTAGTCAGAGATGGATAACACTTGGGCCTCATCCATAGGAAAACATTCTGGGAACTGTAGTGCTCAAATGCAGTACAATTGGTTATTATTTCATCTGTGGATTGTGTCTGTTTCTTGGTCACCAATTACATGAAAATAATACAACTAAAATCACTGTTTTTAAATATGCAGGCTATTGGCAGTCCTGTGATAACCACAAATGCTAAAGAAACACAGCTGTGATGTGAGCTTTGTTCCCCACAGGGGAGCCTCTGTGTGTCCAGAGAGGGCAGGGACTGTCATGTGGCTCGGGTCCCCATGTGAAGGCTCAGGGCATCTAGGAGCATTTTCTGTATGAGTTAAGGCTGTGGATTTACTGGAAGACTTCAAGACTCTCAATTTTCTTCTTCCGTCTTCCTACAAAAAAAAAAAAAAAAAAAAAATCTGAGAAGTTTTTAGATGTGTGGAAAAGACAGAGGGAAGTGAAATTGGTAATTAATCATGACATACTCAAAGTAGAATTAAATTATTGGAAGTCAAATCATAGTTATTACTCAACTATAAAATTATTGTCATTCATAGAGTAACAAAGACACTATTCAAAAAAAGAGTATCTGACTTTAAAATCCCTGCAGCTATTTTTAAATGCATGTTATATAGCAGAATAGAAGTTACATGTTTGAATAAATCCCCTGAATATATAAAGGTCTCATTCTAGATGGAATTAACTAGCAATTTTTAATGATAGTATTGGTATTAACTTAATTTATTAATAGCCTGAAAATGTTTTTATTTGTATCTGCCCTGTATCATACAGTGTTTTACTTTCGGTATTAGTCCGTTCTCATACTGCTATGAAGTAATACCTGAGGCTAGGCACAGTAGCTCACTCCTGTAATCCCAGCATTTTGGGAGGCTGAGGCAGTGAATCACTTGAGGTCAGAAGTTTGAGACCAGCCTGGCCAACATGATGAAATCCCATCTCTACTAAAGGTACAAAAACTAGCTGGGCATGGTGGCACATGCCTGTAATTCCAGCTACTCGGGAGGCTGAGGCACAAGAATCATTTGAATCTGGGAGGCAGAGATTGCAGTGAGCTGAGATTGTGCCACTGCACTCTAGCCTGGGTAACAGAGTAAGACTCTCTCTCAAACTTAAAAAAGAAAGAAAGAAAGAAAGAACCAAGACCAGGTAATTTATAAAGGAAAGAGGTTAATTAACACATGGTTCTGCTGGGCTGAGGAGGCCTCAGGAAACTTACAGTTGTGGTGGAAGGGAGAGCAAACATGTCCTTCTTCATGTGGTGGCAGCAGGAAGAGTGCTGAGTGAAGGGTGGGAAAAGCCCTTTATAAAACCATCAAATCTCATGAGAACTCACTTTCTATCAGGAGAACAGCATAGAGGTAACCACCCCTGTGATTTAATTACCTCTCACCAGGTCCCTCCCACAGCCCATGGGAATTATGGGAACTACAATTCAAGATGAGATTTGGGTGGGGACACAACCAAACCATATCACTCTTCAACAAGTGATGCATAGTGTGAGTCTATTAATACAGCCATTCATATATAGCACATCTGATCCTGCCATGTTTTTGAAATGATAAAATATAAGGTAAAAACTATTATGATAATAAGGTGTCACCTATGATCAAAACTAAGGGACCTTAAATTAAGATGAGCAGAATAAACCTCTTAACTCTTATGTTTGTAGTGTTATTTTTTCACTCTTCTGTGTTGTGTTATAAAATGGTATTGATCAGCTGTTTTGATGGGTGGATGTATGGAAGACAAGATCTGAAGCTTGAGGGCAGGACAGACCTGGGGCTGGGCTCTTCTCCAGCCAGTCTCTGATGTGAGCTCAGTAGTATGGTAACAGCAATATCCATACCCTATAGGCCACAGAAAAGGTGTGGACTTAACAAACTATGGAGGAATGAAATCTGCAGGCTGTGGATAGGTAGGCTTTCCAAGCCTTAGAGCCTCTCGCACACTTAAGCTGCAGAAATAAAGCTTCATTTTGAGATCAAAGCCAAAGCGTACTATAACCAGACACCACAGTTATTCATTCATTCAGTAACTAATTATTGGATTCCACACAGCCCACAGCCTGGTGGCAGAGACAGACATAGAAACAACAGAGGATGCCAAGCACTGTCCACTTAGTGGTCAGAATTCTGTGCAGCACACAGGTGGGCATAGGGGGCACAGATACCCCGTGATGTCTGTGAGCAGTGTGTCCTACTGCAGCATGCTAAGTGACAGTTTACCTCATGAGGGAGAGTCAGGCTCATAAAAAGGAATAAATACATTCTGCCTAGCAACAGTCTAATTTCAAAATATTGTAAGTGGTAGAAATGGCCAAGATGGCTGAACTCTAAAGGGGAGGTGGAGATTGGGCAGGAAGGAAGAGCTTCTGTTTGTGAGAGAACTTGAAAGCCACCCTGGGGCAGATCTGAGGACACGAGCCCCTAACACCATGTTCTCCGGCCCCAGAGCATTCCCGAGTGGTGCTCTCATTCATCTGGTCTCCCTTCATCTCTTCTTCTTTCCCCTCCCTCTTCCTTCCCAGTGGGTGCCAGGAAGTATATGAGTACTGTGGCAAAAACAAGAAATAGTTTTACTGAATCCTCTTCAGTTCCATCCTTTTCCCATAACCTCCTCACATAGTTGACCACATAAAGGTAAAATGTAATGTGAACTAAAGTGGAAATAAAAGTCCCACGTATTTTTTTATTTGCCCACTGAGAGTAGAGGACATTTTTCATTACAACTTGAATTTTAAAAAGTGAATAACCTAAAGATTAAAGACACCAGGCATCAAAATGCCAAATCCCTAAATAAGTGGACGTCTAAACTCCATTAAAAATGAAAACTCAGGCAGAGATTATTACAGGATTTTAGCCTGGAAGTTATGAATTCATCTCAGCTTACCTACTTCATGTTTTAACCAAAAATAATCTTTCATCAATTAGCAAATAGAGAGAAGAAGACATCATTATATCTCTTACAAGAATATTGAAAAATTATAATGTCATTAAGAAATTGAGAGAAAAGTTAATTTTTCTGTAGTAAATATTGAGGTGGGATGGGGATGAACACGTGACCATTTTTACTGGGTTGTACGGAGGAATTGTGGGTTCACTCTTTAGCCTCCCATCTCTGCATTTGTAAGAGAGTAACTAAAGGAAAACGAAGTATAGAAAAAGCTAACTGAAATATTTAAAATATAATATAGTGTAATAATGCTTTATCTCGTTCTTGTAGAAATTCTTTCCCCTCTTGACCCTTGTTCTGCATATTTTAAGACTATCCTCCATCGTTAAGATCCCTCTGTTTACTGCGCCAAATTGTAATTCTCAGTGTCACTTTGCCTTCCTTCTAGAGCTTCTTTGAAGGGCAGTCTGCACCATGGGACTCGGCTAAGAAAGATGAGAACAGAATGAAGAACAGATATGGGAACATTATTGCATGTAAGTGTCGACAGTGTCATTGTGCTGTTGTAGAACTTCCTTTTCGCATCTGGTAAGATTAACCAGCAGGCTCATACAGAGGAAATTTACAGTGCAATTACCGCCTTCATCCTTCTAGAAGAACTGGTGTTATACTCATATTAAAAAAAGGAATAACTATCTGAATACCCCCCACTTCATCACTGTACTCTTGCTGTGGGTGGGCGCTGTTTTACTTTTAGATTTAGGTTTGGGTAACATAGGTAACGTTAAAATACCGAGAAGGAAAATGCATTTTGGATGGAGTAAACATAAAAGTCCTAATGTTTCCCCACTGCTACGTGAGAATGAATGGAAATGATGCACCACATGCCTTAATGCAAGGAGCTTGGAGTTCTCTGCAAACATTAACCTATTAATCCTCTGGACACTGGGTTAGGTAGGTCAGTAATAGCCCCATTTTAAGGACAGGAAACTGAATCTCAGAAGTTAAATGATACTCCCTATATCACAGCACTCGTTAGCAAAAGAGCTGGGATTATAGCTTAGAAATTCCCAGTGCCTGTGAAACCAAATGTTACCAATCCATAATGCCTTGGATGGTTTTTAAGTCGAGCCCAGCCTCATTAACGTTCTGTAAACAATGCTGAGATGCGTGCTGGATTGATGAAACCCCTTCTCTCAGGGCTCGCACTATCCATCCCCCACGTTAAACTGCTATCCGTCATCCATGACTGCATTAAGGCACTGACTGGGCCCACTGTAGTCACCTATCAGAATTAATACTATTTATAAAGATGCATACATTTTTAAAAAACAACACAACAATGCAGATTAGGCCAAGAGAACATTTTGCTCATCGCGTCTCACTTCTTATGAGAGAACAGACTTGGACGGTTTGATTATTCCAGGGAAGCGATCTATTAGCTTTATTGATTGTGAAAGTGCTGGTAAACTGTCTTTGCCTGAGTTCACATTGCTTAGTGTGACAGTACAGATTCTCTAGCAGTGCTGCCCACAGAATCTCCTGTGACTGCAGAAATGTTTCGTGTCTGTGCTGTCCCAGACTGTAGCCATGAGCTACACAGGAGTAGCTGCACTGTGTACTTGGAATGTGGCCGTACAACTGAGAAACTGAATCTTGTTTTTGCTGTTCAAGAGTTTGACAACATGAATGTAAAATTTTATTTAATTTTAACTATTTTGAATTTACATAGTCCATGAGGCTAGTGGCTACTAATCTAGTTAGCACAGATTTCAATGTGTTTTAGAAAAAGAAACGGTGGCAGGGGGGCGGTAGTGGTAGAGTGGAGCTTACACATGACACAGAACGTCCCAATTGAGCACGTGCTGCTTTCCCTCTGGCCATCAAGAAAGCCAGATCGCCAGTGTTGCCAGGTACAAATGCTAGCTTCGTGTGTTTTGTAGGTTGGTTTTAGAGCATGCTGTATTTACTGGCACTGGAGTGGTCATGTCACAGTCCTCTGTAGGTAGGAGATGCCGTCCTGAGGTCTAGGGTTGATTACTCCCCAGTGGATTCCATCAACACTTGTGGGGATGCTTTCTTGATACGGACACTGAGGACACAAAGGTCATGGAGATGAGATGGTTGGTGCCCCCTTCCCCCCAGGACAGACCCAACTGGGCAGAGTCATCACTGTGGCAGTAGTCCAGTGCCTGGTACACAGTGCTCCAGAGGCTTGAAGAAGGAAAACATGGTTTCTTGGTCTATCTAGACCCTTCCAAGTTCCTTCATTTTCTCTGGGAGCCCACTGAAGCTTTGCACTGTTAGAAGAATCCAGATTCCTCCTGGTGGCTTACAGGATCCTTTTCAGGAGTCCCTTCAGCTCTGCAACAAACTCACAGAGATTCTTGGAAGTGAAACAGGGAATCCCCTTGCCAAACCAAGTGGAAGAAAGGGATATTGCTGAGCCTAAACTTCATCGCTGTAGCATCACTGATGTGGCCTCGTGCTGAGCATACAGAATGCAGTGTCAAAGGATGTAGCCTTGGGTATGCTGAGAAATCCCACTGGCCTTTGCCCAATATAACACTGAGTCTGCTTCTTCCCAGTGTATAGTTTAATACCTCCTCTTGGAGACACTTGAGGTATATTTTTGAATCATGAGTGAAAAAAGCTAGCATTTGCTGGGCACTTACATGTGCCAGACACCACACTAAGTACTTTGCACATATGAACTTGCTCACTTCCTGTAAGACCACCACGAAATAGGTAATATTTTTGTATCTATTTTATAGCTGAGGAAATTGAGGGACAAAGAGAGTTAAAGGATTTCACAGTTAATGAGGTATGGAGGCAGGATTCCAACCCAGGATCAGCTGTCATAACCACTGCCTACTGGGCGCTGGGATGACTGGTCCCACTGACTTGGTTTTCACCAGGTGTTGTGGCTTATACCTATAATCCTAGCACTTTGGGAGGCTGAGGTGGGAGGATTGCTTGAGGCCAGGAGTTGGAGAACAGCCTTGGCAACAAAGCAAGACTCTGTCTCTACCAAAAAAAAAAAAAAATAGCTGGGCATGATGGCACGTGCTTACAGTCCCAGCTCAGGAGGCTGAGGCAGGCAAATATGGGGATGGCCCTATATGGCTTGTTTCCTTTCTAGAAAATGTCTGCAGGCCCCCACCATGTTCCAAGCAGATTTTCTCCTTTAAACCTCCAGAGATTCAGACCACTTTGTCTCCACTTGATCCTTGTGGGTATTTGATATACAGCTATTTGTCACAGGAACACTGAATTCTATTCCTCTATCCATTCCTCGTCACAGCTGGACAGAGAGTATGTGCTTTAAAGGGGTCCAGTAATCCATCTCTTCATTCAACAAATATTTATTAATCCCTTTCTTTTGCCAGACTCTTTTGCAGTGCTATAAGAAAATAGTGAAAGCCGAGGTGGGTGGATTACCTGAGATCAGGAGTTTGAGACCAGCCGAAACCCTCTGTCTACTAAAAAGGCAAAAATTAGCTGGGCATGGTGGCACATGCCTGTAATCCCAGCTACTCAGGAGGCTGAGGCAAGAGAATCCCTTGAACCTGGGAGGCGGAGGTTGCAGTAAGCCGAGAACACACCACTGCACTCCAGCCTGGGTGACAGAGTGAGACTCCAAAGGTTTAAAAAAAAAAAAAAAAAAGATAATAAAACACAAATGGATACTGCCCTCCTAGCAATTACAGTCTAGTGCAGGGGATTGGCAAACTTTTTTCTGTAAAGGGTCCAGTAGTAAATGTGTTAGCTTTTACAGGCCAATCTCAGTCTCAGCTCAGCTTCTTGGCTCTTCTGTTTTCATGCAAAAGCAGTCACAGACAGTACAGAAATGGATGGGTCTGACTATGTTCCAGGAAAATTTTTTTTCAAAAGCAAGCAGTGGGCTAGATTTGGCTCACAAACAGTAGTTTGCTGACTCCTGGTTTAGTGGAGAACAGATTCCATGAGGGAAGCTTACCCCTACCCCCTAGGGTACATTTCTACCTCCAAGATCGTGTTCAACTCTCAGGACCCTGACCTTAGGATCAGTTTTTTCAGCACCCCAAATATAGGTATCAAATGTGATTTGTGTGTCTGGCACAATGTTGTCAGAGGTGGGATGGGTTTAAATCTACTTCCTACCACCATGAATTTGCAGTCTGTTGCCAGATCCGGCTGAGACATGCATGAAGTTATAGATCTCAGGTCCATAAATAAATGGAAAATGTATTGTGGGGACACCCAGGAGAAGGGTGAGTGGATGAGGGGGCAGACTGATCAAGAAAGACCTTTTGGACAGAAGAGAAGGACATAGGGTTTGGAGATAGGAGGAACAGTTTGGAGTCCTTGTCCTACCGCATACTGGCTCAGTGACCTTGGGTGAATCGTGAGCCTTCTCAATGTCAGAATTTCCTGACAAGATCACCTGTTGTGGAAATAAACAGAAATGCCACATTAAAACAACACTGATCGTTGTTACCTGAAAAGAAAAAAATCCCACATCTTCATTACTTCCGTGTTATTCTTGAGTTTAGCAGATTCATTACTTCATTTAAATTAAAAAAAAAAAATCAGCATGTTGAAGTCTCAGATTCCAAGCAGTGAGCCTGTCGGTAATTCAGGGACCATCCTGCTCCTTACTGGTGAGCACTTCTTTGTGCAGTGGCCCGGTTCTGCCCAGGCGGGACTCTGCTTCCATTTCCGGGCATTGTGCTCGGCTGTCATTTAGCCATGACCTCCGAGGCTACATTTTCTAGCCCTCACCGCCCTCCATCCCATCCCTTCCTGGTGCTCTTTTAGGATTTCTTTACTGGGTTGTGTTATTTTTGTATCTTTCTTGGGACAGTGTCAAAAAGAAACTTCTCTGTCCAGCCTTCTAATCTTCCTCTCACCTTTAGTGGTGTCCTGAAGCCCTTTCCTGGGCATAGCCCTTCCTCTAGTTTGCTGTTGCTTCCTATACCCTCACACACATAATGACCCACACGCACATAATGACTCACACGTACATTATGGCTGTTTCTTTATGGGCATAGTGAATAATATTACCATCCCCCGCCTAAAAATTATGTAATTGTAGAAAAGTCAGTTCCACTTTCTGGGAAGTCTGCTTCCTAGAGCCTGGGACTTGGGATAACACCACTAACTAGGATGAGGAATTGGGGATTCAGTCAGCATATCTTAGAAAGATTGTTAGTGCTTTTCAAAGAACACAGAAGTGGTGTAATGATCACATTCATTGTTTTGCAGCAGTGTTTGCATATAAAATAGTTTTAATGGTCCTTAAAATGGTTTATTGGCTTTTGCTCTTAAGTAAGTTAACTTTTCCCTTATTTATAAATTTGCTGAGCTAGTCCCTTCCAAATATAAACCAACACCGTATCCACCATTACTGCTCCTCCACACAAAAGCATAGCCCTCCTAATACTCTCAACAGTTCCTAATTATAATTAACTCTAAGCTTAAGGCACACATCAAATCTCCCTGCTAACGAGGCAGCGGCAGCCCCCCTTGCAGCCGGCTCCTCTTTCTAGGGATTGGCAATTGGAGATAATGAGCCAGAATCTGCAGAAGCTTCCCAGGCTGTCTTCCTCCTCTCTTCTGTTCTTTATTCAATAAGTATGTATTGATCTGCCATGTGCCAGGCACTGTGCCAAACCACAGTCATTTTTTCAACAGATATATACTGACTGCCTGTTATACACCAGGCACTATTCTAGGTGTCAGCGACAGAGCAGGGAGCAAAGCAGACAGGATGCTGTGCTAGTGTCATGCTTCACCTTCTTGAGGGGGACAGGAACAATCGCTGAGTACAGGGTGTGACACCTGTGTTAGGAGGTGAGCACAGCAGGGAAAGTGAAGCAGAGAGGGGAAATGGGTCAGGGTGGGCGATGTTTTTAGACTGTGGTCAAGGAAAAGGCTCCCTGAGGGGAGGAGATGCCAACCAGGACTTGAAGCAGGTGAGAAAGTGGAGGAGTGTGGCCGCCCAGGTGGCCCGGACAGCAGGAAAGCCTGTGCTGCTGGAGCAGTGGGGGTGGGGTAGGGGCAGAGGTGGGAGATGCAGGGACTCTGGGGTGACCTCAGGAGCAAGAGCCGACAGAGCCCCTGCCCTCTGATGGTCCTGGGAGATTTTGTGGGGGAGGAGGGGGTGATGTAAGGGATTACAAAATAAAATTCAAGTTAAGGGCACAGAAGGAGTTAGCATGGTACCATGAAACTCACAACATGGGGGACTGAGTGAGGAGGCGTAGGAATGCTTCCCTGAGGATGGGACATGGAAAACAACTGAACAGAGGGGACGGAGCAGGGAGAATGCTACAGAATTGGGAGGCAGGGGTCATGTGAACAGACACTGTCATGTGGGGGGAGCTCCTTGGGTCTGAAGAACTGAAGGAAGGCTGGGTAGCTAGAGCTGAAGGGATGGGGGTGGGAGTTGGAGGGAGGGAAAGAGGGAGGTGGAAGCTAAATGTACAGAGCCTTCTGAGGCAGGTTGAGGACTTTGTAAGAACAAGGGAAACTTCATTAAAGGGGTTGGGAGCGGGTGTTAATCAAACTTCATTGGAAAATTTAGATCTGACTGCAGAGAAAAATAGGTTCTAAGGGGACAGTTGTTGAAGAATTTCCAGTAGCCCGAGTGTGACACAATGATGATGTTGGCTAGAAAGAAAATAAGTCGATGAATTCAAAAGAAGTTATGGACCCAACCGAAAGATGGATAGGACACAGGGTGAGGAAGACAGAAGAGCCAGAGATGACGCCTGCACGTCTAACTAGCTGAAGGATGAATGGATAGATGGATGATGGACAGTTGGACAGGTAAACAGATGGAAGGATGGGCCATTTAGTCAGATGGACAATACTGGAAGGGAACCAGATGTGGAAGGGAGCTCAGGTGGGTATGAGGTCAGCAGCAGCTTATGAGTTTGATTTCGGGACATACTGAGATGCTTTTGAAACATGCAAATAAGATGCCAAGCAGACAGTTTTATAGACTGCTGTGGAACCCAAAAGAGAGGATCTGAGCTCGAATATAAACCAGTGACCCATTTCACGAGTCATATGGGTGGTGGTAGAAGCCATTGGCAGGAGGAGGTGGTCTGTGGAGGGAGCGAGGAGGGCATAGAGAGCCCAGGACCCAGCTAAAGGGACTTTAATAACAGGCCATCCTGAGACAGAACTGCTCAACTGGGGCAGGGAGCACTGTCTCATGGAGAGAAGGGGTGCTGCTAGTGTCCTGTTGGTAGATCTAGTGCAGCAGAGACTCTGAGGTAGTGCTGAGGACACAAGGTCCCTTCTGAGGTGGGTTCCCATCCCCTCCTACTCCATTTCCTAACAGCGAGGTGTAATTAATCAGTGACTGGAACTTTGGACCTACCCCAGCCTGCCAGATTCTTCTAACCAGTGAGCCAATCTTGGCTGCTCAGGTTGAAGCCTTCACTTTTCTAACATTTTTTGGTAGCAGTTTGCTTCCCTCTGCTAGTTGAATGACTCCACAGTGTCTTTGAAGCGAGGGAACTAGAGTTTAGTGAGGTAAGAGTAGACTGGCAGGGCGAGCTTTTGTCATTAAATTAGGTGGGCATGAGGAAGAGCGAAGCAGATGGACACAATATATTTAGGAAGGCATAGGGTAAAAGACCAAATCCCTGCCAGGCTTCTGAAGAATAAAGAGAGAGCTCTGACACAGGGATTAGGTTAAACAAAGAGTCAGAAAACAAGGCAAGGCCCACGTGAAACCAACAGAAGAGGAGAGTTTATACAGAGCCACAGGCATCAAACTCAAACTTCCTGCTCAGAACCTGCATGGCAGGGCTGGGAACCCAGGTGGAAACAAGCAGGGAGACTGCACTGGAGGTGGCATCTCCACTGGTGAAGCCGCCAAGCACTCCCTGAGTTGCAGGCACACTGGGTCTCCTGCAGATCCTACCTTGAAACAAGCACAGCTTCAATCCTTGGCCTAAATGCAGCCACAGGAGGAGCAAAGCCACTATTTGCAAAAATCAATTGTAATTAAAATTAATTTCCAGCCTTCTCTCAGAGGCCAAATGTTACTTAGAGCATTGTGATTCCAGTTTACCTTATATGTCATCAGTATGTGGCAGAGAGAAAGAATTGGTTAGAGGTGAAAGATGATCAGTGACATACTCCATATCTGCTGCTGTGGGAATATCTAATCACACACAAGTTAAAATTGCATGGCTATTGCCAATATCTGTCATGTTTAATATGAAAGTGTTAAAATATTTGAAGCTACTTGGAGATATTTTTAAACATAATGTTCCCTGATGGAAAGGGCATAAGTACCATGTTTTAGAGACTTAGGGTGGAGCATAGACCTGCCCTCAATCTCACATCACCCCAGTCCAATGCATGCCTGTGTATGTGGGGGAGCGGGGCAGGGGGGAACCTCAGCGGAACTATAGTTCTTCAACACTAAGCAGTAGTTTGTTGTGACAAGGTCTTTATGTGCCTGTTTCTTACCCAAAAATATCAGCTTTTCTCTGTTTCATCTAGTAAAGGCTTTTTTTGAGAGATATGAGAGGAATAGCAAGTAGTTTTTATGCAGATGGAGTTTCTCAAAGTGGCAGAGTTTGTTACATTTCTTGATGGGGTAACATTGAGTTGTGATTATGATATAAACATAAGTTTAATTTTGATCATATTCCAGTCATGCATGGAAAATAGGTTTCTTTTTCTCCAATTCGTACACATTAAAGAAACTTTGTACACTGTGGAAAACAGGGAACTTAGCCTAGAATCTCACCATCCAGATTCAAACCCTGCTAACATTTTTTTTTCTGTTTCATTCCAGTCTTCTTGTTTTTCTATCTCTTATAGCTATTGACTTTATTTATTTATTTTTTTGCTGTCTTTGTTCTCCAATGAGAATAGATGTGTTATTCTCTTTCTGATTACAAAGATAATGGAAACCTTTTAGACCATTAAAGTAGTACATAAAATCATAAAAATGATAACAAAAATCACTCCAGATTTTATCCCCCAGCAGAAACCTCATTCTTCCAGTTATCCCACAGTGCATACCTACATGTACGCCAATGCATTTGATTATTTCATATAAATAGACTCTTAGTAGACATGCTGTCTTGTAGCCTGCCCCTCTTCACTCTGTAATATGTCTCAGGGATCTTTCCAGGTAAATAAAGACCTAGTAATCCTTTTGAATGATTGTATCAGATTTATTTGCTTGTTTGCCCACCATTGATCAGTTTCCTGTTGATATCATTGAATGGTTACCAAGGTGGTGTTAGGGAAAAAAATCTGTTTTAGAAAAGCGGCCCTCGGCATGGATTCACTAGTGAGGGAAGCATCTAGGGGCAAAAGTGAAATAGCACAGATAAAAATGATCAGGTCCTGAATTAAGTCACTGGCAGCAATAAGACAAGTGATAGCTAACTTTCACTTACTTTTTATTATATACCAGCTACTTACTAATGATTACTACTAATATTAACTCAATCCTCACAAAACTCTCTAATACAGGCAGTATTGTTATTCCAATTTTACAGTTTGGGAAACTGAGACACAGAGAGGTCAAGTAACTTGTCTAAGGCCAGACAACTACAGAGCAGCAGAACTGGGATTCAAACAGGGATTCTGGCTCCAGAGCCCGGGGTCCTAACCTCTGTGCTTCACTATACAGAAATAGGGATAGGTTGTTGAGCAGATGCCAGGAGTTTAAAATGTAGGAGTTATTGAAGAGCATTCAGCATATCTTCAAACCTTTCTCCTGTTTCCTTTTTAAAATACTTCCAGCTCCTCTTCCCTGAAAAATTGACTGCTTCAAGTTTTCAGTTCTGCCTGCTCTGCTGCTCCCCCAGCAAGCACACTGGCTCTTTGCGCTTTGAAGATTTTATTGCTAAACTTCAA
The DNA here is from genome assembly GCA_036589455.1 of Ateles fusciceps. NCBI lineage: Eukaryota > Metazoa > Chordata > Mammalia > Primates > Atelidae > Ateles > Ateles fusciceps. The sequence continues at coordinate 14,182,865 of JAZHEH010001511.1, forward strand.
CAAGGATGTTGCTTTTATTCACAGAAAGGGGTAATTTTTTTTAAGGGGAATGAACTGTACTGTGTTCCAGGTACCTGATAATACTATGCATTACCATACTTGGTCTTCCCAACCCTCCTAGGAAAGTAGCCCATTGTTACCCCTTTTTACAGATGAAGCTCGGCAGGACTCCAGATTTGTGTAGAATGCATGTGAGTTGTAGAGCCACCATCAAGTCATGGTCTCCAAGACACCAAAGCCCCTGTTAGTTTCATTTCCTGCAAAATGTGAATGTGAAATGGCTTTGGAATAATCAAGGAAAAACACCCATGCTGGCAGAGAAATACAGATGGTAATTAGTAACTACAGCTCAGGTCTTCTCAAACTTAACAGACTGTGTCCCCTAGAAATCCCAGGTCCTCATAGTCTTGACCCCGTGGCTTTCATGGTCGGTAATTGACCTGTTGTTAACCACAAAGCTGATTGGATTTTACAAATCTTAGGCCTAGGCAGTTGAGTTTTCCAAACTTTTTCCTCCTTTCAACCCCAATGGCTAGACCCTGGCCCTGAGAAAGGGCCCCTGCCAGCTGGTAAACCTTCAAAGCAAACCTGCAGAACAGGGCTTGTCAGTGGACAATTGGCATTTCTTTGGATTCTTTGAGTGACTCCCACATTTGCCAGATGCCAGAAATGTCCGTGAGGAATTTCCTCATAAAAATTTGATATGATTTAGCCTCAAGAGTACTCCAAGAGGATAACTGAGTTTTCCTAAAAGAATGGTTGATACATATTTGTCTTTGTAATTGGCATCTGATTCAAGGTAAATGAAAGAACATATGGTGAGGGGCATCCATATACTGATTCATTTGCCCCAACAGTCTATATCTGTTGTTTTCATAGTGATCTGAGAGGTTTGTTTGAAAGAAGACACATAAGAATCTGCAGTTTCCGTGCTGAGTCATTCTTAAACGTACAAGCAGCAGAGTATAGGGTGGACTCTGTGGCTGGAAGAGCCAGTCATTTCACTTATATAGCATTTACATTCACCGATTTAATGTGGGTGATGGTGATACTTTCCCATATCTTGTATTCTGGAAGGCAGAGGGATTAGCTTGAGAAGTGCTGACCTGTTTCAGCCAGGAACTGCAGTCATGTGATGACCAGCCCGCTTTCCATGGGCAGAACACATGTCCTGCATTCTCTACCCCAACTGGATATCTTCTAGAGACTAACCCCATTCTCACTACTAACACAGATATCTCCTGGGCTTGAGGTGGATTCACTAATCAGTGTTCACCTATTTTATCACTGAAACAAAAATACTTCATAAACTACCTAATGTAAGACTGTTATCCTCTATTAGAAAGCTGTAGAGGCCAGGCGCAGTGACTCACACCTGTAATCCCAGCACCTTGGGAGACCAAGGCAGGCAGATCACCTAGGTAAGGAGTTCGAGACCAGCCTGGCCAACATGGTAAAACACCATCTCAACTAAAAATATAAAAATTAGCCAGGCATGGTGGCAGGCGTCTATAATCCCAGATACTCAGGAGGCTGAGACAGGAGAATTGCTTAAACCTAGGAGGCGGGTTCCCCATCATCCCTGTCTTGATTTCATCAGGGGAAGGGAACTCACCCATTTCAGGAAAATCTGCCTAGCAAAAGAACCCACAGGGCTCTAGGCTGCAAGCACATGAATGCCCTTTCCTAGGATATCAGGGACTAGAGTGGAACAGGAGGAGCTGTTATACAAGGGACAGATGGAAAAACTGGACTTTTTTATTTTTGGAAAAATATACATAGCATAAAATTTACCATCTTAACCATTTTAAGTTCAGTGTCATTAAGTTAAAGGAAAAACTTTAGACAAATTAAATTTAGCCAAGTTTATTTGAGCAAAGACCAATTCATGAATCAGGTAGCCCTCAGAAACAGAAGAGGTTCAGAGAGCTACATCTAGAAGTGTGAGTGGCAGGCTTTTATAGGCCAGACAGAGAAGCAAAGTAGAGAAATCACCCAGTTGGCTACCACTAGGCATCTGCCTTATTTGAGCATGGTGCAATGAGCTGGCTGCCTCACTGGCTGAAACCCTTCCTGTTTTATGTATCCCCTCGCACATGGTCCAATAGAAATAAACTATGAACTATAAATACAAGCCACATGTATAATACTAAATTGTCCTTAAATCTTATAGCCACACCAAGAAACAGAAAAAGAAATAAATTACTTAAGTTTAGTAATATATTTTATTAAATCTAATAAGTCCTAAATGTCAACTTTTCAACCTGTAGTCAGTATAAAAAATATAAACGAGATATTTTACATTCTTTTTATCATACGAAGTCTTCCAAGTTTGGTGTGTATTTTACACTTACACCACAATTAGGATTAGCCCGTGTGGCTAGCAGATACCCTATTAGACATTACAGATCTAGAGGATATAGTTATATTTTGCCTGGTTTTTAACTTTATATAAATGTAACATATATCTGTGTTATCCACTATTGTAGCTACTAGCTACACGTAACTGTTTAAATCTAAATTCATTAAAATTAAATTAAAATTTCAGTTCCTTTGTTACTCCAGCCACATTTTATGTGCTCAATAACTAGTGTGGCCTTTGTACTGGTGAGCACAGGTGCAGATTGTTTTCCTAAGCACAGAGAGTTCTACTGGACAGCATTGGCATATACCCTTTCGTGTATTGCTTTGTTTTTGTTCAACTATGTTTGTATGATTTGTTTAAGTTGTATGTAACTGTGGCTTGTTCATTTTCATTACTAAATAGCATTCCACTTTATTAATATAATTTATATCTCCCTTCTGTTGATGGACATTTGGATTGTTTATACTTTGTCTGCTGTGAACAATATTGCTTCAGTATGTTTCAAGATGCACACAGCATCCATTTCCTCATGGCTGGGTTGTAGGGTGTAGATGTCTTCATCTTTACTAAATAGTAAATTGTTTCCCAAAGTGATTGTACTAATTTTGATTTCCACCAGCAGCATATGTGAGTTCATATTACTCCACATCCTCACCTGAACTTGGTGTTCAGACTTAAATGTTTTGCCTTTCTAGTGAGTATGTGGTGGTATCTCATTATAAGCTGGGCTTTTTTTTACTTACTCATAAAAATAAATGTATATTGATTATATATTTACCAATATATATTTATACTATTATTTTCATAGAAATATGCACACAGGAGGTAAAGATGAATATAAGACACAGCTGCTCTTAAATAGTTTTTGTTTTTATAGAGGCAGGGTCTTGCTCTGTTGCCCAGGCGAGTGCAGTGGTGCAATCATAGTTCACTGCAGCCTCAAACCACTACACTCAAGCGATCCTCCTACCTCAGCCTCCCTAGGACTGCAGGTGTGCACCACCATGCTAGGCTAATTCTTTTTTCAATTTTTATTTTTCATAGAGACAAGGTCTCTAAAATAATAATAATAATAATGCCATGTTTCCCAGGCTGGTCTTGAACTCCTAAGCTCAAGCTATCCTCCTGCCCCGGCCTCCCAAGTAGCTTGGTCTGCAGACATATGCCATCACACCCAGCTGAAGTATTTCTGATCTGTGGGAGAAATAAGACATATCTATAGATAACCGTATATAAGAGCAGCAATAAGTAAAATCAAAGGACTATTGACATTTAAGGATGGAGAACTTATACCCAACCACCTGCTCTGTATCTCTCTTCAGATGGTAAACACCTCAAATTAATTATATCCAACACTGTGCTCCTAATTTTCAACAGCAACCCCAAGCTGGCTTTTCTCCATGGTTCACATCTTAGTCAGTGGCACTGTCCTCTCCTGTTTCTCAGGTCAGAATCCTAGAAGTCATCATGATACCTCTTCTTATCCACAATAAGTGAACTGATCATTGTGGTCAGTCCTACCACCTAAGTACCCGTCAGATTCGGCCCTGTCTACTAGCCCTCTCTATGCTAAGCTACCATGGATTCCCCAGGACTGTTACAGTAGCCTCCCCCATTGTCTCTCCACACCCACCGACCCAACTCGAGCCCTTCCAGTTCATCCTCAACAATAGCAGGCATCTGATGAAATGAAGCATGCCCCTTCCTGTGGCTTCCCACGGTGCTCAGGATGAAGATCATAACCTGGCCTTCCCTCCTCTCTGTTCTGATTTCCCCACCACTCTTCTCCCCGGCTTCTGACAGCACTTTGCCCACACCAGCCTTCTCTGGTTTCCTGAACATGCTAGATCCTTCCTACCTCCTGGCCTGAACACACACTATCTCCTGAACTTGAACTTTAGGAACTCTGCCCCTCTCCTCTTTCTGTCTTCATGGTTTCAGCTTCAGCATCCCTTTCTTAGAGAATTGTTTGCTAGCTCTTCAGAGTAGGTTAGGACCCATGCCATTCACTCTCACAGCTCTCTGTCCTTTCCAACTTTGCGCTTGTCAAAATCGTATTTAAATCATTATTTATGCAATTACTGTTTAATGTCTTTTCCATTGCCTTAAGTCCCATGAACTCAAGGACCATGGATATAACTTGTTTACCACTACATATCCTCAGTACTTAGCATGGTGTTTGTCATATAGCAGATACTCAAAAAAACACTGAATAAATGACAAGACCTTACTGAGGAGGGGCCGTGTGAGTTGAACATTAAAAAATGGGCAAAATTTGGACAGTTAGAGATGGGCAGGAATGAGTAGGTAAGAGATTTCCAGAAGATGAAATAGCTCAGTATTCTGACAATATTAGATAAGCCTGTATTAAAACTAAAATTTAGGCTGGGCATGGTGGCTCACTCCTGTAATCCCAGCACTTTGGGAGGCCAAGGTAGGTGGATCACCTGAGATTAGTGGCTTGAGACCAGCCTGGCCAACATGGTGAAACCCCATCTCTACTAAAAATATAAAAATTAGCAGTGTGGTGGTGTGCACCTGTAATCCCAGTTACTCAGGAGGCTGAGGCAGGAGAATCACTTGAACCCGGGAGGCAGAGGTTACAGTGAGATCGTGCCATTGCAGTTTAGCCTGGGCAAAAAGAACAAAACTCTGTCTCAAAAATAAATAAATAAATAAAAATAAAACTGAAAAAACAAAAAAACTGAAAAAACAACCAAAAAAAAACCAGAAATTTAAACTTAAAAATTTTAAACTATGGACCCATTCAAGGTATCCTGGGTGATTTTGGCCCACCACCCATTCATTAGCATGGGGAAGAGTTCAGTCCTTATTGCTGACTTGCCATGTGTTAGGCAAGGTCCCTGCACGTGGGACTGCAGCCTGTGCCTCTGGGCTGTGAATAGAGTCTCTTGGAGTTGGGAATGTGGCTCTGAGGAAAGGTACTCTTAGGGATGTTCAGAATGTGTGTGACACCATCTTTGACCATAAGACATTATAATCTAATAAAATCAATATTTTAAAGAAAAAAGATACTACAATGCATATAAAGGCAAAAACCATCTCATTCTGTTAGGAAGTCAGCTGTGTATGTGTCTTATAGATTTCTCTATCCTGAGGGGGAGTAAGGGCAATTGAATCTGGAGAAATAACAACCAGGGTGAATTTTGGGGTGGGGGTAAACTGACCGAACTGTAGGAAATGATGGTAAAAGCCTACTTGAAAGGCTTTGTTGATGGGAGATAGGAAGTCAGTCTTGGTGAAAATCGACATCTCTAAAGAGAACCTTCCAGGATAGCCTGAGCAGCCCATGGGTGGGAAATCACAGGGAACGAGCAGCATTCATCCTGAGGCACTTAGAGAAATAAAGCACAAAAGAGAGGGGATTCTGACAAGGGAGTACAATAGATCTTCAAGACAGGCCTGCTTCTAGAGATCGCAAGATTCTAATGCGGTCCGTTGCCTGCCTTTTGAAAACCTGTCCAGGGAAAGCCCGAGTATGCAGGAAGGTGAACCTTGTGGAGTAGCCGCGATTCAGTTCTAGGGTGCATCTTTCATCTTGAAGCTCAAATGGCATTGTCAGTGCTTGTGGCACCCCTCTGTGCAGTAGTTGCATGTAGGCACTGGCTCTCCTAAGAAACACAAAAGCCATAACAATCTACACATCTCCAGTGTACCAGCTCACCTCCCCCAGTACCCAACAGGGGCAAAACATATGTAGGGAACCACTGGCTTTAAGCAGCAAAATGTGTCCTAGGAAATTGGTTCTTAAAGCAGGTCACCATGAGGAAACATTCTGACTGCAAGTGAATCTGTTCCTGGGGTTGCTGTTACCTGCTTGGACATCATCTATAAAAGCAGCAAGAAGGAAAATGTGGATGTCAACTACATAGCACATGATAATAATAACTGACATCTATCCATCGCTTCCTATATACCAGGCTTTGTTCTCATCTCTTTATATGTATTATTTTAATGCTCATAGTAATCCTACAAGGTAGGCACTCTTCCTCTCCATTTTACAGCTAAGGAAAGTGAAGCACAGAAAGATTAAGTAACTGGCTCAAAACCACACGTGGAGGATTCTAACCCACCAGCAGCAATTCTCACCCACACAGTCGACCCTGGAACTTGCTCATCGTGGTCTCTTGAGCATTCCATAGTCTCGTTTGAGCAGAGCAGGAAGACAGGACCTCCTCTCAGCTTTTCTTCTTCTCTGGCCCAGCTTGTCACCACATTCCAGATAAACTTATTGCACCCCGACTAATGGTGAGGCACTGACATGAAATAATGTGACTACCTGTCATGAAGTGGAAAGCCTCATCAAGGAAGGAACGTTAGAAAATTGACACCAATTTCCTTCTGCCCTTACTATTGACAACAGACAAAACATTTACTCAACAGGTTGTTAAACTTCAGAAACCAATATGAAATTTTGACTTTCACCCATTAGCGTTTCAAGGAATGGGTCCAGATCAATACTTGCTCCAGTGACCGGGGGAGGGATAAAATGGTCTGTCATCTGCAGCTCTCCTGACTCGTGTCTCAAGCTATGGGCTTCATTTTTCACCCACCAACCCAAATGAAATGTTGAGTAAAGTTAGCATCAGAAAAAAACTGTAGCAGTTTAGAAGCAGGGTCTCCCACTGCTCCAGCAACATTGGAAGTGAAGTTTTGCAAAATGTTCTCAGCAGGCCCCCCCTGTGCTTTCCTTTCAGAGCAGCTGGCTTTTATCTGTTCTGAATACTGAGTTTTAGCGTACATGTTAATTGGAAAGAAGGGTCCCTCTGCTAAAAGGAACAGTAACTTAGGTAAATATTTTTTAAAGGACATATTTTTCAAAAAACAAAAATGCATTTTTTCATTTCTTCAAAAAATATTTTGGGGATAAACCTGCTATGTTCCAGGCTCTAATCTAAGGGCCAGGGATAGAGCAATGATCAGGGCTGGAAAATTCTGCCCTTAGGGGGTCGTTAGTACATCCCTTTTTTTTTTTAATTTTTTATTTTTTATTTCAGTAGGTTTTGGGGGAACAGGTGCTGTTGTTTGGTCACTACACCACCTGTTCCCCCAAAACCTACTGAAATGAGTTCTTTAGCGGTGATTTCTGAGATGTTACGGCATCCATCACCTGAGCAGTGTACATTGTACCCAGTGTGTAGTCTTTTATCCCTCTACACCACTCCCGCCTTTTCCCCGAGTCCCCAAAGTTCATTGTTATCATTCTTACGCCTTTGCGTCCTCTTAGCTTAGCTTCCATTTATGAGTGACAACATACAAAGCACATGCCTTTTGAAAGTGTGGATTTGGGGCCAGGTGCTGTGACACCTATAATCCTAGCATTTGGGAGGTTGAGGCAGGAAAATTGCTTGAAGCCACGAGTTTGAAACCAGCCTGGGCAACATAGCTAGACTCCATTTTTGCAAAAAAAAAAATTAAAGTAACAAATAAAATACAGTATACATTTTCAAGGAAATAATTGAGATACATCAGCAGTATTTGCAGATAAATATTTTTACTCAAGAAATATTTAAATACAGTTAATTAATACTGTAAATCTGAATCCTCTATAGGACTTCTGTGACAATTTGTGTTTTCGTTGAATCCTAGACACAGCCCACTTTGAGGCAGATAGTGTCATCCCCTTCTCCAGATGAGGAGGCTGAGGCTTGGTGGCCTTATTGCCTGGCCTGTGGTCACGTGGTAGATGGCGACAGCTTTGCTCTTGCTGGCTGATGCCCGCAGATACAGAGATAGGACTTAAGGAACTCAACAATGACTAAGGCTAGGATCATATCTGCACATCCCAGAAGCCTGTGCTGTGAGTTTATAATCATCATTTGTCAAGCTGGGTGTCACAGGAAACCTTCGACATCTCAGGGTTTGTATGTGATTTAGTGAAGTTGCTTAAACTTCCAATCCAGTAACTAATTCTGTTTGTGGTTCACAGGATTGTACGTAAAAGTCTCAAACCTTTGCCAGTGGTTTAGACCCATCAATGATCAAAGAATAAGTTAATGAGATTTACTGTAAAATGTAAAAAATTTTAAGTCCTTTTCAGTCTTAATAGCAAAGTAGGAAGTAGAAGGTGTGAAGTATTCTTTATCTTTAAAGCAGAGTGTATGCGGGTGATCTCTATGTAATATGCTTACATTCTGTGGCTCAGAGCCACCTACCAGATTGCTTTTATAAACTGTTATTTTCTTTCCCTTTGCAGATGATCATTCCCGGGTGAGGCTGCAGACAATAGAAGGAGACACGAACTCAGACTATATCAATGGCAATTATATTGATGTATGTATTTTATCATTTTTTAATTGATATGTAACAGTTGTACATATTTTGGAGCTACATGTGATACATATATATGGTGCATAATGATTAAATCAGAGTATAAAACTCAGTAAATCCAACCATTCTGGCTTGTACCAGATCTTGTGTCTTCTGTACAATTGTTGGACATACATTGGGCTGAATCTAAAAGCAAACACATGAATATTGCCCCCCACACCATAGAATGTAACCATGAAGACACGGTCGCTCTCTTTCTCAAGGCAGCCCATTTGTTGGTGACTTCCTCTGTAACATTCTGTGCTTTCTTTGCCATCCCATGCTTATGTGGACTAAGAAAATGTTATTTCCATTTTTTTGTCAACAACTTGTGTTATTCGACACTTAAAAAATCTGTTTGCATATTAATGGGACAAAACTCTCTAATTCCTAATACGGTGATTTGCAATCCCTTGTCATCACTGCACTTTTAAGTTGTCTTCAAAGTAGTCTGCAGCTGTTCGCCAGGACTTCTAATGCAAGCAAGACATGTCATTAAATATGTAGGCTGTTTAATTATTGAAGACTGCCTCTTTGTTCATTCTGCATCATGTTAACTTAATGTTTTACATTAGAATAAATTCTTTAGGAGACAGCACGTTTTCAGTTGAAAGAATGAATGAAATCAAAAGTAGACTGAAAAATCAAGGGAGAGTTGCTGTTAACTCCAAGGCCCAAGTTTACATTGAACAGATTTCTGCTCCCATGTGGTTCCGAAGACATACTCTGTGCTTGGCTGTCATACTCTTTTTAGTCTATCAATACTTCCATAGACAGGATTGATGCATGTATATGGATTGTTCTGCTTTCTTGGTTGAATATTACTCAGATGCTACTAAAAGTAAATAGCATCACAGTCTCTAAGAAAGTTACCTAAAAATAACTATGAGAATGTTGTGCTTAGTGCTAATTGGACAGATTTGACATTTTCAGTTACAGATTTGTGGGTGGGGACTAGGGTATGATTATTTAAAGAACAGTTCATATCTCATTCATCAAACGAAGACCTCTGACTATTTTGATAACAACCAAAACCATACCCGTTCCAGGTTTCATTTATTTTTTATTAGAGCAAGATTTCTTCATAAGGCACATTGCACTTACTCCTTTAATCAGCAGATGTTTAGTGAGTACCTCCTCGGAGTACTCAGGTGTTCCAGACAAGTTATCTCCTCTTCACGGTCTCCCAACTCAGAGAGACTGAGAAGCTGAAATACAAGTCTCCAATCCACCTACCTCTGGGTCAGCTGCAGCACACCTTCCCTTGAGAGGCTTCAGGGGAGACCGCTCACACTCCATCCAGTCCCAGCTCCTACAGTCCCTGCCAGGTCCTTGAGTACAGGGACAGTGTCCTACGCATCTTATATCCCCTGCACTTGGCACATGCCTGAATATAGAGAGCTCTTAGTAAGTGTTTCATGAACCATCGACTGAAGGAGTCACTGTGATCAGATTAGGCATCATAGCGGTTGTAATTTGAGTAAGACTTAACCAGTGAGTAAGTGGAGATGCAGGAGAGAAGACATTCCGCTCAAGGAAGTCACATACATGAACAAGGCTATAAAATAATGAAAAAGCTGGATTAATGACTTTGAATTTTATTTTCAGAGAGAAGAGTCAATACTGAGGGCCGCTTTATTCTCTTAGCCAATAGATCTTGTTGAGTGCTTATCATGCATTAGTTACCTTTCTAGGTGCTAGCAGGAAAACCGTGAACAGTTCAAACCAAAACCAGAAAACCTCTGACCCAGTGGAGCTGCTGTTTTAATTAGGAGAAATGGGCAATAAATTAAAAAGTTAATTCTATATGGTCAATTAGAAAGTCTTATGTACTGCAGAGAAAACTAAAGCTGTGAAGGGGGACTCAGAGCGCCAGACCTGGAGGCACTGATAGCAATTTTGAATCGAGTGGCTGTAGTCACTGCCACTGAGAAGGTAGCAAGTAAGGAAGACGAGGGGTTGAGCTACATAGATACCTGGAAGAAGGGCGTCTGGCTGAGAAATGGCCCAAGCAAAGGCCTTATGGAACTTGCCTGGCGAATTTGAAGAAAAGCAAGCAGGCGAGCATTGGCATGGCATAAAGCGGCCTGGGGGAGTTGCCGGTGATATGGGGGAGAGGTCATGGACCAGGTCAGGTACACAGTTGTAAAGACTTTGGCTTTTTCTGTGAGTGACAATGGCAGTTGTTAGAGGGATCTGAGCAAAGGCATGACATGATCTGACTGCTAGGAGGGAAATGAACTGCAGGTGGGCAGGAGAGGAAGCAGAGAAGCCTGCTGTGTGGCTGTGGGAGTCAGAGGTGGCAGTGGAGGTGAGAAATGGTGAGACCATTGAGCTACATTGAAGGTAGAGCCAGTAGGATTTGCTGGCAGATTGGCTACGGGGTGCAGGAGGGAGAGAGGGGTCAGGACGCTGAGGAGAGGACAGTGGGTGGAACAGATTCGGGGTAGGGTTTAGAGAGGAAATGAGAAGTTCAGTCTTAGGTGTGTGAAGCTTGAAAAATATATATTAGACCTCTCAGTGGAGGTGTTGAGCAGGCAGTGGGTATACATCAAGATTTCCAGGAAAAGGTCTGGGCTGGAAACAAGATTATGGGATTCATCAGTGTACAGACGAGCTTGAAGGCCATGGGACTGGAGGAGCTCACCCAGAGACTGAGATCAGATGGAGGAAAAAGTCCAAGAACCAGGCCTTCCACATCAAGTTGAAAAGGAAGAACCAGCCAATGAAATTGAGAACAAGTGGCCAGGGAGATAGGTAGGAAGAAAACAAGGAGAGTCATATCCTGGAACCAGTGAAGAAAGTTTTATGGGTTTTTGTTTGTTTGTTTTTGTTTCTTTGTTTGTTTGTTTTTTGAGATGGAGTTTTGCTCTTGTTGCCTGGGCCGGAGTGCAATGGTGCAATCTCAGCTCACCACAACCTCCACCTCCTGGGTTCAAGTGATTCTCCTGCCTCAGCCTCCGGAGTAGCTGGGATTACAGGCATGCACCACCATGCTCACCTAATTTTGTATTTTTAGTAGAGACGGGGTTTCCCAATGTTGGTCAGGCTGGTCTCAAACTCCCGACCCCAAGTAATCTGCCTGCCTCGGCTTCCCAAAGTGCTGGGATTACAGGCGTGAGCCACCACACCCAGCCTGAAAAAAATATTTTAAGGGGATTAATCATACTCATCCTGCCGATGGCCAAGTAGATGAGGACTGAGAAATGACGTGATGTTCCAGCAACACAGGCCACTGTGGACTCTCTGAGTGACTTCACCATCAGATGTCCCTCCTATCTACTGGGCACCTTGCTAGGCCCTCGGATGTATAGTGTGGCTAAGGCAGACAAAGTTCCTGCCCTTGTGGGACTTACCAGCTGATGAGAAATGAGTTCTATTTAACATTGGTCATGGTTCTATAATTTGAGACCTACAGCAAGTTAATTGTATAAAAGAGTGTGTTTACTTTTGTTGTTCATTGTTTTCCACTTGTTTTTAAGAGGAAAATAATCTAACATATGCATTTACGTTATCTGAGAAATCTGAGTTTTCTCTTTGAGTTTCTTTTTCCTGTTTTCCAGCCAGCTTTGAACACAGTATTTTGGGTAGTCTCGGGGGACAAAAATAGAAAATATTAAGATCCATGGTGATATGTTACCTGGGTGTAATTGTGTAATTTTCCCTGAGTTGGTTTTATCTTTCCCAGATACTTATCTTTTTTGTGTGTGTGTGTGTGTGTGGAGACAGGGTCTCACTTTGTCACCCAGGCTGAAGTACAATGGTGCAATCTTGGCTCACTGCAGCCTCGAATCCCTGGGCTCATGCAATCCTCCTGCTTCAGCCCCTCAAGTAGGTGAGACTACAGGTGTACACCCCCACACCTGGCTAATTTTTGTATATTTTGTAGAGACAGGGGCCATGTTGCCCAGGCTGGTCTCAAGCTATCCACCCACCTCAGCCTGCCAAAGTTCTGAAATTACAGGCATGAGCCACCACATCTGGCCCCTTTTTTATTTGGTCCCAATTATTATCTGTCTCATTGCTTATAGGGTCATAATGAAAGGAAGGGGTCTTTCAGAATGTCTGCCTCGTTAAATTCCTGGCCCTTGCTACAGTAGCATATCATGGCATTAGCAGTGTTTAAGTATGGTTTTGAGGATCACTATTGATATAAATGTCTATACCAATATGACAGAATATGTGTTAAACCCTTGGCACATTGCCAATAACATCCCAAACACAAATGAAATTCTGTTGCAAATTCTCAACCTGTTCGCACTCCGTAAGAGTAATGCTCATGTGATTTCAGAGGATCCGTAAGTTGTTAGTGTTTCTTGTTCATCCATCATCTCATAACCAGTTATGATTAAGTTACCCACACCTTTGATGCAAGCATCAGAACTGTTGTATTTGATGTACCTTCACTTATTAAGAGAAAGTCAATGGTGCTGCATCTGCTAATTTAACTTTCAGGTGATGTAACTGTTGGCATTTGTGTGCACATTCGTTTCGGCAAAGTTAGCCCGTGACTTCTCTGCTGTTTATTGATTTTATGTTTATCAGATATTCTCTTTTATTTATTTTTAGGGTTATCATCGACCCAATCATTACATTGCTACCCAAGGTAAGTTTATTTCTACTTTGATGTCTTTCTTTGTCTCTTTTGCCCACTTCCTATCGTTTTACACCCACTTCACCCTCTCTCAGGAAGATACTGCACGTTTATTACAGTTCTAGCCATCAACAGGTACACGTTTGTCTTCCCATCAGACATTCTGGTCATGTAATCGTTTAGTTAGAACTTCATGTTGAGATCATTAGGAGAAATGTATCCATCAATTCTTTATTGAATTCAATCTGTCTACCTTAGGAGTAAGTCTGACATTTGCAAAAGTAGATACATAGATAGCCATTCAATCAATCAATATGCACCAGCTACTCTCTACACAGGGAACTGTGCTGGTTGCTGCTGGGGGAGCCAGGCTGAATCGAGCAAGCACCTCACAGTGGTTGTGTTTAGTGTGTTTAGTATGTATGTATATACAAGTGTACACACGTACACTCGTGTGTACTTTAGTAGATACAGTTACAGGTGACATCTGTGAGACGTACAGATACAGATACAATGTTAGGGAAATTTGGAGCATGAAGGGGTTGCTTTCAGGTGGGATGACCCAAAAACAGTTTTGTGGCAGAGGTAAGATTGGGAAAAGGCCTTCTAAATGTGGAAACATCATGAGCAAAGATCTGGGAACAGGAAATTAGTACTTTCAGGTAGAAAGCAGTTGGTGGGTCACCTTGGCTAAAGGAAACAGAAGAAAGCTAGAGGACATGTTGAGGAAACTCATGGCAATGGTTTTTGGGTGATTTTCCCAACCTATGAAATGGGTCATCTGCAGAGGGTGGGGGTCATGAGGGAGCTGAGGTTTTAGAGAATGAGGCATCCTAAAGGATGAGTCAGTGAGTCAATATGGGATGAACTGAAGAAGGAATAAGGAGCAGAGAAGACCCAGTTAAGCCTGAACAGCACATGTTCTCCCCATTTTATTACTTGATCATTGTTTGCAGCAATAGGCTACATCCCAGGAACAACAGCAGGGAAGTCAAAAGGATGTGACCTGCCAAAGATTAGGCATGGGGTGGGGTGGGCGGGTGGTTGTACACAGAAAGTCAATGACCAAGGGAATCAAGGATGCCAAGATAACTGGGGTTGGAAAGTCCAGGCTCAGAAGAAGAGCAGTCAGGTGTCCAGTGAACCATGAGCAGGGGGACGGAGCTAGTGGAGTGAGGCTGGGTCCCATTGATGAGTCATAGGTTAGGAGAAGAGGCAGTTGTAGCCAGAGAGCAGAATTCTAACGCTCAGATCTGCACAGTGCAGTAGAACTTTCTGCAGTGGTGGGAATGTTCTCTCTCTGTGCTGTCCAATATCGTAGCAACAAGTCACATGTGGCTCCTGCATACTTGAAATATAGCTACTACAAATGAGGAACTGAATTTTAAATTTTAATATTGATGGAAATATCTACATTTTGTTATTCCCTGTAGTAGCATTGGACAGCAAAGCTTTGGGGTGTAAAAGCTCCAGCTATGGCTGAAATGGAGCCACTGTGGAAGCTGATCCTGCCCCAAGCCCACAGGTGTCCCAAGAACCTGGGTGACACCACACAGAGTCCACAGTCTCACATTACCACTGGGGTACTCTGCACTCAGGTCTAGGTGACCTGCTGGAGCTCCCGTTGTCTTTCCTCATCTATGACATGAAGTTGGTAATGGCTCCTTCCAAGGTCACTTTGCTAGCTAGATGCAAAGTCATCTGTAGAGTTTCCAGTGTGAACCTGGCACAAAGCAGGCCCCACTACATAGGGATTGCTGAGGTCTTCAGGAAGGTAGGCTCAGCTTGAGCTGTTACATATGGGACAGAACAAGGACACGTCAGTCTCGTCCGAGACACCTCTGCTAACCTGCTGCTTCCAAATGGAATTCATCAGTGCCTTTAGAGGAACCTGTTGTTAGGGGTCTGAAATTCATTCTAATGGTTTTCAGAGTGTTCTAAAGTAAGCGTCATAACATCAGATTTAATATGTTTTATGATAATTTGAAATGAACAGTTTTTGTAAATTCATGTGAAAATTTGACTATAAAATACTCAAAATACTTCTGAGCTTCTTAACTCTCCAATAACTTGATTAGCAACCTATGTTTTAATAGAGAGGAAGAACATTAAGTTGTTCTTATTCATATTTTCAATATTGAGGACCTCTAGATTCATGTGACTAAACAGACAGCTAAAATAGAGACTGAAACCTCCCAAATCTATACATGGCCCCTCACCAGGCTTCCTTCCCTTTGTCCATTCTCCCTGCTCCTCTCCCCGCTGCAGGAGATTATTCTTTAAAGAGGAATGCCATTAGAGAAGTCACTCTGCAGAATTAGTGTGAATGGTATTTAATAGCTCAGTAACCCTCTCTGGCAGCATTCAAGTGTTAATGAGCAAACGTATTTGTAAGCAGATAAGAAATAGCAAATGTAATCAGTTTGCAGTAGGCAACCAGTCTGCCCTTAATGGAGAAAGGCATTGACTAATGCCCTGTTTACCAGGTCATGGCAGCCTTTCCCTGGTACAAGGTGGGTTGCATATTGGACTTCTCAAACTGGCAGTACTAACATCACTGCTGGTGGTGGTGCAGGGAGAGGAGGGAAAATGAATGAATATTTTCAATCTAATGTGCAGTCAAGACTATACATATCATATTAATAATAATACGTTCAGACCATGATGTTCAGATGAGAAAGGTAGAATCTTCTTTCTATTATATCCCACAAGCATAATGGACTAATAGTCTTAGATAGCCAGTAATCAAGATGACTCATAATCTGCACTAATTGGCATGGACAGGTAGAATATGTTCATGGATCACCTTTGCTGAAAAACAAAAAACATTAATACCTCCAAGAGGCCAACAAAATGGGTAATGAAGACCAACAGGCAGATGCAATATTTAAATGTCTTCTTGCTCTGTTATTCCTCTGTTTTGCACTAACATAATTCTTTAAAATATATTCACAGCAGGAACCTATGAAACTGTACAAATGGTCCAATTTGCTGACCACCAGTTTTATTTCCAAGAGTTAATAATGCACACATGTTCACCAAGTTCCTTCAATACAAAGGACATATTATAAATTTACCTGTTGGGTCCCTTCCCCTCCCACCCGCCCTCAATTTTATTGATTTTTCTAGCAGTAACTGACTTTGACCTTTGGTAATAACAGGTGATGTTTCTGCAAATTGAAGGCATCCCATTCAAGCCAGACCTGTTGCTTTTTTAGTATTAATATGTTCTTCCTATCTCCTCTTGGTTTAATTGTTTTCTGTCTGGCCACTAATATATGATGACCCAATATTAACTTCATCATGTCTGACTGACCAGACATTAGTACAGCAGTAACATTCAAGATTTATGATTTAGCAAACCAGGGGCTCAAAGGAGAGGAAGTCATGTCTGCTACTGCATGTCTGTACTTAGAGGCAGTGCAGAGTGAAGATTTCAAAAGCAGGCTCAAGTGAAGGGCAGAATAGCCTGCACATGGGTAGGATTGCCCAGAAGTGATCATATTTCACAAATACAGCCTTGGAGACTATGTGACCTGCAAGCTGGATAAAGCCACACACATAAGAACCGACTGGAGAGAACACCTGCTGGCCTCATGGTGCCAGCCATGGGGGCCCTGAATAAGTGTTCTTTTGATTTTGGTTTTGGTTTTGGTTTTGTTTAGAGACATGATCTCACTGTTTGACTCAGACTGGAGTGCAGTAGTGGGATCATAGCTCACTGAAGCATCAAACTCCTGGGCTCACGTAATTCTCCCAAAGCAGCTAGGACCACAGTTACACACCACCACGCCTGGCTAATATATTTTATTTTATTTTATTCTATTTTATTTTTTGTAGAGTTGGGGTCTCCCCGTGTTGCCCAGGCTGGTCTCAAACTCTTGGACTCATGAGATTCTCCAACCTTGGCCTCCCAAAGCACTGGAATTACAGGCATGAGCCTTTCCACTCGGCCTCCTGTTTAGTTTTAATTTTAAAACTGACTTCAGGATTCAGATAACTCATGGAAAGACCATGCAGGGCTGGTACTGAAGAAAGTGCTATGAGTCTGTTCTAGACATGGCTTGCCCAGCCCTGAGCATCCCTCCTCACTTGTAAGTGAGCATTTTCCAGAGTCATCTGTGCATGGGTCCCCCCAGGAAAGAGGCTCAGGCCTGATGTGCTCTTCCCTGTGTATTGCATGCTCACCTTCCAAAACCATATAGTTAATCCAGATCCAGCCCCTGCTTTCTAAGTTATGATGTTTCTCATGACAACACAATAAAAAAATTTTCTATGATACAGTCATGTCTGAAAACACATGTTAATTATTATTGCCTTCGATGTTGTAACCTGAGCTATAGATTGTTGAGATGCACACATTACTCTTTTAAGTTTAGGTGCCTCGATGCCCACTTCATCATTTCTTTCTTTCCGAACTGCTAATTTGATAGGGTTGGCTACCTGATTGGGGTTCTGACCGTAGCCTTCATCTTGCCATATACAGTTTCTTCTTATCTCTATCAGCATTCACTCTGTACAGCAACCTTGTGGAGTCCAGGACTAGAGAGAGGATCTCCAAACAGACACCCCATGCCACGTGAGAACAAGGAGACCCTTGTACCCCCAGCCGTATTTTCCAGAGGATTGCCCAGCCTTGTACACTGTAGCCCAAATGTTCCTCACCTTCGGAAGACACAAAACTTCTTTCAAAACTATTGAAATATTGAGATCCTTTCCCCCAGAAAGAAAATTTCATTTCAGGTTGTTCATGGACTAGCCCCACCCCCTCAATTTTATTAATGAATTATAGTAATTCTGTGGACCTCAGGATACGAACTATACTTTGGTCAGAAACATTAAAAGCTATTTTGGGATAAGACAGAAACCATAGACTTAATTAATCTACTTTTTTAAAAACCATACTTCTTAGGGTTAACAAAATGTCGTAGATCGTTTATAACTATGTGAAATACACTCCTGAAAGCATCAAAATTTTTACTAACTTTAACAAACTTTTACTAAAATGTGTACTAGCCTAACCTTATACTAAAAGACCTTAGAGTATTGTTATCATCATTAGTATTTTGAACCATGGTCAGTTTGGGTTTTATTGTTCATCTCAGCCTAGGTTTTCTGCCTATATGTTATTTTGCATTTGTGCCTGAAAAGTTTATGCCTTCGCTTACTTTTCAACAATGTTAGCAATTATATTAGAAAATTATCTCAATGACCAGAGACTAGAGTAGCAGGTCCCACAGCTGATGTCTATTTTGTAAAAGCAGGATGCAGTAGAAATAACACATATACCACAGCCAGAAGGCTGGGGTCCAGATTCTTGTGCTGTCACAGAAAAGGTATTTGAACGTCCTTTGTTTATGTAACATAGAGTCCTGGTGTTTGGTAAATAGTAATAATAGTCAGGACCTTATAATGTGCCAGACGGCATTCTAGCACTCACACATACAGAGCTCATTTCATGTTTACCACAAATATGGGGGATATATGTGATTGTCCCCAATTTATAAATGAGAGTAAGGGGAGACAAAGAGACTTGAAATAACGTGCTCCAAGTCACACATCTAAAAGTGCAAATGCCAGATTCAAGTGCAGCCACTGAACTCCAGCATCACAGTTCCTCCCTACCTCACTATACTGCCTCCCATGGTTGAATATGTATCAATGCTTAGAGCAATTCCTGGCATGGAGCAAATGCCACATACGTGTGACCTGTTACTGTTTTTGAGAAACAGCACAGCATAGCTTAATGATTAGGAATACGGACTCTGGAACTACATTGTCTGAACTCAACCCCCAACCCTGTTTCCTCCATTGGTAACTTATGTGACCTTGGACAAGTTACTTATCTGTGCTCATCATAAATGAATATGAAAATAGTCTAACTTGTAGGGTTATTGTACAATTTAACTAAGATAATATTTCTAAATCACTTAAGGTACTTTTTTTTTGGTGGGGGCTCCTTTTTATTTTAATTTTTTAACTTTTAGGTTCAGGGGTACGTGTGTACCTTTGTTATCTAGGTAAATTGCATGTCATGAGGGTTTGGTGTACAGATTATTTTGTCACCCAGATAATAAACATAGTACCCGATAGGTACTTTTTTAATCCTCTCCTTCCTCCCACCCTCCCTGCTCAAGTAGGCCCCAGTGTCTCTTGCTGCCTTCTTTGTGCCCATGTGTTCTGAATGTTTAACTCTAATAAGTGAGACCATACAGTATTTTATTTTCTGTTCCTGTGATTTTTTTTTGCTTAGGATAATGGCCTTCAGCTTTACCATGTTGCTGCAAAAGACATGATCCCATTCTTTTTATGGCTGCATAGTACTCCATGATGTATGCGTACTACATTTTCTTTGTCCAATCTACTGCTGATGGGCATTTCGGTTGATTCCAGGTGTTTGCCAATATGAATAATGCTGTGATGAACACACATATGTATGTATCTGAATCATGCATGAATCATGTAGAATGATTTATCTTCCTTTGAGTTTACAGGCAATAATAGGATTGCTGGGTCAGATGGTACTTCTGTTGTAAGTTCTTTGGGAAATTCCCACACTGCTTTCTGCAATGGCTGAACTAATTTACATTCCCACCAGCACTCTATAAGCAGCCTGTCTTCTCCACGACCTCTCCAGCATCTCTTATTTTTTCTTTTTAATAATAGCCATTCTGCTTGATGTGAGATGGTATCTCATTGTGGTTTTAATATGCATTTCTCTAATGATTAATTATGTTGGGCATTTTCCATATACTTGCTGGCCACATGGTGCCTTCTTTTCAAGTATATCTGCTCCTGTCCTTTGCCCACTTTTTAATGGGGTTATTTGGTTATTGCTTGTTAATTTGTCTAACTTTCTTATAGACTCTGGATATTAGACCTTTGTCAAATGCATAGTTTGAAAATATTTTCTCCCATTCTGTTTGTCTGTTTACTCTCTTGATAGTTTATCTTGTTGTGCAGAAGCTCTTTAATTAGGTCTTATTTGTCAATTTTTGTATTTGTTGCAATTGCTTTTGGCATCTGAGGAGGTGAAAGATCTCTACAATGAGAACCACAAAACACTGCTCAAGAAATCAGAGGTGATACAAACAGTGAAAAAATAGTTCAGGCTCATAGAGAGGAAGAAGCAGTCTTGTTTAAATGGCCATACTGCTCAAAGCAGTTTACAGATTTAATGCTATTCCTGTCAAACTACCGATGACATTCTTCACAGAATTAGAAAAACCTGTTTTAAAATTCGTATGGAACCATAAAAGAGCCCAAATAGCCAAGGCAATCCTAAGCAAAATGAACAAAGCTGGAGGCATCACTTTATGTGACTTGAAACCATACTTACAGGGCTGCAGTAACCAAACAGCGTGGAACTGGTACAAAAGCATACACATAAACCAATGGAACAGAATGGAGAGCCCAGAAATAAGGCCACCCACCTACAACCATCTGATCTTTGACAAAGTTGACAAAAACAAGCAATGGGGGAAAGGACTCCCTATTCAATAAATGGTGCTGGGATAACTGGTTAGCCATACGCAGAAGAGTGAAACTGGACCCCTTCCTTATACCATATACAAAAATCAACTCAAGATGAATTAAAGAAAAACGTGAAACCTCAAACTGTAAAAATCCTGGAATATAACCTAGGAAATAGCATTTTGGTAGGCTCCAGCAAAGGCATTTTCTTTTTAATACCTAGTAAGTGCCTATTTACAAAATAATGTCCTTCTTTGCTGACCTTGAGAATATACTCAGACAAAACAGAGTAGGTCTTACTAATTGCATATGTTCACATTTCAAAATTTAAGTAGTCTTATGTAAACCCCTAAGTAGCTAGTGACATGAACTTTTCATTTCTCCCATGCGAATGACCGTACGTAGTTAAGAAGCCTTAGAGCAATTCATAGAGATTGTGACCTGTGGAGAATTGGCCATCCAGATAGGCCCCTATCACATGCCACTGACCTTATCACCACCATCACTGTTTTCCTTTTATGCTGACGATCCAGATGCTAAGTGTCATCTTTGAGGATGCCAGGTCACGTTGGCACAGACCACAGGAACTGATACAGAAAACCAGATACCACCCTCCCCTCCACTCCCCTCCCTCTCTCTCCCTCCCTCCCTCCCTTCCTTCCTTTCCTCTCTTTCTCTCCCAGTTTCATTTTTCTTGCTGATTTTACGCAAAGGGCTAGCATTCTTATCGCTGTTTTTTCAGGTTTAATCTTTATTTTAATAAAGTTTTCAAGCAAAAAAAAAAAAAAAAGAAAGAAAGAAAACCAGATACCAGATCGTCATTTACAATGAAAACTGTAACCATCCATCAGACAGAACTGCCCAAGGTCAGGCAGGGGCATTCTGTATGAAGAGGAAGATGCCTAGGCAGAAGGTCACTTCATCATGACCAGGGAATCAGAAGAAGGGGTCACAGAGTTTACTCATTATTCAATAAGTATGCACCACTGTCTGGTAGTGAGTTGGCATAAAGCATAAGCTCAGTAAGAATACAAGAATGAGTGAGTGAATGAATAAATGAATGGATTGGGGATTACTGTGTGCCACGCACCACTTAGACAGTAGAATATTTTAGCCAGGTAGAAAGGATGGCTCATGTTGACCTGGCAAAGCATCTACTTCCTGGGGCAGATTTTGGCATCGTTATCTCCAGCATCTCTGTTTCCGTTTCATGTTAAGGACTGGTCAGTTTCTATTCTTTGGATTTCTTTTCATATGTCAGTAAATCAAATCCTATCTTTAGAGACAGTCTATCTTGTTAAACTAAATTCACTTGGGTCTACCCTGACCCTGTTTGTGCAACCCCCAACCCATACATATAATCAGTTTTGTCTGTAGTTTATAATTTGTGCATAATTTGAAAAAGAGAAGCCTAAAAAGTTCTCTCCAGATACTTTCAGCTGGGAACAAACTTTTATGTGAAAATAATAAAAATGTGGAAGTGAAGGTTTATGTGGAAATATTTACAGAGCCTCAAACACTGCACAACAGTTAAAACTTTGCTGTAGTGACTTCATTCTGTTTGCTGTCAATCTGCTTTTCATCTACATTTCTTCCACATACTTCTGGTATATTTTTAATAAAGATTTTTCAAAAGACAAATATGGTTTATATTTTCCCAGCTCAAAATCCCTTCAGGCCTCTGAAGCAATAAATAATAGTGCTTTGAATGCTGCACTTACTTTTCCTGGGCAAGCCATTCTTGTGGTGAAGGGTTCACAGAGCGTCAGTGTAACTTCTGCACGCTCTGTAAAGAAGCTTTTGTCTCTTGCATTCTGTCCTCCAGATGGAGATGAGCACTTGAAATTATTTCTCAGTAGAATTGAAAGAACTTTTTTTTTAATCAAAAGCTCAGCCTTCAGTAAACAACTTTTGTTTTTATTCTTCCAAGCACCAGTGAGGCTTGCACTTCAAGTGCAAATTCTGTTAGCCAACACTGTGCTTCCTGGCAAAGTTGTTCCTGCATTGTCAGTGGGTTGTAGGTTATGTTTCTGATTCACTTGTTACGTCCTATTTGAGACTAATTTTAAAGTATTACCTAGTGAAGTGGAGTATTCTCTGGTTTCCAAATTTAAATAGAGAAGCTTTGAGAAAATATGATTTATATACAAACAAACAGTGACCCCCTCATGAAAGTCACTGTCATAAGTATTCCAGCTAACCAAGGCCAAGTTTATACAGAACCTGCCTGCATTTTACCAACCATCTGTGGTTTTCCAAGAGAGAATGACAACTGCAATTAACAGCTTATTCAGAAACTTCCTTTTAGATAATAGTTTCTCTTAACTAATTTCAAAAGATAGTGGCCAATTAGCCAAAATGTCGCTTTCATAGACATTTCTCATCCCTGTGCTATAAGTAAACTTGCTCATTAGCAATGAAAACATTTAAAGAAAGAGTTAAAAGATGAAGTCAAAAATAGAGCATGTTGGGTAACATCCACCTATGTTGTTATAGATGCTATAAGGAAAATGTGGCCCTCTAATAATAGAACCTAAGTTAATACAGAATAATTTGAAAATAAATGATGTCCTTAAGCAGGCACCCAGATATAGGGTGTCTTAAAACAAATGCTTTTTAAACCTTCAAGAGGAATTTAGAGGTGTTCCTCATTTGAAGTAGAAAATTTATAGAATCTTTTAGAGCTGTTAGAAACTTTAAGAAGCTCACAGTCCAGTTTCCTTGTTTAGTAATTAAAACAGTTGACACTTAAAGCAGAACTATATTTAAGAGACGTTCATCCACATAAGTTCGAGTGAGTCATATATGCAAAAGTATTTGCAAACTGCATGGACTAATGTTCATATTTTAATAGAGTGTGTTCAAAGTTCAACCTAGGAGAAACCTCATATGTTCAGACAGACCTGTTCCCCCATAAGGTCTTTTATTCAGCAGGAGGAAAAAATGTGAGGTTACATCTTTCTACCAGGTTCAGCCCTTTAAAAGAAAAGAGCTGAAACTAATACCCATGTACTTTCCAAAGTACTGGCTTCCCCCGGGCCTCCAGCACCACGAGCCCCTGCAAAGCAAAGCTACTCCTTTACAGCCTGGTTCATTCAAAATTGAACAAAGGTTTCTGTGTACCTGCCACTTGCCAGGATCAGCACAGGATCAGGAATATAGCAGTGACCTCAGGATTACACAGTGTGGAAGTATGAATAAATGACACTCAACTCTTACTGATTTGTGATTTTAATGCACCTATAGATTTGGGGACTCCTTTTTGATTTTTAATTTTTTAGATTTTTTTTTAAGAGACATGGTCTCACTTTGTCACCCAGGCAGGAATGTAGTGTCATGATCATAGCTCACTGCAGCCTCCAACTCCTGGGCTCATGGGATCCTCCTGCCTCAGCCTCCTGAGTAGCTAGTACTACAGGCATAAGCAACCATGCCTGGCTAATTTTTATTTTATTGTTTGTAGAGACAGGGTCTTGCTATGTTGCTCAGCCTGGTTGCAAACTCGTAGCCTCAAGCAGTCACCTCTGTCTCCCAGATCGCTAGGATTATGGGCATGAGGCGTTCCGCCTGGCCTGGGAACTTCTTTAAGCTCTTTCTCTCCTCCTCTCCTACCCCATTTTGCAGATGAAAAAATAAGACCCAGTGCAGACCTAAAACCACTTTTCCAGAAGCTGGGAACCAGGTTTCTTTTTCACTCATGGGCATAGTTTAGGACAAGTTTTTCAAGGCAGCAAACAGTTCAGAAAGTTTCTGACTATAACCAGTAACTTTTGTTTCTTGCCTTCTCACTCAAAAGGAAGCCGCTGGAAATTTCCTGATGCAACACCCTTCACTGCCATGGAAAATTTGAGACTGTCTGCACTGAGCTATGTCTAGGGAGCCAATTTATCTCTATTTCATTCATTTATTAGATTTATTCCATTTTTTCTTAAATAAAAGAGGATTCCACTTGTGTACTGAGAAGAGTTTAATTAAGGAAGATAGAGACTAATGAAAGCTTTTATTTCTCTGGCAGTAGCCCCTAAAGCAAATGAATATAGGCTTTTCCCTTCACTTTACTTCTCCCTGACAGAAGGCAGCCATATCCTCTGGGTCACCAAACCCCTCCATTCTGAAAGCTGCCATTCGTTTTTTTCTCTCCTTGATTGCCTTCTCTTTTTCCCCCTCTTTACAGCACACACAAGTACCCAAGCTCAGTTTCTGAGCGTTCTCTTGGAGATCAACACTGATGAATGCTCTGTACCTCTGCCAGCAGGATGCCCCTGTGCTGTGGACATCTGTCATGTTCCTTCCTTCTGAGGCCACAGCACCTTCTCCTGCGCCTCTTTTCAGCTCCCCATGCACACTGCCATTCAGCCTGTCTCAGGGATCAGGGACTGAAGGTCCGTCTGGAAGCAGTGTCTCTATCTCTGCATTGTAGAGCATATTGTTGCCGCACAACACCTACTCCCATTTTATTTTCTACATTAGAGATCCTCCTTGGATCCCTAAACTGTATCCCATCACTCAAATCCGATGTGTCCGCCTTTCTCAACCTGTTTTCCATATTAAGAATAACGGAAACCTTTGTATTCGCTTTCACAGTGGTACCACTGCAACCTGAAAAAGTTTACATAACTGCTAGAGAGGTCCCATTCTGGAAGAGGACTGAACATAGTCAAAAAGAGCAAAATTCAAATAATGGTTTCTTTAGGTAGATGCAGTTTCCAGAAATGCTTTGGAACATTTCAATTCCAAAAGCATGTCATGCTAGGCTACAAACCACCCCTTTATTGGTTTTACCCATAGATATTTCTTTACTTTATGCAACGTAGTCACAATCATATCTCTTCAACTTGGCCCTAAAATTTCTTCCATATACAACCATGTTTTATGTCAGTAATTAGGCCAGGACTCTCCACTCCCCCACTAAAGGACAATAGGCAGAATGGTTAATGAAAGCACGGACTCTAGAGCTGCACAGGCTAGGATCAGATACTAGCTCTCCAAGCAACCTCTCAATAAATATTAGCTACAGTTATTATCATTATCGTTATCATTTTGTTTGTTCCAAAAGACACATCTCTCAATAGCAGAGAGGCAGTTCAGGTTTTAACCGTCGTATAGTGTATACTCTGATAGTTTTCATAAAAGCTGATACATCCTATACCTGTTAATGCCTCCTTCCAGAAGGATGTATGAAATGGAGCTACTTAAGTGTGCACCAACATCCTGTACTCCCTCCAGAGTACAAAGCGTGCCATCATGGCTCACTGTTAAACGGAAGTCAAACATAGGTTGGAAAGACAACAGCTGTATCATAAGCTGGAAAAGCATAGTTCCCTTCTGTTTTTGAAGTCTTGCAGAAATTGAGCAGCTCTGATAGCAGTGTCAGCTCCTCATCTTGGTGTTCTGAAGGCTTCCCTGGTGCACACTTAAAGTCAGATGACATGTGAGTGAAAACAGCTTGATTCCAAAACCCAGACAAGTTTCTTCCTAACAGTCTTCATTGAAAGCAGTTCCTGAGATAAGACTTATGCGGGGAATGTTTTAGAGATGAGGTTTGGAAGACTCAGAAGCCTCTGGAGATCAAAATAGGATTGAGACATGATCTTCAGGGAAGGAGAATAATAATGGCAGAGAAGCAGAAGGCAATGAGGAATAAGAGGGAGACCAAGGGAAGGTGTGTGCTCTTGGCCTACTCCTGCAACCTGTGTGTGTTGGATGGGGCTGGCTATGCAGCTTCCATCTTCTGTTTGGCTAGAGGTTGACCAGCTGCCTAAAAATACCAGTCATGCTCTATATCAAGGAGGTGGCAGATAGAGTGGGGCTGAACTGAAGGGAATTTCTCCAGGCCACTTGTGAAAGCAGCTTCATATAGAGAAATGCATGTGCAGCTGAGTACTGATGACAATTTAGGAAAAAGACCACAGAGTTCTGTGGGAATTATTGTTCTTTTTAGGGTGATACTACCATATGGTAGTTATAGGCTTTAAAAAAAAAAGGAATAACCCAGTGAAATATTTACATGCCAGCAATAAAGCATAAACATTACCCTAGTGAGCAGTCATGACTAGTGAGCAGTCATGCTCCTGGCTTCAGGTACTTGCAGGTGGCTCCCCACCCTGACCCATACCCAGAATCTCACTCACTGCTCACACAGGGAAAGCAAAATGGACATTAAGAATTTTCACCAAGAATATATTAACAAGTTTCCAAAACAAATTTTCTAGCAGCACAATCAGCCCAGTCTTATCCTGCTTCTGTTTTACACATAGGGCGTATTCTTTAAGTTTTCTTAATTTTTAGGATAATTTGTGTCACTTTGAAGTTTGTGTGCCAGTGTTTTTATAGATAAGAGTTTGTTGTTGTTGTTTTACAAAACCTGTGATTGTGATTTAAATCATCATATGGTATATGTGGTATGAAAGCAACCATGGGTGTTTTTTAAATGACTTATTTTTAAATTTTTATTTAAAATTATGTTAACACATATATCTATTAGAAATATTTATTTTCTATTTGATGATTTCTGTTGTTTCTTTCAAACGGTAATTTTCTTGGGATACTCTTAGCAGCTCAGGAAAATGAGCAAATCACGTCCTTTGCACCCACCCATCTCATCTTGTATGTACATCAGAAATTATCTCTTTTAAGGTTTTAAGGATGATCTTGTGGATTTTTATTTTAAAATGCTTCATTCAAGTTAACTTTAAAATGTTTTTAAGAAAAAAGAAAACGTCTTTAAAATATGACAAAATGAGGTCTCAAAGCCACTGATTTCATTCATTTTCTCATTTAAAGATCTTGGAATTCTGGATAGAGGAAAGGAAGAAAATGCTCAGAACACTTGAGTCATTTTGTTTTCAACTTACTTTTCTCAAAAAAATACTTCTTTATCTATTTTTGCTATAACTGGAGACATAATAGTCGTGTGGAAATGCATGAAGTTTATCCTAGTAAAAATAAATTCAGGAAAACCAAAATAAAAACCATGAAGGTGTGCAAAAACTTAGAAGAAAGGAATTATAATAGTAACAATTCAAGGTGTGATAAACTCATATTAGAACTAAGTTCTAGACAACAATAATTTGGAAAATGGGAAGGTAAAGATGATACTAAAACATAGTAAGTTCCTTGTGTCTCTAGGAAGAAAATAATTATTGATTGAATTTATCTTCATTAAGACCTATTAAATATCTAATGTGTAATTATCCTTTTTGTGTTTTTAAACATTTTGTAATCATTTTAATAGAATAAATGATTAAAAGAAATGATTATTAACCAGAAAAGAGATGATGGTTGAAGGGTTATAGCATATTATAGACAGAGGTTTCCTAGGCTATTTCAGTGTTTATTTACAACCCGTCTGTTAATGTTTGGTTTATGCCTATCTTCTCTTAATTAAATTGGACATAACCTTTTGGTGTCCAATGAGGATTTCGTATATTCTAGAAATACACCCAGAAGCAAACATTCCATGAAACTAATTATGTAGAGAAAGCCACAAATAGTCACACAGTTTACACTGTCACATTTTCTTATTTCAATCTGAAAGGAGAATTTTGGGGAATGGGATGAGTGAAATGTAAGCATCAATATGTGGGTTATGTGTTGAGGAATGGGCTAATCATGGATATAGAAGAAAGCGTATGCCTGATTTTAGGTATAAGGAGAGCACACACCTGCAAGGCAATTTAGAAGAAATTGGGCAAATGGCAAGTACCTGCCAACCAGAGAGGGCCAGGTAAAGGGAAAAGACTTGTCACAGGAAAACCTACTCCAGTTGAGAAGAGGAGATGTCTCATTGTGTGGCACCACTGGAATTTATTAACTGGAAACACTAACATTTATTGTTTAAGTCATCACTTTCAACACTACTTACACAAAGGTATATTTTATTATAGCTTTTCTCTTTCTTTACTGTCACCAAATTAAAGTTCCAGTGGACCGGTGAACATTTCTAACCCTGTAATTCTAGACATAAAGAGTGTTTCATGTGAGAGTTACCCTTAGAAAATGCTGTTTTAACAGGCCAGTTATTTTTTTGATTTTAGGTTAAATAAAGTATTCCCCAGTTTTCCCCATCATAGAACAATTCTTAGTGTGTTTGCTTGTAATTCATTAGTTGATTTCTATTGTTTCTTTTAAATGGTAATTTTCTTGGGATACTCTTAGCAGTTCAGGAAAATGAGCAAATCACGTCCCTTGCCCCCACCCATCTCAGCTTTGCTTTTCCTTTTCTGCAGCTGAAACAAAAAATTATTCATAAAAATTCCATGATTTTAACATAAGTAGCCTCAGGGGAAAACAAATGCAACTATCAAATAAGTGACATTAAGGATTATTAATGCTGAAGCCAAGTATCTTCTGTGCCACCGTTACCACTCTGTGACACACGAGGCGGATTCAGTCTGTAAAGCATGGTGGCATATTTTACTATTTACATCTCACTACTGTAAAAATGAAAAGCTACTCAATGTAAAATGATAGTCTTAAGTGTTATGGAAATATCGCATTGAAAAGTCACGTAAAGCTTTATAATAAAAACTTAGAAAACCACTGACGGGACACCTAGTTCTCTAAATGTTGAGTAACTGACTTCATAACCCCTATTATAGATTATTGCCAATGGCAACAGGAGCAATCATGGATCAGAAATTTAGGACCTCTTTTATTCATGTAGCAAGAGCTTTAAAATAAATGCCTGACTCTGAGGCTCATCGTCTTCCACCTTCAAGTCCTGCCTTCAGCCATCTTCATTGCTGATGGAGGGAACTGGCTGCCGGTGCCTGAGGAGGCAGCCCAGGTTTCCTGCAGCTGCTTTGCCTTAAGGTCCCTCCCTTCCCTTTGCACTTCTGCCATTTGGTATGTACCCCTACCACACACTCCCTTCTTCAGGTCCCAGGACCACTCTAGAAACAAACATTCCGGTGACGCGCTCGAGCAGGGGCCCTGGTGTCGGGCAGTTCAGTTCATACTGTAGTCAGAACAGTGTTGCTTAGCTGACCTGGATTGGAATCCCAGCTTTGCCACATACTGACCGTGCAGCTCTGTTGTATGTAAATTTTTGATGCTGCAAAGAAAAAATCAGTACTGGGACAAAGGATCTCTCAGCAAAGCAGTTCTTTTTTACTTCCTGCAGAAGGGGTACCCTCATTAGCAATCTTGCCATGAGAGTGCAACGAACAAAGGAAAGCAAAAAGCAGACATATTTCTCTCTTATGCATTTGGGGCCGTCCATACTGCTGTGTCTGATCTCCACTGGCTGGAGCCTGACCCCACAATCTAAACTAAAACCCAATTGACTAACAACCTGAAACTTTTCTAAACAGGTAAAAGCAATGGAGAACAAACAGGGGAGTCCAAATAAGGAAGGGGCATAGGCTGCGAGCTGGGACATGCCTGTGAGTACGTCCAGCACAGATATCTTAAGTACAAGGACATAGAATGTACTACATGCCTGTAAGCATGTCTAACAGCTACATAGGATAGGGCTTAACAAAGAGCTGCTAGCAAAAAGCAAAAAGGCTTTGAAAAAAGGCGGGCGGATCACGAGGTCAAGAGATTGAGACCATCCTGGCCAATGTGGTGAAACCCCGTCTCTACTAAAATATAAAAATTAGCTGGGCATGGTGGTGCACGCCTGTAGTCCCAGCTACTCGGGAGGCTGAGGCAGGAGAAATGGTTGAACCCGGGAGGCAGGGGTTGCAGTAAGCCGAGATTGTGCCACCGCTTTCCAGCCTGGCGCCTGGCGACACAGCAAGACTCTGTCTCAAAAAAAAAAAACGATTATTTCTAACACTTATGATTTTTCTTAAACAAGAAAGGAAACTTTGAAGAACTTTTCTACTTCCCACAAGCTCTAACAAAAGCACTTCGTCTGCTAAGCCTCTTTCTTGTGCTGGAGTAGGGCTCCTGCCTCACACCACTGTGGTGGGAATAATGAGATCCTGCATATAAAGAGCAGCATCCAGCACCTGCCTGCGGGGGCTGTATAGTTGTACCTATTTATTTGTCCACAACACCCTTGTCCTGGGTTCCCTTCATTCCAGCCGAGAAGCTTTGGCTTCTTTTATTACTGACAGAGCCTTAGGGATGGCAAGAGTCCCCTGTGATTTTAACACTGTCTTCCTAGTACAGTCCAGTGCTCCCTGGTCAGAATCAAGAGGTCAGCCTATCCGCCAGTCCCCCTGGTTCCTGAGCCCACCTGAGCCTCATTGCCACACTGGGGGAGCCTTGGAGCCCACGCTGGCCATGCCAGTCACAGAAGGCCAGCGTAGTGCCCCCTGCCCTGCGAGAGCTCTGACCTTCCTGCTCCCAGGGTCTCCCTGTGCTGAGCCATCACCTGCAGCCACATTGCTGCTGTCCTTTGGATTCCCAACCCATCACCACCTGGACATTTCTGCTGCAGATCTCCAACAGCCATTTGGATGCCCAGGGATCTGTTCTTGCCATGATAATTGTAAAATTATAAAATGTTTAAATTCTCCCTCTCCTTAATAATATGGGCCATGATCTTTTTGTTCACTGTTCTTTACTGTTCACATTCAACATACTCCGTTTCTTAGGAGTCGTTTTGGTCAATGGAAAGAGTAGACTCTTCTGCTCTGGACACTGGCATCTGTCCAGAATATGCAAGAGAGCTCAGTGGGAGCCTTTGGACTTGGTTTTGGATAGCTGGGCTCAGTTTACCATTTCTCTCAGTCCACTGCTCCCGGCTCCTCTTATTCCCACTTCCTTCATCCTTGGCTGTTGACACCTGATCACACCTAAGGCTGAGCCCACACCTGATCAAACCTCCTTGCAGTACAGGTGCCCTCTGCTCCCCAGAGTCTATTAAGACAACCAGACACTTCTTCCTCTGCTTTCTTCCTCTGACTTGCTCAAGCTTTGATTCTAAAACTGGAAATTTCCTTAGTCGTGTTTTTTAGTATCTGTCATCATTGTCTTCCATTCCTAAAATCTGGACTTGTAAATCTTATCAAAATTTTACATTTCCTACAAGATGGCTTCATGGGAGTCCCCTTCCCCTCCCAGGTGGCAACAAGTGGTTCCTGCTATCCCCACTCTCCCTCCCCCTCTCCCCCCTTCAGAGTCACACCCCATCCTTTGAGGCCCACGGCAGGTGCCTGACTTCAACAACGCTAGTCCTGCTGCTGCCTCGCCAATCAGACCTAAGCTCTTCCTGACTTTGACTGCACAGGCATCCTCATCCATCACTTACTGACCCTGGCCTTCAGACTTTTCTTCTTATGTATCCCCAAAAGAAGTTTGAAGAAATTATGCACCGGCTCTAAACATTTTAGCTTGATATCTAAAACTTTAATCACGTTTATATAAGTGTATTTGTTAATGAGACAATATGATGTAATTTGAATAAATATTTTATGATAGTGACATTTTTAAACTGCTTTACAGATTCAAGCATATCAAACCTGAAGGAAAACTCATGAAACTTTCACGTACAGGTTTCATTCAAGAAAATTTGGCACTCCTCAAAAGCATTCTGATTCTATTTAAAGGAATAAATATGGCCAGATGTGGCAGCTGATGCCTGTAATCTCAGCACTTTGGGAGGCTGAGATGGGTGGATCATTTGAGGTTAGGAGTTGGAGACCAGCCTGGCCAACATGGTGAAACCTTGTCTCTACTAAAAACACAAAAGTTAGCCGGGCATGGCATGCCTCTAGTCCCAGCTACTCATGAGGCTGAGGCAGGAGAATCACTTGAACCTGGAAGCCAGAGGTTGCAATGACCCATGATTGCACCACTGCACTCCAGCCTGGGTGACAGAGACTCTGTCTCATAAAAAGAAATTTTAAAAAGTAATAAATATTACCAACCTCAACTGCTTCAGTGGTTCTGAGTTCAGAACATCTTAACATAAGCCAGAATACTGAGTTTTACTCCTAACAGTTGTTTCAGACAGGGAAGTGAGTTTCTGGAGCCAGTATTCCAGCCCAAACCTGTAGGGTTTTACACCTGGGCAGTGCCCTATGGTCATATTTGAGATAGGTGGTTTTTTCAAGTATGTGAAAGACTATTGTGAGGCTGGGCACTGCGGCTCATGCCTGTAATCGCAGCACTTTGAGAAGACAAGGAAGCCAGATTGCTTGAATCTAGGAGTTCAAAACCAGCCTGAGCAACATAGTGAGACCCCCCCCCCATCTCTACCAAAAATACAAAAATTAGCTGGGCATAGTGCCTGTGGTCCAAGCTACTCAGGAGGCTGAGGTGGGAGGATCGCTTCAACCTAGGAGGTCGGGGCTACCGTGAGCTGTGATCATACCATTGTACTCCAGCCTGGGCAACAGAGCTAGACTCTGTCTCAATAAATAAAATAAAATAAAAAAGAACCAACGAAAGAAAAACTATTGCATATGGAAGCTGGAGGCTCCTGCCTAGGGAATAAGTTTTGGCAGAGTCTGTATAGATATTGAGTATCTGGAAATTAATGCTTTAAGAACTACTCATATTTGCCTTGGATCATCTTTTTGTATCTCCAAGGGTATGTATAGCTCAATTTGAAGAGTTTTTAAAAATTTTTTGAGACAGGTTCCCACTGTGTTGCACAGGCTGGTCTCAAACTCCTGGGCTCAAGCAGTCCTCCCATCTCAGCCTCTGAGTAGCTGGGATTACATGAGTTCAAGGTTTAAATGTCTCAGGATGATTGCCTTACTGTACTTTACATGTACTTTACAGAGTGTAGGCTGTTCTTGCCTTATCTCTGCCTTAGAAAATTTCAAGCTTCTGGGTGGTGGAGACCATGCGTATATTACTCACCTTTACATCCCTACTATTCCTCACAGAATGCCTGGCATTTAACACTAGGCTGAGTGCTTAACTGCTGCATGCAGGGGTGGCCACTCACACCCACTGGGGCCAGGACAGTGGTGTCAATGAGCAGAGCTATCTAGGCATGAGGCCACATTTCAATAAAAAACATGAACTGTTAACACGCGATGAAAAGCATAAATGAAAGACATTCAGAGATGGGCTTTATTGCATAAGATGAGTTCTCTAGTTCATGGAAAGTGAGAGATATTAAAAATAATTATTTCAACAATGTATAATATTCAAGTGATGGGTACCCTAAAAGCCCACACTTCACCGTGATGTTTAGAGTTAGTTGTGGTTCCAGTGTGTTTTCCATGCACCTTAGGAAAATGTGGATGGAAAACACACTGGCACCACAACTAACTTTAAACATCGTGAAGAAACAGGGGAGCCTTGACTTGGGTCTTGGAAAAGTGGCCTGCGGAAGTGACTTTCAGACTGCTAAGCTGAAACCAGCAAGGAGACAAGCAGGCTTTAGCTGACACATCAGCAGAG
Organism: Ateles fusciceps; assembly: GCA_036589455.1. Classification (NCBI taxonomy): domain Eukaryota; kingdom Metazoa; phylum Chordata; class Mammalia; order Primates; family Atelidae; genus Ateles; species Ateles fusciceps. Next base: position 14,216,941 of record JAZHEH010001511.1, read on the forward strand.
GGAGTTCTTGTGGGGAGGACGCTGGGGAGGAGTATGAGGGAGATAGGTGGTCTGGAAGGGGCAGGCTCCCTGACACAGTCCAACTGTGTGGGACTGCATTTGCCTTATTAAAGAATTTAGGGTTACTCTGAGAGCAGCGGAAAGCTGTGGGAAGATGAAGCAGGAAAATGACATGCGGGGTTTACAGTCTACACAGATGAGCCCTGGCGGAGGGGTAAGGAATGGACTTGGGGGAGGCCCCATGTGGGTTTGGGGAATTGTATCCATCCACTTGATAAATAGGTGAGTTGTCATGGTGGCTGGGGCTTGGAGAGGGGACAGAAATGGAGGGGGTATGCTGTGCTCTTCAAGTAATCCTGTGGGTGAGCAAAGATGCTTGGGGGCTGGCTATGCTCATGAAGTTGAATTTGATTCTGTATCAGTGGGAGGCCTTTGGAGGCGTTAAGGAGGGAAGAGACCTGAGATCAAAACAGCTTTAAAGAGGTGGTTTCAGTGTGAGTAACATGGGTTCTTTCCTGTTTTCCTCTTGCTGGGATTGTGAGGACTGTGTGGTACACACCTGCCTCACAGAGCCCTTCTGAGTTGCTTTTGACATTCAAATGAGGCGGCATGATGTAATGAAGTCAGACTCCTGGTTCAAAACTCAGCTCCATAGCTCACTAGCTGTGTGACCTTGGGCAGCTTGCTTGACTTCCCTGTGCCTCAGTCTCCGTCAGTAAAATGGGGGTGAACAATAGGACCTATTTCATAGGATGGTGTTTTCTAAATTTAATGCAATAGTACATGTAAACTACTTCAGACAGGACTTGGGAAATAGTAAGTGTTTAAGGGACATTAGGTATTATTCTATTTATGATGGAATGCGGATTTGTATTTATATTATTTTTCTTTACTTCAAAAAACTCAAAAATGCCACTGTGAGCTTAAGGGACCTTGACTCCTCAGCAGCTCTAGTTAACATAGAAAATATAGTGTATGGAAATTTAAATGTGGAAAGAAGGAGTACAAGTCATCAAGGTTTGAAATCATTTTTATAGATTTAGGGGTACAAATGCAGTTGTGTTACATGGATGTATTGCTTAGTGGTGAAGTATGGGCTTTTACTTGAAGGGCACCCATCACTTGAATATTATACATTGTTGAAACAATAATTTTTAATATCTCTCACTTTCCATGAACTAGAGAACTCACGCAATAAAGCCCATCTTTGAATGTCTTTCATTTATGCTTTTCATCGCTTGCTAATGGTTAATGTTTTTTATTGGAAAAAAAAATTCTGCCTTTATTTTTGTTCCTTTGGGGCTTGGTGGTGACAAGAATGGCCCCCTGCACCTTTCTTTCTCAGCAGAGGTCTCTGTGTGCCTGCCAGTTAGAGGAGATGGAATGGATTACTGGCCAGATATTATTGAAATTTCTAGATGTTACCTCTCGAGTGCTGTAGTCTCACGGGGGGAACAACTGCTGGGAATAACTGTCTTGCCTATTGTGCAAACATCTGTAAATGTACAGCAATTACAGTGGCTCCCACCCAGCCAGAAACTGTGGAAATCAAATGCCCGACCTTGCAGTCGCACCTGTTCACACCTTAAGAGACAGAGGCTTTTCAGAGCTCCTTCCTGCTGTTCGGGGTTCCTTATCTTGGGAATGTATTTGTCCACTCTGTGAGCAGTCCACAGTGATCTTGGGAGTCAGAGGTCAAAGGCAAAGGGATACTGACCTCCCATGCTGTTCCCGTCTTTCAGTCCTTTAAGAGTATGGGTGCTAAGAGGAGCCTCCTTGTGTGCCAGGCTCACATCCTTGGACTTGTGATACTGGCTCATGATGGTCGTGGTCACTCAGAACCCACCAGGAGCTGCCAAATCTAAATGGAGTAGCTGTTGGTGACAGAAAGGTCTACCCTTCCCCTGGCCTGGAGGGCACTTTTTGATTTTGCCAGGAGACAGGTAGCTGCGTAATATTTTATTGAAATCTCAGGAAATAATTTGAAATATGTGGAAAAGAAAACAGGATTAATACATTCTTCATTAAAAACCTTATTTGGATGCCTTCCTTCTTCCATTTTCTACACACACACACACACACACACACACACACACAAGACACAGACACAGACACACACACACACAAGGATTTGAATGAACATTTGGAAAAATACCTTGAATCATCAGCCCCGAATCACCAGTGCCCACCCCTGAGCAATTTTACTGTTGAGCCACCACAGTGGCCAGGTCAGGGAGGGAGCCACACGTGTGGCAGAAGGAATGGCCGCCAAGTGTTGTCCACACAGCGCCCGGCACCTGCAGGAGAGCGGAGACGGGAGAGCACGGCCAGCTGCACTACAGGGAGATGTCTCTGCCTGCACTTTTTTTTCTTTCTGGGATCTCTTTAGAATAATCTTTCTGTTCAGTTTCATTTTTAGATTTTAATACCAAATTCTTTTTGTTCTTCTGGATCCATGTATCTAATTTTAGCATTGAAAAAAACTTCACTAGTTTATTTTTGTATCCTAATCTTTTTTAGTGTAGGTCAATGGATAAGAAAATCACAAAAAGTAACTGTATATTATCAGCCACATGAGCTACTACTGCTTATAAACACTCTTTATTTTAAAGACAATGTGAATTTAGTTATGTAAACATTTAAAAACCCAGGCCATCTTAACTGATGCCCAGCCCCAGAGGTGAGGTGGCATGTTCATGTTCCTAGATGACATATTATGAATGGAGTTCCTTCTAAATCAGAGCAAACAGGATTCCATGGTTCACAGAGCTAGTAGGCAAGGTTAGACTAGTCAGGAGATTCAAAACAAACAAATCTTTGGCATTTCACAATTATAACTCCATAGGAGAACACCTGATGGTTAGATTAGAAGGTGGAGCTGATGACTTGAGGCTATAGATAGGAGATATCTGAAAACACACTCAGACCAACCCCCACCCCAACCCAGCTCAGTCAGAGTCTCTTCTGTTAGGACATGAGAATTTTTTAAATCTCCACAGTAATGTTAATAAACAGCTAAAGTTGAGAACCAGTCCCTCCCATAGAGAACAGTCATTGGGAAGCTAGGATTGCACTGTGGTTACCTAGGGTGATGGATTGAGATAAGCTGGAAGCAGAGCCTGGGACTGGGAAACCGAGAGGAGTTATCTGTATAATGCTTGGGAACAGCACTATACAGATCGCTCCAAAGCCGTGATTTCAGGGGAGAGTGATAATCACGCTCCTTCTGAAGAAATCCTTGCAGAATGTGTCACCTTTCCATGAATAGAAGAGGAGGAAAAACTGTTTTCAAGTTTCTCCAGATAATCTTAGAAATGTAAGTTGAGAAAGGGAATCTTACAAACATTACATCTTAATATTATTTAGGACCTAGTATGTGTTTAATAAAACACTGTCATAATAATATGGTTTACACACATGCATAGAGACTTACCATCCATTCATTGATTCACTGGGCTCCTGCTGCATGCCAGGCAGCATTTCCTAGGGCACTAAGAAAACAGCAGCAAATGAAGAAGGCTGAGTTCCCCTCCAAGGGGGTCTTACACTGAGCAATCCTAGGATGTCGGCTAGCAGGAAGGGGGAGTGAGGAATACGTTGGAGGCAGACACTCTAGCCTAGAGTGTCTCTGAGAAACCCCTGTTGCACCCTGAAAAGGGAGGTGGCTTTTCTCTTCCTGCAAGCACAAGCTACCATGATGCCGGGACCTCTGATTCATCCATTAGAGCCACTGTCATTAGAACGATTTCTGGAAGTTTCTGAGTAGGTGACACAGGCCTGTGTACCTAGTGAAGGCCCCCCTTTGATTCAGGGGTCACATTGGGCTGTTTGCACAAAGATGGACTCAGTGCTTTTTTTCCCTTGTGAATAAGTAAGAAGCTGTTAAGTACACAATGAATGTACCTCTCTGCAAGCCAGAACTGTAGTGACTGATGGAATCCGATGTTTACTTGTCCCTTCTGTAACCTTAGATTAAAGTCACTGAAATATGCAGCCTCTACATCAGGAGAATGGCACGCACATGCCAAGGGACGTGGCCAAAATGGCTGGTGGAGCTTTGTGGGAGGTGGCGTGCATGGTCCCTTCCCCAAAGGGATTAGATGCAGAGACATCAGGAAACCAAGTCAACTTTTATGGGGAGGGTAACAGTGTAGTCAGAAACAGCAAGAGAGAAATGATAGGAATTTGTGTTGTGGAGGGGAAGGGGTAGGAGGCCTGGACAGGGAGGAAGGAAAAGAAAAATTACACAAGAACAGATTGTTTATTGGTCAAGAGGGATGGGGAGTGACCGAAGGGCACCTTGGGGTGTGTCACTGTTGTTCAGTGTTCAGGCCACAGCAAAAGGACAGCCATTAATAAACATCTTTAAATGCACGTTGTTTTCCTTCTGTTGCTTTGCTGTTTATAAAATGCCTGGGTATACGTTAATTCCAAGAATCCTCAAAATAACCTTGAGAGGTGTTACTGTGATCAGTATATAAAGAAAAAAGACACTGAAACTCATAGAGGCTAAGTAACTTGTCCCAAATCACACAGCCAGTTAAAAGGCAGAAGCAAATCTCAAATTCAAATATTTGAGCTCCAGCTCTGGCAATCTGAAATGTCAAGATACCATAGTACAATTGGGTTCAGGCCCTGGATGTGCCTGAACATTTGTATGATTTCACATATAGCGTGTGACTCTCCAAGCCTTTGAAGTTGCATTTCCCTCATTTCCTTCCTCTCTACATTTCTTATAAAGATTTCTGCTGTTACATTTATACCCTCAAGTATGCATGGGCATAAAGTCAAGTTTGGGGTTTTTTAAAATCTGAATTAAAAGAAATTTTAAATTCCAACTTACTGTACCTGATTCTATCTGTAGCACTGGCCTTTTGTAATATATATTTTCCCTCTCTTTTCCAAGCCATAAGAAAGAGCTTTTTAATGCTCAGATCCCAAGAGCTAAGGAAGTAGATGGCTGTTCGCATTCTGCCAGGAATCTTTATGTTCAGTGAGAGGAAGTGCCACTGCTTAAAACTCTTAACTTCTCTCCCTTACTATAGAAAGTCAGGTGGAAAAAAAATGAATTAATTTGACAGATAGCAGAGAATAAGAATAATCTTAGAAACAAGAAGAGGCCATTTTTCTATAGAGGCTCATTTCACTCTACATACCACTTGCCTGGGATATCTGCCAATTGTCAGCAGAAAGAGTAATGTTATCTATTTTTTAAAATTTCACTCTTGAGAACTATGGAGATAAATAGCTAAATGATGGAGAAATAACTTTCTTTTACGGTAGTAGTTTAAGAGGGGTATAAAGAGCTCAAATGCAGGTGTTTGATGACATGAGAAAATTCAGCCACAAATGAAAAGTTTGATATTTCTATAGGTGCAGTTTTAGAAAGAGTTTCTTTTTGCATTGACTGATTAGAGGCCTGTGTCCGTCTGTAAAAGTGAGGGAAGTGCATGTGTGTATTAATAGATTTATTTGCAAACCCCAGAAATTTTCCAGTTGAAACACAACAACAACAAAAAGTCTCTGTTGTGTTTTGCTGCAGGGCCAATGCAGGAGACCATCTATGACTTCTGGAGGATGGTGTGGCACGAAAACACTGCAAGCATCATCATGGTGACCAATCTTGTGGAAGTGGGAAGGGTGAGTGGACCATCTGCTGCAAATGGCCATTTTGTTCCTCGAGTAGTTGGTGACAGAAAGGAAGGCATGAGGAAAGCTTTTGAAGTATTATGTGTACTCCGAAAAACATTAACTACTGCAGCTCCTCCTATTGCTTGCTACACTTGCTTAAAAATTATCAGTAAACATAGCCTGAATTGCTTTCATTGTTGCGATAGCAACAGACAGGAAAGGCACTCAAGATTTAAAAGCAGTTGTTATCAGTCTATATTGAGTGCACAAAAATACCTCTAAGCATGAATGCTGATTGTTGAGTGTCAAAACTCAATGGGTGCTGCATTAGACATGACTATATTCCAAAACTCAAGAAAATTGGCTCTAAAAACAGTGTGCAGCTCTGGATTCAATCCTTAGATTAGAATTCCAGCATCTTCTCTTAATTAGCCTTTCCTGGGTCTCAGTTTCCAAACCTGTAGAATAGAAAGCATAATCTTTCCGAAGGTCTTGTGCTACCTTCTCAGTAGTAACTGTTTATGAGCACTACTTTTACTTAACCAGGAAACTGTTACATAGTTGTAATCTCAGTAGTGGTACGCTATAGGATTATTTCCAAAGTGAAATTTTAAAATGAGCAAACACACAGAGTACAATTGCCTTATTGACAGTAGGTTGAATTCCATGGTTGTGCTAACTGAAGAGAAATTGGCATCATGAGATTTGCCCTCAGTAAAGGCAGCCTAGAGGTTATCCTAGAATTGAAATAATGGGACAGGAGCCATAAAAGCGTTGTCTCTTAAGATTCTCAGGTTTCCATCATTCTCAGCAAACTGACACAAGAACAGAAAATCAAACACCACATGTTCTCACTCGTGAGTGGGTGTTGAACAATGAGAACACATGGACACGGGAAGGGGAACATCACACACTGGGGCCTATTGCGGGGTGGTGGGGCTAGGCAAGGGATAGCAGGGAGTGGGAGGATTGGGGAGGGACGACATTAGGAGAAATACCTAATGTAGATGACGGGGATGGATGCAGCAAACTAACATGGCATGTATATACATATGTAAAAATCCTGCACAATCTGCACATGTACCCCATAACTTATAGTATAATAAAAGAAAAGTCTCAGGTATCAGGAGGCACAAACCAGGAAGAAGAAAGACATTACAATTCTCTCATAATGAGAATATTCAGTAAGTAGGAAATATATTCAATTCTAACAAAAATGGCACATTAACCTGAAAATCTTCCTACAAACATCTAGAAATTCTAGATAAAAATATAAATGAGTGTTTTAATTTGTTTATATGTATATCACATGAGTATGTAAATAAATTTTTTTAAATGTTTAGATTAGCCTTTAATAAAGACAGCAGCACTACAGTCCAGAAATAAAGTGAGGACTAGAGATCCTAGAGATCACAGTGCTTGCATGCACCCGTAGGGGGCTGGGCAGGAGGATCTATGTGAGTCTTGGGGGAGGGTAGACAGCGTCAGTCTTTGTGATCTTGGATCCTGGGTTTTAAAGCCTACTGAGGGCAGGAAATAATGTGAACATGTGCAGTGCTACGAATTTGGATGTTGACTGCCACACAAAACCAAAACCCACAAAGAGTAGACCCTCGGAGAAAGGGCAAACTGGGGAAGTGGAGGTAGGAGGAGGGAGTAGGGAGAAGGGAGAGCAGCACCCGCCAGCCCAGGGAATTGACAAGGAAGTTACTCCATCTTCACTTAGGTAGGGTCTGTGGGGGTGAGCACTTCCAGCAACTACAGGGTCAAAGTAAACACTTGATAAAATTAGAAAATACTTAGAACTGTGAATCACAAAGTATCATTATAGTATGAAAGTTGTCAGATGCAAATAAAATGGTACCAGAAAAGGAAATACAAGTTTTTAAATGTTGTTATTAGAAAAGAAGAAAGACCAACTAAGCATCTAATTCAAGAAGACAGATGAACAGAACAAAACCAGAGAAAGAAAACAGGAAATAATAAACATGAATACAAATTTATTAACTAACAACCATAGAAGCAATAATAAAGGTCAACAAAATAAAAAGCTGGTTTTGTGAAAAGGTTAATAAAATAGACCTCTGGCAAGAGATCAGAACTCAAAGGAGAAAAACCACATATAGCCAATAGCAGGAATAGGATAGAGACTTTTTACTGCAATAGAGTAATATGAATAACAATATATTTGATGAGTTAGGTAATTTTCTAGAAAAATATGACTGTCCAAAACTGGCTCAAAAAGAAACAGAAATTCTGACTAGATAATAATTATTTTAAAATTGAATTCTGGTTAAAAATTGACCCATGGAAATGTACCAGACCCAAATGTATTTATAGGTACTAAATATTCAAGCAACAGATAATTCAAATGTTGTAAATTGTATAAATATATAAAATTGTATAAATACAAATATATAAATTATATAAATCTTGTAAAAACTAAGAGAAGAGAAAAGAAAGCTTGCTCCCCATTTCATCCTAAGAGGCTAGTATAATCTCAATATCAAAACCAGACAAGACTATAGGAAAAGGTAAACTTATAGGGGCCACACATAGATAGGAAGAGATGAATAGACTAATAGGTCAAAACAGGCCAGATGTAAGACATCGAAAGCACAACATATTAAGGAATAGGATAGGAAAATGTATGATAGTAGGATTTATGTAAAATTGTAAGACAAAAGATATAATAAGTGACCAGACAAGCGGGGAGGTACTATGGGGCTATTATGTAAAAGTTAAAAACTTCCAGAGCAATATTTTATATACTAAAAGTATAAAAACCATTTCTTTCTTTCAATGATGTCTCTGCTGGGAGCCAGCATGGGAGCACAGGTGAGCTGGCATGGAGTCTGCTGTGGCAGGGAGAGCCACTTTCCCGAACTAGTACAGGATACTGGGCCTCTCCCCCATGGACCTTTATCTGGAAAGAGGGAACTAGTAGTACTGTGTGTTCACCGGCTTGGGCTGCCATAACCAAATACCACAAGCCAGGAGGCTTACACAAAGTCCCAATCCAAGTCTGGCAGGATTCTGTTTCTGGTGCGGGCCCTCTTCCTGGCTTTCATGTGGCCACCTTCTCCCTGTGACCTCACGTGTCAGAGAGAGTGCAAGCTCCATGGTGTCTCTTCTTACAAGGACACGAATCCTATTGGATGAGGGCCCCACCTTTAATGACCTCATTTAATCATCATGATTTCCTTGGAGGCCCATCTCCAACAACAGTTACACTTGGGGGTTAGGACTTCACCATATGAGTTTTGGGGGTACACAGATATTCAGTCCATAACAGCCTGCTTAATGCATAAAGATTGAATGAGTTTCCACATGTCAGGAGCTTAGAGAAGTTCCTGCCCATTCCGAGGACTCAATAATAAAGCCACCAACAAACCTAAAACCAAAGAAAAAGACCCATTTTTTCCACACATCAAATCTACCTACTTTTACTATGAAAACATTAATGACTATTGGAAAAAAAAAAAAAGCCAACTCCACCAGAAAGCAAGCTGCTTGAAGGGAAGACACGGCCTTGCTCAGTGGCCTCTCCCTCCAGGCGCAGGGCCCTGAGCAAATGCCCAGCAAAGTGAATAAAGAGAATACCTCGCCATAGTGTCAAGGAGCACACCAGAGCCACCTCATGTAGCCTAAATGTTTCATTCGCTTTCATGTGCTTGTGTTTCTTCCCTGAAAGGTATGCTCCAGTCTCACTCCTTCATTCACTGCACACATCCTTGCTGACCACCCACATGTGATGAGGAGAAAGAGGTGCCTAGAGCCCACTCTTGGGTGCCTTCCCTTCACAGTCCCTGCACCCACACACACATTAAATATTTGCACTGGAGCTTGCTTACAAGAGAGTCCTAAGTAAATTATTTTGAAAAGTAGGTAATTGTTAAATAACTGTTACTAGATTTTTAAAAATAAAGGCACATGTATTTTTTGCTTATTGAAATTCCAAAGCACACCACTGTGTCTGGACTTAGTGGCTTAAGAGGTTAGGCTGATTTCATGTGATACACCCTTTTACTTTAAGGAAAGATGAGGACAGCATAATCTTTGGTTGAAAAGTCAAAAAAGATTGTGCTGTAAAATTACTACAGCAAAAAGTAATAAATAATAACACACTAGAGCCCACTGTATCTGCGACATGGCACATTTTGCAGGTTTCATTCAGAGCAACCTGGGTCTAGAAAAGGAATAAAATGCCATGCAGTGGTGGTTGCTGTTCCTTCCATCAGGCAGTTGGACCCGTCACATCTAGGGTAGTCACTGTTGATTTTTATGACTGCAACTATTCCTTCTGACAAATAACCATGGAAATTTTGTTTCCAGCAAGGTGTGGCCAAAGGGGGTGGTGGTAACTAGGTTTCTGGTTTACCCATAAATCTAAGTCTATAGATTTAAAGTAACTCAACCATTTTAGGTCTGGTAAGCTTATTAATTAAGAAATCCTTTCAAATCCTTAGCAGGTTTGTGGGGACATGGGTAGGCTCTGAAGAGGCCTCACCTCATTGCCATCAGCCCCTTGGATGGGCCTGACTTCAGTTAGTAATGAAATTATGGCCTGTCCTTGAAATGTCTGGCATGATTTTGGGGTTTCGACAAGAGGTCATATTCCCTGGTGGGAAAAGCACTCTCCTTGTTCCAGGCTGTTTCCCATTGTTAATCCTGCACATTCGTTTACAGATAGCTCCTCCATTTTCCTTGCTTAAAAACGACAATAAACCACCCAAGAAATCAAAATGACATGGTTTTTAAGGGCAACAGCTACCTACTTAACGTGTGTACTGCACGTGGTGCGTCCTTCATGAATTAAGCATGAGCTAGGCGGATGTGTGTTTGTTTACACAGACTTGCTGCTGATTCATTAAGGCAGAGCTGGGGACCTGCTTCCCCCATTTTGCCCTGAAGCGCTTTGCATTAGGCGGCCCTAATTGCTGGTGCTGGAGCCGCAGGGAGACCTTCCCTGTCGCAGCACCTGGTGCAGAAGACACAGATGCTGCACTTCCCTCCAGCAGGGTCCCCAGTACATCTGCCAGGACTTGTCATTATCTACGACTTCCTTGTCACCACCGTGCCTCCCCTTTAGCCCGTGTGTTCTGGGAAGGGACCCTTGTCAGTTTTCCTGGCACCTGACGCTAGCTGCACACCTGGCATTGAAATGGCGCTGGAACGTGTTGTGATTATTTTCCTCTTTAATGAACCCACCTGAGGGATATTTAGTTTTTTGAATCCAGTTGCCTGTTTCCCAGGCATTCCCATTTATACCGTTTGTGTGGAGATTCAAAAACTCTGTTGTGGTGTTGAGCTACTCCATCTGCCAGAAGTCTTATAACCAAATCTGCAGGACTCCCAAAGGAGACTTTTGCACCAGTAATTTAAGCTAATGATTTCTAAACATATTTAGTCAGTTTTATGAAGACCTCATTAGAATGTGACTGTTTATTAAAAATCCAAATGAGGTCTCACAGTCATTTAGGAAAATTATTGTTGAGTCTCTGTAAATAGTTCTGATAACAGATGATAAAATGTTTTGGGGCTGAGAGAAGTAGGGACCGGAGCTGTGGACCTCTGTCACAGTAGGGGATGGGAAGAAACCACCTACATGGATTCTTGCATATTATCTACCCAAGGAGCCTGCCCTAAAATTCCTTTCACAATACTTGTCACTGAAAGAGTCATGAAGGGAAAAGTTTACAATGAACACTAGACGTCAAAACTAACAACTTTCCAATTCACATACAAGGAAGGTATATTAAGATTCCAAGTGCCCCTCTCACATACAGGAAAAAACATCTTTTCTGCAACAGCAACCAGACCCAGGATCAATGAGGAAGCAAGAAAGAGGCAAGGTTTCCCTTTTATAAAAAGCGTGAAAATACTGGTTAATTACAAGAATAAAAATATTAGTAATGATTTTTACTACAAAATCTGTTGAGTTATTCCCAGACATCAAACTCATAAGAAAGGGAAGAAGGAAATTGTTCTTATAGACATTGCTGACAGTTTTCCGTCTTGAGTGCTCAGTTACTTTCACAGATCCTTTTTCATGAACTGGTATTTAAGACTGATATTTTGTGACCTGTGTAATTATAGTCTTAGCCTTTGAATAACTGATGCTCATTCAACAAACACTTCTTATCTTGATCTTCTGTCATCTTTTCACCTGTCATAGGGATGAAGCTAACATAAGCCTTACCTCCCTCCTGCATGTTACACCTGGGCATTTAACTGCTCATTGGCCATCTCTACCTCTGTGTCCCACAACTGGCACAAACCAAGCACCTCAGAAACTCAGCTTGTCCATTCATCTTCAGACTCCTGGTCCCCCACTACCTCTTCTTATCATGCAGGCTTGAAAACAAACTTCATTTTGTACTCAGCCCAATCCAGTGCCAAGCCATAAAAACACCATGTGAACAGCACACCTGCCTCCTGTTTTCATGGTGCCTCCACTGCAGCTTGGGAATTCACAGTCTTTCATATCAGCCCCAGCAGCAGCATCCACACTGGTCACCCCAGCATCCACACTGGTCACCTTGTGCTGTTGCGGTCTCAGAGACCAAAATGGATGCCCATCATTAACTAAGACAGAAAGGTTAAGGAAACAAAGTTACCTACAGGGCGAAGGTTCAGGGCCTGACATGGCACATCCTCTAAATTCTTGTGGCCAACTCCCTACCAGTAGGAGCTATAGCTATGAGTCACAACCCAGACCACTGCAGCTCTGATTGGACAGAGGACCAGCCTTGCAAGCGCTGTTACCTGATAAGCAGCCGCAGACCTCAAGCCTGTTTCAGCAGCTCATAGAGGCTGCACAAAGCACCCAAACTGTATACTTCCCATAAATTCCCAACACCTCTGCCCAGACTTAACCAAGAATGGATATCTCTTTCCAGCCTACCCCCACATACCCCCAAATAAAAGCAGGTGTAAGGAGAGGCAATGTGATTAATCTTGGACATGCTGAGTTTAAGAAGCTGAATGAGCAATAATGTCGTGCTTTCCAGAAAGCTCAAGAGAGATGAGAGCTGAAGACACAGAAACAAACTATGAAATGTTAGAGTCCCCCTTTATTCACAAGCATCTACTGTGTGTTAGGCTTTGGGCTGCACTGGGGGATATCAAGATGAAAAGGCATGACAAAAACTATGGGACAAAATAGCAAACAAAAAAAAAAAAGTATAATGCGGCCCGGCACGGTGGCTTATGCCTGTAATCCTAGCACTTTGGGAGGCCAAGGTGGGTGGATCGCCTGAGGTCAGAAGTTCAAGGCCAGCCTGGCCAACACGGTGAAATCCCATCTCTACTAAAAATACGAAAAATTAGCTGGGCATGGTGGCAGGCAGCTATAATCCCAGCTACCCGAGAGGCTGAGGCAGGAGAATCACTTGAACCTGGGAGGCAGAGGTTGCAGTGAGCCGAGATCGCACCCATTGCACTCCAGCCTGAGTAACAAAAGCAAAACTCTGTCTCGGAAAAAGAAAAAAAGTATAATGCAAAGTGATAACCACTGTAACAGAACAGCATTCTTGGGAGAAAGTGGAGAGAGAAAGAGGAGGACTCAGAACAATGGAGAATATCTATATCTAGGGAGCAGTTGGGAAGAACAGCTGGATGGAGTCTGCAGAAGAAATAGGGTGAAAACCAAGAGACCAGGGTCATGAGAACGAAGAGAAGACAGCATTTCAACAGGAAAGGGACAGCGACCAGGTCACGAGCTACAGAAAGGCCAGGTAAACAGGAATCAGAGAGCAAGGTAGAGAGAAAGAATATATGGAGCCAGACATCCGGCTAAATGTTTCACAAGCCCTATTGCTCTTATCACAGCTATCCTCTGAGTACATTTTAAGGTTCCTGTTTTCAAATTAAGTAACTAAGTCTCAGTGTGGTTAAATAATTTGGCCAAGGGCATAGAGCTAGAATGGAACCTTCTGTCTGTCCAGTTCCAAAGCCCATGCTCTCTTCCCGTTTCACAGTGCCCCCGTTAGCGCTGGAGAGGTCTTTGGTATGTACCAAGTTCCCATGGGGTGATAGAACCAGGAATCCAGTGGCAGTGGAACAGCGGCTAAGTGTGCAGCAAAAAGGGAACTGTAGCTTGTTCTTGGAGCAGCGAGTCACAGGAGAGATGGAGCAGCACCTAGAAGGGAACAGGGTCTTGACAGTGATTATAATGATTGGGAGGTGTGTGTGTGTTTAGTGATAGACTAGACAGAAGAGTCACTGGGCATCTGAAAGAAGATGTCACTGCAATCTCAAACTAAATGTACAAGTAAAGAAAGGGGGAAAAGTGACAGAGGAAAATTACAGACAAGATAGAAGGGGATGCCTTCAGTTCACAAGCATATGCTGCATTCACACCACTCAATGTGGAGTCACAGAAAGCCAGGGCTGCTAAGACAAATTAAGCATGTCCCTGTACACAGGGAGGGGGTGTCAAGCAAAGAGATGAAATTCTGTGATCAAGGTTTCACAGCGTGCTGTGGAAATTCATGAAAAAGGCATCTTATCCAGCTGTGGAGTTGAGGTTGGAGGGGTTTGTCAATAAATGCTTCTCAGAGCAAGTGGTGCCTGGTGCTGAGCGCAGGAGGTTGGAGAGCAAATGGAAATTAATTGGCAAATGAGGGAGGCAGGGTGTTCCAGGCAGAGGCGACCACAGTACCCTGGAGGGAAGCTGCAACGATTCAGTATGAATCAGGGGAGATGGGGGTGGGGGTTATGGGGGAGAACTGAGGCCTTGTCGTGGACATACCATATCAGGAACTGGGCTTCAGCTCATGAACAACAGAAAGCCCCAAAGGATTTGGTTGCGGAATTGACAAGGGGAAAGGGCCACACTGGAGATGCTGCAGAGACAGAGTGGGTCATCCAAAGGCCGAACAATCACTATCGGACTAAACAAGGAAAAGGTTACTGGCAACCTTTTGCCTCAATGGTTTCACAGCAAGGGCCTATCAGAGTTCTTTGATTGCATGCAACAGAAATCAATTCTGGCTGATTTCAGCAAAAGGGATAAGAATATTAGAAGCTCAAAGTGTTGATGTGAACAGTAAGGTTTGCAAAAGGCAGGAAAGAAGGCAACAGCTCCAGAGGGCCAGTGAGCCACTTGGGTCTCATAGCCAGAGAGTCTGATCACGGCATTAATGCTAAGACGATGAGCTCTGGTTTCTTTGTCAATCTGCTCAGGATTCTAATAACAAGGATAGAACCTCTGACTCCCAAAGGTTGGTTCATGTGCTCATCCCTCGCTGTCCAGGTCCTCTAATTGACAAGCCACCCCGTAAGGAAGAAGTAATTCCCCAAAAGGAAGTCAAGGATCCATTAGGAAGGATGAATGGATGAAATGGATGTTGACAGACCAAATGATGCGTTCAGTACAAATGGCAAGCACTGAAGCCAGCCTGCGGCATTGAGGCAAGAGTAGGAAATGAGGACGCACAGACTTCTACACTAGGAAATGAGTGTAGACTTGTCAGAAACTTAGCTGTGCAGGGAAAAGAGAGGAGTGCAGCTGTAAACAGAGGCGCATTTCCTATCAAAGGATATTTATAAGGCAAAAGACCTTTGACAATATTTATGTGTTAAGGAAAAGAATCAGGAGAGAGGGAGAGACTGATCTTGGGAAGTGGACGGCTGATAGTGTTTGCCAGGGAGCCAGGAGGGGAAGGGACCCTGAGCGCAGGTCTTCCATTCAGCCTTACAAGGGATGACATCTTTTCCTCTGAGTCTGCGGAGCAGAGACAGGCGTGGACACACTTAAAGAAATAGAACCAAACAGAAACACACTGGGAAGGCACCCTCTCCTGGTAACACTGGTTTTCCCAGTGTGGTAAGGAGCAAGGCCATGGGCTGGGAAGCTGGAGGAAAAGGGAAGTAGCTATTTTAGGGATGCATCAAGGACATGGGTGAAGGGGTTCACCTGGAGCGGGAGAGGCCTCTTCTCTGGGAGAAGGCAAGGATGGGGCAGATATAAGCAAGACTCCAGTTGGTGGCCATAGGACACAAGCAGGTGGAATCCCAGGACAGCCAATAGCCAGAGTCCTCCAGGTACTACTAGCGGCAGGGGAATGTGACTCCGAGGAGAACAGGGTGTTGTGAGCATTTCTAGGTGAACTGAAAACCAACCCATTCTTACCCCACACCTTACTTTTTGCAAACCTGGAATGAAGGGAATTATCCAAATGAACTCTAAAATTCCATGTTTATATGAAGGATATTTTCCTGTTTGCTACTTACATTTTGGTGAGGGGATCCATTTGAATAACAAAAGCATCTGCCGTCCAGATCTGGTTAATCCACATGCTTCCAGAGCCCTTGATGCTTCCTGTCCTCTCAGAATACCACCAACAGCAGAAAACGATTGAGTGTGGATTGTTAAAGGGGAATGATTCAGAACAAAGACATGAGGACTGTCACTTCCTTAGGAGAGAGCCCTCCACTCCCGTGTCCTCTGCACTGTTTCACATGAATTGTGTAGAGGATCTGGAACAGAATGTCGCAGTGTGATTAAGCACCAGTCAGACGAATTCTGTATGTGATCGATCTGTATTTTAATTTATGCAGACCATAAAAAGATATTCAGTCTCTTCTCTAATTTATAGACCTTCTTTTGAAAATAATCTAATCTAACTACAGTAAACTAAGATTTTTGAAAAAATCTATTCTTTCCAGAAGTTCTCAAAATTGCTTATAGCAATCCCCGATTTATCCACTACCCGGCGAGCACATTTCTGTGTTTTTACCCAGTGATCAGCAGAGCTGCAGCTGGTGCCTGCCTGCAGTAGGGAGGGAGTCCTTGGAGAGAATGTGGCTTCTTTGGAGGACTCTCACGATCATTTAATGAAGATATTGATGCACGCCCCGTTGTGTTCTGTATAATTGCAAGTGTGATGGTTACCTCTGGAAGGTCTCCTTATGCACAGAAATGGCTATTTTACTCAAAGTGTTTAATCAATAGAGAATCATCTTTCATGTGTGTCAATTCAATTTGGACAGCAAATCCATTTAATTAAAGGTAAACCGTGGTATAAAAAGGAGATGCAAAAACATACACAATTATAAAACAGCTTCATTTAACCAGAAAACACTTATTCAACTACAAATTGGGTCATGATTTTGAAAAATATGAGACTAAAAGAAAACACATACACTCAGACTAAAGCAAGGAGAAAACCATGCAACTTTTTTCTCCAATCTTATTGAAGGCTTATTAAATATTTTAAATTAAATACTAAGTTCTGCATTTTGTTGCTTAGAGTAATGAGGTTTCATATATAAAACTTCATATCATATGCTCTTCCCAACCTCTTTATTCTGATAGTATTCATGCAAATAAATACATACACAAACATATTTGCACACACACACATTTTTGTTTAAGGCTACCTGTTCCCTGCCACACATATACATTTGCCTGCATGAGTAACCAGACTAGATCTATTTTACAACTTTCACATTCCCCATATCTGATCAAAGGTTCTTCCCATATGTATGCACATGACACACACACACACACACATTTACATACACAGGTGCATATGCATACACGTGGATGTGCACACACACATCCCTGTCTCCCGTTTGGAAATGTCCGTTGCTTTGTTGGAAGCAGCAAGCTGCTGTCTGTTCTGAGTGCAGACCATGGTCTCTCTCGTTCTGAATTCTGGGTGAGTTGTCACCATGAATGAATGAATTTCCTGCAGGGGAAGACAGGATCATCCTCCTATCTGTTTCTTACACCTCCTGTGTCTCTGCTGTCGCCTGTGTTAAAAACCTTAACCCCTTGGAGTCTTTGTTCATCTCTCCTGCTGATTCTGCTCTCTGGTATGTGTGTAGCTAGTGTCTGTGCAGGTGTCAGGTGACCTCTCAGCCTGCTTTAGGCAAAAGCCAGAGAATAAAAGAGGGTTCTTCAAGACAGTTACAATCCAGTTATTGAGGTATTACATAAGGTTGTACACAAGAAGGAACGACAAGCCTTCAGCTGCCATGTTGCCCTCCCTGAAAGACCATAGGCTTCTGTGAGCAGAACCCCGAAAGTCTGGACACAGAGAAGTGTTGGTGACTGTTTTGGGAGAGGTGGGAATTGAATAATTACAGAGGAACATGTATGCTGGTGCAAAATAACTGAGTTCATACAAGAGAAATTTCTGTTTACTACCCTCCTTTCCTTGATTTCCTCTACATCGGAAGAAGAGACTTGAATCTAAAGTCATACAAGCATGTATAATATATTCACTAAGGATGTGAGTGAAGGTCACCACACCTGTTTGAAATGACAGAAATGTATCTACATTTAGCCTACCCAGTTAACCCTTTTGTATTAAATTCTTGGTAATTCAGCCTAATCCATTATGTCCCTTTAAAAAAAAAAAAAAGCTAAACTCATTTTTACTCAAATATCAATGAATTACAAATTAGGCTTCAGCGACAATTCTTTATGTGCTATAAGTCATCTGACACTTTTGTGTCAGCCATCTCTCATACTGCCACAGTGGCAGGATATTACAGGATCAAAGCAAATTTGCAGGTCTGAATAACAAGTGCTGCTCTGAGCACGTTCTCCCGGCTCCCCAGGTAACAGCTGCGTGCAGATCAGCTCTTTAACATTCTCTAGCTGAGCCCATGGAGACGCCTGTGCTGGGGCGTCTGCCTCCGTAGTCACCCTTGTGGAGCCCCGTCGCTTGCCTTCACTGGACACTTTTGCTGCTTTGCCATAATTGGCTGACCCTGGAAAATTCTCACTTCCATCTGTGCCTGGACTTCTTGTCTCTTTGCCATTTTACTGGCCTGGGCTTGGAGCCTCTGTTGTGTCACTCTATCACCTCTAACTTTGTCTGCCACAGTCTTTGGAGTACATACAGGTGGTCACTTGCCTTTGTGTCCAAAAAGTGCTTCAGAGAGCAGGGAGCCTGCATGTGTAGCAGATGGATAAGTGTGCCTGGGACTGACACCATCACAGCCTGAGCGCTTTTACAGCGTGGCTTCAGCATACTCCTACCTGCTCGGGCGTGCACAGCTGGAGTTTCCTGGCATTATCATTGGATGCAATATGGGATGGTCTCAGAGCTGCAATAGCCCTCCTTCCTTGTTGCTCACATGAGCCCTTGAAAGTCAGTTTTTCTCCTGCTTTGCGCACAGCAGGTATATCCTATTCTTGAACAATTTGCTGAAAAGCAGTAAATGAGGTCCTTTCTTGAAGGCAGAATGATTTTTTTCTTTCTCTACTTTCCAAATCTGCTTCTTTAATCTGAGCCCTTGCTCTACCTTTCCCTGAAGGCCTAGGGTTGTCCAGCCACATAAATACATGAGTAACCACTGGGGCCTCTCCCAGGAGGACACGACCAAAGAAACAGAATAATCCAGTAACCAGTTTTAGATGGAGCCTTTACACAACTGCATTCAGATTAACAAAGTGGCAAGACATCAGTATCTCTACTTTAGTTTCAGAACTTAAGGAAGTAAGTAAGGAGAAATTTAAATCAGTAGGCTACAGACAATCAGAATTCACTGCCTCAGAACTTTTTCACTGAAAGTGCCTGCCATATGTCTGAGAGCAGAGAAAGACAGCAACTTATGCATAAGCCCCACTCCCCGTCTCTGGGACCAGGGTTCTAGCAGTGAGAAGGTGGAACAGGTCTGGACATGCCTCTGCTGTGAAATCCATGCAAAGAATCCCGTTCATACCCAACAGGAAGATGGTGTGTCAGTTGCTTGCCTATGCCTGAATTACAGGTTTGTAGGGCTCAGGACAAGGAACATTTGGGTAACATCATTTGAAAATTGTGGGGACGCTGCTGAGTTCCAGAAGTGGACTGGTCGCCTTGGCCAATACTAGCTGAGGAAGCAGAGGTGAGTTAGCCCCCCAGGTATTGCACTGGATTACTTGCTAGGAGTTTGTATAAGGAAGCACAGTCTGAAACAGACGCACTGCAGGAGACCAGAGATGAACAGTGGGTAACACTGGCTGCAGAAGGAGATGTGAAAGGAAGCGGGGGAGTAGATGTTTCAACACCTGACACTGTTTGGATTTACTTTTAGCTTCATATTATCTACTATAAAATAGAAGCAGAAACCTTACCACTTAAAATTGTAGGTGAACAGATGTCTTTATTCTAGAGTAACATAGCACATTTGTTATCCACCAAAAGTAGATTCTTTTCAATGTTGTGGGGTAGAGAATCTGAAACCAACGGTGTATGTGTAGGAGCTTCCATCCATTCAATTGTCACACCTACACTTCCCACCCTTAGGACTGCTTATGATGTGCAGTCGAGGATTGGGCAGGTCTCTGTCATGTCCCTCCATCCTTCACTGCCTTCTGATCGACTTAGTATCTCCTTGTGATAACTTAAAGAAGAGGGTAAGGGTGTTGAGACTCAGATTGACCTGTGTCTTGTAAATTCCTCTTCCTTTCTCTCTTCCTTCACCCCTAGAGCCATTTATTTCCTCAAAGAGATGAACTGGGACAAGTCTGCACCTCAGACTATCTCAGAGGCATTTAGCCCTGATTAATGTCTCTGAAATTAAGTTCGTTGTCGTCCTAATACTGATACAGGCCATAAAGCATTGGGTGTTACAACAAATGGAGCACCTGGAGCTCTATACTGAGAGCTGTTCCCTTCTTGGTAGCAGAAGCGCTGGCATAATGGTGACCACCACTAACAGTTACTAGACATTTCTTATGGGTAAGTCAATGTGGTGAGTCTTTAGCTCATCAGAGTGATTATGAAATAGACATGATTGTTATCCTATTCTCCGGATAATATACAAACTTAAAGACATTAAGAAACTAGTCCAAGTTTATACAGTTAATGTAGGACCTAGGATTGACCTCTGGAACCCACACTCCTGACTTCTAAGGCTTCCAAAGAACCACATTCTAGAATCACATAATCAGATAATTGTAGGACTCAGAATACCTTTAATAATCATATGGTCTTGTACCCTGTTTTGCCAGTAAGAAAACTGAGTACCAGAATGGTTCAGTGACTTGTACAAAATCACAGGGCTAGATTGGAACACAGCTAGGATTAGCCCCCAGCCCTCCTGCCTGCCTGCCAGTCTTCTTTCTGTTACAGCACACTATGTCATCATTAAATGTTTGTTTTTAAGAGAGGCTATAAAAACTTTATCAGAGGTTCTTCAAAATAAAATGTTACCCTTCTGCCTAGAAGAAAAGAATATCGTGTGTGTGTGTTTCAAGAATTTTCTCAGGTCTTGACTAAGTCAGAGAGGTCACATCCTGGCAACCTGGGAGACACAGGAGACCCAGTCCCTGAGCTCACCAGCTCTAGGAACCCTGAAGTGTTCCTGTTCTACTGATCATCCCAGGCCTGAAGCCACTACCCTCTTCTCAGGCAGTGTGAAGGATCCAAGCAAGCCGCTGATGATGGGGTTGCCTGACACATCGTCCTGGGCGATGCCCGGCCCCATCAACTGCTCCCAGCTCTGCCATGCCCGACCTACTCACAGACCCCTTGTAGCAGTCAGTTCTCACCTTGCACTTAGAGTTCCATCCCGGCAGGGCAGCTGGCTCAGCTGCAGAGAGCCCCACGGTGGTGGCAGTGATTACATGTACCTACTACACAAAGGGCTTAGGTACCCTTTAAAAATGCTGCTCCTGCAGAAACTCATTCCTGTGTCCTCCCCTCCTGTTGAATACAAACTTTCCTTCCCAACACGATTCCCTTTATTTCAAAGTGTAGCCTCAAAGAGCAGTGAGAAGGGCCTCAGAAGCAGCTGACGGTCACGAAATAGAGACTGCTTCCTGCTGCTGTTAGAGGATCGCACCCTCCTAGCCCCCACCCACCAGGACCTCAGGACCACTCCAGCTGTCCTCTGCCAACTCCCCCAAGTCTAGATGTCTGCCTCCTCCGTATCCACCCATAAAAACAGCACTCTGTATTTCTGTCTCATTTGTAAGGTAGTTTCCCTTATGAAGTTTTGCGTACCTTCCTTTGGAATTAGCATGCTTCTGACTGCCCATAGCTTTTCATTTTTAAAATTTTAATGAACATTAAATAGTGCCTAGCATGTTCTAGGTGCTTTACAAGAAAAAGAATTGAGTTAATATTCCTAACAGTTCTCTTATCCCATTTTACAGATGGGAAAATGGAGCCAAAGAGAGGTTAGGTAACTTGCCCAAGGTCACACAGCTATAAATGGGACCTGGCTTTGAAGCCAGACAGTGTGGCTCTAGGGAATGTGGTCTTGACCAGCAAACTTGCCCCTCATTCTGCCTTGAGTTGAGTTTGTTGTTTATACATCTGTCTCTTCATGACTATTAGAAACTATGTCTCCTTCCTCTCTGCATCCCCAGCAATGCCCAGTCCGGGCTCTGCTTCTCATGGGCTTTCAGAGCTGTCTGAATGACTGGCAGGACAGCCTGAACACCACAACCCTGAGCTAAGCAGAGGATTTGCCTCACTGCAGCCACAGTGTTGGTCCCTTAGGTCTCCTGTCTCTTAATCTCTCCCAGCTTTACACTATGTGTTTGTAAAATACGGTTAACAGTACGTACCCCACAAAGTTAACGTGAGCCGGGCATATAATCAGATAGTGTTAGGAGTTGGAGTCATTTTCACCAGTGTGTGTTCCGAGTCTTTGGGACATAAGGAAACTGAGGGCCGGGACAGTTCTGTGACGTGCACAAGGTCGTAGATCCATACTGTGACCCTGACACACGTGAAGACTGACAATGAAAGAAAATAGGGATTTCTTTTCTCAACAGATACATCCTGTACCACTCTGATAAACATCCTCTCTGATGTACCTTGAAGCATATATATGTATTCTAATAATGTTGTCATTGCTTGAAAGATTTCTGAAGTTCTTATTTCAGAATAATCTGTAGAGTAGTTAAGTGATACTCTCTGTTTATTGCCCTCGCTGGTCCAAATCTCCCTCCCCTGGCAGGAGGACTTAGATTTGGGGAATAGCTAAGAGTCAAGTTGAATCTCTTGAATAAGATGGGGAACAAGCAGTTGAAATAACTGTGTCTCTTGAAAGTCTGGCTGCGGTTTGAGTGATACTGCTTTCTGATTAAGTTTTTATCCAGATGAGGTAAGAGAGGAAAGTAACAAGACAGATTTCTCATGTGGTTTGTAGGCTAACACTTAGAATTCCACAAGGGGACCAGGCTGCATGTTTCTTCACAGCTGATGGAAACCTGTATTATGGATACAGATGTGACCTTGTGCTTATACGTACTGTATGCCCATTAAATGCTAACATTAATTAATAGATATAATTGGAAAACAGAAGTATTGTAGGGAGTACTTTAGGCATGAGTGTAAAGGCATTAAAGAGAGATTTACTTACGATATGAAGTTATCTTCCAAAACTCAAACTATCCAGACTTCCAGAGGCTGTTGATTTAGTGTCAGTTTTGACATAATCTTCAAGGATGTTTCCCAAGGAAGGTCACCCTGCCAAATAAAGCCAGTCTGGAAGGAAGAATCTAGGAAAGCTATGATAAGCCAGGTACTTAATCAGCAACTTTATATACACTTTTAAAAATCTCATCTAACCTTCACACCCTCCCTAAGAAGTTAATAACATTGTCTCATATCATGCATGAGAAAACTGGCTCGGGGTGTAAGTCACTTGCTGCATGAGAAGACTGAGACTCGGGGGAGTAAGTCACTTGCTGCATGAGAAGACTGAGACTCGGGGAGTAAGTCACTTGCTGCATGAGCAGACTGAGACTCGGGGAGTAAGTTACTTGCTGCATGAGAAGACTGAGACTCGGGGTGTAAGTCACTTGCTGCATGAGAAGACTGAGACTCGGGGGTGTAAGTCACTTGCTGCATGAGAAGACTGAGACTCGGGGAGTAAGTCACTTGCTGCATGAGAAGACTGAGACTCGGGGGAGTAAGTCACTTGCTGCATGAGAAGACTGAGACTCGGGGGAGTAAGTCACTTGCTGCATGAGAAGACTGAGACTCGGGGGAGTAAGTCACTTGCTGCAACATCACAAGGCAGGTGGAAAAAAAATTCATGTCCATCTTACTCCATCACACTGAGACCAGAGCAGTCTGTGTTCTCAGTGTATTTAAATGAGTAATGTTTTATTCCTGTGAGACCTCTAAACCAAAAGGTTTGGAGAGGCAATAAGTCTGTTATCTTGGAAACGAAGCTGACAGCCACTCTTGGTGGGGCTCTGTGTGGTAGCTGTGCTTCATGGCAGTGTTTCTGCTCTCACTATCCAATATCCATCAAACCTGTTCTCAGCGGCCCAGACACAACTATTAATAGACGTATAGTTACTCTGTTTGGATATCTCTTTCAAAACAAAGAAGAGTCTCTTTAAAACTCTTGATAAATCAAAATTTGTAACTGCCTTTTTCTTTTCCTCCCTTCTTCTCCTTTAAAGTTGTGTTAATTGGATCACATTATGGTGCCCCCAACTTTAGAGCTAACAATTAAATGTCTTAGTCCTTCTTCATCATGGGTTCCTTAGCGAAATGAGTACTCATGCCCATGCCTGTAAACAGCCCTTCAGTTCTGCCTAGCCTGCTTCCTGCAGATAGGGAGAGTTGCTGACACAGGAGGCAGAGCAGAAACACAGCAGCTTGTGCTAAAGGACAAAGGGGAATGATGGTTTCAGAGCGTGCATTCTGCTCTCCTGCCCCACCCCTCCACCCATCTCCTCTTCTGCCCCCAGAAAGGCAGCTGAAGTCATTTCAAGGCTTCCTACTTGATTTCTGTTCCAGAAGCCAAGCTCCTGATAAGACTGAGGAAAGCGTAAAGCACCTTGAGTTCCATCCTCCCAAAGGGCCCTGCAGCTGGAGTCAGCCTGCGGTTTCAGCCTCTCCTTCACCACCATCTAATTTATTGCCTTGAGCAAGCCACTTGCCCTCCCTAGCCCTGCCTGTTGCTTCTTCCTTCTAGAGTATGAGGAAATACAAGGAATGAAAAGGATCAAGACCAGCCTGCCTTGCTAGCTCTCTTCTCCTGGGCAAATCACATGCTTTTCCAGCCACTAAGTGAGGCCACAGATGTCAGAATGCAGCTATCCAGTGTGTCCCTTTCAAAGTAGGAACTGCTCAGTGGACGAGAGTTGTGATGATCTTGAAAATGAGTGTTTAGAAATTGACTGTCTCTGGGATTCCTCACAACTGTATTTGATTTGAATCTCCTTCCCCAAAACCAAGACACTACCTCCTAATTTGTGTTAGGAGTTAATCAAACCATACTGATAGACAAATGGACGTAACCTGTCTCTCTCTCTCTCTTTCTCTCTCTCTCTCTCTCAAGTCTTCTCAGTCTGTGGAATAAGGTTTGAGGGAGAAAGGAATCAGCATGTGGGGTTCCCCTTGCTGTTCTTCCACCATCATAAGCCATGCACAGTTGTCAGTACTCACCTCTGCCCTCCTCCTTCTCCGGGACACTGCCTCCTCTCTCCAGGTCTCCGTGGGCTCCTTGACCTCTGAATTCCTGTAGACACCTATGGTCCAGATCACGAAACTATCACTTAATAGTCTGAATTTTCATTTTTTCAATTTCCACTTTTGGATGAACTGGGCCCATGGCTAAATGTTTTCATCACATTATATCACTTAATCCAGTGGTTCCCAAATGTATCTGCACTTCAGAATGGCCTGGGGAGCTTCAATAAACTACCGACACCTCTGTCCCACCCCAGAAATTATGCTTTAATTCTACAGCCTGGGTTGTAGAATTTGTTAAGACCTCCCTCCCCCTCAACTAAGTGATTTTCACGTGCAGACAAATTTAGGAACCACTGACTTTATCTTAGAACTCTCTGCCATAGGACCCATAACCATGCCCTCTTTACAGATGTGGTTGAGCAAACTCCAGTGACCCCCTCAAGCTCACGTCAGTACTGCATGAGAGCTGGCACTCCAGCCTGGCCAGACTCTGCAGCTGTGCTGTCTCAATCCTTGCTGCTCAAAGTGTGGTCCAGAGACCACAGCATCACCTGAGAGCTTGTCCACAGTGCACATTTTCAGGCCCCACAAAGTCAGACCTACTGAATTTGTTCAGAATCCCTCCAAGGGAGTCTCAGGCCTGCCTCAGTTTGATAATGGCTGCTGTAGTCATGTCAGATACCCTGAAGGTCACAGTCAGTGCTGCCAGCCTAGGGAGCCACAGCCTGGCCCCTAGCCATCATCTGACTTTAATTTACCTGGGTATTATCTGGGCTGCTGGTTAAAAATGACCCATCTCAAAGATCTTTTTCAGGAAGTTAGAAAGGAGTTACAGCACTTTCTGTGCTGTTTCATGTTTGTGAGTTTTAAAGCCAACAACGATCATCACCCCTTTGGAGCAGGGACCACACATCTATTACTGCCGCCCTCCAGCAGTAATGAGCAGGTGGCAGGGCTCAGGACTGTCTGCCTGATTGATGGCCTGATGGAACCAGCGCCAGGGCACTAAGGTAATTAGACGATCGGGTTCCGGACCTTGCTTTCTGGCTGGAGGCACTGCCTTACGTGATTAGGATGTCTGGGAGGCACAGCTTCTCCTAGAAGCTGTGCAAGTAGTGCTGAGCTGCAGGAGGCAGTCAAGCAAAGCGCAGGATCAGAGCAGAGGAACCTCCAGTTCCTTGCTTCCTGGGCTCCAGTGGACGCCTCCAAACCAGTAGTTCCAGCATCTCTGTATGCAGACCTTAGAGAACAGGAGTCGACTGCAAGCCCCACACTCTTCAGACATGAAAAGTCTAGACGCAGTGAGAATGAAGCATATTTTCTCTTCCTTTTCCTTTTTTTTTTTTAAGCAAAATAATAACTTGACACAAGTCCAAGCAGTTAAAAAGATACTGAAAGAAACCCAATTTAGAAGGGCTTTTATTAGGCTGAAAACAGATGTGGCAAACCATTTCGGGATATTCTGGGAGATGAGATGGGGAGGACCGGATTCAAAATGGCTGGGCCGCCTGTTCTGGGCCCGCCCCTCCAGGTGCCTGTGCTCCGGAGGGGCCCTGCCCAGCACGCGCTCTGGAAGGAAGCCGCCCAGCACCTCCTCCCTCGCAATTACCGCCCGGTCGGAGGCATCCGGGCGGCGCGGACTCAGCACGGTGCAGAGCAGTTGAGAGCAGACCGCGTTTTCTTTTCATTGTTCCCTGGCTTCACTGGGAGAGCGGCGGCACCTGTTCTGAGGGAGCGCTGCTAGAGTTGCTGGCCGCCGACGCGCGGGGGCGCCCGACTGCATCCGGCCCGCGGGGGCCAGGAGCCTGAGAGCCTGGAGCTGGGTGCGGGGGACAGAGCAGGCCCGGGAGGGCCCAGGGTCGGATTTCGGATGTAAATAGAGCTCAATCGAGGGAGTTGAAGGAGTTGGGAGCGCGTTTCTCAATAGTCCCAAAGAAACTGAGCTTTCAGTGCATGCAAGGGGCCTTTGATTTCCCCCGATTTCTGGGCACTGAAGCACCCCACTCTCATATTTTTGAAAATTCGAGAACAGGGAGGTTAAGGAGTCTACATGGAATTCTAGGTGACCATCCAAAATAACATACGTCAATTGCATCTTATAATTAGTAAAATCATTTTTATTAAAATAAATCTTGATCCGGTGTTTTTATTAGGTGAGATAAACCTGGCATAAACATACGTTGCGGGTGTGTGTTTTTTGTTCAGTTGTCATTTTCAGAGAAATATATGAATTTTTAAAGTGTATATTTATTCCATCAATAATTATTTTTAAAGTACACCTGTATACCATATATGTAGTTTTATATCTATCCCACCACTTTCTGCTTGCATAACTGAAGCCACAAAAAGGTAAACGCAAGTCCCCCAGTATAGAGGAGAATCCAGTATGTCCCATATAAGCATCTTTGCTAATTGGTATTTTGAAAGTATGGAGCTAGACACTCTTGAAATGAAATTATTGTTACTGTCAAATTACACATCTCCACAAATATACTTGATCTGCTCAAACTGACTTTACATCTGGGAAAGGAGAAATTGTAGGTCTCTCTCTCTCTCTTACTCTGGGATATTTTAGATAGAGCAAAGATATCCATGATGTAAATTTCTGAGATATTATAGGTAAGCCCTTTATAAAGTCACAGATAATATTCCCATAATGGGGTGTGGGGGAGATTCCAAAGAAGACTGACCCTTACTGAGGGCAGGGACTGTTATTGTCTCCTGCTCCACAGTATCTGCAACTCCTAGCATGTCTGGTTTATATCTTGCCAACTAAAAGTAATGAGGCTTCCCTGGAAGGGCATTGAATCCAGGGCCAGAAAGTTTCACAAGGAAGCAGCTAAAATAACAACCAGCCACATAGCTCATGGAGAACATCCATGCACCTTAGGGGTTTAGCATTCTAGGAGAGGTCCTCCCAGCTCAGATTTCTTTTTATAAACTTACTCAGTCTTGGACTTTCTTCCTACACTGATCCTATGACTTTCTGCATGAAATTCAGTTTTATACATATACATTGCATATTGAGTGTGCACAGGACACAGTGATCAGATGTGGCAGAGTTTGCAGAAATAAGCAAAACAGCACCTTTTATGTGCTGGCCAGGAATAAGCTTACAGTCAAACAGTGAGAGAAGGGCATCATACCAGGCTCAGAACAAGCATGTTTCATCAGGGCAGCAAAAAAAGCTCACATCTAAGGAGGGGGCTTTGAAGGGGGAGCGGCATGTGAGACATACTTTGAAGAATGCAAAAAATATTCATCTGGGAAGAAATGGATGGGAGGAGAACATTCTAAACAGAAGGAATGGTGCAAGTAGGAGTTGGCATCATGGGTATGTTTGGGGATCAGGGCAAACACGTCCTTGAACATAAAATACATGTGCATAGAAAAGAGAGCTGTAAAAGATAAGGCTGGAAATGCTGGTTGGGGCCATATTTAAAAAATGGTTCTTACGTGCCTGGCCAAATAATTTTTATTTTGTTTCAGAAAGTAGTTAGAAATAGGAGATTCTTGAGCAGAACAAGTAAATGGCATTGGGTTTATACATTGAGAGAGCTTTTTCTAGTATAGGGATACATAGAATGCCCATGCAAGAAGACACTAGATCCTGAATTTAGGATTGTGGCAGAGGGATTAAGAAGTTGGAAAACACACTTTGAGAACTACTTCAAAGACACTCCTAGCCTTGGCAAATGGTTGGGTTTTGGAGAAGGAATGGTTGGTTAAGGGAATCATAGCAGTCACATAGGAATTCAGGAAGAGAGCAATGGCTATGGGGCAAAGAAGTCTCTTTTGGTCTTTGGGGTGCTGTCAGGACCTCCAAGGGAAGATGCTCACAAAAGAAGTTAGAAATGAAATTCAGAAGGCTGGGCACAGTGGCCCATGCCTGTAATCCCAACACTTTTGAGGCCAAGGCAGGAGGATCGCTGGAGGCCAGGAGTTCAAGACCTGGGCAGCATAGCAAGACCCCATTTCTATTTAAAAAAATAAAGTAATTAGCTAGGCATGGTGGCATGTGCTTGTAGTCCTATTTACTTGGCAGGCTAAGGAGGGGAGATCGCTTGAGCCCAAGGGTTCAAGATTACAGTGAGCTGCGATCACACCACTGCACTCCAGCCTAGATGGCAGAGCAAGATCCTGCCTCTAAAAGAGAAAACGAAACAAAAACAAACAAAAAACATTAAATTCAGCGAATGGAGAAACAGGGCTAGAGTTACAGAATAGAAATTCGTCCATGGAAGGGCAGGGACAGGAGTAGATGAAACTGCCAGGAATCCTGGGGAGGCAGAAGAGGCCAAGGATATAGCCTTGGCATGGCCCAGTGTTTCTGCCCAGCCTCTGGTCCTGCTCTTCCCTCATCCTGATGTCTAGAAGAACATTCTGACTCCCACACCAAAAAAAATACAGTTTGCTAGGAGAAGCCAAGTCCAGCAAATTTGTTCTACGTGAGATTAAGTTAGAGGCTTCAGACAATATAGAAAGACAGTTTCGTATTTTGTGAAGTTTTGTTTATTGAATTTACTTACATTGAAATGAATCTGTAGTTCTAATTTGGGAAAATGACGTAGCTACTTCCTTTTTCAGAAAAAAATAATTCTAATCTTTAGAATTCATTCTGATTTTCTGCCCACTCCTCCTAAAAAGTTTTCAATCACTTTTTGAAACTAGAAAGAATTCAAAAGAAGAGCTAAAATATTGCAGACTTCCTTCACAGTTTATTTTTGTAGGCCGTTCTCTGAGTAGAAGCACAGGAAATGAATGGTTACTGTAACTGGGATGTTTGTGGTAAAAATACAATTTTTAAAACTTAGACCATTTTTCTAGGCTTTACTTCTCCCATAACTCAAATATTGTCTGCTTCTGAGGAAAAAATAAAAACACAGGTGATCTATGAAAAATAGACCTTGCTCTTGAGTATACAGTTAACTTGTGTATGTTTTTGTGTGCAGATTTTATCCTGTAAATCATAGTGTGATTCATCATTGGGGGAACTCCAAAAGAAAATCTAAACCCATAATTTCTTTTGTGTTTTCTAAAGGTCAAATGCTGCAAATACTGGCCAGATGACACAGAGATATATAAAGACATTAAAGTTACCCTAATAGAAACAGAACTACTGGCAGAATATGTGATAAGAACATTTGCTGTTGAAAAGGTAAGTTTTCATACTGCTTTTAAAAGCTATGGCCAGACACTAGTGGTACCATAATAGCCTCATGAAGTTACCTAGGATACTTTACACATGCTCATACCTGAATGCAGGTAGGCTCTATCGGATGGTTTCTCAAGATTGCATCTTGCCCTCTGATTCTGTAATAGCTCAGTTCCATCTTTAAAACAAATCATTCCCATTTCATAAGAATCTGTATTTTGCAAGTAAACCAAAAGTTAATGTCTATTTGTTTATTTTCTTTCTCTGGTTAATATTGTTCTGCCCGTCTCTTTCTTTGTTCACAGAACAAAGTTTGTTAAATTTTAATAAGTGTCCTTCCAGTTGAGTAAATTTCCTTCATGGTCTATGTCCATATGCATTTCTCAGTAGGGAGTTAGTATCAGTGTTGAGACACAGGTCCTAACTCCTCCTGGAATCCCTCACTTCCTTGTGGCTTTCCAAACCTCTGGTTTAATGTGGACTGATTGATTTTCCAGGTGGAAGTGACCTACCTGGAAACCTAAGTGATCTCCATTAGACACGGGACACTCTTGCATGAACCAGCACATTCATTCATGCTCACTCCCATACTGGTTTTCCCCTTTTGTAGTCTCTGGTGTTGGGTCGGTGAATGCTCTGCTGTGGTTCTGCCCTGCCTCATCCCATATGCATGGATGGGGCTTCTTCTCTGGGAAGCACTGTAGGGCGTAACAGGGAATTTCCTTATTCCCCCTCTTTCTGCTGACATAGGGAGGGGCCGGAGGTGAAGCAAACTGCAGTCCATCCAGAGAAGTGTCACAGGTAGGCTCTGGGGAAAGTGGAGGTGATGTGGCTGAGAAACATTCTGCCTTCCAAAGATCCACAGACTTTTCTATCCAGAGTTGATTCTTCATAACTGAGCACTGCACAGCTGCACTTGACTTAGGGATCTTGGTGTGAATTTGTTCAGCTTATACTCATGTAATAGTATCAGGTATTTTTGGAAGACCTGGGTTATAGTCATATTGCTGGGGAGTTGGATTTTGGCCTTCTCTCCACTCTGTATTCTCATTGCATCTAAATGCACTTTTTAGATTAACAAGACCAGTTTTAGGAAATCAGGGAAATTGCAACATCTGCTTATTGGCTAATCTACTCTGATGTTTTGAAGTACCTTTCCTGGTTTGCAGATCCAGATTTGTCATAGAATCACAAAGCTGGAAAGACTTTATTTTAATCTGTTTCTCATACTATTTAGCATTTTTTTCTTAGCCTGTCTTTTTTAATAAGCAGGCAGAAAGCTTGGAGACTTCAAAGAATGAGGAGTTCTGGTTGACTCAGTTCTTCAAGTTCTGAACCTCACACTTTGATGTCAATTTTTTCCTTCTTAGGCAGTATTGGAAAAAAAAACACATTGAGGATTTTTGTATGGCTGTTGGCAAGAGCACTCATGAATAACTCGATTAAAACGGCGATAAAAACACCCTCAATATTTTTTTCTTTAAAAAAATCATCCAAAAGCCATCACTTAAACATGGAGTTCTTTGAACAATAGTCAGCTCTCTAAGAAGCTGAAAATGCATCTCTGTAGCTAAAGGAAGAGTTGTTTGTTTCTTTGCTCTTTTTTTTTAACCTCTTATTGTACTCCCCTGAATTCCCAGCTGCACAGAAACGTGTCTGAAATACCCAGTTATTTTAGTCGTTTGACAACCAGTGAAGAGGTTGCGGAGGGAATAGAAGGAAGAAGGAGCTTGTTAATGCCTTTGGGGAAATCAAAATGACATGTTAGTGATTTTAACCGGGCAATTGGAATCTTTAAGGAAAACAAATCATTAGTACTTTTGTAGAACATGTCCTGTAGGTTTTAAACTTTCTCATTCGAAAGTAAAGAAGAAAATGGGTAAGCATGTACTTTGAGATGCCTGCAATTCTGATTCTATTTTGAGAGCATGTTGCATCAAGGGACCTAAAGGTGAAAATGGATTTGGGCTCTGCTCTGCAAAACAAGCAGAGGCAATGCAGTTTGGAACCCATGAATTCCTGCTTTGCATCTGATTGTTGTCTTTTGTTTCCCACATAGCTGATGATTCCAAGCTAAACAGATTTTAAATAATATGCAGTACTCAGAGTGTCAGAGGGAAAACACTCCGGAAGTCTCCATGGATTTAGGTTGTCTGGTGAATCTATCCCTGCCTATCCTGGGAGAACAAAGTTGACAATGGCCACTGAATTCTCGCTACCCAGGAGCTGCCTAGGATTCAGAGAGGGCATGAGAAAGACGATCCTCCTGTCTCTAAGACAGAACATGTACTTTGTGACTATTCATTTCACAAATATTTCTTAAGCACCCACTTTGGGCCAGGCACTATTGTATGACTTGATTCAAAATTAAGTGACTAGTTGGGTATTGTGGCTCATGCCTGTTAATCTCAGCACTTTGGGAGGCTGAGGCTAGAGGATCACTTGCAGTGAACCATGATTGTGCCATTGCACTGCAGCCTGGGCAACAGAATGAGACCCTGTCTCAAAAAAAAAAATTAAGTGACTGTCACTTTTTTATATATAACATTCATGCTTTTTATAATGAAAAGGAAAAAAAGGTAACAGTATCAAATTGGGAGGTATTTGGGCTGTGATCACTGATGACATCTATGATGTTCTTCCCCAAATGTGTTACATTGCAAAACAGAAAAAGAGGAGACACTGCTATGTCAGTGAACAAGAATGAAAACTGGATCGGAAGCGATTTCCTTTGCTACTCTTGTCAATAGCAAACATATTCAAGGGTGGAGGTTTAATTTTGGGAAATGTTTTCTACATTCCAGAAACTGATATTTACCTTGCTCAGAAAAGGAGTCTTAGATCAGTTAAGAGCTGTAGTTCAGGACTTGCGGATGCTGGAACTGAAATCTAACAAAGTTAGAGAGAGAAGCACCCCCCTGCTCCCACCTGCCAGAAAAACCACCAGGATATGGAGAAAGATACGCTCTTTGTTCCCCTTTGGAATAAAACGTTTATTGTCTGTAAGCTTTCCCAGTTCATATATGGGAACGCATACCACCAAAATCGGATCAACCCTACACAGCTCATCACGCAGAAAGCTGGGGGAGCTCTCTCGGGGTTTGGAGGATGACATAGGCCCAGCTGTGTGTTTTCTAATGGAGACCTTAGGACTGGCAAACGTTACCTTGGTTTTAGTGATAAGGAATTTGGGTTCTTAACCACCTAACCATACTACTCTGGGATCGACAGAGCCTGTTTAGCAGATGACAGTATTGACTTGGGTTTGTAAATCCCTGACTGCTTAATTCCTTAATACTTGAACTCTGGTAAAGAATGGCATTTTCACAGAGAAATAAAGCTTCAGCATTTGCCGGTTATTAAAGGAAGACATATTAACACATGGATGCCAGACAAGTCTTATCTTAAAATCTGCAGTTATTTGCCTCTTCTGGTCTTTCAAAGCATATAAAAGTTCTGAATTTCTTCTTGTTCACTAAGTGTGTGTGAACAATGATTGATAGTGAAAGTGATAAGGTTAATGAGTGTTTACTTTTAAGATACAATAAAACCAAATGCAGAAATGGTTCAGAAAATGATCATGGAATGAAGAGAAGGAAGAAAGTCTAATCTGATCCTAGATGTACATGCAGAATTGATTCTGGTTTTGTTTTCAAAACAATCTTTTGCTTTAAAACACAGTCTTCATATATAGGTTCATACTTAGAAAACAAAATTGACAGGTATAAATTACCTTAATTATTCTCAAAACAAAAATAAATTAAAAACAAAAGCAAACCGTAAAGTCTCTTTCCCCTCTGCCTTCACTCCAGTTCAGCGGCAGACAGCTCTCCCCTCAGTTTACTGACCTAGCATAGAATTCCAGCAAAAATGTCTTTTGATTCCCATGGTATATATTGGCTTACATGCTTGTTTCCCACAAGTGGACTGTGACAGCCACTCAAAAACATCTCTGTAGCCGTAGCACCTCACATAATGCCTGGGGCAGTGTAGTCACTCAGATTGCTAGCAATTGGATGAATGGGTTAAATATTTACCCACATTAAAAAGAGAAACCTAACAAACAGAGCTGTGAATGCAAATGAGTTCTCTGACCTGTCTCCTTGGAAAGGAGTCCTCATTCATTCCTCCTGCAAGCATCATCTAAGCATACTTAGTGAGTGTGCACCACTCCATTCCCTGCTCTGAGAGGTACCAGGATGCCGGAGAGCCCCAACACGGAATTAGTATTGAGCACACAGACATCCTTTAATTCCTTCAGGCCCGCCTCTCTCTCTACAGACTCTCACCTCACCAAACACCTTGTGATCTAAGTGAGACAAACCTTTAACATGGGTCTACTTTTTAGATAGGAGTTTCAAAGAACCCAACCAATCCATCCATTTGTTGGAATTGCACCTGAAAATTAGCGTTTTCCCCAAACACCATCTCCCTTTCATGCCCAGACATCTTCCTAAGGGTGCAGTGCCTTCCACATTGTGTGTAAGATCTAAGGATGGCCTCCTTCCCCAGCAGTCCACTGTTTCCTGGCCCTAAACTTACTACTTGGGGACTCTTTCCACTCCCCCAGCTACCCTGGCTTATTTATGGTTTGTTTTCCCTTGTTCTCTTCCTTGTCGTGGCTGACCAACTGCAGAGAGGTGTGCATGAAATCCGAGAGATCAGACAGTTTCACTTCACTGGCTGGCCGGATCATGGGGTCCCCTACCATGCCACTGGCCTGCTGGGATTTGTGCGGCAGGTCAAGTCCAAGAGCCCGCCCAGTGCAGGCCCACTGGTGGTACACTGCAGGTAAGCAGAGCTCCAGAGCCTCTTGAAGGAAGCACAGTGGGTGATGGGTGCAGGGTCACCTTTAGGGGTGAAGAGTATGTTTTAGAACTTCAGAGTGGTGATGGTTGCACAACACTTTGGAGTGTACCTTTTAAGAGGTTTATATTTATATTATGTAAAGGCCACTGAAATGTACCTTTTAAGAGGTTTAATTTTATATTATGTAAATTTCTCCTTAATAAAAGATGTAAAAAACAGCAGTGGCAGTGTGGTCCTTCTTCCTCCACTAACAGACTCCTCTTTTCATTCAGTGCTGGTGCAGGGAGGACTGGCTGTTTCATCGTCATTGATATCATGTTGGACATGGCTGAAAGGGAAGGGGTCGTAGACATCTACAACTGCGTCAGGGAGCTGCGGTCACGGAGAGTGAACATGGTGCAAACAGAGGTACTTCCGCTCGCCACTTGGCCTGGGGCCTTGGTCCCCCCAGGGTCTCTCCTGCATCTCCCCCTTTCAGGGCCAAGGGCACAAGGAATCCAAGCAATTATCTGTTCAAGTGATCTACCTGGCATTCCTGTTCCTTCCTTCCCCTCCCTCCCTCCTTTCCTCCTTTTTGTTTTTCCTTTCGTAAACCAAAGAAAGCCAGGAGTTTTCCAGGTAACAGAATCAAGAACCTAAATTTGCACATTTTTCTATGTTAAGGGACCCATAAAAGTCTCTGTTAAATGCTCAGAGCTGGAAACTAGAGCAAGACCACTCCTGAGAATAGTGGCTAAAGGGTTATCTCTGTGCACGTTGTTCTTCTCGTGGGGTCCTGAGAACAGAAGGCTCCTGACCCTAAAAATTCTGCCCAGTGCCTGGCATCATGGGGATTTGCCCATTTTGTAGAAGTGCTTTGTACTAACTAATAATTCTGTAAGTGGAAATTCAAGGTATGTCAGGAATTTCCATTTTTCAGAAGCAGTATTACATCCGGCTCTTAGGACATTCGTATTTTACTCATAGTTGATTGTTTTGAGTAGGCATCACACCCGCCACCTGGAAAATGATTCATGAAGTGAGGTGAAGAAGATGTAAGAAGTCCTTACATTTAGATTGTGCATTTAAGTTTATGAAAGCCTCTGGGAAACCTAATCCCGTTTTTTTTTTTAGCTAACATAAAAATAACAGAAACTGTAAATGCTGCTTTCATGGGCTCTTCTCCTTAGAAAGGGGATACTGTGTTTTAAAGATAATAATCATTTATCTTTTAATGTACTTCATAGTCAATCAAATGTTACCACTCCCATTTCTAACTTTGATCTTCTTTTTCCAGGTGTTTAGTGGTAGTATGCTGTTTTTGGGAATCTGTTCGACAAAAGGTTGTTAAAAAAACATGAATTAAAAGTCCTATTTGTGTATAGAAATCAACCAAATTAACTGTAATAAGAGACTTTTTAGACTTTTCATATAACTAAAGATTAATAATAAATATGGTAAGACTCTACTAATGAATTTTAAGAAAGTCAGTGCCAAATCAGAATTAGACACCCCGTGTTTACACTGTGAACTCATTGAACGTATGTATGACAACACCTCTCTGCACTTCTAAGAGCTTTCATAATCATCATATTAGCTTTTATGTTCTGAAATAAGAGCTTCAGAACTTCTTGTCTTCATACTAATGCCAAGTTTTTCTGGACCTTCTTTCTACTGTTATTTTGATCAGCAAATCCTCTATTCATCATAAATAGGTAAAATTCTACTCATCCCTCATCTGAGCAATATTGAGTTCCAAGTGAGTAGGATCAGAATGACAGAGGTCTTTGGCCACAGTTTTCATGCCGCCACCGTATGTGCGGTGGTTTGTATTGGGTCTGATTGGTTTTAATCAATCTGTATAACATTTCGCATTGCGCCCTAGTCTTCCAGCACTCGAACCCTGGGACTGTGTTTCTCTCTGGAGGAGTTGTCTCCAGTTTCTTGACGATGTGAGGCTGAATTGATGCCGTTTTTCTCTCTTCTCTGGTTCTCTAAAGTTAGTAACTCGTTCCGTCTCCTTCTCCAGGAGCAATATGTGTTTATCCACGATGCAATCCTAGAAGCCTGTCTTTGTGGAGACACCTCTGTGCCTGCTTCCCAAGTTAGGTCTCTGTATTATGACATGAACAAACTGGATCCACAGACAAACTCAAGCCAGATTAAAGAGGAATTCCGGGTAAGTGATGCCTGAGGGAGGGGCACTGCACAGAGACTTGCTCCTCAAGAAGGATTTGAAGGTCAGCACCTGAGTGAGCCCTGGAACCACAAGGTTCCTCAACCTCCACAGCACTGTTGGCATTCAGGGCTGGGTAACTCTTCTTGGCATGTGCTGTTCTGTAGATGTTTTAGCAGCAACCCAGAGCCCTACCCAGGAGACGTCTACAACATCACCACCACACAAAAACGTGTGTGAGAGCCGCTGGTTTAACAACAATTTCCGGCCCTGGTTGAGAGCCGCTGGTTTAACAGCCACTTCCGGCCCTGGTTGAGAGCCGCTGGTTTAACAGCCACTTCCGGGCCCTGGTTGAGAGCCGCTGGTTTAACAGCCACTTCCGGCCCTGGTTGAGAGCCGCCGGTTTAACAGCCATTTCCGGCCCTGGTTGAGAGCCGCTGGTTTAACAACCATTTCCAGCCCTCCCCCTGAAAGCAGACACCGAGTAGTCCCCAGCACTACTCCTTGTCCACAGCATAACCATGGCTCAGTCATACCGTGGAAGTGTGTGTTTAGAAGACTTTCCAACCAAGAGCTCTCCATTGTATTCCTCACATTTGCATTTTGTGCAAATGTACCTGACTCGAGGCCAGACTCTTTCCCCACCTCTGACCTCCCAAATCCCCAGGTGTCCCACTCCAGTGGGACTTGAGGACTCTTACTCCTAGGGACCTCCAATGGCCCTTAGGCCTCTGCCTCTGCCCCTGTGTGTGGTGGGCACTGTCTGTGGACAAAATCCAAGAAACGAAAAAAATAAAACTCGAATAGTGGAAGGTTGGGGAGGGGAGGGGAACGGACAGTCTTGCAGTCAGCCACAGGAAGTTTGCATCTTCCCAGTGCTGCATATGAGAGGAGACTGCCACCAAGCCTTCTTGCCCTCCTGTGCCTTTCTTTTCTCATGTAGACCCTAAACATGGTGACGCCGACGCTGCGGGTGGAGGACTGCAGCATCGCTCTGTTGCCCCGGAACCATGAGAAAAACCGCTGCATGGACATCCTGCCCCCAGACCGCTGCCTACCCTTCCTCATCACCATCGACGGGGGAGAGCAGCAACTACATCAACGCCGCCCCTCATGGACGTGAGTGCCCCCGCTTCCCGGGCGGGTCCGTAGTGGGGCAGCTGGGGGAGACTGCAGAGCAGGCATGGGTCTTCCCCTTCTGCTCTCTCACCCTTTTGTTTTTTAAGACACAAACTTTTTTTCCAACAAAAAAATAGATTTCAGATTCCACATATGTTTTTGTGTCAGGGCTGATATCCTTGATTTCTCAGAGACCACCAGGCCAGAAGTATCAGTAAATGCAACATGGCACAGTTGCCCTCTGAGTGCTGAGACTTTTAACCTGCTGGCCAGGGACAAGGGACAGCTGTGAAGTCACCGTGGCGGGAAAATGGGTTAATAGGTTTGCAGCATTATTTTAGTTCCTTTTCCTATAATGTAGCCTGTAGTTAACATGGGGAAAGCACAGCTCATTACTTCCTGTCAGTCTGTTTACTTGTTGCTGTTCAGTTGATGGAAAGAGTGAATGGGTGTGTTCTGTACTAAAAAAAAAACGGAAAATGTTAATTCTATTGGTGTCATATCATAAAAGGTACCTAAACTTGTTTGAAGCTCTTTAGAGCTGTAAAAAGTACATGTACTCTTTATGCCAGAAATAAGAACACCATCACACATAAAAATAGCTAGCAAACAAGTTTTAGAAAAAGCAGAGCTTTTAATTATATTTAATTTTAAAAGTAAAGTTAAATTTTCTCCATCAAGATAATTATGTATAGATTAGATATTGCCTTTCTACCAGAAATATTTTAAAAGTTGATAAGAGATACTAATTAAATTTTCTTGGTATCAAAACAAGACTTTTATCACTATTATTCTGCAGAGAAGTTTATATTTAGCCTATGCTGGTGTTGACAATGGTGACAGAATTCAACAACTGTTAAACATGTTCAGTGTTTTGTGCCACAAGTTTCCTTCCGCATGAAATAACTTAGCTTCTTTCCTTCCCATTTTCCTGAGTATATCTGGAGCATTCTTGTTTGTGTTTGCAGAGCTATAAACAGCCTTCAGCTTTTATAGTCACCCAGCATCCTTTGCCAAACACAGTGAAAGACTTTTGGAGACTGGTCCTGGATTATCACTGCACATCCGTAGTTATGCTAAATGATGTGGATCCTGCCCAGGTGAGACCCGTACTTCTCACAGTCAGAGCTACTGCCAGATGGTCACATTTGTCTGCACACTAAGTTTGTTTGCACCTGAGAAATGCAGGTCCTGGTGCCAGTTGAAGTTGAGAACTCGGGACGCTAAACACAAAGGTTAAAAATCAGGTGGAATTCGGGGTTAGAAAGTCAGATGAAACCAGAAATACAGGCTGAAACCATAGAGGGTTAGGTGACAGAGCAAGACAGGGCCAGAAGTTGGGCCGTTCCTAAAAGAGGGAAATACTCACTGGAGGTTTACAAGGTCATAGACTGAGTCAAAGCTCAGCAGGAACCTGAACATTGCAGAGCCAAAAGCAAAGCAGGAAAACCAGAGGACAGTGCAGAAGGGAAGACAGCATTTGACACAGCCACTGATCACATTCCTGGAGTGACTGTGTGCTTCCTGGCACAGGCTCACCGGGAGCCTACAGGTAGAGATTGTCATGCAGGGTGACAGTGTCAGGGTGACAGCAGAGATAGGCAAGCAATTTTAAGACACACAAATTAGTTTCCTCAATGCTTTGATAAAGATATTAAAATGAAATAAAACTGGAACTTGGAGATAAGAGAAGTTTGGAATGATAAATGGGGCTTTTGCGTAGTTCCTCTTAAACATAAAAGAGAAAGAATTGGACAGTGATGACTCAATATTAGTAATGGGGTTAAACGCATTTTCTTGAAGGAAGTTGTCAGGTGAGCATTAGCACAGTGGCCCTTTAGGAGATGAATTTATTGCTTTGGGATATGCCTATACCAGTCATAGACAACCACCATGACAGTAGGCATTACGGGAAATTTGACCTTAGCATGTTTTAAGAAAAACCTTGTTCTGGAACTGAATTAATTTCCTATCCAGTTGACACAACAAATTCTTCCTTTTTCTTTAAAAAAAAAAGGTCTGAAGCATTTCAGCATCCCA
Source organism: Ateles fusciceps (assembly GCA_036589455.1). Taxonomy (NCBI): domain Eukaryota; kingdom Metazoa; phylum Chordata; class Mammalia; order Primates; family Atelidae; genus Ateles; species Ateles fusciceps. Next base: position 14,257,244 of record JAZHEH010001511.1, read on the forward strand.
ACTGGACATGATGGCAGGATTTTTACTTGTTATAATCTGTTTTCTTGCCATCATCCATCCATAAATGGCATGGACATTCAATTCTATAAAGTTTTTAATTGTGTCTGAGGTACTGCATTATATTGTCGAAACTCTCGCCTGAAAGCTGGTTAATGAAATAATAACGATAATCTTTGTTCTTATCCAGTCCTTTTGGCTTAAGAAGCTTAAATATTTTAGAACTCTTCCCCCCTGATGCTCTGAGAAGGTTAGATTACAGTCATTTATAAAGACAAGCAGACACCATGAGTTGAGAAGCTTCAAAGACCCAACTCAAAACAAAACCAAGGATCCCGATTTTCTAACTTACAGTGGCACGACTGAAATTTCACTAATTCTAGAATCTTAAGTCACAGACACTTATAGAATAAGGGACTTCCTTATGTAGAATCATTGTGGGTTTTTTTCCTAATGTGAATCCTAAATGCAGTGATATTTTTGTTCATGTTAGTGAACAAGACATCAGTGATTCTAGTGTGTTCTTTTTGAACAACTGCATTGGAATTCTAAAGCTGCATTCTCAACCCAAACTATCTGGATTCAAACCAAGCCTTGGCAGGCTTGTGGGTAGGAGAGACAAAAAGACTCCAGTTCTATTCAGCAGACAGAGCTGATTTTCAGAGTGAGAGGAAAGAGGCTCCTGGGATTCAGTCTTTTAGCGAACACTAAACTGAGCATTTGAACGTAGTCTTTGCAATTGTACAAGAATAGCACTCAACTATTTTAAGTATTTATAAGTCTGGTTCATGGACGTGTTATGCACCATTTAAGCCATTTTCTACATGGTTTACTTGGGCAGAGCATAGAATGCAACACGCTAAGAGGCAAGCACTACCCGCGCCATTCATATTTCTTTGGTGTAAGTGGCGAGCTTTGGTCAGGAACTTGAATGGAGAAAGCAAGCAGAAAAGCAGAGTAAGCTCAGGCAGTAGAAAAATGGGCAGAATGGTTCAAATATACATGTTACAGCTTTTATTAACATCTCGGCTTCCCATCATATGCCTATTAATTTTAACAGTCGGTACCCTGGGGCATCAAAAAGAAAATAAACAGCAGCATGCTATTATTTGACAAGGCAGTTTTATAACCTGTCACCAGGAAGTGCTGGTGAGGAAGGAAAAATTTCATGGAAGCATTATTTAAAAATAAATAAATGTAATTTTAAAAATAGTATCAGCTTAGCTAACATAAAAAACACCCTTAGTTACCCTACTTTCATTCTTGCTTATAAAATCCCAACCTTAAATGTTCTGTGACAGAGAGAGAGAGATTGCTGTTTTGGTTGATGCACTGCTAACTGAAAACGATCCTACAGTCTTGGGTATAAATCAACCTTTGCAACCTTTGACAATGAGATTTTAGATCCTTTGGAAAATAGAAATCATTTAGAAAAAGAAATTTAACCGGTGGATTCTCCCTTTCTGGCACATCATTCTGCATAAAACTAGGTGGTGCGTTTCCTCTGCTCTTCGCCCAATATAGAAACAGATTGTATAATAAAGTAGTTCTCCCATTGCCTCTCCATAGGCCAAATGTCCCTCAGCTAAATGAGAAAGATAAAAGTTAGATGCTACTCAAAAAAAGTCATTGGGATAAGAAGTCCCAAAGGAAGTGTAATTTCAAACTTTAAAGGCCTATTAAAGTTTCGGGGCTTTAAGAAGGGTTTTTGAAGAGAAGAGATCTTAGCAGTTCTTCCTTCCTGTTTCTAAGGTTAGGAATTTTGTGGGGTGCTGGCTAATAAGCCGCCATGCCCAGCACCACTCCCACCACACTGAGTTGTGCATTTATATTCATGCAAAAGTTGTAGTTACTCAGTATCACCAGTACCTAGAGTTGAGGCTCTAGGAAATTGTGTTTTTAGTTAGGCCCCTTCCAGGTAAAACAGCAAAGCATTTATTCTTATTACAACAGATTTGCTAGATCTGAGTTGTGAGGGTTTGGAGTGGAACATGAAAATGCAACCCAACAATGTTATCAGTTCCAAACCTTGTCACAAAATAGCCTTATTCCCGATGGTGATTCTAAATCCCCACACAAGCCCAGCTAGCAGAGCATGGGAATTTGGGCATTAAGAGGTGTGTAGCCATCTTCAGTACCTTCCATCCTGGGGTGGCACCTCTCCCCCGGGGCCTGATGAGAGTTCCTTTCAATATGCAAAAGGGCACATGGTGACTGCCATCCACATGACCTCTTTGGAAAGCAGAATTACTCATGGCTAAAGGTACTTTCTGAGAAAATGAAGGAAAAAGTCCTAGGAAAAGGGCAAGTAGAGCTGAGGAATGAGCCAGCAAGGAGGTCTAAAAGCCTATATTGCTGGGAGGAAAGAGAGAAAGAAAAGAAAACAAAGGGAGTCAGTAAAGTCCTCAGAATTCCTGAATGGTTTCTCCAAACACAGCATCTCACACCTGTAATCCCAGCACTCTGGGAGGCCGAGGCAGAAGGATCACTGGAGAAGAGAGGCTCAAGACCAGCCTGGGCAATGTAGTGAGATCCCTGTCTCCCCAAAAATACAAAAATTAGCCAAGGATAGTAACACACACCTGTGGTCCCAGCTACTTGAGAGGTTTAGGTTCAAGGATTGCTTGAGCCCAGGAGTTCAAGGCTGCAGTGAGGTGTGATCACACCACTGTACTCCAGCTGGGAAGGCAGAGTGAGGCCCTATCTCTTTAAAAAAAAAAAAAAAAAGAGATTACTGAATGTCAATACTAACCTTACCCAAACTGTTAGGAACAAATTTCCTCTTATAATTAACCTCGTGTTTCTTTGTTTTGAATTCAGTTGTGTCCACAGTATTGGCCAGAAATGGAGTACACAGACACGGCCCCATCCAGGTGGAATTTGTCTCTGCTGATCTAGAAGAGGACATCATCAGCAGGATATTCCGTATTTATAATGCAGCCAGAGTAAGAAACGAGCCTGTCATGCTTACAATTACGGTTTCATTTATTTTCTCACTCACTGAATGTTTAGAGTACTCACTCCATGTCAGTCACGGTTCTAGGAGTTTGGAATATGTCAGTGAACCAAAAAAAACAAGATTACTGACCTTACCGAGTTTACATTCTAATGGGAGCAGTGTTTAGAAAGTAATGATACTTGTTAAAGCACAGTAAGGCAGACTTTATTCAGGACCATCACAACAGGTGCTGGGACCTGTCACAGGACCTTACAGTGGGTGAGGGAGAGGGGGCTCAACTCCAAGTATACAGCCAACAGGCAGGGTGGGGGTGAGTGGATGGAAAATTTACCAAGGGGAGGCATCAAGAGTAAGATGGGTTCTGGCTAAACTTACCTAACGGGATTCCTGATGAAGGCAGGCCAGGTAACCAGACATACCTGGGTGATGGTGGAAGATGAGGAACCTGATCAGATATCAAATGTGATGAGATATTGAAGGTGAGGGGTTCTTGCCACAGTGACTTAGCAGAAATTGCCAAAACTGGATTTTATAAGGAAGTTCATGGATGAGCCTAGGAGAAGGTTCAGGAGCCTGGGGAAAGTTTGGTCAAGCAAAGAATCGGTATCAGAAAACAGACAATAAATAATAGATAGAATAATAGATGTAGTAAGTTAGAAGTGACAAATGCTGCAGGAAAACAGTCGGGGGTTAGAAAGTGCCAGGGCCTTTTTCAGCGGGGAGCAAGCTCTGCTATAAGCATGTGTGCCCTGTGAACCAAGACGGAGGAGGCCAGGGAGCACCGCAGCTCTCTGGAGAGGCAGCTTTCCAGGCAGAAGGAAGGGTCAGCACAGAGGCCCCAGGGTAGGGCTTGCATGTAAGTGCTAGGATGGCAAGGAGGTGGCACAGCCCAGGCTCAGTGAGCAGAGGCAGGAGTAGCTGATGGAGTGAGCAGTTCACCTGGAAGAACAGTGGCTTGGGGGCCCTGGGTGGAAGGGCCTGGCAGTCACTGTTAGCATTTAGATTTTTGCTTTGAAGGAAATAAGTAGCCATTACAGGGTTTTGGGTGCAAGAATCCTATGGTGTAATTTACATTTTAAAAGGAGCACTCTGGCACCTGTGTTGAGAATAGACTGGAGGAGAGAGGCATCAGGAGGCTGCTGGGATAATCCCTGTGAGAAATGACAGTGATGGGAGAAGACATCATGGGTGAGATGGGAGAGAGCAGGGGTGGAGGTCATGAGAAGGGGGAGATTCTGATCTTTTTTGCAGGTGGAGCCAGCATGATCCCAGGGAATGGAGGGGACTCTCAGGGTTCCTGTCCTGAGAGCTAGGATGATGTAGTGGACACTGACAGAGCTGTTGTCCAGGCTGCCGGTGTAACAGGATTGTTTGAGGGTGGGGGCATCATGGACAGAGGATCAGGAGCTCAAATGTAGACACAGTAGGTTTGGGATGATCGTTAGGTCCTTAAGTGGGAATATCAGGTGGGTCTTTGAAAATATAAGGGTGAAATTCAAGAGAGGGCTGAACCAGAGATATGAATTTATGGCTTATTGGGACATTGGTGATGTCTAAAGCCATGAGCCTGAATGAAATCAAATGAGAGGAAGAGGAGGCACCGGAGGGATTGAGCCTGGGGGCTTCTATCAGCAAGAAGTCTGGGAGAAGGGGAGACTGAGGCAGAGAGAGAGGGAGGGACTGCTGCGGGAGAAGGACCAGCCAGTGAGGAAAGCGTGTTGACAAGAAGAGAGTGTCACCATGTCAGATGCCGCTGAAGGCCACAGAAGAATTCAGTCCAAGTGATTTAGCCATGGCCAGAGTATAGCTGTTTTTATGTTTCTACCATAAGCTAAGTAGCACTTTTTTGAATTCTGCAATTCCATTTCATTATGACTAAGGATTAATTAACTGTTGCTATCTTAGCAAGATTCAACACCAATAAGCAAAACCATATTATGCTCACAGGAAGCAATGTTCTCTGTCTTCACACTGAGCTCACAGACATCTCCAGGTTATAAACTGTTACCTGTAATTGAAGTTATTTTACCACTTAACATTACAATGTGGTCAGTTCTTATGCTATGTTATTTTTCTCTTGGCTTTTGCAGAATGGGAAGCATTCTGCCTCACTCATCTTTGTCTGGCCTGTCATTTAAAACACCTGGTTGTTTTTAACTGCTCATAGATTAAAAACCGTAACTCTTCAGGCCAGCAGAAGCCACCTGGGTAATTTGTAGGCAGGACTGGCCTTTAATAATGGGAAGACCAAGTAGGTGGAATCAGCCCACCGGAATTCAGTAAAGTAAATAATGCCTGTTTTCTTTCTACTCCCTGATTGTTGCCTGGTTCTTTGTAGCCCCAAGATGGATATCGGATGGTGCAGCAATTCCAGTTCCTGGGCTGGCCGATGTACAGGGACACACCGGTGTCCAAGCGCTCCTTCTTGAAGCTCATTCGCCAGGTGGACAAGTGGCAGGAGGAGTACAACGGAGGTGAAGGCCGCACCGTAGTGCACTGCTTGTAAGTGATTGGCAGAGCTCTTAGTTTCAGAACGGCCAGACCCCACACTCACTCTCGCCTCCTGTTTCTGTCTTTCATTTCACCAGAAGTGGAGAAGAAATAAGTAGGTCTTGGTGAAGGGGTGATCATGACACTCAGTGAGGGATGAGTTGGCTTTTCAGGAAGCAGGATATGTACGTTTTGCATTTGGATAGTGTGCCACTGCCGTGTATGCCAGCACTGACCTTTTTGATTAGGACCCCCTCCCTGCCCAAAAAAAAAACACTGGTTCTTGAGAGCCAATTGTGACATTTTCAGGAATTTTCTGAGCTGGGTCTTCAACTGTTGGTAACTTGAATTCATCCATGGTAGAAGGATTTGAATCATGGAAATCAACAAATGCTACAACTCAGGACTCCCTCCCACCAGCCAAAGCCAGTTTACCATCATATTACTTGATTATTATGTTGGAAATCATACCAGAAGTCTTAAAGGAACTGGTGTGTGTATGTGCACATGCACATGCTTTTTAGGAGAATGTGTATATTGGGAGGATTTGGTTATAGCCAGTGTCCCCAAAATGGGGCTTCCAGGCCAGCAGGTTTTGCAGGTGCTAAATGTGGGCACCCTGCTACACATGGCTCCCAGCCTTACCTGCACATTGAGATGTTGGGGGAGCTTTAAATGAAAAAAAAGCCCACACCCAGGCCACACCCAAACCAATTAAATCAAAATCTCTGGGAGTGGGGCCCAGACATGGGTGTTTTTTGAAATGCCTAGGTGATCTCAGTGTGTTGAGATAATAAGGTTGAGAGCCACTGAACAGAGAATGCCATGCTTCTCAAAGCACTTTCACCTGCATTTTCTCATTGGCAATGATATGTAGCTAATCAACCAGCTGGAATCCGCTTAATGGAACAGGCAATTTAAAAGTCATGGCAGTTAAGGAAGATGTTTAGAGAATTTGTGGAAATTTAAAGTATAAGCCTATGTCGCTTTTCAGTGAAGTACATTGGAAGTACACAATGAGCTCTCTCTTAAATTGAAGGCAAAATGAAGTTTTACTCTGGGTAGATCAAGCCTAGGTAAAATTGCAGACCTGGCTCAGGGAGTGGGTTACTCTGCAGGCAGTGCCCTTCTCTGATGCAATGCCGTTTCCTACCCTGGGCCTGCAAGGTCTCCCCTGGAGGTCTCCCTGGAAGCCCAGGACTCTGCCTGCCTCTCAACAATCAAAATGTGGTAGTGTCTCATCCTGCAGGAAACTGATATTCCCTTGAAAAGAGCCTTAGGAACCTACCCACCCACAGTTGTCCTCAACCAGAATTTCCAATCTTTTTTTTTCTTTTTTGAGACTGAGTCTTGCTCTATTGCCAGGTTCGAGTGCAGTGGCAGGATCTCACTCACTGCAGCCCCCATCTCCCGGGTTCAAGCAATTCCCCCTGCCTCAGCTTCCTGAGTAGCTAGGACTAGAGGCGTGAGCCACCATGACCAGCTAATTTTTTATATTTTAGTAGAGACGGGATTTCACCATGGCCAGGATGGCCTTAACCAATCTTTTGTCCTCTAAAAAAGAGTTTATTAACCTCACCATTCTCTAGTTGCTGTCATCCCCCTTATTCTCAAGAACCCAGTGCATTAAAAAATCGCTATCAAGAAAATCACAAAAAGAATTCATTAGCAGTCCACATACCTATTTTTATTTCTCTTCAATCCAGATCCAACCTGTGATGAGAATAAAAGGCTCACACTGAGATGATACAATCCCAGCAAAGAATACTGACATTGTAGTTTGTTTGTATCAGATATGTCAGGTTTTTCTAAAATACTAAAAATAGTTTGCAGATACCCTTGCCTGCATCTGGAGAGCGCCAGCATCTGGAGCTAGACGTGTAATGCATCTTCCCCCTTGGGATTAGTAGCTTTCTAAAAAAGGGTCAGTGCTTTAACCCACAGCACTAAGTTACTAGTGACTAGAAGAAGTTGAGGCACCGGGACAGGCCTAAGAGGAAGACATAAAGACTCCTTAAATCACTGCACCTTAGCAACAGCACTCTTCCCAGAGACAGCTGTGACCACAGAACTAAACAGTGACATTGCTATTCCGTGTGAAACCTAAAACCATCGCTGTTCTTCGCAGTGAATGGTGGGAGGGGAGGCATCCATTGTTTCTTCTCTCCTGCCTGTGCAGCATCGCTTACCATTTTCTGCTGAGAGAACTTTGATTATTCTTTGGAACATTCTCCCCTCTTTAAAGCCCTGCTTTGGTTCTTGTGGGGCTGCCTCTTGCTCCCTTAGCATCAAGGTGGGCATGAGACCCAAGCCTGGTGAGAATGTTTGTTTTTGTTTACATTTATATGTCTAAATCTAAGGGGTTTTTTTAGCTATAAGGAACAAAGTTAGTTTTTTAGCTATAAGGAACAAACAAAATACTGGCATCCCCCAGTATTGGCCAGGAAAGAATGCTTTGAAACCACTCCAGTGTTCCTCTCAGAGATAAGAGCATGGCATTCAGCATAGTGTAGCGCCACCTAATGGCTGTGGGTGGAGAGTTCCCACCCGAGACAAGACCTGCAGGCGCTTTGAAGTGAATGGTTCCTTGAGCCACAGATACTCAAGGTATGCAAATAGGGAGTGTTTTTCTGTATACATGTCTCCCCAGCTAATAAAACTAGATTAAATGGATAGAAATAAGATTTCACCACTTTACAACTCTTGATGAAAATAATGGATTAGACAGTGGTCTTCAACAGCTGCTAAAAGCATTAGGTGCAAAGCTGATGGGAAAAGCGGTATCATGTTAGTGCAAGGATAGAAAACAGCTGATCTTCTGATTAGCAGAAGAGACAGTCCAGGAACAGATCCACACCTCAGCGTCACCTGACTTACAACAAAGATTGCAACACAGCACTGCAGCAGGTGGGGAAGACTGTCTGGACACAGTGGTCTCCCTCACTCTGTGTACAGAAACCCCTTCCAGATGGATGGTAGACCAAAAGGGGAAAGTGAACCAACAAAGCTTCTAGAAGAAAACATAGGAGAAAATCTTCATGACCACAGGTAGATTTGTTCAACAGGACACAGAACACGAGCCTTAAAAAAAAATACTGACAAATTGGACCTTCATTAAAATTAAGCTGTTCTCTTCATCAAAACACATCAATAAGAGGGTGAAAAAGCAAGACAGTGGGAGGAGAGTTTCATAATGCATCTGTCTGACAAAGGACTGGGCCACAATGTCTAAGAACTGCTGTACTGCAAGCCAAAAGGAAAATGATAGACAACTTAGCTTATTAAATGGGCAAAAAACTTGACAGGTACTTCACTGAAGTAAAAAAAGATGTCCCAAATAGCCAGTGAACATAGCAAAGTTACTCAACATTATTAGTTTTTAGGGAAATCCATATTCAAATCAGGATCGATGCCACTGTGTACTCACCAGAATGGCTGAAATTTTGAAGACAAATAAATGATAATCCCAAGTGTTAGTGAGGCTGTGGAGTAATTTGGAACTCTTATACACAGTAAGAAGGAAGTAAATACTGTACAACCATTTGGGAACTGACAGCATTTACTAAAGCTAAACATATACACACATTGAGGCAGAGCTCTTCTGTTCTTAGAGAAATGACTGCAGAAATATATCATCTACCAAAAGATAAGCTTATCGAAGGTGTTCTCGTAATATTTAAAAACTGGAAACAGCCCAAACATTCATCAGCTGTTGGATAAATTGTACAGTCGCATATTCATTCAGTAGAATTTTTCTTAGCAATATAAAAGAATAAACTACTGATACAACACTATGGGTGATTCTCACACAGACAACACAGAATGAAATAAGCCAGTCTCAGAAGAAGACATACTATATGGTTCCATTTACACAAAGTTGAAAAACAGGCAAAAGCAATTGATGATGCTAGACTTAAGAATGGATTATCTTGGCCAGGAGCAGTGGCTCATGCCTGTAATCCTAGTACTTTGGGAGGCCGAGGCAGGCATATCATGAGGTCAGGAGTTCGAGACCAGCCTGGCCAATATGGTGAAACCTCCATCTCTACTAAAAATACAAAAATTAGTCAGGTGTGGTACTGTGTGCCTGTAGTCCCAGCTACTCAGGAGACTGAAGGAGAAGAATCACTGGAACCCGGGAGGCAGAGGTTGCAGCGACCCGCGATTGCGACACTGCACTCCTGGGTGACAGAGCAAGACTCCATCTCAAAAACAAAACGAAACAAAACAAAAAAACAGGATTATCTTCGGTGATACTGATGGTATTGGTGAGGGAGCCTCTTGGGGACTGACTGTGGTTTTTATCTTGTTCTGAATGGTGGTTACATGGTATATGCATTGGTAAAAATTGACAGAGATATCTACTTAACATTCATGGTCTTTATTGTAGATATATTATACTTTAGTTAAAAAGCTGATTCGTAATTTCATAATGGGCTGATCAAGCTGATATCCAAACACAATGATCATGCTTAAAACCACAAAACAAGGGACAACCAGATATTTTTGGCTTGCTTCCTAATAAAAGTATACTTTAAGCATCCTTGTATAAATAAATAAATCTTGAATTCTTATCAAGCCCTGGAACGACCTACCAATTTACAGGAAATACAGGGTTAGAAATCAGCATGTTAAATCATATCACAGAGATCCGATGAATGAGAAAAATCTAGAATGTGGCACTCTCTATAGGACAGATGACCTTGTTTCCTCAATAAATCAATTCCCAAGAAAAACTAGAGCAAAGATGAACTCACAGATTAAAATAAGTTTGCAAGACATACCAACCAAATCCAATGTGGACTTTGCCTAGATGTGGATTTTTTTAAAAGCAGCTGTAATAAACAATCTGGGAAATGGGAACACTGACCAGAAATTTGATGATTTTAAAACAGTAATGTTTAAACACACCTATTTTAGGTGTGATAGTTATACCATGTTTTAAAAAGGTCCCTTATCTCCTTGAGGAGAGAGCGACTGCAGAGTTGGTGCAGGGACAGTGCAAGATGAGCCTGAAACATCATGTGGTTGCAGAAAGTAAAGAAATACTCAAAAAAGGTTGGGGGCTTGTCAGAAAGGAACACAAGAGCCAACCTGATGGAGCTCCCCACTGGCCAAAGCTGGAACAACGGGAACAAAATCAGTATTAGTATCACTGGATTTTAGCTCATAGTATAAAATTAAAATGCATAAGTTCACACTGAAATAAATCATAAATAAGCAAATACATAATTTAATGGGGAAGAAGAGACAGCTCTTTCTTAGGTTAGAAAGTTGAAAGAGCGGGAAACAGGAAATCACCATTAGGCAAACACCACACTGATAATTAATTGTTGCAGACAAGATCAACCAACAGATGCTCAAATCAGTGGGCAAAACTTTGAGGAGAAACAAGATACTTGCATAGTCCCAAAATATCTTCCTTCCAGATATTTATTGACTGCAAACAGAAAGATGATAACTTTACAGTGAGAACATCTGGCAGACACAAGTGAGCAAGTTAACATCACCAGTAGTAAGGCAGATGGACATCCTGAACCCCTGGGAAGAGGAAACATCCCCTCTCATCTTTTCTTACCGAAATGCATGGCCTTGTTTCCAGTCGTGAGAAGACATGAGACAAACTCAAATGAAGGGATGGTCTACATGCAGTAGTTTGTAATCACTTCTCAGATTGCAGCTGGGGACGACAGCTACTTTCTACTTCTGTGTTCTACGTTCTTTATATTCTACAAAATCACTGATCCGTGCTCTTCAAAGGTGTCAAGGTCAAGGAAACACAAGGAAAGACTGAGGAAGTGTCACTGACGGAAGGAAACTAAGGAGACAGGACAACTGCATGCAAGATTGGATTGGATCCCGGACCAGAGAAAGGACATCCGTGGAGGAACTAATGAGATGTGACCGCAGTCTGGTTTAGTTAATGTATTGGCCAGCACCACGTTCTTGGTTTGCACACTGTGCTGTACCCGTGTAAGGTGTTCACGTCAGGGAAGTTACATATGCAAGGGAATTCTCTGTGATATTTTTACAACATTTCTGCACATCTAAAATGGGTTCAAAGTAAGTTTTTCTTTAAAAAGAGCCTCTGTGTTTTATAGATAAATCATGAAATGCAAATGGGTGTTTTTAAAGGTCAGATAACATCTTTGAACGTAACCGATACTTGTCACACCAAGTTTCCTGGCAGACCCTAGATGAAGTTCGTTGAAAATTTTCTAGCATGGGCCCATAACGATGAAGTAAGTGCTGTATCAGAGAATGATCAGGGCTGAGGTGAGCTGGGAAAGGCTCTCCCGTAGGTGACCTGTGGCCAAACATTGCGGATGACTTGCTCTATTTGCTTTAATTAAAAGAATCTACCCAGGTAAGAGGTCCCTCAGCCTCAGAGGCCTTTGTTGTTACTGGTTCACCAGGGTTTCTACAGCTTGTTTCCACGAGTGTTTGCGAGACACAGTGTAAAGACAAACCGAGTGCAACCATCTGATCTCTTTCATGACAGGAACGGGGGAGGCCGCAGTGGGACATTCTGCGCCATCAGCATCGTCTGCGAGACGCTCCGGCACCAGAGAACCGTGGACGTCTTCCACGCCGTGAAGACACTGAGGAACAACAAGCCCAACATGGTCGACCTCCTGGTAGTACACCCCCTCTGAGCTGTTCCCTGAGACACCCTGTTAGCATTAGAATCCACGCCAGCTCCCAGCTTTGCAGAGAAACTGATGCATAGAGGAAGAGACTCATTTTGAGAAGCACAGTGTAATCACTTTGCTTGTAGGGCTCTTTTCCGTCTTTCTTTTTCTCCCTCTTCCTCTCTTTGTTCCTCACGAGGAGACTTTGTCTCCATCTCATTTGAAACGTGGAAATAGCTGAAACTCACAAGTGAGCATCCTTATTAACGTCCCTCCCTGGCAGTGCCTTCCACGTGGCTAAGCACTTAGTCTTCGTGGAGAAGGAATAATCATAGTACGTGAAATGCCAGATTTTCAAATTATATATTTTATAAATAGCTTAATCACCTAATATTTATCAAAGCTGTGAATTTCAGTTTGACATCCAGAGTATTGCATTTAATTATAGTGGCCATATCTGAGAAAAGGATTTAAGGAGATGAGAAACAAAGGACTATGTGCAATTATTTTCTTAGAGTATTTTATGAAATCTCTTTTTTATGTGGAGCTGTTGAAATGCCAACCACTGTGACTCAAGAATAGTAGAACAGCTTAAAGGAGGAAGCTTTTAGATTAGGGTTTTGTACTTCTCTGTGAGTGGAGGAAGGATCTGAAGGAGACAGCAGGACTAATCCAAGGTTGGAAAATGGCTTGGGGGCAGGAGAGGGAGGAAGAGATGGTCAATGCGACAGGCTCCAAAGCCAGTGTTTCCCGGTCCGCAGCATCACAGCGCTGGGGTTAATGTTAAAAATTAAAGTGACTACAGAGGGAGTTGAGAGTCAAGCTGAAGTTGAGGAAGGAGCTGTGGTCCCCATGCAGGTTAAGAAGTCATAATAACAGTGCTCTGGGCTGGCTAACAGCAGTGACCAATGACAGCCAGCTCCCAAACGTGTCCCACTCAGCACGAACCACTCTCCAGGGCATCCACTTTGCCCACATACATGTCTCATGCCTGATAAGCTGCAAGTCACTTAACTCCAAGAAACGTGGCTGCTGGTCAGGGAATTTGGCACACACACTTGGCTAGGCACACACTCTCACCCATCAGCTGTTAGCATGTTGGCTTCTAGAAGGGGGCAGAAAGGACCATGCTCCCCAGACTCCTCCCGCCCACACACCCTACGGGGGGCCCATGGACATTCAAATTCTAGTCTCAACTCTGCTACTAATTCTAGTTAGGTGACCTCAAACACATTAGCTTTGTCATTTAAGTGTCCTTGAGCAAGTCACTTAACTCCCTTAGGTTTTAGTTTTGTAAACAAGGGATACCATGAGCTCATTGAGGTGCCCAGTGTGCAGAGAGATGTGAAAGTGTTTTGGAAATTGCAAAGGGGAGAGGTGGTTATAGAGTGTAGGAGTCTGCTGGATGTGATGCCATCAGTGGCCTGGCAGAAGGGCTCTAAGTGCCCTGGACATAGTAACAGAGCTCCTGTGCGTGGACTGAAAGGCCAGTGTGGGGCTTCACTAGGACCATCTCCCTCCCTGCAACGCCCGCCTGAATGGTAATGAGTTCTACCACCATGGGATTCCCAGTCTTCCAGGATGGAGGCAGTTGAGCTAAGAGTATCCATGCTATCGGCAGAGGCCTGAGTTTGGGCTGGCAGAGGATAGAAACAAATGTACAAATGAAATACTGTGACTGTGGCTGCATGCTTTATTTAACCTCACTAATTCAGGGGACAGGTGTGCAGCCTCGAGACACTGGTTGGTACTTGGGCACAGCTGACCTTGATCAAAAAAAATGTCACTTCCCTCTCACAGCGGCCTAATTAAGCAGATCATTAGAAACAGACCCTTCCAGGCCTTTCCTCTAATGGCTCCGGCTGCGGCTTTCATCACTCACCAGGTTTTACGGGCAGGAGTGATGGGGCTTTTTCCAAATCAGTGGTGCACGCTACAGGACAGGGGTGATTTTTCATGAAATAAATGGAGACTTAGGTGGCTGAACCAGAAGGGAGCTTGTGGTCCCAGCCCACGATCCTATAATAACTTAGAACTTTGTGTAGTTATGTGTCATTCTAATGGAGAAGTTGGGATTCCTGAGCGTCCAGCCCTCCAAAGGTCAGCCCCAGTTGGAGGATAAGGTCAGGGTCTGAGAAAGATAGGAAAGTTTCGCGATTTCTTGAGAAAACTGTGTGACATATCTGTCACAGTGACTGTTAGCAGGGATTAGATAATATCTGGTGAAAGAGAAAAAAGTCACCGTGCTCTTTTCAGTGGGTCTGAAGCTTCCAGAACTGAATAGGACCTGTTGTCACTTGGTTTTTCCTGTAAATGCGACTCCTGTTTAGTTTGGTGTTGATACCTGTGTATGCTGGCTGAGAGAGTTAATTAACTTAGGTCAGGGTGATAAGTCTGGTATGGTTTTATTGGGCATCACAGGCCACCTGAGGCCAGAGTGCGTCCTAAGCACAAAATGTTGTGCCAGCAGCTGAAAAGGGCAGTGTACTGAGTCTTCTTAGGTGCGTCTTCAGAGGATGATGAGCATGTGCCAGCAGCCCTGGGGCGCCTCCCCAGCATCTGGGGGAGGCAGGCTGGGGTGCAGTAGAGGGGTCCTCACCCACCCCACCAGGTGTCACGCATCACATGCACAGCCGCATCCCGCATGGTCCCTCCTGTTCAGAACAGGCAAATGCTACAGCTCTACCCTCCCTGCCAGGGAAGGTGAACGCACAGAGAGGGGCGCTATGTCTCTCTCCATCTCCCTTTGTAGCTCTGATTTTTCTAAATTGCTTCTGAGTGGGGAAGATTCATCAGTTCGTGTTGAAGCATGGTACTCTCCAGGGAGATCCAGAAAGCCCTGAAGATGTATTTCTGCAAATTTTTAGCTTTGGGGACTCTGGAGAAAAGCCAGTGGATTGCTGGGAGGCAAAAATAGTTTCTAATACAAGACCAGATTTTTTTGTATCCAGCAGGGGCAGCTGCATTTTTCCTGACCCCTTTTTCAGCCCTGCTTCTAAGTTATCCATCTCTTCAGCCAGCCTCAAGTCCCCATCAAAGAACTGGGTCCCCAGAGGGAGGACAGGGACAACACAGCCTGAGAGTCCCTACGACTCACCTAGTTAGATTCAGGAGTCCTGGCACCTGAGCTCCTTTGAAGCAATTCCCGCTGCAGGAAGCAGCTGCCTCATGCCAGGCAGCTCCTCTCTTCATGCTGCCAGCACCCCTCTCACCTTTGCCTTCCTTAATGGTTTTGAAATTCCCAGTCCTCTGTTTTAACATGGAAATGGCCTTTCGGGGGCAGATCTTGCCTAAAGAAACATAGTATCCCCTGTGAGGTGGTTGGAAGACTCCCTCCACAGCCTGGTGCACTGCCCAGGAAGTGAGCAACTGGCCCCATCATTTACTCAAATGCCTTGGGCAGGGCTGGCAAAGCTGCCTCTGCAGGTAATTACACACTTTAATATGGAGTGTGGTGGGACAATCATAGCTCACTGCAGCCTCAAACCCCCCTGGGCTCAAGCCATCCTCCTGCCTCAGCCTCCCAAATAGCTGGGACTACAGGGGTATGCCCCACCATGCCTGGCTGTTTTTTTATATTTTTTTAGAGATGGGGTCTTGCTGTGTTGCTGAGGCTGGTCTCAAACTCCCGGCCTCAAGCAATCCTCCTGCCTCAGCCTCTCAAAATGCTGGGATTATAGGCATGAGCCACAGTGCCTGGCCTGCATCTTTTCTTAGTTCCTTGCCATCTGCAGGTGTTTCTCAGCCTCTGTTCTATGTGCAGCGTCACTGGGCATGATGCAAGAGAAGTAGAAGACGTGGTCTCTCCCTCATGGAGCTTAGAACTCACTGGGGGATGCAAAAGTCCTCCCCTGAATCTCAAGTTTTCTCATCTGTAAAGTGGAAATAAGAATATTAAGCCTGGCCAGGTGTGATGGCACATGCCTGTAATCCCAGCACTTTGGGCGGCCAAGGTGGGCAGATCACCTGAGGTCAGGAGTTCATGACCAGCCTGACCAACCAACATGGTGAAACCCCATTTCTACTAAAAATACAAAAAAAAAAAATTTAGCCAGGTGTGGTGGCGCGTGCCTGTAGTCCCAGCTACTTGGGAGACTGAGGAAGGAGAATCACTTGGACCCAGGAGGCAGCGGTTGCAGTGAGCTGAGATCATGCCACCTCACTCCAGCCTGGGTGACAGACTCTGTCTCAAAAAAAAAAAAAAAAAAAAAGATTAAAGAAAGAATATGTCCTCAGTGGTTCTCAAGCCTGGCTGCACATCGAAGTCATGTGGGAGCTTTAGAAAAATTCTGATCCCTGGGCCCACTTGGAGACTGATTTGATTGGTCAGGGGCCTGGCTGCAGCAGCTGAGTGTTAAAAGCCCCCAGTGATTCTCATGTGCAGCCCAGCTTAAGAGCCCTGTCTACTGTAGACTCTCACTCAGCCCAGGCTGCATATGAGAATCCCCCCAATCCCCGGGGGAGCTTTCAGAAATACCAGTGCACAGGCGTGCCCCAGCCCACTTCAGCCAGAGGCTCTGGGATGGAGCCCCCCGCCAGGCGGGATGGATGTGCCACAGGGCTGAGAAAGTTGGTGTGGGGAGGGTCAGCAGGCCTTTCCCTTCCCTGCAGTGCCACTGCAGCTGTGTTCACAGCCTGTCCGCCCCCTCCCCCTCCATCCCACTTACTCCAGAGCCAGGCCCCGTCCCGATCTGCGGGCCTGCTGTACAGTTTCAAGTTGTCCCCTCTGTAACTTAGAGCTGACCCTCCAGACTTAGCCTCAATTCCCCTTTAATAAGCCAGCAACTGACTCACCTGCAAAATGTAATGTGGTGTGGGGCCCACAGCTCTCCCTCTTATGCCACCAACTGGTGTGTATAGGCTATCCCTCAGTAGCTCTCGCTGTGAAATTTGCAGGCTGTTTAACAGGCTGTGCACGTGTGTGTGCATGTGTTGGGGTGGTGAGTGCAGGAGCTGAGTGGGAATCAGAGGTGAGCTAGGGTCCCCGATCCACACTCCACGCACCTTGAATCCTCCCATGGTCAGTCTTCCTGCACTCTTGAGGAAGGACTGTAATAATTTTTGCTAATACCCCATCCCTTCTCCCCCACTCTAGATTCCACTTGCCTGGCCTGCCTCCCACACTCAGCACCAGCCGAGCGCCTGGCCCCCAGGAGTTGCCCAGTAAACATTTGCTGAGTGAACCATTCTTCTCTGCAGCCTGACCCGAGTCCAACCTGAGTCACCCCTTGCTGCTCTCTCCATCCCGGGGGAGGTTGTGGCTGTGCTTGGCAGGGCCTCAATAAGGAGTGGGGCATGGATTTTGCAGGGGGCTTTGGTGAAGAAAGTTCTACCTACATATTTTAAAGATAGAGCTGAAAGGAAAGACCCACTCATCATTCCAGAGACATGCTGCCGTCTCGTTGCGCAGGGATGTGAATTTACTGGTCTCCTTGCCACAGACTGGCTGTCCACGACCTGGCTGGTAACACTGAACTGAGGGATCCCGCCACAGTCACGGGGCCCACCCCGCCTTCCTGGCAGAAGGATTTTTCCAGCCCGAAGGATCTGTCAGTACAGAGTCCAGCCAAAATCGGGGGAGCCTGCCTTAGTTTCAGAAGCAGGTGCAGTGGGGGAGAAGGGGCTTGCCCAGGTCAGCGGTGGAGGCTGTTCTCTTTGAATCTTCGGAGGCCATTGATGTGGTGTTTGGAGTGCCCACGAAGGCCACTGGCCTGAGTTCCTTAGACACAGGCAGCCTGCACAGACAAAGGCAGGTCTCGGGCCCCTAAGGAGGCCCCAGCACCGCCGGGTGGTGTGCAGGCCTCGTGATGCCCTCAGCAAGCGAGCCAGTGGCTTTTAACAGCCAACCTCAGTTCCCAGCTCCCTTGCAGATTTTGCTTTCTCCCCCTTCATAGGGACAGGAAGTCTGATCAGGAGCGGAGCCAGTGTCAGGGGCCTTGGCGAGGAATAGTAGCATGTCGCCCTGGTTACAGTCTGACCCGAGGATGTGAGGAGGACCGGGCTAGGCTTCCATCTGAGCCCCTACTCAGGAAACCTCTTCATGCCTGAAGCCAGCTAATGTCACCCAAATTGGAGCACTCAGGACCAAGGCATAAATGTTCCTTTTTCCCCTGAAGTACAGGGATGGCTCATGTGGCTTAATTATACTGTTCAAAAGTGAATGAGCTAAGAGAGGAAACTGCAGAAGACAGGCCTGTACCTGGTGATCAAATGTAATCAGTTTCCAATGTAGGAAGATTTCAGGCATTTACCCAGGTACTTGGGGGAGGGGACACAGCAATTGATGGTCTTCCTTCTCCTTCCCCTTATTTTTCTGATTCGGAAACCAGTCATCATGGAATCTGTGGGGGACTGGCCGCTTGCTCAGGAAGGATAAGGTGGGAGAGGGAGAATTGGTTTTGAAAATTATAGTCATGCCTGAGACAGGGTAGCTTCGGCGACTTCCAAGCAGCAGCTCCTTAGCAGCAAGGCTCAAAATCCCTCCTGAGTTTCCAGCCTGTGTTGTGGCCTGAGGGCAGCAGTCACATCTCCCCACTAGGTGCATTTTAATATGTTAAAAGGATGGCTCCAAGTAGCCACTGAAATTAATTGCACATTTAGGCTTGTATAAAATCATTTTTATGCAGTAAGGGATTGGATCATGTAGATTTCCATTACAAAAAAAAAAAAAAAAAAATGTTCCCGTGATTCACAAAAGCACAGAAATGATGGGAGCACTTCATAGCCAATATGTCTGCCTGGTGATCTGACAACGTGGCCTTTTGGAATTTTGAAATTCAAATTATCTCTTTTAAATATTCTAAAAATTAAAGTGTCAAACCCTGAAATAGTAAATACTACAATATGAATCAGAAATAATCAGAAATATAATTTTGCCTAGGGCAAGTAATAATTTTTTTCAGTTAAAAAGAAATACTTTACCTTTATTGGCATTGTGTATGGAAAAAGTGGTCTGGTTAAGGGAAATCACAGGCTGTAAAATGTTTGTTATTTGCACTAGGAGATAATTTAAGGAACACCTTCTCATAGGTCATCAGACTTACTTTAAAGGCAAACCAAGTCCTAAAGTTCTAATTTGAGAAAGCTGGAAGGGAACCTTAAAGATGATCCAACCCCCTGTTTTATGACCAGAGGGGAATGGATTGGCCAGGATCTTGGAGACAGTTCATAGGACCTGAGACTCCTGGTCAGCATGGAGTGCTCAGACCCATGACTCCCTAGAAAGCAGAGAACAACTGGATTCATGTCTCTTATGTCAGTCTGCCCAGTTCCAGCCCGACTGAGCCCTTAATAGATGTTAAAGGTAGGATTCACATCATGGAATAAGCATTTTTCTACTAGTGATTTTTTTTAAATAAAACTTTATTGGGATGCAATTTACATACCATAACATTTCCCCTTGTAGATGGAAATAATAGACACTGGGAACTCCAAAAGCAGGGAGGGGGGATGGGTTGAAAAATTACCTACTGGGGGGATGGGTTGAAAAATTACAGTTGTAATCAGTTTTCAGTGTTTTACATTCCTACTAGCCCTGTAATGCACGATGAACATTCATTTGGGGAATGAATACCCTAGAAGCCCAATCCCCACCATTACATGTGTAATACCCATGTAATTAACAAGCACATGTACCCCAAATTTAAAAAAAAATCCCCTTTTAAAGTATATCATTCACAGGTTTTCAGTATATTCACAGAGTATACAACCATCACCACAATCCAAATGTATAACATTTCCATCACCCCCTTAACCCCACTCAAAGAAATCACAGACCTACTAGCAGTCACTCCCATTACCCGCTTCCAGGCTCTGACAACCACTTGTCGGCTTTCAGTCTTTATAGATTTGCATATGTTGGATGTTTCCTAGAAAAGGAATATGTGCCCTTTTGAGTCTGACTTCTTCACTCACCAGATTCATCCATGCTTCAATTCATTCATGTTGTAGAACGTATTAGCACTTCATTCCTTTTCATAGCCAAGTAATATTCCACTTTAAGGCTATGCTGCATTTTACTGATGTACATTTGAGTTGTTTGCCCTTTTTAGCTGTTACGAATAATGTGCCATGAACACTTGTTTACAGAGTCATTATGTAGATACACGTTTTCAGTCTCCTTAGGTGTATACCTAGTAGTAGAATTGCTAGGTCATATGGAAAGTCTACGTTTAACCTTTTGAGGAGCTGCCAGACCATTTTCCAAAGTGGCTGCACCATTTGATATTCCCACCAGCCATGTATAAGGGTCCGCTTTCTCCACACCCTCACTAACACCTGTCATTTTCTTTTTATGTAAGCCTTCCTCGTGAGTGTTACTCCTACTGAGTGTTAATCTTGTGGCACCTTCAGTAGATTGAAATGATCTCCTTGGATCATGACCTCCCAAAGGACTGAGTGTGTCATAAATCCCCTGTCTCTAGCGGTACATGTGTATTGAGTTGTATCAAATGCTGCTAAATCCATGGCTTGTCATCATTTATACATGCGGCCAACTTTGACTCTCAACTGTTGTCAGTTCTGTGCTAGAGACTGTTACATTATACAAAGAGGGATAAACCGTGGCCCTTGTCTTCAAATAAATAGGTTGGACTACTAGGGTATTTATGGAACCAAGTGTAGGTGAAGAAAAGGAAATTTCAGTGACATAGTAGGAGGCATTTAAGAAATACTGGACATTTTCAACTAATTTGGCAAAATGAAAAATAGATATGTTTCCTTGGTTGTGGCTGTGATGGGTAGAGACAGTGGTGCTGAGCCTCACTCACACGTGTGAAAGCTTGTCTCCTCCAGAAGCAGAAGAGAGCCTTCCAGTTCCTGAGGCCCTGTCCAGGGCCCGGCTCCTGCCAGGTGGTAGGCAGAGGCTTCATCAAGCCCTGTGTCCCTCTGCTGGGTTCAGAGAACACTTCCAGGCCTAGTTCTGTCAGCACGCTCCATGTACACAGGTGCAGAATGCTCTCCCCTGCCCCCCGAGAGCGCACCTCAGGCCAAGGTACACGACCCAGGAAAGCTGCGATCAAGAAAAATGAATTCCATGCTGGGCATAGTGGCTCGTGCCTACAGTCCCAGCTAATCAGGAGGCTGAGGCAGGAGGATCACCTGAGCCCTGGAGTTCGAGACTGCGGTGAGCTAAGATTGTGCCACCGCACTCCAGCCTGGGTGACAAAGGGCCCTGTCTCTTAAAAAGAAAAAAAAGAAAGGAAGGAGAAATTAATTCCCTGCCTGATGAAGAACTGGTTTGTGGTTCACAGAGGATCTCGAACATTTCCCCTTCTGTGCCTTTCCTCGTCCTGTTGCCTCTGCCTGGAATGTCTGTTTTAATTAACCACAGTCCCGGTGAGGATGGCCATATGCTTTATCCAAACTAGGGCACTTGAGTGAAAGAGGATCATGCCAGGACCGTCCAGGGCAAACCAAGGCAGCTTCCACTCCATGCATCAGTTCTCTCCTCTGGGGAAGGCGCTATTCCCCTACCTCCCACTGCCATCCTCCCTAAGAAGACCTGCCCTCCGCCGAGCCCACCGCACATGTTAGGGACAATTCCACCTCCTGTGTTGTCACTGGGTTACCTGTCTCATCCTCCTCACCTTCTCAAAATCAGGCACCAAGTCAAGGGGCTCAGTATTCAGGAGGTGCTTATGAAATTCTCATGAGATTGAGGAATTCCTACAGACTGAAAGTCAAAGGTAAAGCTGGGTCATGTGTGAGGCCTCATCTAGGTACCAACGGCCTTGGGAGAGATGTCACGAAGCCATTTCCTCCAGCATTCCTTACCTTTTCTTCTACCCCTGACCCTCCTGCACAAAGCTCAGCATGTTGATATCCTGGAAAACATGTGTAGACAAACATATTTAGAGTTCCAGGTGTCCAGAACCTTGCAGGAATTCTTGCCAGCACAGGTAGCAAAATACCTTTCATCCAGCTTTGTGGCAAGCATCTCCAAACAGTGAATGTATTTGGAGTTCAGAAACGTGACTTTCTGATTCATTTCTAATTCAAATCCTTCCCAAATGGATATCTTCCCACTAAGACCCTACACTCTGATAGTCCCAGTGAGGATGGCCATATACTTTATCCAAACCAGGGCACTTTGAGATATTCCTGAGCTGACACTTTCCCCTTCCGTTTTCCAGGATCAGTACAAGTTCTGCTACGAGGTGGCCCTGGAATACTTGAATTCTGGCTGATGGCGTAAACAGCTTTGCAAACAATCCCTTTCGTACCACAAAGCCAAGATGTTCTTTCCATGGTATTTGTGCAGAAGAGATGAAGACTTCTCAATATGCTTATTTTGCTTTGCATAATTGGCTCTTTTTAAGAGCCCAAGAAAGTGTTTCTAAAACTGCTTGCACTGCCTGATCCCAGTAATGCTGCTGCCTGACAGAAACACACACACAGCCACAGTCGCCAAATCCCGTACTCCTCACCACCGGCTTCCTAGAGCAGCGTAGACATCTGGTAAACTGAAGAGCACAACTTTATTCTTACAAAGAAATTTGTACCTTTGGAGTATTATTTTGTGGCCCGTGATCCTTCGTGATTGTTCCAGCTGAGTGTATGTTTTTGTTCTGTGGAGAATGCTACCTGGCATTATGATAATATATTATTTTAGGTAATATTTGTACTTTAACATATTGCATAATATATGCTTATGTAGCTTTCCAGGACTAACCGATAAATGTGTAATGAACAAAGAGATGTTGTATGAGTCATCGTTTCTATCAGATTTGTATTGTTTCCAAGGGAAAAGCTTGGGGGAGGACTCGGTTCACAAAATGCAAAGCGTGACGATCAGATTCATGGACCCAGAGCTTTTCCATTTGTTTATATTGTATATATTTTTGATTTCATCAAATTATTTATTCATTAAAAGAAATTTTTGTGAAGCACAGTGAGTGACAATCATTTTTCTTAAGGCCTGGAAACGATTTTCTGTATGATGTTACTTTCTGTGAATTCTCAACTCAATAAATGATGACCCATGAGCAGTCGTGGCGTGTTCCTGGTGTCCCAGCACACGGGTGGTGGAGGCTGCACCCGTCACACCAGCGCACCGGGGGAGAGTGTGCGCTGGGACCTGTTTTGCCTCTTACCAGAAACGGTAATAGAAGGAAAGGGACAGGCATTTTGTGGCATTTTGTGGCTTTTTCTGATTTCCCACGAGGCCTCACAGCATGGTTGAGACCTGTTATTTCCAATACACAGAGAAAGCCTCTGCCCCTTGCAAGCAAGAGAAGCCACCCTCTTGGCTAAGAGTCCTTCTCTGTCTTCCGGCAGTGCTCTGGGTTCCCCTCTGTTGTAGCATCTGGAACTGCCCCCACAGACACTTCGATGCCTGTGACTGAAGTCAGCTTCACAGCAGCACCTCATGATGCTTTTGTAACATGTCAGCACAGCAAGACTGAGCAGCGTTTCCAGAATTCCATTCTCTGTATGTTTTCAGATGGGGTGTGCCACAGGGGTCATTTGGTGCAAGACGTAGAGGCAGAAGGGAAACAGCAACCATGTTGTTTCTACGTTCAGAAGGTGGAGCAGCCGTGGGCCCGGCAGGTGAGTGACCATGGTGTGACCTCCTCCAGCTCGCTCCAAAGGGCCCTCCCAGCCTCTGCTCGATGGGTCAAAATTCATGCCTGCGTGTTTAGGTTTTGTTAAGATATCCTAATGCCAGGACTGAAATGTGCGTTAGTTATCTCCTGCTGAATAACAAATTGCCCCAAAATTTGGAGACTTAATAATGAACATTTATTATCACACCATTTTTGTGGGTCAGAAGTTCAGAACTGATTTAGTTGGATAATTCTGGCTCAAAGATCACTCATGAGGTGGCCATCAAAATGTTGGGTCATCTGAGAACTTGACTGGAGCTGGAAATAAACTCCTAAGGCAGATCACTCATGGGCCTGGCAAAGTGAGACTGGCTGTTGATGGGAGGCCTCAGTTTCCCCCTATGTGGGCAGCTCCACAGCTGCTTAACTGTCTCCACAGCATGATACTGGCTTCTCCCAGGGATTCAGAAAGGAACAAGACAGAAGCCACAATTCTTTTATGATCTAGCCTTGGAAATCATATGCTGTCATTGCCACAATATCCTATAGTTTCAAAAGTCAGTCCTATTCACTATGGGAGGGGACTGAACAGGGGCACAAATACCAGGGCATGGGCATCATTGGAGCTATCTGGGAGGTTGGCCACCACCTACTGGCCAGCTTCAGACCTCCCACATCAGCCAGCACCTCAGCATCTGCAGGCTGGTTGGCCAGAGCATAGCAAGCCTCATCCCTGGAACATCTGGCCTACCAGTCAAGGCTCCTCCCATACACTATCCCCTCTGTCCTGCTATACATTTCCATCCTACCACCTTCTGCTGCTGACACTGCTTCAAGTCATTTGTAGTATGCCCTAAGGAAATTTTATTCCATTTTAAACAAAATTGATTAACACAGGCTTAACTCATGAGCCTCTCTTCCCCTAAACTCCATGAAAAATGCCCCCTCTGAAACTTCGTCAGAGGCAAGTCATTCTTTCATATCTCAAACATTTAATCAATTTCAACAACCACCCTTGTACTCCACCTGAGCTGATGGCCCCACCCTGAAGCCTGTCACCTTGAAAAGCCTGACGTCTGAAATCTCAAACATGCCAAATTCTGACTCCAGCCTCTTCAACTGCTAGCTTTGTCTTTGCCTTATTCCCTTATTCTTGTTCCTTGTACCTATGAAAACCTCCAGTCCAATCCTGAGTGCTGCACCCTTTCTTATCTTTCCCACAGAGCAGCCCAAGCCCCATGATGTATCACTTCAACCAGTTTTGCTAACACCCTCTCAATGCCCTTGACACTTCATACTTCTATCATATTCACTCTACAAATGGTTAATTTCAGAGAAACTCTTACAGGACTTTTAATTGCAGACAAGCTAGGGTAACAAAAACCAATTTACCCTCCTAAGTGTAACAAATAACTGGGAAAAATATATTTTTTTAAATGGTGTGCAAGATACTGGACATCAGGCAATGGAGGATAACAATCTCCAAGAAACAGGAAACAAATTAGGTAACCCTAGAATATGCCCAGCTTATGGCCTGAGAGAACTTCTAGAACATGGGTGCAGAGAGGGGGGATCTAGGCAGAGCCACATGGTTTTTCTTATTTGAGGAAATAAGGCTGAAAGAAAGGCCAAAGTGGCAAAGGTCTGCAGCGCAGAGTATGAGACAAAGAGCTACACAGAGAAAGAGTTCTAAAGATCCCTGTGTCCCCCCTCAAATCTTTAGCTATGTACTGATCACGACAAGCTTGTGAGGAAATTACAAAGAAAAAAAAAACACCGAAAAAGATTAGAAGGAACAATACTCAGAGTTCACACAGGGCAGAATAGTTACTGTTTCCATTGGATAGAGCAACCATGTTTTTGACTCCATAGGGGGGCAAAATTATCTCTAGGCTAAGCACAACTGTGGGCCTAACAAAGCAATAACTGAGGGATCAAACTGTTCCCAAGTAACTTAACTGCACCTCAGAACAGAATTCAAGAACATTTGTAAGAATACAAAAATATCCAGCACTCAAGAAAGTAAAATTCACAATGTCTGGCATCCAATCCAAACTTACTAAGCACACAAAGAATCAGGAAAACATTACATATGATAAGGAGAAAATCTATACATGAAAATGACTTAGAAATAATACAAATAAATTAATAGACAAGCACATTAAAGCAGTTATTTTATAACTGTACTCCATCCAGATTATCAAAAAAGAGGAAAGATTTAGCATGTATGGCAGACATGGAAAATTTTTTTAAAGACCCAGATTGAACTTTAAGAGATGAAGGCTACAAAGCCTGTGACAGAAAAATATGCTAAATGGGATAAACAGCAAATTAGGTGCCAAAGAAGAAAAAATTAGCAAACTTGAAGACATCGATAAAACAATTTAAAATAAAATACAGAAAGACAATATTGGCACAAAAAAAAAATGAAAACAGCACGAATGAACCAGTGGAGTCTCACTAAAGTTGGGGAGAAGGGGCAGAAAAAATAATTGATGAAACAATGGCCCAAATTTTCAAAACTGGGTGGAAATTATAAATCCACATATCCAATAAGCTCAAAAAAACCCTCAAGAAAAAGAAACAGAAGAAAACTACTAAGGTACATCATAATCAAATTGCTTATAACCAATGACAAGAAAAAAATCTCATAAGCAGCCAGAGAGGACTCACTGTGTGCAGAGAAAGATGAGAATGACAGCAGACTTCTTCTCAAACACATTGAAAGTCAGAAGATAGTAGAACAACAATTTAAAGTTCTGAATGAATTTTTAAAATGTCAACCAACAATTCTATACCCAGAAACAATATTTTCCAAAGTAAAAGTAAAATAAAGAAAATATCCAACCTAAAAATGTTGAAAGAATTTATCTCCAAAAGGCCCATGATACAAGAAATAAAGGGAATGATCTTAAATAGAAATCTGTATTTATGCAAAGGAATGAAGAGCACTGGAAAGAGTAATTAAATGGATAAATATAAAACACTTTTTTCTCTCCACCTCCTGGCCCAGCAAGCATCTTCAGGATACACTAAGGCTGAGGAAAAAGGAGGTGGCAAAGGTCATGCTCTGTCTCCTCCAAGTGCCTGGCCAGATGGGAGGGAGTCATAATGTCTGGTAGCTACCATGCTGGGTCAGACTCCACTGAGACAAGTCCCTGCTCCTCACCCTCTTTGGTGACTTTTGCCTCCTTATCCTTATCCTCTTCCCCATTGCCACCACTGTGGCAGCTTCAGCAGTGGTGCTGCCGTCTGGCAGGGTGGCCCAGACCACCAGCTTGGACAGCCTTGGGGCCCAGTGTGGCTTGTGTTGCTGGTGCCTACCATGTCAGGCAGTGGTGGGGTAGGGTGTCCATGGGCCTGTCCCGGCTCAGCTGCATGTCCAGGCCTAGTGCTGGTATAGGAGGCAGCAGATTTAGCCTAGGCAGCAGTAGGAAGCAACCTCTCCTTGCCCCTCCCCTCTGCAACAGGCTCATCAACTCATATAAGGGCAACAGCAATGACTTCATATGCCCCATCTGCTTTGATATGATTGAAGAAGCATACATGACAAAATGTGGCCACAGCTTTTGCTACAAGTATATTCATCATAGTTTGGGTGACAATAATTGATGTACCAAGTGTAACTATATTGTGGACAATACTAATCTTCTGTGTCCTAATTTATTGGTCAATGAGCTCATTCTCAAACAGAAACAAAGATTTGAAGAAAAAAGGTTCAAATTGGACCACTCAGTGAGTAGCACCAATGGCCGTAAGTGGCGAATATTTCAATATTTGTGGGGAACGGACCAAGGAAACCTTGATTTGGCCAATGTCAACCTCACGTTGGAGTTACTAGTGCAGAAGATGAAACAACTGGAAGCAGAATCACACACAGCCCAACTACAGAGTCTTATGGAATTCCTCAAGATTGCAAGAAGAAATAAGAGAGAGCAACTGGGACAGTTCCAGGAGCTAAGAGTTTTGGAAGAGGATATTAAAAGAGTGGAAAAAACGAGTGACTTACACTCTCCTGTCAGTGAGGATAGCACAGTGCCTCAACTTGAAGCTCCTCCTGCATCACACAGTAGCATTATGGATTCCACAGAACATAGCCAGCATCCAGGTTTCAGTGGCAGTTCTTAGAGAAGAAACAGCCTTGATATAACAGCACATTAGCGTCAAAATGAAAATGGCCCACTGCTCATTTTGAAGACCTGGAGCAGTATTACTTTTGTACCAGGATGTCTCATATCTCCGATGACAGTTGAACTGCAAGCCAATTGGATGAATTTTAAAAATGCTTGTCCAAGATTATTCAATATAATTTAGTACAAACTCTAGCTACATTGTCATACCCTAGTGATCTCTATAATGATTCCAGCATAGTCTCTGGTATTGAATTTGACCAGAATTGTGACTATTTGCAATTGCTGAGGTTACAATGAAGATTAAAGTCTATGAATATGGCACAGTCATCCAGGATGTACTGGATATTCATTACCCTGTGAATGAAATGACTTCAGTTCCAAAATCAGCTGTATCAGTCAGAGTAGTTACCGGAAGAACCTGTTAGTTATCAGTGATTATGAAGGCATTGTTATCCTATGGGATGGATTCACGGGACAGAGGTCAAAGGTCTATAACAGGAGCATGAGAAGAGGTGTTGGAGTGTTTCATCTGATGGATCCTAAACTCCTGGCTTCGGGTTCTGATGATGCAGAAGTGAAGCTATGATCTGCCAGGGTAGACAATTCAGTGGCAAGCACTGAGGCAAAGGCCGATGTGTTAAATTCAGCGCCTCTTCCAGACGCCATTTGGCTTTTGACTGTGCAGATCACTGTGTCCACTACTATGATCTTCATGACACTAAGCAGCCAATCGTGGCATGCAAAGGACACAGAAAAGCAGTCTCTTATGCAAAGTTTGTGAGTGGTGAGGAAATTGTCTCTGCCTCAACAGACACCCAGCTAACACTGCGGAATGTAAGGAAACTCTACTGCCTACATTCCCTCAAGGGTCATACCAATGAAAGAAAACTGTGTAGGCCTTGCTTCCCATGGAGATTATATAGCTTGTGGAAGTGAAAACAACTCTCTCAACCTGAACTATAAAGGACTTTCTAAGACTTTGCTAACTTTTAAGTTACATACAGTCAAAAGTGTTCCAGACAAAGATGAAAAAGAAGATAAAGATGAATGTGTTAGTTCTGCGTGCTAGAGGGCACGAGCCAGATGGAGAGTTCAATGTGCTGACTGCTGCTAACAGTGAGGGTACAATTACAGTGCTAGAATTGGTATGAAGGGTTTACTCAAGTAGAGTTGTACTTGAGCCTACTGAAACACATCTGCAGCTGACAATGAGAGAAGAAACAGAAAATATCATGTGAGGTCTCTCTCCAAAGTCATCATAGGTTTGGATTTATTCTGAGTATTTTTTCTTTTTTCTCTTTTTCCTCCTTTGTGACCTTTGGGACACTGGGAATACCGAGTGAAGGCTCCAGCATCAGTGTACTCTCCACAGACATTGCTACCGTTGGTGTGTTTGTGGTTATCTAATTTTTGTGATAGGAAACACATTCTTTCAAATAAAAATAAATAGCAAAAAAGTTATTGAGCCACAAAAATATATATATAATACTTTTTTATTATTTAAATATTTTTAAAAGATAATTTTTACATAAAAATAATATAGTATGTAGGTTATAACATAGGCAGAAGTAAAAGATATAACAATGATAGCTGGGAGGGGGAAAAATTGAAGTATTCTCCTCTACTATACATGAAGTATAATATCACTAGAAGGTAAGCAGTGATAAGTTTAAGATGTACACATATACCCTAGAGCAACCACTGTAATAACACAGCAAAGAGTTATGGCTACTAAGCCAACAAAAAAGATAAAATGGAATCTAAGAGACTCAATGAATCCAAAAGAAGGCAGAAAAGGAGGGAAAAGGGAATAAAGAACAGATTGGACAAATAGAAAACAAATAGCAATATGGTAGATTGCAACTCAACTATATCAATAATCACATTAAAATGTAAATGAGCTAAACACCCCAATTAAAAGTCAGAGACTGTCAGATTGAATAAAAAGAAAGATCCAACTGTATGCTACCTACCAGAAACCCACTTTAAACATTGAAAAAAAAAAACAAATAACAAATAAAGAAACCCATCCAGCTGCTTTCTTCAATACACCAAGCTGCTGAGAACAGCTCAGAAAAAAATTACACAAATGAGCATATTATCGCTGCTATAAATTCATCTTTCCTTTTGCACTCCTCATGGCAAATAATCTAAGGTTTCTCCACATTCAAGCTACCTATGCTATAGCAATGACTTTATTCTCTACTCCACAGGAAAAATAAGCTGTTCACCCTCATACCTGTTATATTTCCATATCCATCCTCACCCCATTTTTGCCAAATTCAGATAAACAGTAATAATTTCCCTCCTTCAAAAGACAAATCGTAAGAGCAAGAATCGTCTCTGAGCCCCCCACAGGGACAGGAGGTGCAGGTTGTTTCCTCTCCCCTGTGGACTCTGTCTCACTGCCTCTTATTTCACACCCCATTTACCCAGGTGCTTGATCAGGGAACCTGAGCATTTTCAGACAACCTCCTAATATCTCACAGATCCACTCTGATCTCTGTGATCCCACTGGCAGGGTGCTTCCAAGCCTCATTTATCTGGTCTCTACCTGACTGGCAAACTCTTCTCCTAGTATTTGATCCTGTTTCTCCAGTCCACCCTCCAGTCTGTACCCAGACTGATCCTTTAGAAAGCCAGATGTGAGCCTGTCACCCATCCCTGCTTCCCAGTCCTGCCTTCCCATTGCCTTTGAGATAAAGCTCTGGCTCTTCAGCCAGCCTCATGTGGCTGGTCACCTCATCCCACTCCAGCCTCCCTGCTCCTAGGGGCCACAGTCCTCCTTCAGGTCCTCCACATCTCAGCTCTTTCTCATCTCAAAATACTGGCATATGCTCTGCCCTCAGACTTGAAAGCAACTCCACCCTCTCTCCTCCTCCCCATGCCCAACCTCTGGCTTTAGTGGTATGACTTACCTGGCAAACACAGGGGATGTAAGTTTCATTTTCAAAATTCTCTTCCAGTCATCTTATATCTGACTCTAGCCCTATCATGCCAGGCTGGAGGAAAATTAGATTTCCATCTTTCCTGAGGCTTTTACTCTACCCCACCCTCCAAATTTTAGAGAATCCCGGGGTCTTATGCCAGGGAGCCCCCAGTGGCCAGTCAGCGTTCCTCAGTCTGCCTCTGTCTGTGATTGCCTGGAGACCCCTGTCCAGCCTGTGTGGCCATGGGACCTGCAAGCTCCGTTGCTTTCTGGAGCTGCCTGAAAACAGGACACTTGGGAAGGCGGAGCAGCCGAGTGGCCAGAGCCCTGCCCTCTGTGTGCACCACCCAGCCAGGCCCTCTGGGGTCTTGCCACCATATGGGATTGCACAGATAGATGGCTGCATAGTTCATTCATTCTCTTTCCACAGTCCTGAGACATTGTTTCTCTTGTGCAACTTCTCCCGGTCTCTCCCCCTCCCCCTTGGGGACACGTGTAACAACCACTTCTGTGTATTCTCCTCCCACTAGCAAAGGTTCTGGAAGCTCAGACACTGAAAGCCTCACTTCCAGCTTCCAGGGGGAAAGGGAAGTGATAACAGAAGGGAAACCCTAGCTCCAAAATGTATCCTGCCTCACTGCAGAGAGCCTTCCCTGGCCCCGCAGCCTATGCTGATGTGTCTGTTAGGACTCTTCTCCCCCTGTCTAACACTGCGTCCCTGTATCCACACTTTCAATGTCTGAGTCACCCACCACACTGGAAGCCTCGTAGGGCCCAGAGCCTGCCACTTTGTGTTTATTAGTACTGGGGGAATAAGTGGATGAAGGCAGGAATCAACAAACAGTAGACTTGCTGGCCCTTTTGTATGCATGGGCAAAACCTATATACTTGGAGAATCTGTTCTGGGATTTGACAAACTTTGAAACACCCAGAAAAAAAAATGCTTGCTCTTTCTTGAGAAACTGCTGTAAAGCCCAGACTAGAAAGGAAAAAAGAATCAGATATTGGTCTTGGTTCTGATATAAAAAATTGTGGAAAGCCAAAGAAATGTACCTGTTTTAAAGGAGGGGAGTTTAAAATGCAGGCAAACAGCAGACAGCATGTCGTCACTTGTTTTGATTCCAGCTAATGGCATTTAAATGGCTGCGGTGATACGGTGTCTCGGCCCGGATGACACACACTTTGTAAAGGGAAGTCTGAAGTGTGGGAGCAACCACTGCACTATCTAGTATGTCCCACATCAGAAAACCAACTCTTACCTCCTCTCCAGCACTCGCACTTAGGGGAGCGGTGGTGGCTTTAAAACAGGTCCACAAATTCTTTGCTGAACCTCCCTGAAAGAGATGGAAACTGATTTCCATCTTCTTGAATATGGGCTGGACTGATTGACTCAATCGTAACAAGGAGGACAAAGTGGAATGAAGGTGTACAATACCATGATGACGTCATGAGAAGGCACAGAGGTGAACGCCCCTTTGGAGAAGCCCCACACATGAGGAACGGAGGGCTCCAACCACAGCTAACAAGGACTCAAGAGTCACAGACTGAGTAGGAAGTGGATCCTCCAGCCGCAGGCAATCCAGTGACCTGAGCCCCAGCCTACACCCTGTCTGCAACCCCATGAGAAATGCTGCACCAGAGCCACCACCAAAACCACACTGACTCCCAGCCCTCGGAAACTGTGCAAGATCACTAATATCTGTTATTTTAAGCTGTGAAATTTTGGGGGTAATTCTGTACCTCTGACTTAGGCTCTAGTTCTGGCAGCCATGAGGACGTTCCAGAGAGA
Source organism: Ateles fusciceps (assembly GCA_036589455.1). Lineage (NCBI taxonomy): Eukaryota > Metazoa > Chordata > Mammalia > Primates > Atelidae > Ateles > Ateles fusciceps. The sequence goes on from JAZHEH010001511.1 coordinate 14,289,719, forward strand.
GGTACTTCCAGCCTAGAAACTTAACGGTGTAGGTCAAAGTTCCTTATAGTCCAGGTTCTGTAACCTTCTACCCATGGGGTATTTCCCCAAGTGTGGTCCACAAGATGATTGTAGATGGTGCAAAGATGAGCGTTTATTTTCATAACACTTCTGAATTTAGTTTTCTCTGTATTGGAAAAGTGCTGGTTTTCCACTTTGGAGGAGTGATGGATTTCTTAGTGTCTAACGGGGAATTTGTGCAGGGAAAGGAATGCTCACTAGTAACTGTAATTTAGGCAATGTACCAATTATTAATCTTCAGAATTTATTAGATAATTAAGTTTCTTTGAGATATTAAATAATCAACATTGCCCTAAATATTTATACTTACTTACAACGAATAAATAAAAAATTATGGATTTAACAAAACAAATTTTCCCAATCAATAAAAACCTAGATTGCAAACTTAACCCATCACTTTTAGGCATTTAATTAAAATCTCAATTCTAACATATTAATTGCCTTCAATGTTCTAAGACCCTTCAAATGCAAACTGGTCCCATACACACACAAAAGATAGATTACAAAATTGATTAATATCCTTACTCCCAAAGCAGTTACAACAAAACTTTAATCAGTGTCCTTTTTTGATCCTCTTTTCTTTGTATATTCCAACTGTTACATTCTTTACATTGTCCTAAGATTTCAGTGACTATGAGTTCAGTAATTCATATTTTTCACCTTTCTGAAATTTCACAAATTTTACCAGACTCCAAAGTAAGAGAAGATTTTCTTGACCCCACTGGGACTTGGCAGTTCTCATATGGGTGAACCGTTAATTTTTAATCAGGACATGGTTATACAGACCAAACTGATTCAGACCTGAGCTTGGTCATCAGGATGAGCTTCTTTTTATTACAAAGAAGCTGCACTGGTTATGCCCCAGGTCTTCTATGTTCCCGTCTTCCTTAATGATGGTAACTTTGGAGACTTGGTGTCTTTCCCAGGAATGAAATGGTCTTTAAGTTTTGTACATGACCTCTCCTGATTTTCCAATAATTATGGTTTATTATTCTGGTGTACCAGCATAACTGGAAGCTTATGAGCATATGTCTTATTAGTATCTATTTATAATTAGTAAAGTTATCTGGAGATTTCATCCTTTGAGAAAAGATGGAGTAAGTCTGGAGTTGGCTTGTTCTTCTTTTAAGGGCATTTGACCAGTTTGTTATCCAGCAATGCATATTCAACTACTCTTTCATTGGTTACTGTGTGAGAGCAGCGAGGCTGACCAACAGCTGGGGTGCTTTCCATCTGCCATCCACATGTTCCTGTTCATGACACTGTTCCTTTTTATGCTGAGATTATTTTAGCTGACTCGCCAGTTTCAGGTCACTCTTTCCTGCTCATGCTGGTCCATACAGTATCTGCTAAATAGACGTGTTTACCAAAGAAACAAGACACCCATACACAGCAGCACTTTTCCACTACTGAGATAATAAGGATGAGGCATATTCTAGTAAATTCACTCTTTCTTTAAAGCACTCCATTTTTGATACTTAATATTACCTGTCCTGACATTCTTTTCTTGCCCCCAAATATACCTGCAGGCTGTACAGCAAATAGCGACTTCTGCTTCTGAGAAGGCCTCAGGAAGCTTCCAATCATGGCAGAAGGCAAAGGCGTAACGAGGCATCTCACGTGGCTGGAGCAGGAGGAAGAGCGGTTGGGGGGAGGTGCTACACTCAGTTAAACAACCAAGTCCCGTGAGAACTCACGCATATCACGAGATAGCACCCACCGCACAGTGCTAAACCATTCACCAAGGATCCACCCCCTGTGATCCAGTCACATCCCACCAGGCCTCCCTCCAACACTGGGGATTACAATTCCACATGAGATTTGGTGGGGACCCAGAACCAAATCATATCCACCCTCAACAGTTTATTTTCTTTAGTGGAGAATGATGCTACAGACGGAACTCTGGGTACCAGGCACGTGTGTGAACTGCGATGTTGGAAAAATGCTGTTTCTGATGTTGTGATTGGAACATTTTTTCTAACAGAGTTGTCATTTCTTTTAAAATCATATCTTCATTTTAACTTATCCAAATTGGTGTATAATTATATCAGCAGATCTTTCTAATAGCATGAGTCCACCAACCACCAAGATATTCTCTCTAGGATTGTTGTGCTATAGAGATATAGTTTCCTTTTCAAATATATTTAACATCAAAAAGTGAGACAATTTAAAAATACATTGCAAATAATAGTACAGGCAGTACTGGAATATAACAAGCAACTTGAGTGTGAACTGTGAACGAGTGAAGCTAAGCAACGCCCACAGAGCAGGCTTTGAATGTGCTCACAGGTCTGACCACCCTCTCATGCAGCTCGGTGGATTGAGTTCCTGGGTTTACCACAGCAAAGCATCAGGAGGCGCAGGCTGGAAACAACAGAAACGTATTGTCTCAGTTCTGAAGGCTGAAGTCCACAGTCAAGGTGCAAGCAGGGCCTTGCTCCCTTGAACGCTGTCGGGGAGCCCTTTTCCCTGCCTCCTCCAAGCTTCCAGTGTGGCTGGCCATCCCTGGAGTCATTGGTTTGCAGTTGCGGCTCTTCAGTCTCTGCCGCTGTCTCCACATAGCCACCTCCCCTTGCATGTCTTGAGTGTTTCTGTGTCTATTCTCCTTTTGTAGGACGCCAGTCATATTGGATGAAGGGCTCACCCTACTTCACCTTAACTAATTACATCTACATGCCTTATTTCCAAATAAGGTCGCATTCACAGGCACTGGGGTGACGACTTCAACATAGCTTTTTAAGGAGCATAATTCAACCCATAGCAACAGGCCTTCAGGAAGCAGAGCTCAGCCGTGGCCCGATGCACATTCTAAGTCTACCCTTCACTCAAGGTCAGCAAGTGCAGAGGCTGCTGGGGTTGGAGAGACGCCTGTCCTGGCTCCGTGTGGGCCCCAGGCTCATGCCACAGGCCTCAAGCCCATCTTCAGCCTCGAGCTGGACCACAGGGGCCACAGCTTTCTCCTTTTGGTCATCAGGGCAGAATCTCAACCTGAGGGTGATCGGCTGATCAGAATGAAAACTGAGAGTGGAGAGGTCGTTTGGAAGAAGAAACTTATTTCTAACTTAGAGTTTCCTCACCTATAAAATGAGGGTTTTAGGCTAATTCAGAGGTTTTCCAACTTCACTCTGGGGAGTGACCTCAACATCACGTGCAGGAAGAGTGGAGGCCGAGTTCCCCAAGAGTGCTACTTTCTTTTCCTTCTCCATTTGTGCAACTGTCTACTCCATACCAAAACCAAGGTTGGGTTCTTTGTGCATATTTACTCTCCTTAACTTTTTTTTTTGACAGTCTCACTCCGTCACCCAGGCTGGAGTGCATTGGCGTGATCTCGGCTCACTACAACCTCCAACTTCTAGGTTCAAGTGATTCTCTGCCTCAGCCTCCTCGGTAGCTGCAATTACAGGTGCCAGCCACCACGCTTGGCTAATTTTTGTATTTTTAGTGGAGACGGGATCTCACCATGTTGGCCAAGCTGGTCCCGAACTCCTGACTTCACGTGATCCACTCGCCTCAGCCTCCCAAAGTGCTGAGATTACAGGCATGAGCCACCACACCCAGTCTACTCTCCTTAACTTTTAAATAAGCCCATGATACGTATGCTCTCCCCACTTTTTAGAGCAAAACACAGACTCAGAATAATTTTTCGAGGTCACTTGAATGTTGCCAACTGAGATTCATTCGATCATCAGTATGTGTTTTGTATATTATTTGACAACAATGAACAAAATGGTCTCAGTTCCCACCCTCGGGGAATGAACAATCTAGTTGGGGGAGAAATTTTAAAACCTCAAAAGTGAATAAATTACAGGTCACAGGGAATGCTGTAGAGATGGGGCACATGTAGGACATAAGCCAGGTTCAGAGGAGGGTTCTGGTGACAGTCCCCGTGAGGCTGTCGGGGGAGAGCAGCCCTGACTGCACACCTAGACATGTACAGGAGTTGGAACCCCCCCGCGCTGTGCTGGAAAGGTGAGTGGTCCCCTTGCTGTGGGAAACGGTGTGCTGCTTCCTCAGAAACAATAAGTAGAGAGGCGCCGCATGACCCTGTGATTGCACTTCTGGGTATTTGCCCTGAACAACTAAAAGCAGGGAGCCAAACAGATACTGGTTGGTAGAGGTTGGATGTTTGTCCCCACCCAAATCTCATGTTGGGATTTGATCCCAGGGCTGGAGGTGGGGCCTGGCGGGGGAGGTGTTTGGGTCATGGGGACGGATTCGTCATCGCTTGGTGCTGCGCTGGAGATAATGAGTGAGTTCGCATGATATCTGGTTGTTTAAAAAGTGTGCGGCACCTCCCCAGACCCCACTGTTGCTCCTGCTTTCACCATGTGACGTGCCTGCTCCCAATTCGCCTTCTGCCATAAGTCAAAGCTCCCTGAGGTCCCTCCAGAAGCTGGGCAGATGCCAGCACCATGCTTCCTGTACAGCCTGCAGAACTGTGAGCCCATCAAACTTCTCTTCTTTATAAATCACCCAGTCTTGGATATTCCTCTATGGCAACGCAAGGGCAGCCTGACACACTGGCACATCCATGTTCAAAGCAGCCTTATTCACAATAGTCAGAAGGTGGAAACAACCCGAGCTTCCATGGATGGAAGAAAGGATTTCTAAAATGGGGGGATACACATACGATGGAGCATTACTATTATTCAGCCTTAAAAAGGAAGGAAATTGTGACTTGTGCTATAACATGGATGGGCACGAAGGCATTATGCTGAGTGAAGTGAGCCAGTCACAAAAGATAAATACTGTCTGATCCCACTGGCGTGATGTCCTGAGAGTAGTCGCATTCCTGGAGATAGAAAATAGAACGGTAGTCACCAGGGGCTGGGGATGGTGGGTTTAGAGGGTTAGTGTTTGACGGGGTATAGAGTTTCACTCTGGGAGGATGAAAAAGTTCTGGAGGTGGATGGTGGTGACAGCTGCACGGCAATGTGAATTTACTTAATGCCACTGAAGTGTCCACTTAGATGGTATAAATGGTCAATTTTATGTTATGTATATTTTAGCACAATGATATAAAACAAAACACTTTTCTCCCTCTTGCTCAGGTGAAGTCAGTGCCTTAGAGTAAAGAAGAGATCTCCCAGCCCCAGACCCACACAGCTCACAGGCGGCCTTCTGCGCTGGTGACAGCCTCCCTAGTGGGTCCCCTCTCCTCACTGTCCCCAGGTCCAGTTCCAGTCACAGCCTTGCCCCTGCAGGGCCCTCCGGCTCTAGGGAAAACAGTCTGAAAATCCCTGGGCCTTGGATTTCCTCTGCATGTAAGTCCCATGGGTTGAGAGTTTGCCTGGGTAGACTTTGAAGTGTCTGGATTTTTGTCAGCCAGGAAGAGAAACGCCAATAACTCAAGGGACAGGGCGGGACATTTGCTCATGGAAATCTCTAAGCCTGTCTGATCAAGTTTGGATCCTCCTAGCTCCCCGTGGCCACAGCAGCCCCTGGGCCTGCACTGTCTCTTGGTGGGAACTCATTCTTCAGGAAACGTCTGTGTCAGTGTTGGCAGCATGTGTGAGCATCAGCCCCAGACCGCCCAGATAACAGCCCCATTATGAATCCTTCCCTTCTCTGTGGGCCTGTCTCTTCCACAACGCCTCTCTTTAGGAAAGGGTAGGGAGCCTTCTGCAGTGAAAGGGCTAGCACAAGGTCTCTGTCTCTGACCCTGGTGGGAACTTCCAACGCCTTCTCTTGTGCCAGTGCCTTAGCTGGAGCCCACTGAATGAAAGATCTGAGTTAGGGGAGCCCTGTGACTTGACTGCCGCAGCGTGTGCTGCTGGGATCGGGGAACACCTGAACCTGCTCACCTTTTCCTGTAAGAGAAACGAGGCCAGCCCCTCAGCCCTCTCTAGTTGTTTGAATCTAACTGTACCACTTAAGTCATGGTGATCCCTGGAAACCCATTTTCACTGGCTGCTTCTCAAGTATATTTGGGAAAAAAACAGGACAGTGACGTGTTCCACATTCTCTTCCCATGAGAAAGCAGAGACTGTATTTCCAAGCACCCATGCCTCCTGTCAAACAGAAAAGAAGCCAAACGCCACAGCCAACTGGGGATCTCCCTCCTGCCTCAGTTTCCTCACCTGTATGAAGGCACACACAAAGATGTATGTGGTGTGGAACAAAATGAAATAGGAAGCTGTGATGAAAATTAAAAGAGCTATGCAGGTGTAAAATGCAGCCACTGTGGGTACACGGTGGCTCACGCCTATAATCCCTGCACTTTGGGAGGCTGAGGCAGGTGGATCACCAGAGGTCAGGAGTTCGAGAGCAGCCTGACCAATATGGTGAAACCCCTTCTCTACTGAAAATACAAAAATTAGCCAGGCATGGTGGCTCATGCCTGTAGTCACAGCTACTCGGGAGGCTGAAGCAGGAGAATCGCTTGGACACGGGAGGTGGAGGTTGCAGTGAGCAGAGACCGCGCCACTGCACTCCAGCCTGGGTGATGGAGCTACACTGTCTAAAAAAAAAAAAAAAAAAAAAAAGGACATTCATGTGGATAGAGTGAAAAGTGTAGTAAGTGAAATGGTAACTAGTATAACTAACCCCCGTGGGCAGGCAGAGAGGGCTGGGCTCTTCCCTGCTGTGTCTGGGCTGCCGGAGGCTGGTGTTGACTTGGGCTGGAGGGCACCTCGACCCTCGGACGCCAAGAGCAGCCAGTGGGGCCCTGTAAACAGCAGCGATGCCACAGCCCAGGCCACATGCTGCTCGCAACCTATGTAGGTTTGCTGCTGTAAGATACCCTTTATCCCTCTCTGTTAACACAGATAATAGAATGAAAATGTAACTGCTACAGCTAACTCAATTAAAGCATTTCTGATAGTTGCCCCTTGCTCCTGGTGTATTGAAGACTAGATTTGGAGCCACTTGTAATCAGCCCCGTGGTGGACTCTGCCATTTACTCCCTGAAAGGACCCCAGGAAACCAGCGTAGCCAGCCCCATTTTACAGGTGAAGAAACTGATGTTCTGGGAGGGAGAGGGGCTTCCCTGAGGTGTCACTGCTGCACAAGGGCAGCTGCAGGATTTGAACTCAGGCTGACTCCACCTGCGACCCCACGGGCCCCCTGGTGTATTGGGGCTCTGGGGCCAACCGCCTGGGTCCCAGCAGCCAGCACCTGGCTCCTGGGCTGTCTGATCTTGGTCAGTTTATCTAATCTCTGTATCTTAATTCTTGCACCTCATCGACTCAGGTTCTTCCTCACATACTGCGTATTTTGAGAAAGTGCTGGGTTCTTCCTTACTTTCCTTCTTTCCCCTTACTGAAAACCAACCACTATCTTGTGACACATGTGGCCTTGGCAGTTTTTGCCCAGCGCGTTTCCACAGAGGCAGCTCCCCCTACTTCCTCCCACATGGAAGACAGCATATTGGCAGCTAATTCATGGGACAAAGGCAGAGGCGGCGCAGATCAGTGAGCCTGGGAGTGGATGATGAATGCCGGAGGCACCTTCGCTACAGCAAGCACTCAGCCGTCCAGCCTGACTCAGAGAGCAGCCTCGGGCAATCCACCAGCCTGAAACCGCAGGACAGGATTGGCAATCCCAGCACAGAATACTGATGCCTGTTATCGTTTTAAGACTCAGAAGCAGTCATGAGGGAGAGTGGATCAGAGCCACTCTGGACTTCTCACAGCCAGCTCAGACCCTCATATATGTGACATGCACAGGGTGCCCATGTGTTCCTGGGCCTTTGGATGGAGCCCCGGCCACCTGGAGGGGAACGCTGGAACTGGTGACGCTTCACTCGCACTTGGCATTGCCTTCTCAGGTCTCAGCACCTGCTCAGAGATAACAGTCTCCTGCTAAATGGCAGCTTCCCCTCCAGCACCTGCCGGTCCTCCCTGCCCGCTGCACCTGCCTTGCCCCAGCACTCCTGCCTGACCCTGGAGAAGGATGGAGAAGGATGGAGAAGGATGGAGAAGGATGGAGACGCAGGGTTTTGTGGGGGAGTGCTCGGAAGGGGCCTCCTCAGGGAAGGGAGGCTGTAGCGGCCCCCTCCCTCACCTGCCCCAGCAGCTGAGCTCATGCCTTGGGGACACTCATGCTCCCTAGGAGTGACAGGTGGGCCCACTACCACAGGCCAGCAGAATGCAGCTCCTTTGTGGTGGGGAAATCCTGCCCTGGCCTTGGCCATGGAGCCTCAGGATGAGTTTTGTGTCACCGCCACAGCCAGGCACCTACTGAATCAGGATGAAGGTCCAGTCAGGAAGCGGGTGCTGGAGGGAGTGCAGAGGGCATGAGGAGGCACTCCAGCCATTCTTCGTCCTACATGGGACCTTCCTGGGAGGACAGATGACTGCTGCATTAGGAGGGTATTTCAGGCCCACCTGCCACCTCCAAGGAGCATACGCTGGCAATGTTGGAAATCAGTCAGCCTGCAGCTGCCCCTACTAGTGACCCCATCAGGGGATCAGGACTACAGGACTGGCAACCCAGGCATTGAAGGATTCTCACTCTCCAGGGACCTCGCTGCTAGAGCCAGGCCAGTGCTGGAATCCCCGACAGCAGGGGCAGCGTGCAGGCTTTCCGGGGCCTCCTCTAGCCTGGAAAGAGGATGTGAGATTCACGGGTACGCATGCGGGCGGCTGCACCCGTCCAGGCCACACGTCGGACCTAACAGCTCCCGTCTGGTTAGCAGTGCCCAAGAGATTTTCCTGGTGCTGGAAACTTATTGGATTTGGGGTGTGCATGACCCACCTGGGTCACAGTGCTTGCTTTCCTCTCATCTGCTGACTTACTGAGGGGGTCTGTGTCCATCTGCCTGTCTCCCCTTTTCCTCACACTATCTTGGCATCTCTATTTCATAAAGCACCAATTTTTTGGTTATTACCCTCATTTAAAATTATATATATTAGTTAGAACATAATCCTCCTTCTCTCTCCGATCTCATTAGCTGACAAAAGTATTAGCAAATTGTCACATGTCTAAATGACCGTGTAATAGGTATTGGTTTTAATTGTTGGTACTTAAGTGGCCGTTATAACAGAGTGTTTTGCTTCATAAGCCAGGTAAACCCCTTGCTCTCCAAGGAGGAATGGGGGAGACTTGGCTGCTCAGAGCCAGATTTGCAATCCGCTGGCAACCCGTGCACAGGACTCCAGCATTTTGACATTGGCTTCCAGAGTCTGTTTTCTTCTTATTCTTTTTCCTTTTTGTCTTTACAGGACATAAAATTTACCAGTTTAAATGCACAGTTCAGGGGCATTAACTACATTTACATTATTGTGTAACCATCACCACCATCCATCTCCAGAATGTTTGCAACCTCCCAAGTTGAAACCCTGTACCCAGTAAAGAATAACTCCCTTCCCCCCAGGCCCTGGCAACCACCACGCTACTTTCTTTCTGTGTGACTGTGACTACTCTAAGTACCTCATATAAGTGCCATCGTAAACTTTGTCCTTTGGTTTCTGGTGTATTTCACTCAGCATGTTACCCTCAAGGTTCCTCTGTGTTTTGCCATGTGTCAGAATTCCCTTCCTTTTTAAGGCTGCATAATATTTCCCTGTATGCATATACTACATTTTGTGTATTCATTTATCCATTTGTAGACACTTGGGTTATTTCCATCTTTTCGCAATTGTGAATTGAATTACTGGCCTCCTTTTTCTTTCTTTTTTTTTTTTTTTTTGAGATGGAGTCTTGCTCTGTTGCCCAGGCTGGCTGGAGTGCAGTGGTGTGATCTCTGCCCACTGCAACCTCTGCCTCCCAGGCTAAAGTGATTCTCATGCCTCAGTCTCCCAAGTAGCTGGGATTACAGGTGTGTACCACCATGCCCAGCTAATTTTTGTATTTTAGTAGAGACGGGGTTTCACCATGCTGGCCAGGCTGGTCTTGAACGCCTAACCTTAGGTGATCTGCCCACCTGGACCTCCCAAAGTGCTGGGATTACAAGTGTGAGCTACTGCACCTGGCCTTTTCTCATCTACTTCTAATTTTTACTCCTCAGTGACTGACATTAGACTCCACTGTGGCTCCTTCATAAATTCTATTAAACCACCTAAGCAATGAGGGAGATGAAATTCCAAGAGCCAACGAGTGAACTCTTTTCCTACACGGGAAGGAGTTCTTAACCACTGCGGGGTCACCTATCCACCTGAGAATCTGAGAAAGTGTTGACTGCCCTCCCAGTTGAAAACTATACAGGCACTCACACAAACATGGCCTTTTCAGTCTCCGTGGACAGCCCCGAGACCCATTTTTAGACCACAGGTTTATCTCTGCTCTAGATAATTCATTTCTTCCCAGAAAGTGGTAAGCCAGAAGTTTTCTAATCAGACTGTGGTTGAAACGCTTGAATAAAACACAGAATCACTTCCAGTTTGGCAATGATATAAAGTGGAATGTCTGTGTTTGGAACTTCCCCAGTGCAGAACATGACAGTACAAAAAAAAGTGCATTCACGCAGTGTCTCCAAAAAGCATGGGAGGTCAGGAGCTGAGTGTGGGACTCTCTTCTGGCTGCAGAGGGGATTGGCGACTCTAGACATGCAGGGGAGAGCACGTGGGGAAAGAAGCAGAAATGCCTCCTTCCAAATGAGAATCCTTCCCCATACCTGCCTCCTGCACACTGACCATTCTGCTTCTGGCAGCTCTAGCTCCAGGCCACCCTAACGCCACCTAAGCACACACACTCTCCCACTGTCCCAGCACGGGGAATCATTCAGGGCGCCAGGAGCCCCTAGTTTCCAATTTGACTGCACATGAATGTGTGTCACTGCCCAGGGAGTGGCTTCAGCGGGTGGCAACCAACCTCCACCCCAGAGCAGCTCCAGTTGCACAGGCTGTGGAGACTGCTGCCATCCAGCTTCGGCTGCAAGAGCCCCAGATCGGCCAGACTTGTCTACTGAGGATGGGGAGTGTCTGGATAAATTTGCCATATCTGAGCAGGAAATACAAGTCAGCCGGGATTTAACACAGAGCAGAAGGCTGAGTCTCAACTGAGATGCCATGTACAGTGGTGTGCTGGGGTATGGGTGCCCTGATATCCAGGCATCTTTACAGAAGGTGATTCGTCTGGGAGACATGGGTCCTCGGGTGTGTGCAGCTGGGGGTGAACACAGGTCTCTGTGTGCATGGAAGGGTGAATTGGTGAGAGGGGGAATAGACCAAGACTGCACAGTGTCTGGGGCCTGGTCCCTGGCAGAGGGCAGAGCTCCAGAGCAAAACCTAAAGCCTCCTGTCCTGGGGCCTGTGCAGCACGGGATGCCTGGGGCAGCCATTCCTCCCCAGGTGTCCCACAGAGTGAGGGACAAGGACAATCTCCCTTCTCCCTTAGTCAGGGACTCCCAAGGGGCTGCAGCCACATTGCTCCTTCTGAGGTTTTGCCGCAGCATTTGGTCAGAGACACAGCCATCGCTCAGGGCAGTCCTGATGGGGGCTCTCCCCCTTCCCAGGAACCCTGGAACCTCATGGCCAACTGACATCTAAACTTTGTGGCACTTTAAAATCACCCAGGGAGCGTTGAAAACATTCTGATGTGGGAAACCCCATTCCAGATCCATCATTTTAAGACTCTCTGGAAATGTGGCCTGGGGCCCTGGGCATTTTTAAAGTCCCCAGGTGATTCTAATGTGCAGGCTAGACCCACTGATGGTCTCTGCTTCTTTCCCCTTGGGAAGCTCTCACCCATCTTTGGTAAATACATGATTGATTATGCTAAGGCAGGTAACTGCCAATATTGAGTCCACTGACAGATGCACATTTTAGGATTCTGATAGGGGTATTCCTTACAATCACTTTCAGGCAGGTGACAGGTATAAAAAGCTGCCATCATCATTAAGGAAGCATGTGCTTACCCCATCAAAGTATTTCATATGGTTGTCACTTTAATGGGCATTATTGGACGATACATGGAGAGTTTAATTGGTATTTTAAAATATCCTCAAAAATGTTATACTATGATTTGGCCTTGAAATGAAAAAATATTGTCTGTGTGATAAGCATGGGCACAGAGCATCAGGGCATACCTTTGATGTCACTGAAGCAAATACTTTTCATGGCCATTTTGTGGGGTTTTTGCAAAGTCATAGCCAAGGGCTTTATAGAACCTAACAAAGAAAGAAACCATAAAGAGTGATCCGTGAGAAGGAACTGTCCATCACACACCTAAAAACGCAATGCAAAGGCTAGAGATCACCAAATCCCGGAAACATCTTCTAAGAGACGTACAACTGCCCTGCACTCCATGGCCATGGGAAACACAGGGCCATGCTCTGAGACCAAAACAGGAGCCATACAGTTGCATAAAAATGCAGAATAGAGAAAACATCTTAGACATATCTTCACCAATGTATTTCACTCATTTATTCAATTTTATGTAAGTACAAGAGTGACATGATAAAATCCATGTCTATGAATTTCAAAAAGAGATCTTTCAATAAATATAAAGAAAAGTTTGAGGTGACATAAGGCATTGTTTCAGCTTTATTGGAAATGCTTTTTGTAGTGATCCACAAAACGGGTGCATCTTAGAATTGATGGTTTGTTAGTTTCTGTGAAATATGGTCATTTGCTCCTGGGTCTAATTGTAAGCACTCAGGCTTAACCTGCCTGTTGCACAGGCCATCCGAGCTCCCATACTGTGGCTCTCTTCTCTTCTGAGAATGCCAATAGGTGCTCCCTTCCCAGGCCTTTCCATTTCATGGAGAGACTCTCTGGCACTGGCCTCTGCTCTCAGACCTTCTCACCCAGCCCCATTGTGACAGGTCTTGCCACTCTTCTCCCCTGGGTCAACCCTCAGTCTTTCTCTGCCATTTCTTATTTTCACAGTGCCTCTTTTTATTTTATTTTATTTATTTATTATATATATATATATTTTTTTTATTGCATTTTAGGTTTTGGGGTACAAGTGAAGAACATGCAAGATTGTTGCCTAGGTACATACTTGGCAATGTTGTTTACTGCCTCCATCCCCATCATCTATATCTGGCGCCTCTTTCCATGTTAATTCCAGCCTATTTCCACCACACACTGCCAAACAGGTGCCCTAATTTCAGTCTGTGACACACTTACTCATCTCTAAAATGGGAGGCAATAAGACAGAGACTCAATGCTGGGGACAAGTCCTATCATGTGTGATGGATTACATTGTTTACTGAGAATGAAAGCAAGGAAAACCAAGCGGAGAACTGTTCAGGGCGTTCTAAAATAGTAAACAATATATGCATATCATACACTAGTTAAAACAGTTCTTTAAACAAAGGATACATGACCCTGCCCCCATTGCTCCCTCATAAAGAATGTTTCTTTAATCAGTAGTGAATAGGCACCAGCTGCCTGCCTAGTTTATCTTTATTCTATGAAAAAACACAGAACATTTGCCTGTTACAAATAATCACCTGTTCACAGAGAATAAATACATGGGTCAGAGTCTGCTCAAGGCTCTTAGCTCTGAAGGCTGTTAGCCACCAATCCCACTCTGCACTCTTTCTTTGTGTTTGCCTCTTCATTCCTTCAGTGCCACCAGGTTGGGGTCTCCATGACCTAGCTGGTCTCAGCAACTCAAGGCATGCCACGTGATGGGAAGTCACTGATGTGGATTCCCTCCAAGCTTTCTCACTCATAAGCTGGGTAACCTTGGACATGTTACTTTGCTTCACCTGAGAAGGGAAGAACGGAATCACTATGTCACGGGTTTTTTTTTGTTTTGGTTTTTGAGATGGAATTTTGCTCTTGTTACCCAGGCTGGAGTGCAATGGCGCAATCTCGGCTCACCGCAACCTCCGCCTCCTGGGTTCAAGCAATTCTCAGCCTCCCGAGTAGCTGGGACTACAGGCGTGCACCACCAGGCCCAGCTAATTTTTGTATTTTTAGTAGAGACAGGGTTTCACCATGTTGACCAGAATGGTCTCGATCTCTTGACCTCGTGTCATGGGGTTTTTGCAGGATTAAATGAGAGAGTGTGTGCATTGCAGACCCTCTTAATTATAGCTGCCTCTGTGGCATCCTTCCCAAGTGCAGCTACCATGGAGTTTGTGTGGGATTGACCAGGTCAGGGCTTGATTGGCTTAATCACAACCATGTGACCTAGGGCATGTGACCTAGATTGGTCTAGTCAGAGTAAAGCTCAGTTCTTACTCGGATGGTTTGGGGGAAGAGAATTTCTTTTTTTCCCTGATGATATCTTATAGCCATCCCTTGGTATCTGCTGGGGGTTGGTTCTAGGACCCCTGAAGATACCAAAATCAAAGATGCTCAAGTTCGTGATATAAAATGAGGTAGTATTTGCAAATAACCTGCAACAATCCTCCTGCATTTTTAAAATCATCTGTTGATGACTTGTAATATAATACCTAATACAATGTAAATGACATGTAAGTAGTTGCTATACTGTATTGGGTTTTCATTTGTATTATTTTTCATTGTTAGATTGTTAGTTTTTATTGTTGATTTTTTTTCCTGATCCTCAGTTGGTTGAATTCAAGGATGCAGAACCTGTGGATACAGAGGGCCGACTGTATCTATGAAGGCTGTAACCCCAGGAGCTCTTGGCTACCAAGAAGCCACCCTAGAAAAGAGGCTGACCTTGGAGGAGGATTAGGGGGACAGAGGAGGAAAACTAAGCCAGGGGCCCCTGTCAAACCACATCTGATCCCTACAGTGACTCAGGTATGTGAGCCAATTACTTTATTTAACCACATTTCAAGTGTCTTTTCTATCATTTGCAGCCAAAAACATTTTAAAGGATCCAATATGAAAATCATTTAATAGAAACTTAATAGACAGTAGTTATGCTATCAACTCAAGTGTTTAAAATTTATAATGGAAATGAGGGAAATGAGTGACATATCTATCATTCCAAGTGAAACTGTTCTGTAGCAGCAGGTAAACCCTGTGCCCTGTTCTAGAATTTTGCCGGTAAATGATCACCCCAGAACTCACAGCCTCCACTCCACCAACCAGAACACGTCCCACTTCCACATTCAAGTAAGTAACTCAGGGCAAATCCTTTTAGTGATAGAAAGATTGACTCTGAACGCCATCTTGCCACACTCCCCTAGATTAATTAAGTGGAAGGAATAGGAAACCTGCTACTCCTCCACATTGCCCCATGGCACCAGGGAGCCTCACAGAAGCCGCGCCTGCCCCACACGCCCTTGCTGTGTGTGCAGAAGCCTGGGCCTGTTGCTCCCGAGTGTTACCAAACTGAGCTGGGGTCCATGCACCTGCCACAGTAGAACCAGATAGCCACATTGAGCTTTTGCAGCAGTAAAAAGGAAGGCATTTATTTGCAGGGCACCACACAAGGAGGCCCAGCAGCCTTCGCTCAGTCCTGGCCTCCCCGATGGCTTGCGGGCAAGGGCTCTCCCAGGCAGGGGTGCATCACAGGAAAGCAGACACTGTGGGCACAGTCATGAATCAACAAGTGGAGGTTACACACTGGTCTTAGCTATTGGTTTAGGGGGTGAAATTTCTCTTAAATTTTAGGGTCAGCAGAAAAATGTTAACTGGCTGAGGAGGGAGGCAGTGACTCCTTCCTCGCCCCACAGGAAGAAACTTAGAAGAAAGAATGGCTGTCAGAGTTCAGTCCTCAGCTCCCTGTCATCTGAGGTCTGCCTGCCAGTGGATCCATCTGGTAAGGGTCCTCGGCGGCAGCGGTGGGGTTCCCACGTTTCCGGACTTGAACATCCTTGGCTATTGTTTTAGGCTACTATGATCTTCTTGGTTTCAAGTTGCTCGTTTCCTTCTCAGGGCTAGCTAGGTGCCTGGAATTTCTCTTGAAGGAACTTTGGACATCCTTTTATTTCTATGCTTGGTCAGGGGGCCACAAGCCCCTAAAAGGGGATCCCTAATCTGGCTCAAGAGCCAGAAGGTGTGGAGGCAGGTCAGTCCTCCCAGGGAAGTGCGGTCTCCAGAAAGCAAAGGCTCAGGACGTACCTTCTGAGCCTTCCTTGTCTGGCCTTGGCTCTGCTCATGGAAGGAAGGCGAGAGCAGCCCCAAGCTTCCTTCTTGGCCCTCCGCGGGCGGCCAAGTGCCTCCTGCAAAGAGGTTGAGGCACACTCCGGACCACAGAGCTCCTGTGCCTCCACCAGGTCACCAGGTGCGTGGCTGTCCCTTCGGAGTACAAGGTGACGTTCCTGCAGCTTTTGCAGTGGTAGAAAGGGCTCTTTCTGCCCCAGCCCTGCCACCTTGGAGGTGATAGAAGGTGGCCCCCAGCTCCGTCATGAGCTTGCCTGCTGTGATAGACATCACAGCAGCACACTCCGTGTACACCCAGTTGTCACAACATAGGTGTTGTGACTTGAAATCCAATTCCTCAGAGTAGGGGGAGCAAGCTAGGGTTGGGGGGCTCTGAGTGGGGAAGGCGCTTCAGCTGGCAGAGCCGAGCCGAGCTGACTGTGAAGGACGGGTTGCCAGTATAAATTCTTCCATCAACAAGCAGAAAACGTGCTCATGACTTTATCATTGTACCCAGGGCTCTGCTACAATTCATATCTTCCTCATGGTTAATGGCATTTTAGCCCACTGATGCCACATAATACATTTCATCAATTCTGGGGGGGGAGGCTCCTGCTCAGAACGTCAAAGCCAATTTGTAAATATAGAGTGATGGATTGTCAGTAAATTCATATCAGAACGAGGCAATAACGCTCCCACACAAATTAATGTATCTTAGCAGATGTTTAACTTTGAATATCCTGTTTTGAATATATATTACCTGATAATATATATACACAAAGCATTTTTTATTTCCACTCATTAAATCTCAATCAAACAAGTAATCGTCCCAAACTGCAGAGGCACAGAAATCCCTTTTCCCTACCCATCAAATAGAAGCAATTTATTGTGGTGTAAAATAAATGAACTGCTAATACAATTTTTAAAAAACAGCGATAACAAAGCTGAAGGGCTGTGCCCCTGAGGAAGGACTGCTGCGGTAGGCAGGGAGCAGAGCCAGTGACCGACTTTGAATTCTAGCTCTGCTGCTGACTGAGCGACCGCAGCCAGGTACTTCCCTCTCTGGGCCTTTGTTTCCCCCTCTGGCGATGGGGATGAGCATCGTCTACTTTATAGAGTTGTAGAGGGACTGAAATGGCTTCATTTGTGTGAAGTGTTGAGAACCCTGCCTGGTATGGCATACCTGCTCATATTATTAGATCCTAAATGACACAAGAGAAAGGCGGAAGCAGGAGATACGCTTCTCCTTCAGGGAGGCCCTGGGCATCCGCAGCAATGCCAACCCCTGCATCCAGCCGGTTCCTCCCCAATGCGACTCCTGGGGAAAAGAGAGACTCAGTTTACCCAGGTGCAGGTGCGGGTAAGCATCCTCATCTTCTCCTGGTGCAGCCAACCCCCAGACCCATCTTACAGGTTCTCTCTGAAGTGCCAATTTCTGGCTCACCTGTCCCCTGCCTAGGGAGGTCACCAGGGCAAGGGAATTGATGCAAGCTCCCAGTGATATGGGAAGGGGGCAGGGAAGTGCTGGGTAGAGAAAGGCAGGCTCCCTGATGAGGGCTCCACCCTCCTGCCTGTGCCCATGGACCTAGGTGTGGACAGGCACTCCTGTTTTCATGCCCAAATGTTACATTTTCCAAGACCACCCTGGCCCACCACACCCCCATCCTGTGCCTATAAAACCCCCGAGACCCTAGTGGGCACACACATGAACAGCTGGACGTTGAGAAGAACACACGGACAGAAGAACACACTGGCAGACCCTGACAAGCCATTGACAACAGAACCATGTGGACGGTGTGGAATTCAGTCGGGGAATGTCCGAGCAGAGTCTGGCTGCTGAATGGCCCAACTCCAGGGAAAAATCACCTTCCCACTCTATCCCCCCTTCTGGATCCCTGTCCATCTGCTGGAGCTACTTCCACCACTGGGTAAAAACTTGCACTCATTCTCCGAGCCCACGTGTGATCTGATTTTTCCGGTACACTTGGATACAGAAAGCCCTCTGTCCTTTCAATAAGGCAGAGAGTCTAATTGAGCTGATTAACACAAGCCTGAGGAGGGCTAAGCTGAAAGAGCGCCCTATAACACATGCCCACTGGGGCTTTGGGGAGCTGTGAACACTTACCCTTAGATGCTGCCGTGGTCAGAGCCCACGCTCCCCCACGCTCCCCACGACCTGTTCATCTGCATGCTCCCTCTAGGGATTTGAGCTAGCCACACCCCCATCGGCAAGCCCTGCCAGGGGGATAAATGAACTCCTCCCATTTCACCAGGCAGAAGAGAAAATGCAAACCCAGTGTGCAGCCTTCAATCAGCAGGCGGTAAGCGGCTTGCCTGTCCTCTCTCTTCCAGGCCCCTTGCTGGCAGCTATCTGGGTTTCCCATCTCTATTTTCGTCTCCTCATCTCCTGCCTTCTGGCATTCCATCCACTCATCTGACACATTGTAGATGCTTTTCTCTCCTTGTTGCCATTTCTGACATTGATTTCTGTTCTTTGCTTACTTTTGTCTCACTAGATTTGTCTTTTTGACTTCTGATGACCTTCCCTGGGAAGCTCACTTCAAAAGCCTGGTCTTCGCCTCTGACCCCCCATGGAGGGAGACCATGTTAGACAAGAGGGTTGGGTGAGAGGCCCTTCCAGGCTCACCTTTGCCTGCCTGCCACGTGCCAGGCACTGTGCTCTACTGCTTGCCTGAGCTGGAATACCACACACCACCCAACGTAACAACAACAGTCACTGACACCTTTTGAGTGCACGCTTGCTGTGTGCTACATGTCTGGTTCTTACTTGCTCTAACTATTGAGTCCTCAGAAACCGTATACATAGATACTGTTTTTATTCAGTCCTTATAGATGAGGAAACCGAGACACACAAAGGCTAGGGTAGCCTGCCAGTGTGTCATCCACAGCAGGTGACAGCAGAATTCAGACTCAGGCATTGCACTTTCAGCCCCTGCACTAAATGGTAAGATTATTCCTCTTGATTTTTCCTTGATTAGGAACTGGAGTTCAGAGGGAATGAGTAACTTACCTGAGATCACAGAGCTTAACTTCCCAAGGCCTCAGAGCCAAGTAGGACATCTTCACATTCACCTAATGTTCTTACATGGAGCCTGTGTCCAAATTTCCCTTTATATGAACACTAGTCATACTGGCTTAGGGCCCACCTCAGTGGCTTCATTTTAGCTTAGTAGAGACCATATCTTCAAATAAAGTGACATTTTATTTGGGGGACACAATTCAACCCTTACCATGGGGGCAGTGCCTGGATGCTGCAGCCTCAGGAGCGGTGATGCATCAGCCTCGAATTAACAGTCCCGGGTCTACATCGTTTCAGCGCAAACAGGTTCCCGAGATCACTGTGTAGTGAGTGATGACAGCGTTACTGCGTTTGTCTCATGGAGATGCGACCTCTGCCAGGAATGACACGCATGACAATAAAGAACATGGAGAGATGATGCCTGGACACCTTGAGAACTTTCTTGTGCGCTGACGACAATAAATACCTAGGTAAGTAGGCCTTCTCCCCCGATCATCTCAGATCTTCGTTAGCCAACCACTAGACCTTACATGGACCCATGAATTTCTAAATACATTTTAATCATACTATTCATACAGACAGCGACTCCCAGCAAAATATTTTCTCAGGGCCCCTCACACCCAAAAGGTGACCCAGGACCCACTCTGTGCCCGGGAAGCACTGCTGCTGGCCCGAGCCCGCTCTTCATTCTGGCTGCCACCTCCCTGTGTCTTCTCTCTTGATGAGGGTGTGGCTCTCATTCATCATCAATGAGGTGGCGACAGGGGGTTATGTCCACCTTAGCAGGGGTGTCCTGACCTCCCACTTTCTAGTCCTCCTTCCAGGATTCCTGTCTCAACAGGGAATCTTAGCCTCTAAGGACTTTTCTGTTGCCCTCAACTTGGGATGCTCAGATCTCCAAATCCACCCACCCTTGCCCTCTGTTAATTCCAGGACCCTCTGACATATTAGCCAGGTGCTGGCTCAGCATCTTGCTTCCTGCAGCCCTGCATACATTGCGCATAGAAACGCTGCAGCTCCCGAGCCAGCTTCTCCAAGAGCTTTCCTTTCCGCTGACAGATGGGGGACAGGCTAGTGGTGCTGGAGGGCCCGCTGAGGACCAGAGCCTTTGCCCGTGCTTCCTCATGGAATCCTCACAATGGCCTGGGTTTGGCAGATGAGAAAAGTAAGGCTCAGAGCAGGGAGTGAGCTGCTCTAGGTGGTGCAGCTATTCACGCAGGAGCTAGCACCCTGAGCCTGGTGCAGTGTCTGAACAGGAGTGCTTAATAAAGCTTTGGAGAGGGCATGAGTGAACCCAGGTTTCATGGGACCTGAAGCTTACACAATGTGGAGGATCCACCTGAACTTATGGAGACATAAAAGACAGGGCTTTGCAAGGGGCCTGTGCAATTGGGGGGACCCTAGGCTTCAACTTCATTAGCTTCGCAGTAAATCTGCCTCTGAGTCAATAAATAAATGAGTAGATGAATCAATAGTCAAAGTACAAAGGTGTATCATTTTAGAGCTTATAGGACCTAAAAAAATGATCAAGTCCTATGTTCTTTTTTATGGTTGTAGAAACCAGGACTGGAAAGAGTAGCTTCTCTGAGAACACACAGCTAAGTCTTACCAAGGTTGAGTGGCTGTCCTAGGATGTCATGACTGTAGCCTTGTGGCGCTGAACCCATGGCCTTGTCCTTACTCTGCCACTAACTCCATCCCTACCTTAGGGACAGTTGCTGCTCATCTGCCATATATAACTTACCTCTCCACATCAGGGCTGCCAACAGCTGTACAACATCAAGGACCAGGCACAATGAGGTCTTTGTCAAAGGACTCCCCCAGAATTATGGGGCACTTACACTGGGTAGCCATACACAGCAGCCATGATCCTGTTAATGACCCTGACCTCCTCTTTTGGTGCTGGTTTCTGGAAGGAAGAGAAAGGAAAAGTGCTTCTTCCTTTCCCAGAACCTTACATTTTTTTCTTTCTTTTTCTTCTTTTTAAAGTTTATAATTTTTTAAGATTAATTTCTGTTTCAATAGCTTTTGGAATGCAAGTGGATTTTGTTACATGGATGAGTTAGATAGCGGTGAATTCTGAGATTGTAGTGCACCTGTCACCTGCGTAGCACATTTTGTGCCTAATGTATAGTTTTTTTTACCCCTAGCCCCCCCCTCAGCCTCCCCCCTTCCAAGTCTCTGAAGTCCATTATATCACTCTGCATGCCTTTGTGCATTCATAGCTTAGCTTGCACTTGCAAGTGAGAACCTATGGTTTTTGGTTTTTCGTTCTTGCGTTACTTCACTACTGAGTGGAGAATAATGGCCTCCAGCTCTATCCAGTTGTTGCAAAAGACATTATTTCAGAACCTCAAATTTCTTGACTAATGGGAATTCAATTAACTCAGTTATGCCAGTTATCAATTTATTGCCTCTCAGTTCCAAACTGAAATTTCATTGCCTGCTCCGCAAAATGGAGTGGGGCCCTGTAAATATGTCCGTTGCACCTGGCAGTGTTACTCCTTCTCAGTAGAGGGCGCTGGAGGGGTGCTGAATAAGAAAGGCTTTTTCTCTCTCTGGCCCTGGTGTGCATCTCACCAGGCCCCCACAGCAGGGAGTTTCTCCAGCACTGGTGTCTGCCGTGTCCAGGGGTCAGCAGGAGCAGCTGCTCTCCCCAGCATGCCTCAGGGCAGCTTTGCAGCAAAAAATGCAGCTCCACCCTATGGACAGCTTCCCCCATTTCTCAGAGGGCAGATTTCCATCAGATTCTAGGGCGGCAGCACCACAGTCACTTCTTTGCCCAGCAGTGAGTCACTATCACACCCTCTCAACAGGTCTGGACCTCAGCCCTGAGGGGGTAGAGAGCCTCTTACATAGATGTTTTATCTCAGCTCCCAGAGTAATAGCTACTTCTTATGCCTGTGATTCCTGCATTCTTTAGAGTTCTCCTGACTTTTTACTAGGCAATCTCCCATTATGCAATCATCTGAGGTAGTTAATACCTTTTATATTAAACTTTGAAATTACTGTATGGTTTCTGTCTCCTAGTTGGCCCCTAACTGATACCCAGTCACTTCTGAAGTCATGGGCCCTTTGTGCCTGACCTTCCCAACTTAGCTTTTCAACTCCAGAGATCTCCAGACCCAAATAAATTGCTCTGAAGAAACCCTACCTGTGTGCAGTTCTTCCCCAGACTGGCGTGGCAGTGACTCTTTGGAAACAATCAGGGATGAAAGCCTGCATACCAGCCACCCACCAAGTATCACTTATGTGATGTGTGTTTATATGATCCAATTAGAAAAATGGATACATCAAAAACACATTTACAAATGGGCTCTATACAGCTAGAATCAAGTATTAAATTCAGCATTAAAACTGTCAAGAGTGCTCGTTCTTTCTGAAACATATTTTTGACACCTACAGTTGGCCATTCATAGCCAGAAAAAATGAGTTATAAATCTGAAAACTGGAAGAGACCTCAGAGATCCAGAGATCAATCCACAATCAGTTCCACCAAGATTGTGGTCAGGATTCTGCCCCAGGCCACAAAGATATTTACCTATTTGCTCACAAAGAAGGAACAAAGAAAGATCTTATAAATGGGTGAGACAGCAAAGAGTGGAGGATGGGGCTGTAATATAGGACCCACCCTCTGGTCACACCAGAAACAGACCTGGTGACCAATGAGGATGTAGGGGGGTGACATTTTGGCCAAAACCAGAAACCATAGAGGTTAAATGTCAAAAAAATCTTAGATTTTTTTTTTACCCCTCCCCATTTTACAGATGTATTAGTCCGTTTTCACACTGCAGATAAAGACATACCCGAGACTGGGCAATTTACAAAAGGAAGAGGTTTAAAGGGGCTCACAGTTCCATGTGGCTGGGGAGGCCTCACAATCATGGCAGAAGGGGAAAGGCATGTCTCATATGGCAGCAGACGAGAACTTGTGCAGGGGAATCTCCTTTTATAAAACCATCAACTCTCATGAGACTTATTCACTATCAGAAGAATAGCATGGGGAAGGCCCAACCCCCCGTGATTCAATTATACCAGGACCCTCCCCACAACACATGGGAATTATGGGAGCTACAATTCAAGATGAGATTTGGGTGGGGATACAGCCATACCATAGCAACAGATGAGGAAACTGAGGCCTAGGACTCTAAAGTCACTTGAGTGAACTCCACCCAGTCTTGCAGAGCTCACACAAAGTGGAGCCAAGGTATTGCTCAGACCAGCTGAAGAGACCTTATGCAACATCCTTAACACTTGTTGACCTATGACCTTTGGCAGTCATAAAACATGCAAACTACTCCCCCATATCTTTGATGAGGTATTCCCTTTGATCCAACTTTAAAATAAATAAAAATCAATATAATTTTTTTAAAATTAAAAATCACACTTCAGCAGCCACCTCAACAGACACAGAGCCCCAGATACAGGGAGGCCTTGGTGGCTCCATTTCTCTGAGCCTCGCCAGGCCCTCTCCCTCAACGTTTTCCATCAAGGCCCTGCACCCAGTGACACTCCGGAATTTTCCTGACTGACTAGTGGAGTGTTACTGAAATTATTGACATGGGAAGAAGGGCTGATGTGGTGAATTTGGAGTGATTTTGCAGACTGAAGAGCTGCAGGTTGGGGAACTCACACCAGGCTGGAGGTTCCTGTGTCATTGTGGTGGCCATCGTCATCATGGTAACTATTTGAGGAGCACTCAGGCTGAGGTAGCGCTGTTCTAACCACTCTGTAGAGAGGAGCAGAGAACACCAGGGTCGCTTACTGAATCTTCCCACCCCTAGTTCACGCTCTCCCGATTACCCAGCATATGCATTTTTTTCCTATTGCTGCTGTAATAAATTATCACATACTTAATGGCTTAGATCAACACCCATTTTTAATTCACAGTTCTTATGTGGTATGCTTTAGATGTTTGTCCCCTTCAAATTTCATGTTGAAATGTAACCCTCAGTGTTGGAGGTTGGCCCTGATGGGAGGTGCTTTGATCATGAAAGCTGTTGGTTGAATGAAGTGCATCCTGTAGTTGATTCCTCAAGAGAGATTCACAGAAAATTCTCTACATTTTTGTTTGTTTAAAACTCTTTTTCTATAACCTTCATACTTTAAGCATAGCTTGGCTTGATATAAAATCTTTTGTTCATATTTGCCATGACTCTGTTTGAAAATACTGCTCAGTTGTTGGCATATGTGTATGTCGTTTTTGGGAACGCTGATGACAGTCTTATTCTCTTATCCTGAAAGTGATTTAATTCCTTTTGCTTGAATTAACAATTTTTTTCTTTTCTCTTCTATTTTGAGACGGAGTTTCGCTCTTATTGCCCAGCCTGGAGTGCAGTGGCATGATCTCAGTTCACTGCAAGCTCCGCCTCCCAGGTTCAAGCGATTTTCCTGCCTCAGCCTCCTGAGTAGCTGGAATTACAGCACCTGCCACCACGCCCGGCTTATTTTTTGAATTTTTAGTAGAGACAGGGTTTCATCATGTTGGCCAGGCTGGTCTTGAACTCCTTACCTCAGGTGATCCACCTGCCTCAGCCTCCCAAAGTGCTGGAATTACAGACGTGAGCCACCAAGCCTGGCCAGGATTTTTTCTGTATCTTTAAATTCTAATAGTTTCATGGGGATATTTCTCAGAGTTGATGGTTTTTGTTTTTTCCAGGCACTCAGTGGCCCTCTGAGAAGATTTCATTTTCCTCATATTTCCAGATGGTTTTCTTGCAATGTAGTAGTTTATGTATTAGCTTTGTTTCAGAGTTGTGTTTTTCTTCTTCGTGGTCCTCAATTACATACGTTGTCTGCTTCTTCCATTTCAATTGCTTCTCTCTCTGAACTTTTTTCTTGTTTCTTTAGCTTATTTTTATTTTTTAGCTACTTTCCCAGCTTTCTTCAATGCTTCTTCTTAAATTTTCATTGTGTCTATTATCCCTTGTGCACCTGGGAATGTATTTTTTATTCCTGAGATCATTTTGCCTGTTTCATTTTCTTTCCTGAGGTCAATCAACTCTCTTTTCATTTCTTTCTATTTTTGACTTTCTGGTTTAAGCTCTTTAATTTCTGATTGAAGATGACATTTTCTGTCCTGAAGTGTTTGTTTGATGAGATCTCACTGAATTTTGAGTGTAATACGGCAGTTGTCTTCTGCTTCGTGATCATTTGGGGGAAGAGTTTGACGAGCTGAGGGGTTCTCGTTGTTAAATTAGGTTTATGTTTTTAGTTTGCTCTGCCTATTCATTTTATGGTCCGGCTTACAAGACTACTAGTTAAGGGCCCCTCTCTGTCAGCATAGGAAAATGTGGTTTCTTTAATGGATGGCTAGTTTTGGAGGGCATGGGCAACGGGTTATGTGAACCTTTTTTGCTTCTCTCTTGCCCTTCAGATCCCTAAAACTTCCCACTTATGACCTATCCTCCAAAGAATCTCCCTTCCTTTTGGCTTCTCCCCTAGAAGTGATGCCATTTGGAGACTGCTCACTTACTCAGTATTTTTGCAGTAGGAGCCTATCTTGGGTCAATCTCAGACACGTGGCCAGGTGGCCTCTCCTCTCCTCCATTCCCTTTTTCCCATACCACCCTTGCTTTCCATTGTCTGGAGACTAGGATGTGGAAAGTGGCTTGCTGAGATTTGGTGTTCATTGCTTCACTCACCAGCAGCTGAAAGTTTGTGAATTCTCCATCTCCCACTTGTGCTGAGGGTTGGGCTTCACATCACCTTGTCTGCCCTTCCTGCTCTTGTCTATTGATTTTTGGAGGATATGTTGGGAGATTCAGATTTATGCAGATGTTATGACTTCAACTCCCTAGAATTCTTTACATGTTTTTTATTAACATAAAAAGAAAAAATTTACTTAGCGTTTTAAAATTCAAAAACCTACCAGCAAAATTAAATGCATTATAATTAATTTCCACTTTTTGGAGGTCCTGGAAGGTGACTTTAGTTCTAATGCGCAACTGGATAAACCAAATCTTTCAAAATGTGATGTCCTCGGAGGGAAAAACATTAAAATGTGTCCCTGATGGTGTTAATATCAGGAACTTCTAGAGTGAACTTTTCTGATTCTGAAATCTCATCACTGTGGTCACAGCCACAATGACACTAACGTGGGACACCCTAGGCCCTCAGCCAGGAGGAGTAAACATGGCCCCTTCAGAAACTCTCCCCTCTCCAGCAAGCAGCCCCCCCCACTCCCACTCACGGCTCTTTATAGCCCTCCTCAGGTGTTGGCTGAGGGATGTTCCCCCCATATAGGCATGAAATTTACCCATATCCTGGCTTTTGTCTCAATCAAAGAAAAGAAAAAGATTGAGTCTGTGGTCAAGTGCAGGAAAACACTATATGATTTCTTTGAGTCTTCTCTGCCTTGTCCTCAATAAGCATCCTCAACAACTGCTAAATCAGACCAATGAACCCAAGTACATACACAGAGACACACTCACACACACATGCACGCTGAGCTGGAGCCATGTCCACAGCCTAGCAAGGTCTCCCTTTCCTTTCCTCCAAGCACACAGGCCGTCAGGGGGATCTGAGAGGCCTTGATAAAAAAAAAAGTGATAAGAACAGATGGTCTCACACCTACCCCGCATGCTGTGCTCCCAGCTTGGGGCTCCTACCCAGGAGTCGGGGCCACAGAGGACCTGCCCCATGTGCAGTCAGCACCACTCAGTGTTCTCAGAATCAGCTTACCCTCGAGGAGCCTGCATCGCTCTTTAGGAGCCATCCCTAAACTCATAGAGCCCCGTCAGCTGATGGATGAACTATCACATGGAATTTTATGCTCAGTAAATGTTTGGTTTTGGGAGGACGGTGGTGATTGTGAGGCGCAGAGGTTGGCTGTGGGTCATGATGAGGCCAGCCTGTCTTCCTTTGTCCCCTGCCTGCAGAACTGGACTGATCCTGCATCCTTCTCTGCTTCCTTCAAGCAACCGAGCGGGGGGAAAAAGAAAACTGCAATATGAAGATTTTCCCTCTCACCTCTGCAGTTTTTCTGTGGCTCCAAGGATTTCTTTTGTGCAAAAACAAAAAGAAAAAAAAAAGTCTTTCATCTGCCAAGATTTTCACTTACCACATATGAAAGGGTAGCATCTTCTACGGATTTTAAAATGCCTTAAAAATGAGTATCAAAGAGTCCGAGGCCCATTAATCTAAATTGCTTTAACACTTAGAGGAGAATAAAAGGCACTTTCTAAAATCTGCAAATGAGACTAACCTACAAAATTAACGGATTAAATGCTGGGAGAAAAACTTCAGACTTTCACTTGAAACAAGCAGCTTTAAAGGGAAAGAAATATTTCTCCAATATTTAAAAGTCGTGTTTTGAAATAGATAAGAAAAAGACAGATATGTACTTAGACTTGATGGAAAGAGACAGGAAAGAAAATTTGAGTTCAACTAAGACTAGCCACCATCAAATTTCATTCAGTGAAATTTCCCCTCCTGGGAAATTTCACTGAATGAAATTTCCAAAACAGCCTATTTTTACCACTTTTGCAGAAACCCTTCTACATGAATCTCAATTTCTAAGTCATTTTTCTCCCTTGGAAAAAAGATACACAGTTCTCAAAGTTTAGAGCTGAATTCTTAACAGTTACAATTGGTAGGAAAGAGGTCATCTTACTTTTCAGTGTCTCCTATTTAAATTTATTATCTGGTACTTCGATAGTAAAAATACAACGTAAGGCCTATAATATTTAATGGTCTTGATTTTGCAGCCCCAGCCAGGATGGGAAAGCCATAATAATGTAATAACACCTTAAATTTACATCCTGAATATCTCTAAGGAGCTAATAGAGTTTTACCAGGCAATTTTAAAATCTGATTAATCCCATCATCATCCCTGACAGGTCGGTACCTAGATGGGGTCTTTGCATGGGCCTTCTCTGCTCAGCAGTGTGAGGCTGTGTTCTAGAGACCACATCTCCAGAACCCACAGCTTCCCCCTCAGGTTCCTTCCCTGCCCATACTGAGCTGCTTGGACCCTGCTGGAGGAACGAGCTGTCTTCTAGAGGTCTAGAGGTCATGTTTGACTTTCTTCTAATTTTCCCATAGTATAGAATACAAGCTAATGCAGAAAAACAAGAATATTTGGGCAAACAAGCTATTGGGAGAAATGACCCAAAACACCCCAAGATAGCACTGTTATCATTTTGGCACACATCCATCCAACCAAGCTGCTTCCCTGCACTCAGACATAAACATAGGATCCTACTATATTTGTTGATATAAAACATAAATATAAAATATGTGTATATACATACATATCACTCACACACACACACACCTCTAACAACATATATACATCAACATTTGTTAATGGCTTCAGAGATTTCCATTTTTTGCAAATATCAAACTTCTTTAGCCAAACAATTATTTCCAACTTTTTATCATTATCAACATGTTACCAATGAAATACATATGTAATTTATGATCTTTTATTTTCTTTTAAAATTTTTGAGTAAGTTTTACTTTTAATTGGCTTGAACTTTTTCTCTAAATTTTTTAAATTAAAAATAACTTTCTTTAAAAAATTTTTAAATTAGAATTTTCTTTCAAAATTTTTTAAATTTAAAAAAATTTTCTTTAACATTTTTTTCTTTTTCTGGTTTATCTTCTCCCTCCACATTTGATCTCCCCCTATACTTCCAATACAACCAAAGTTATTGGCTTGATTTCTATTTTTCCACATACTTCTCTATGTGTAGAGAAACACATATACATGTATGAAGTGAAGTCCACATTTCAAGAGAGTTAGTAATTGAATTAGACAGGTGTGTTTAGCCAAGAACAACAGAAGGCCTGATGAACTGCTGGCTAAAGAGGAACTTATTTTAATCTTTAACAAGGAGATTGGAAACAGGAAGCTTGAGTGTGGGTTCAACTGCTCAGTGGTGTCACCGAGGCCTTCGGCTGGCTCCATCTCCGGGCTCTGCTAGCCTTGGGTTCTTTTCATTTTCATCTTTGTTGCCTCGTGTTCACAAGGTGGCTGCCCCAGATACACACAAGGTTGGAGCATGAGAGGAAGAGCTGTCTCTTAGGAGGAAACCAAGCATTCCCATCACAGACTTTCCTTTCATCCCCTTGGCCAGAGCTGGGTCACATGGCCCTTCCTCATTGCAAAAGTACTTGAAAAGGCAAGAATTCATATTGGCTGCCTTCCGTGAGCAAAGTGGCTTCCCACAGGGAAAAGGAGCAGAAAACAGCTGCAATGTTTGGTAACCACAGTTTCTGTAAGAATAATACAACAGTGTCCAGAATAAAAGATCAGTGATTCCTTCTGCAGGGATGATGATGGCCTAGGGACCAAAAAGGCTCCCTTCCCTGCTCCAGGGTCCAGAGAGACTGTGGGACTGACTGGCTTCCTCAGACCCTCTTCAGGTCTCCAAACAGTCCAAAGTCATTTTGCACTAGGCCTCCAGGACTTGGAATTAAATTTGGCCAAGGTGGAAATGTATCTTACCTCTGATGTGGTCATTTGCTTCTGGGATGTCTTATCACCTAATTCCTTTGGTCTTTCTGCAATTGAGACTTCTATATCACACAGGTGAAATTTGACCAAGTGTCAGATGGAAAGGTTGGGCCTTTCACTCGTGGGAGCACCTTGCACAATCCCTCCCACCACTTGTTATATAGGCGGATGTGCAATTGCCACTGCCATACAGATCTGCACTCTTAGTGCTTGGCCACACTTTCCATGCTCACACACCATGAGTTTCTGCAAATCACATCTCTCTGGACATACCCTGATGAGAGTGAATTTGGGTAACTTTCTCAGGACATGGGTAGTGGTCACCCTGATTTTCTGGCCAGGCCTCTGCTTTTCATAAAAGACCCCAACACCTCCACACAGAACTTAAACACTCTTCAAAGATGGTGGTTTCAATGACTCTGTGATTGATGAATCTTTCACTTTGCTTGTGTTACTATGCTCTCCTATAATTCTGTGTTATACTTAATGCCTGTGTTTGGTGAGGGAGAATTATACAATGAATTGAAATCACTGTAATTGTCAAGGATAAAACTGACAATATATGAAACACAAATAAGACACCCGTCTCTGGACTTATGTTGAGAATTTTGAAAACCAACAACAACAACTTTGCTACAAGGAAAACTCTTTTTGATAAAAATAGTTATCACTTACAATATTGTTTTATTTGCATGGAATTCTGGTTTATGCAGGAAATCCACACTTAGAGAACTCATATCCAGGTATGATTCAGCCACAAACAGGGCTCAAAGTTCACTTTTATTACTTAGTTTATATCTTTTTTATTTGATTGAAAGTTGCTTCCCATAAAAAAAGAAATTGGCATGCAGTGACCAAAAGAATCAACCCAGTTTCCCGATCCTTCCCGTTAAGAGTTTCCCTGTTTTGTGTTGGGTTGTTAGACTCTGTCCATTAGTGGGAGTGGTTCTGGGCATTCTCTCTGGACTTGGGCTTACGTTTCAGGCTCATGGCTGCTTGAGTGAGCTGTTTATGTTCAGTGTTAAGGAAGTTTGTGAAGAGATGTTTTTCCCCCACAGCCTTCCGATATAATCATCAACACAGAAACCCGATGCCATCTTTAGGAGAAAGTTGGAATAAAGTAAACACTCAAAGTGGTTTCGGGAAGGTGAGTCCTCTGTTTCCACCAGGAAGCTTCTCCCACTTCTCTCACACCAGAGTCTAGCAGAACCCCCCAGCACCTGGGGGACATGTGTACAAAAGACTGATGAGGTTGCTATTTAGAGGATGTTACTTTCGGTGATGATTATAAACAGCATGGCAATTCATTTAGAAGCTACATGTATAGAACAAGGCATCATCCTAACTATCATCTACATTTATGTTTTACCTACCAGTGGTAGTAGAATAGACATCACCACTATTAGATCCTGTGGTCTCAGATGCATGCCTCTCAGATGGAGGTGCCTTGGTGGCAGAGTTGGGAACAGTGGCTATCATTTCTGATCATTGTTAATGATGTTTAACACCAGCAAAAAGCTCTGCTATTGAGCTCCTCTCTTAGGAGACTGTCATTTAGACCTGATGGCCCTTGACATCTCCATTTTTCCAGGTGTTACTCCAAGACAAGTAGATTCTCTTCACTGGTTGTTCTTTTCCCTAAGCCAGCACTCCTGCCCTCTTCTCTTTGTCCTTCTCAGGCTCAAAGCAGACACCTACATAGTCACAATCTGACAGCAGCTTCTTCCCTGAGCAAGAGGTGGGCTAGTGCCAGCTCCGAGGCCACAAGCAACAGCTGAGGAAAGGAGGGAGGGGATGGGACTTCCAGAGACAATGACAGAAAACCTGGCTTTAGAATGGAGCAAGTGACCAGAGAGCAAACACGTGCAGCAGGAGGTTTCAGTGAGGAAGTTTAGAATAACTTCCTCATTCCAAAGAAGGTGCTTAGCTCAGTGCCCACTTCAAGGTAAAAGTTGTTGAAATGCGAAAGTTGGAGAAAAGGATTCCTGTAGGGCAGCATTGCTGGCACTGGGGGAGAGGAGAGGTGCTTTCCTCACTCGGACCTAATGAGAGGTTTCACAAAGAACCCACAGAGAGAGCTTCTCCTTGGGGGATGCCTGTAGCGTTGGGCTGGTAGACACTGTGTGAAGCCACCTGGCCAACAGGTAGATGGGGGCTGAAATCCAGCTAGTTGCCCTCACCAAGCCTTGCACACTCCACACATCTTTTTCTAATCTTTGCATGCACTGGAGTGCACACAAATGCAATTGATGGGATTATCAGGGGCCCTGCTGACACTTACCTGAGACTGCAGAGTCTTGGGGGAAGAGGTGGGCTGCAGGGGCTGGGCCAGTGAGCAGCTGGGTAGGCTGGGAAGGAGTTGCCTGTGACCAGAGCCAGGTAGATAATAGGATTGTCCAGAGGCATGCTCTGGAGGGTTCAGGGACCCCACAGAAAAAGACTGGACATGGCCACTGGATGCCCAGAGGTAGAGGGAGTTTTTCAAGGGGGAGACATGGAAAACAGTCAAGTTCCTCAGGATATACGGCTCTTACAAGTTCTGTTTTCTACCATAATTGGCTGCAGACATGAACGAATGCCCATCACCACATAAAGAAAAGTGAAAGCAACAACAGCATATTATTTTTCATCACATTAGCAAATATTCCAAAAACAGTAGTATTCAAAGCTGGTGGGGGCAGGAGAGATGGGCACCCCTGGTGTACAAGTGAGCATTTCAATTACTTAAAAGTTTCTGAAAAGCAAGTTGGCAATAGATAACATAAGTCTTGCAAATAATAAAACCATTTTGCACAGTAATTACTGTAATTACAGTTGTAGGACTCTATCCAAAGGAAATAAGAAATGAATATAAAGATCTTCCTTGCATGTATAGAAAGAACATTTTAACACCCCAAATGTCTAACATTAGTATGAGAAAGTTTATTAATTTATGCTATTTCTGTTGAGCATGTATAGGAATTAAAATTATGTTTATGAAGCTTTTTTAAAGCCTAAAAAATATCAAGTGAACAAAAAGTAGAATTCTAAGAGCATGTAGAAAAAAGCCTGGAAGAAAAGATAGCAAAGTGTCAATGACGGATCTTTCTGGATCACGAGATTATGGGGAACTGTTCTCTTTACTCTTTTAATTTCCCCACAAGAGACATATATTGCTCTTCAATAAATCAAGAAGAAAAAATATCAGTCCTAAAGGCCTGGTAACTGGTAGCTGAATTCTGGTGCTAGTGGGGGCTGTGGCCCAGCACGCAGGTGGCCATCTTGGGTCTGGTCTTGCCTGGCAGAATACTCAGCTCTGAGCGGTGTGGGTGCTGGCAGAACACCTTCTCAGCAGACATAGGGGTCTACGCTGCAGGCAGCCACCCCCAGGTTTAAGGTGTGTCCCCCGCTAAATGCGCAGGGCTGTTGTCACTCTTTGGAACAGTTCTGTAGGGAAGCGCTTATCAGACTTTAATGTGCAGACCTATCACCAGGGGTCTTGTTAAAATGCAGACTCTGATTCAGAAAGTCTTGGGTAGAGCCTGAGGTTCCGCTTCCCTATCACCTTCTAGGGGACAGAGATGACCCATCTGAGGACTACACTGGGCGCTCATGAGCGCCCTAGCTGTAGAGCAGTTTTCTCAAACTTTAATCGCACACAAGGATCCCCCGGAACATTTGTTAGACACAGCTTTCTAGACCCTGCATGCAGAGATCCTGACCCCACAGGTCTGGGCAGGGCTTGACTGTCTGCATCCTGACCAGCTCCCCGGTGATGCTGATGCTGCCTGTCTGCGGACCACACTTTGGGTAGTGCCCCATTGCACTCACGTCTCTAGCACCTTGTTCTTCAAAGAGTGGTCCCAAACCCAGCAGTATCAGCATCACCTGGCAGCCTCAAATGCTCAGACTCCGCTCAGACCTATGGAATCAGAGTCTGCAGGTTAATAAAATCCCTGGGTAATTTCAGGCACATTAGAGTTTGGGACACTCTGATCTAGAACAGACTTCCCAAGAGCTGAGTGAGAGCGTTTTCCAGATAATCAGTGGGTGTCCTGCCCCCTCCCCAACCCTCCATCACTGGGTGAAGGAGCACTCCTCCTGAGCCAGCCAGGCCACTTCCTCATTCTCCCTATCATGGTCACCATCAGGGTCATGCAGCTGATTACCTGCTGACAAGGGATGGCTTCTGCTCTCAGTGTATATCCTTAAGTGGTTCTGACTATGTCATTCAGGAGAAAAACATCTCAGCGGCCATGGAACAAACTTGGAATTCTTACATCAATTCCTTAAACCAGAACTCCTTGCCTAGGCAAGTGGAGGTGGCCAGAGGAAACTGTTTTTCAGGTAAGAAATTTGAGCTTGCTTAAAGTTCCTTGTTGTAAGATTTCAGGAATAGGAGCAGGGGAAGGAGGTCTGTGTTCCAGATCACCTCAAAACTATGCTGTGCTGTGAAAAATTGACTGTCCTTTCACTGGAATGAATTCACTTAAAAATACCCTGTCCTTATATCTTTTTAATACACCACAACTTTAGGAGAACGTTTTCCTTTTCCCAAGATAGTAGAGTATTAGAAAAGAAACAAAAAGTGCTCTGTTTATGGAAGATGTTTTTATTTGCTATGGTACTTTTCTTAGCCCTGGGCAGAATGAAATGTACATTCTAGATTTTCTCTTTGCTTGAATTTAAATGCAGGGTGTGTTGTCATATTTCCTGCTAGTTGAAGATGTTGAGTTTTTTTAAAAATCTGACAGGAGGATGGGGAGGGACGCTATTCACTAGTGGCTATTTGAAGTATAGTGATTGCCTAGAAGCGAAGAAAATAAACCCATCCCAATGTTATTTTTGAGCAGCAAATATTTTTTACTTTGCTAAGAAATTACTGCAAGGGCCAGGCGCGGTGGCTCATGCCTGTAATCCAGCACTTCGGGAGGCCAAGGTGGGCAAATACGAGGTCAGAGGTTTGAGACCAGCCTGGCCAACATGGTGAAACTCTGTCTCTACTAAAAATACAAAAAATTGGCTGGGCATGGCTGATGTTGCCTGTAATCCTAGCTACTTGGAAGGCTGAGACAGGAGAATCACTTGAACCTGGGAGGCGGAGGTTGCAGTGAGCCAAGATTGCAGCATTGCACTACAGCCTGGGCAACAGTGCAAGACTCTGTCTCAAAAAAAAAAAGAAAGTAAGTAAGTAAATAAATAAATAAATTACTGCAATTCGACACACAAAATCTAAGGCATAAATAAGCATGATCCTGAAAAATTATCTTTTGTTGGCTTGATAGTAACAAAAAAAAATCATGTCAATGCTATAGGCATTTTTCCATGCTTCATGAGAATCCACCTGTGCAACAGAAAACCATCCAACACTCTCTCTATAATGTTATAACAGAAAAAATGGGGAGGACTGCTGAAAATGATGGGAGTGGCCACTCTGCCTATTGGGCATGACAAATCAAGATTGTCACTTATTGCAAGAAAATCATTTTAAATCATTTTAAATGTAAGATGCATTACACATCCCGACATACTTAAAATTCTGCCTCTTTATAAAAGGTTTAGATTTACCCAATTACCAAAAAAAGTGGTCTTTTTCTGTTTTCGTTCTTAAGAAGAATCCATTTGTCTTTAAGTCATATTTAACAAGTTTGAATAACCGTATTTTTTCTTAAAATTGTCATTTACCAATAGAAATACTAGATGCAAATGTTAGAATATAACTTCAGCCTTTGAAAACGTTTCCACGCAAATTAACTCTTTCAGAGTCACTACGGTAATCTGTCATTCTCCAATGGGGGACACCATCTATCATAGTAGTTGACCTAATTACCCTCCACTCTCAGAGCAGAAGTGAATGATGGACAGGAGTCTCTGGGCATGGTCAATAGACCTCTTGCGTATGAAGGTGAAGTATACAATATTCCATTTTAGCTTTTGAGAACTTTCGTGGAGTATAAATATGTGTGTGTAGGGAGAGAAGAGGAGGTAAATTTTGCTAGTTTTGTCAGGCTCATGAAAATAAGTTACCCACAGCACCGTTCGGAACTTGGCTTAATTGGAAAGTGAGTCACAAATAGGCATTTTCCAGGGAGGGACACAGGCCCAGAAGGCTGACGGCTGAGTCCTCGGCGGGCTCCGCGAATGGTGCTCTAAACGCATCCTGGCACTGAGGCATCAGAACGAGGACATCTCACACATGCTTGTCTTTCCTTGATTACATCACCCGCAGTGTTCCTCCTGGAGATGACCATATCTGTGAACACCTGAAATCTTTTCAATTGCATGATAGATGTAATCAGCCGATGTTCCTATGTGCAGAAGCAGACTTTAGAAAGCTACTGGCTCACTGTGGTAAAGACTGATCTGGGGCCGGATTGACCCTGGAGCTCAGGGGTAGGGTTGGTGGTGGGGTTTCACTTAGTTTTTTTTTGAGGTAGAAGGGAATAAAAGTATCCCATCAGTCTTTTGTAACTTGGGAAGCGTATATAAAATAAAATAAAAAGATTAAATGAATTTCATATTTATATGATGATCAGTTAAGGTGATAGAGAAGAGTGTTGAGACCATGGGAGGTAGAAATAAAGAGAGAAGGACGAAGAGGAAGCCTGAGCTCAGGCATGGGGGCCTCAGACGCAGACTGAGAAAGATGGAGACAGACACGTACCTAGGTGGGACTGTCAGAATTTATTGTTTAGAAAAGCAAACAAAAACTGATTCAATTTAAGCCTAATGCTCAAAAGCACAGCAGTGTGGGAGTCTTCTCTCTTCATCTTTGGAAGGGAGCAGTGATTCGAACTGGCCGTGAGCTGTAGCACCCCTGGTAAAGCCCTTCCCAAGGCCCTGTCTTGTTGCAACACTTGTAAGCGGCTGCCCACTCTAGGAATCAAGTGAGGGTCTGTGTCAGCTGCCAGGTGGTTGGTGCCAGAATGTGTAAGACACCAAATTTTGAACAAATGGTCAAAAGACCGTTTTAAATGGCTGTTAATAAAAAGTTAGAATGCTTAGATGTTAACACAGGACTACAGTGAAAAGACAACATTACAATGAATTGGAATAGCTTAACTGGCTTTTCTGTGTGATTCTAGAGTTGGGAAATACCTTGTTCTATGAGATAGAAAGTGTTCCAAAGAGCTGGGCAGAGGAGCTTGGTTTTCTAGACAGAAATGGGCTGAAGAAAGCAGAAACAGGGGAACAGACAGCAAACTGGCAGTTTCAACGTTACTTTTCTTGTGGAGGTTCAAGCAGAGGGAATTTCCTTATGCCGCTAAAACTGGCCTGTTTGGGGATTTGACCATCATCTCTCTCCCTAATTTCTCGGCAGGCTAAAAATCTGTTTCCACTTGGTGGTGTGGAATTCGCAGGAGTGACCCCATTTGGTCTGGTCTGCTGGGCCTGGTGGAGGAGCTTAGCCCAAACCAATGACCTCCCATGAATTGTATTTAACACGACTAACTATGACTGCTAAATAGATGTAAGGAAAATTGGCTAGGTAGAGAAAGATCTTTTCTTCTTTCACATGGCCTCTGCATTCTTTTAAGAACGGATCTGGAGGTCCCAGGCTCTGTCCACACATTAAGAAGCCACACATTTCACACCTCTCCTAGGACTCAAATGAAGACGTTTCAGCATGGAGTCCCTGAAAAGAAGGGCTACACACCTTGTCTTGGTAGTTCATCTCTGCACACGGTATTTCTGTATCGTGGAAAAACGTTTCCAGCATCAGGGTTCGTTTGGGGATGAGATCTGAGGGGGCACCTGGAAGGCAGGAGGCCCCCGTGTTTCCCAGGGCAACATCCCACTAGTCCTGCCTGTCACGTGACCAGCCCGCTCTCCCGTGTTTAACGTGGAACCTGCCTTTCTCTTTTCACAGTGCCCCTCCTCTACTGAGGCCCAGAATATTCTCATTGAGTGTTCTGTTCCTTTACCATAGGGCTTGAGCTGTCAGTGCCTGATGACTAGAAGCTCTGAGGACAGGTTTTGTGAGGGAGCTGGAGGGCACGCGGGAGTCCCCCACGTGGCAAGTCTGCTCTTCCCAGTTCACTTGCTTCCCCTCTCTTGGGTGACTTTGCACTTTGGCGCTGCCCTCACCACAGCAGGGAAATAGCACTGTGTTTCCACCAGGCTTGCCTCCTGGGTCAGTCCCCCTGGTCTCTGTCCCTGCCACTGAGACTCCAAGACCTGCCCACTGTAGTATCAAAAGGACACAGAGCTGCAGAGTTGGAAATGGCTAATCAACAGGATGTGGTGGCTCACACCTGTAATCCCAGCACCTTGAGAGGCTGAGATGGGAGGACAGCTTGAGCCCAGGAGTTCGAGACCAGCCTGGGCAACATAGTGAAACCCTATCTCTACAAAAAAGAAATTGAAAATTAGTTGGGCATGGTGGCTCACATCTGTACTCCCAGCTACTCAGGAGCTTCAGGTGGGAGGATCACTGGAGCCTAGGAAGTCTGGGCCCCAGTGAGTCATGATTGCACCACTGACTCCAGCTGGGTGACAGAGGAAGACTGACTCAAAAATAAATAAATAAATAAATAGAAATGGCTGATCAGAAGCAGTGGTTCTATAGGCTTGGGTGAGACAGGTGGAACAGGGAGTGGGTGAGAGGAGGCAGTGAGCAGCCCAGGAGCCCCGAGGGCGACCCAAGAAGGAAGAGCAGGGGGAGGTGGCTCTAGAGCGCTTTTGCACTTCCTGCCAGAGAAACAGCTGCAAGATTGGATTTCGAGGAGCACATTTGCTTCTATGATTGCCGCCTGACAGCTGGCTTGAGATGCCACTCCCCCTCTCAGTGTCTCTACCCAATAATCTGTAAAATGGGGATAATAATCCAGCCATGTAGCCAACTCACCAAGCCACCAAGGGTCACACAGTGCTTTAAAATCACCATGGGCAATGTTCACAGTACCAGCCAGGATGTTTCTCTAGTGGTGAGAGCTTTGAAAGAGGAAGCAGTTTTTGGGAATGAAATGCGATGTTTCCTGTTTGACAGAGGGTTGTTTCAGGTGAAGGCGCAAATGACAGAAGGGTTGGCAGGAAGAGCAGGGGCTTGGCTGGGGAAGACCAGGCGGAGCTGGACACCTGCCGGGCTGTGTCTGTCTCTCCGGATTTATTTTCTGATTAGCATTCTAATGGTAGCCCAGAGGGTCAGACTAATCAACATGGGAAGCATTTCTCTTTCAATTGCAATTACAACCATTATTTATGTTATTGAAATTAATCAATCACTATTGACTGCCTTTACTATTTTTATATTACTCTGAGGAATGGGACAAACAAATGTCCAACCCCTTCCATGGTAGGCAGCCCCATACTGGGAGGCACAGAAATTCTCCTCACCCTGGAGTGGAAAAAGTAAGGAGGGTTGTGTGATGATATTAAATTTCCAACATGCAATTTCTGTGTAAAGCAACATGCTGTTTGCGTTCTTAGGATTTCTTGGCAAAAAGCCGGCACTCCTTAATCGACCTGTGTCTCATACACAAGTCACCCACCAGTGCCACATTTTGGGGTGTCTTAAAGGATACCTTTTAGTATGGCATAACCCATTCTGCTTATCAGGGGGTGTTAGAAACCCTGTTTTCAATCCGACCACATGGTTGCGTGCACATAAACTGATAAAAGCATTCATGCTGTTCTCTTGCTAGTTTTAATGTATAGCATTTTTCCTTAGCACAACAGAAAATGGATGAGTTTAACAATATGGTTAAAATCATATCCACATTTTGAGTAAAACAGCGATTAAGTCTATGATAGGGAGTTCTGAATATCTTCCAATGTGTGAGACTTTCTAAATGTGGATCTACTTCTAGCATCTCCTTTCAACCTCAGTGCTCTGAGAGCTGAGCCAGGCAGTTGTTAGGAAGCCCCATGACATAGTGAAAAGAGCAGGGGTTAGCATCAGAAAGATCTGCCTTTGAAGGTGACGTTTGCCGTCGTCCAGGCGACAGGGGAAGAGAGGCATTCGAGTCTACTTTGTAATGGGAGTTAGGGAGATAGAAAAGTAGGGTGACCCACTGGTCCCATTGCCTGGGGGCCTTCCTGGTTTTAGCACTGGAATTTCTCCATCCAGGCAATACCTTCAGGCCAAGGGAAGCTGTGGTTGTTGGTTACCCTGCAAGGGGCAGTGGGTGGTGGGGGACTGGATTCCAGGAAAGGCACTGAATGAATGTGCAGGCCATGATCATCCCCGGCCTTATCAGGGAGAAGAGAGCTTGAATGGAAGCCATGGGGTGACAGGAGGTGCTAGAGAGGCGGGGGACAATCGTGAAGGGTTCTGAAAGGAAGGCCAAGCCTGCACTAAACATCTGTCCAGAGGATGGATCTCATATTGTTTTTACCACACACACCAAAAAACAAAACAAAGAACAACCACAAAACCCAAGGGGCACGAGGCAGCTTTTGGAGGTGACAACTCTGTGGATATGATTTAGGTGTCTGCCCCTCCAAATCTCATGCTGAAATGTGACCTGAGCCCGGCGCAGGAGCTCACCCCTGTAATCCCAGCACTTTGGGAGGCCAAGGCGGGCAGATCTCCTGAGGTCAGGAGTTCGAGACCAGCTTGGCCAACATGGTGAAACTCGGTCTTTACTAAAAATGCAAAAATTAGCCAGGTGTGAGGGCTTGTACCTGTAATCCCAGCTACTCGGGAGGCTGAGGCAAGAGAATTGCTTGAACCTGGGAGGTGGAGATTGTAATGAGCCAAGGCTGCACTACTATACTGTAGCCTGGTGACAGATTGAGACTCTGTCTAAAAAAAAAAAAAAGAAAAAACAAAAAAAAAAAAAGAAAGAAATGCGACCCGAAATGTTGCAGGTGGGCCTGGTGAGGAGCGTTTGTGTCATGGGCATGAATCCCTTGTGAATGCCTTGGTGCAGTCCCTGTGATAGCAAGTGAGTTCTCACTCTAGAGTTCACTTGCAGTCTGGTTGTTTAAAAGAGTGTGGCACCTCCCCACTCACTGTCTCTCTCCCAAGCTCTCGCCATGTGACACACCTGCTCCCCCTTTGGCTTCTGTCATGATTGGAGGCTTCCTGAGGCCTCACCAGAAGCAGATGCTGGCACTATGCCTCTTGTACAGACTGCAGAACCATGAGCCAATTAAACCTCTTTTCTTTATACATTACCCAGTCTTGGGTATTTCTTTATAACAATGCAAGATCAGCCTGACATATCTGTTTAATACCTTGATTATGGTGATGGTTTCATGGGTCCAAATTCATCAAATTGTGTAATTAAATATGTGCAGGGTTTTTTTCATATATCTAAAAGAAAGGGAGAAAGGAAGGAAGGAAGAAAGAAAGAAAAGAAATATAGAGGGAAAAGGGAGGAAGAAAGAAGGAAGAGGAAGGAAGGGAGGGAGGGAGGCAGGGGAAAGGAAGGAAGGAAGAAAGAAAGAAGAAGTAAAGAAAGAGAGAGGAAGGAAGGAAGACAGAGGAAGGAAGGAGGGAAAGAAGGGAGGGAGGGAGGAAGGATGGAAGGAAGGAAGGAGAAAGGAAGGAAAGATAGATGTCCCTCTCCCTGGGGGCACCCTGCTCACAAGTGAGGCCCCACAGAGGGCAGAGCAAAGCCTTAGCATGGCCAGACCAGCCCCACACTCCCTTGGCATGGGCCAGTAGAGCCCAGTTGCTGTTTAAACTGACTTGATGGGCCTTTTGTTTGTTGCCTTCAAAGTATCCTAACAGAAAGAAAGAATCTTTTTCCCGCTGAATGTGCGGGAGCTTCATTTAAGGTGCTGCCCTCCACCCACCTGAACCACAGCCCCAGCCTGGGCTCCCTGTGCATCCTCCATGCGCGCCACAGCCACACGGGCTGCTGCTCCCCTTCCCGATGCCGTCTCTTGCCTTCTGTGAAAGTGCAGGCCTGGCCCTTCTAAAGAAACAGTGCAAAGGAAGGATGGGAGACACTCAGCGGTTCCCTGGCTTTGGAGACTGAGGAACAGCGATAAGCAGCCCACAGGCCTCCATGGTTTCCAGCTCCTCCCTGACCACTGAGATGTGCTTTGCAGCCTCCTGCAGTGAGGCAACTCTGGACCCTGGGTGCCTTCCCTCGGGCCTCCTCGGGTTAAGGTTTCCATCCCAGGAGCTGTCTCTGCAGAAAACCCAGATGGAAGGACGATAGAAGGAAGCAGATCCTGGATTGGGACAGGTGAGTAAGTG
The DNA here is from genome assembly GCA_036589455.1 of Ateles fusciceps. Classification (NCBI taxonomy): domain Eukaryota; kingdom Metazoa; phylum Chordata; class Mammalia; order Primates; family Atelidae; genus Ateles; species Ateles fusciceps. The sequence continues at coordinate 14,331,313 of JAZHEH010001511.1, forward strand.
ATCCCCCACTTCCAACTACCTCCACCCCCCCACGCAGGTCAGGCATCATCCAGGCATGTTTTATAGAAGCTCCAAGGGAAACTCTTTCTCAAGTGTTGCATGAGGCCCTTCAAGGTGTCAAAGCGTTCACTCGTATCCCCCAAGTTTGGAAGCTCTAACTGGGAAGAAGACGGGCTCATTGGAGCATAGTGGGTGTCTCATCTTGATGAGACTTTTCCCATAGCTCATAATAGTTCCTCACACTCCCTGTAGTTTTCTCCAGAACTCTCTCACCAGCCCCAGGCCCCAGATCTTGCAGCTGATTAAAGTCTAGTTCCAGAGGCCGTTGTGTCCAGCTCCATGCAGCTGGGCTAAGTGTGTGGGGTGCTGACTTGCTCTGCCTCCAATAGGAGAGGTGACTAGACCACTCTAGAAAGCCACCGTCTCATGACCAGAAACCTTTGCGGATAAAGACCAAGACTCAGGTTAAGGCTCATTTCACCTAGGAGCCTCTCCCTCAGCCCCAGACCAGATAAGGACTGATTAAGCTGTTCACACCACGGTCATATTTCTCCATATGTTTAAATCATGTGTTTAAGTGCCTGTCTGCCCCCTCACCTGCCAAGTCATAATCCAGGAGGTTTCAAGGACCAATCTCAGACCTAGCACAGTGGCTGCAATTTAGTACGTTCTCAATGTGTTGAGTTGAACCGAGGAATTTGTAGAAATCAATTACTGTGTTCATGAACGTTAAGCCCGACTGCCATCTACCCATTTGGTTCCCCAGCTTTCTTCCAATTAAGAAAACGAATGATCCACTGAAAACTGAATGAATGGTAAGATCAATAATAACGTTGTGAAGCAATTTATCCCTTATCCGTCCACATACGCCCAGATACCAGGGGCATTGCAACGTTTCAGTCTCAGGCCCAGTTTGTTAACTTTACAGATAAAAAGATTTCTTGGCTCTCAAATCCTATTTGACTTTTAAAGCCCCTACTAGGATTTGAAGCAGAGCAAAATACATTTTCTGCTTATTCCTGGAGCGTGTTATGTTTTGCTGTTCAGCCAAGAGAAGAGCTTCCTTGGGATTGTTGATGATCTAAGGCTGACACCTGGAAGCATTTCTCAGCTTCCCCTTCAGAACAAAGGAGTGGGAACTAAAACCCCTGAGCTGGATAAACCCACTTCCCATCTCTGCTTTAGCCCTGTTTTCAACGCCACAGTTCACAGAACAGCATTGTCTCAAGTCTGAAATCTGGTGCATCTCCCATCACAGTTGCAAGCAATTCTGCCCTGATTGCTGTAACCTAGATGACCATGCGTTTTGCCGTACAGGGGAGAAACTAATGAGATGGAGAGCTTCCTCGGAAGGGAACCTGCTGGCCCACTGCCTAATGCACCATGCCAGGGACCTCTGGGATCCCACCTCCCGGATTGCCGATGTGCCTCGTTGCAGCGGAACGTGCTGATGTGTATATCGATTGCAATAGGATGTAAGTGGACTGTAAAATAGAACAGCAGGTGAAAGGAGAGCCTACCAAGAAGTGACTAAACGTTCCTTCTAGCACACTAAAATATTAGCCTTATCACTGGACTGGCCTCTTCTGGATCACAGGGCATTTATCTACCCAGAGCGCCCATTAGGAACACACAGCTATGGAACAGGGAGGGGAAAACCACAATCACGGGTCTGGGATGCAGCAGCTTTCTGTTCACAAAGTTTCAGGAAATCTGTGTCAGGGAGCAGAACCTTATGTTTTACTCTTCATAATGGTAAGTCCAGGAGCATCTGGTCAGCACTGCTTCTAGTGTTCTAAGGTGAGTGCAGGTTGGTGAGGAGTGCTGGGGGATAGGCTCGTAGCTGAACTTGTTCATTTAAGTTGAAAGGGGAGAGGATAAAATAGACTGGAAATAAGACACTGATGATTTGTTTCTCTGTGAGAACCAAATGCTGACTGAAGGAAAAGTAGAGGAACAAGAGCTTTGACAGAACACCATGGGGTGTCCAGAAAGGACCTGAAGCTTTCAGAAGCGAACACCCAGCTGGCCCTTCTATGCACCCTGTCGGCTTCCCTGACAGAGGCAGGCAGGATGTCAACCTTGACAGAGGGTCGTCCCTGTGATAAATGACTCAATCACAGCCGCTTTCCTCCCCGCCTGATTCGGCATGCTTTCTCGAGCGGTCTAGAGCTCAGTGGGGTCACGATGGGCTGGCAGCATTAAATAGAATGAACAGGAAAAAAGAAACGCTCTGCTTTTTCCTGAATCACTAACTCCTTCCTCAGGAAGAGCCACCAACACCACTTTCCGCATTTGGTTTGCTAACGTCCCAGGAGACTCATGTGAATGGCAAGCCTAACACCTGTCTTTCCCACATTTCTGTCTACTGGGTTATGAGGCAAATGAAATGCTGGAGAGAGGAAGCATTACAGAATCTGCGGCCAGGTTCTGTCTGTAAGAATCGTCACTTTGAACTGGCAATAGAGTCCACGTGGTATGTGGGCTTAATTGACTTTCCCCAAATCACAGTGTCTCCCGGAGAGACAAGCCTTTGTCCCCCTCTTCAGCACTGCATCTTTGGCCACCGCTCAAGATGCTGTCACCAGAACAAAGGGGGCTCAGCTTTGTCATTTGAGCAGGAGGAAGAATTCGATCTTCTGTGTAAGAAAAGACATGAAACAGACCAACCCCGCAAGATGCAACCACCTGGGCTCTGCCACAGAAACCAGAGGAACATTAGGGCTCGAGGGTTTTCGATTCCATCAGCCCATCCCTCTCCTGGGCTGTCTTCTGAACCAGGAGCAAAGCTCCTCCATGATCTCTATGGAGACCAGCTGCAGCCACTTGTGTTTTTAGCATTCTCCCACCTCGACACCAAGCTCAATCGATCCAGCAGTTGGCAGAGGATCTAGCGAGTTCTGCTCTCCCCTAATTTTTCAGTCCTCATTGTATCAGCCTTCTTCCAAGTTGCAGAATATGACTTCCTGCTTTTGTGATGAGGAACACTTTGGCTCTGATCTGGGAACTGCCTATGGCTGTGCTGGGTAGTTCCCAGGGAAGAACATCTGAGCTCCCTGGGTCAGCCTGGGCAGAGGACTTGCAAATCCTTGGTAAAGTCACCTCCACCCAAGCTCTCTCATGGCCAGGATGGTCTCTGAATTCTGTGATCCACCACGAATTATAGTGAAGAGTTTTTCTGAGCACGATGCTTCTTAGCTGGAAAATTAATTCCATCACAAAACAGTCTGGGCCACTGTCAGCACTGGAAGTACGCATGTTGAAATGAGTATCTGTACTTCGACTGCTCCATAGATACTTTTGGGCCTGTACTTTTTTGTGCAAGGTGCTGAGCTGGGTGCTCAGAGGGTTGGTTCTCTGAGTCCTGTCAAAGAACGTGTGTCCAGCCAGAGGGATGAGCCTCAGACACAGAGATGACACTGACTCTGCAGAACAGAACACGCAGTCGCAGGATGGAAGTGGGAAAGGTGCCGAGTGAGGAGGGGAAGGCCTCTTAGTACGCCTCCTCTGTTCCCCTGCCCGGCAGCCACCTGCACCCTGTTCCTGGCTGTGGGGTGCTGTCCATGAGGCAGATTCCTTTCACAGGAGACAAAATCCTGTTAGCCTCATTTATCAGATGAACCTGCAGAAACAAAATAAATATTTGCGTTATGAATTAGTGATTCTCTAGGCCTTCATTCATACATCCAGCTGGGAGCTCCTCCAAATACTGGCCTTTCCCTCTCTGAACTCACATATACTTACCTAAAGGGCAGCGGTATGGTCCAGGGATTATTCAAAATGCCTTCATGCCTCAGCCCAGGCCATCCTGGAGCTGGCTCCATCAGCTAGGGAGAGCTGATGGTTAAATACGCCTGACTTTTAGGCTGAGGGAGGCAGATCGCATGAGTTCAGGAGTTTAAGACCAGCCTGACCAACGTGGTAAAATCCTGTCTCTACTAAAAAACACAAAAATTAGCTAGTGTGGTGGTGCACACCTATAATCCCAGCTACTCTGGAGGCTGAGGCAGGAGAATTACTGGAACCTGGGAGGCAGAGTTTGCAGAGCCAAGATCACACCACTGCACTCCAACCTAAGCAACAGAGTAAGGCTTTGTTTAAAAAAAAGGTGGGGGGCATGATTTTTGAGAGCCAGTGTTAAGCATTTTATACCTTGATGTTGGCCAGGAAGGGTGTATCACACCATGGAAATTCACAAACACTGCCCATCGGGGTCACCTTATTTTATTTTATATTTGTGCAGTGGTTTACCAGAACATCACTGGTTTAGCCACTTACATTCTGAAAGTCTGTTTCCACCTGTTAATCTAGATAAGGACACCAGTTTCACAGCTTGCAGGGGAGGGTCCCATGGATATACAGCTGTAGATGCATGGGAAGGTCTCACTAAATGGGAGGCCTTTTAGTCTGTGTGTATAGAGGGAACCACCCTTTCCCACAGTCTAAAGAGGATGATTCAGACCACGAGGATTTTCAAAAACTCCATTCTCCCCTGAAGGAAAAATACTGCTATCCTAGTGGACCTGTGCCATCTTGTAAGACTTGCCAAGCTTGAGAAGTCTTGCCTGTCCAAAGAAACCACATGGATAGTTCCTGTGACCTGCGCTGGTGGGCCTGGCCGTTCCCACCAGCAGAACCGAATGGTCCAATGAGTCACTGCTGCTTTGAAGGCTCGGGAAGCTCAGTCACTGCTGACAGCCTGACCTATCTACAGGGAAAACCTATAATATGTCCTTTGATAAAAATGTGGTCTGGTCTCTGCTCAGCTCACGTCCTCCTCAGATGCTATGCATGTGTGCCACTCCCTCCCACCGGCGTCAATGCAGCTGTCCCTGGCACATAAACCACCACAGTTCTTTCTGGTGCTGCTATTGACAAAAAAGTGAGCAATTTTAAGATTCTTAGAGAGGGTCAGGTGCAGTGGCACATGCCTGTAGTCCCAGCTACTTGGGAGGCTGAGGCAGGAGGACCGCTGGAGCCCAGGAGCCCTGTGCTATAGTGCACTGTGCTGATTGAGTGTCCACACTAAATTTGGCATCAATATGGTGACCTCCTAGGAGCGATGACCACCAGGTCACCTAAGGAGGAGTGAACCAGCCCAGGTCAGATGTGGAGTACATCAAAAGTCTTGTGCTGATCAGTAGGGGGATTGTGCCTGTGAATAGCCACTGCACTCCAACCTGGGCAACATAGCAAGACCCCATCACTAAGAAAAGCAAGATTCTTAGAAAGGACATTCATGTTTCTTATTGAAATAGTATATCCTGCTCTCAGGAAATCTTCTATTCCATTTTTTCACATTAAAATTTCATGTATTTTTTTCTAATTACAAAAGCCACATTATTCTCCATAGAAAATTGGGAAGTTGGGCCAGATATGGTGGCTCACGCCTGTAATCACACTTTAGGAGGCCTTAGGCAGGCAGATCACTTGAGATCAGGAGTTCAAGACCAGCCTTGTCAACATAGTGAAACCCCATCTATGCTAAAAATAGAAAATTAGCCGAGCGTGGTGGCATATGCCTGTAATTCCAGCTACTTGGGAGGCTGAGACAGGAGAATCACTTGAACCCAAGAGGCAGAGGTTGCAGTGAGCCGAGATTGTGCCATTGCACTCTAGCTTGGGCAAAAAGAGTGAAACTCTGTTTCAGAAAAAAAGAAAAAGAAAGAAACAAAAAAGAAAAAAAAAGAAAATTGAGAAATTGGCCTTCTTTTTAGAATAGATGATATTTGTACTTGGAGTTTGCTCAAATGGAGCTATTTCAGAGGTGGAATAAGTAGGAAAGATAAGAGGCTGGTGACAGTTAGCTACCACTATCCAGGGGGGCAGGAATGAGCTGGTAAATTTAGGGGTACTTATTTTGAGGATGGGGCTACGTATTGATTTTTATTCTAGAGCCTTTGCTGACAAAAATCATGTCAGGCCATTTAAACCTCATTTCTTCAAGAGGGAATTCTTCAGCTGGGCTCAGCCTTCCTCAAATGGGCGCCCAGCCTCCAGGAGGTAATGAAAACCTGATAATCCTGCATACTCAGGAACACATTTTCCGTCAGAGTCATCAGAAGCCCAGATTCATTAAGCTAATCAGAGGCTGGTGGCTGTGATATTATACCTTCAAATGTGCAGGCTGGTCGGCTAAGGGCGCTGGGTTACGAATATTTGCATCCTCAATGCCAGGATCATCATCTTGGAAAACCAGGTTGAGCGTTTGAAGGACAAGAGCTGTAGCGGCAGGGGAAAAAGCAAAGATCCCAGGACAAAACACCGCCTACCAGGTTTATCCAGAACAGCCTATGAGTTTGAATTTTATTTTATTTTTTCCTAGCTAATCCTTGTGGGGTGGAACTGAAGAATGCTGAGGGAATGAAGGAGTAAATAGATGAATAGTGAAATGGCTGTGTTAGTCCATTCTCACGTTGCTATAAAGAAATACCAAAGCCCTAGTAACTTATAAGAAAACAGGTTGAATTGGCTCACATTCTGCAGGCTGGACAGGAAGCATGGACACATCTGCTTCTGGGGAGGCCTCAGGGGAGCTTTGACTCATGGTGGGAGGCAAAGTGGGAGCAGGTGTCTTACATGGCAGGAGCAGGACCGAGTGGAGGAGATGCTACACACTTTCAAATGACCAGATCTCGTGAGAACTCGTTCACTGTCACGAGCACAGTACCAAGAGGATGACGCTCAACCATTCGTGAGAAACCCGCCCACAATATCCAACCACCTCTCACCAGGCCCCACCTCCAACACTGGGGATTACAACTGAACAGGAGACATGGGTGCGGACACAGATCCAACCACATCAATCAATGCCTCCCTGCACTGAACCTCAGACCTAGACAGCAAGTTCATGGGCAAACGTTGCTAGTGACAGCACATCCCTGTGATGCTCCAGTCTCCCCCTCATGTGGCCCACTTAATAGGCCAAATCCCAGGTCAGGGCGGCTGCCTCCAGCCCACCACCCCAGCTGGTCTGTGGTGTAGATCCAGCCTCCATGCCAAAGCAGAGCTTCTCCTAAACTCCCCCTTTCCCTTTCATTTCCTTGCACCTTTGTGCCATTTTCTTGGGTCACTCTGCTCCAAATACTCCCAGTTCCTTTTGTCCTTATTGATAAGCATGGCCCCGATGACCTGAGAAGAAAGCCAAAGTCATCATCGGTGTTCCCTGACAAACCCACAAAGGCTGAGGAGTTAGAAACAGTGTGTTACTCTTACTTTGTATTGTGATTGAAAAGATGAGTCCACAGACTTTGTCACACTTAAGAAAGTTTCAGGGGTGGTCACTGGCAGTGATGAGCCAGGTGGCTTCCTAGATCCCACCTCTCTAGGTGAGATAAGATGAGCCATTCTCGTGAAAAGCTGGGTATGGCCCAATCTGTGGTCCAGCCTCATGGAGACGGTAACAGAACCTGAGGTATTTGGACAGAATTATCCTATTAAACCAAGGGAAGTGAGTCTACTACATTTGCAGTAATTTCAGCACTACATGCCTGAGTCTTACAGTCAAGGTCTGTTGAAAGATGGTCTAATGAATTTAAGACAGAAAATCTGCTTTTACTTTTTGTTGTTGTTGTACTGGGATGTTTTTAGTCTGCAGAATAATTCACTAAGTGATCATTATATAAAGTAAAGTAACTTCTGTGTACCTTTGATCTATTTTATAGCAGAGCCTATGTAATGACTTCTTACAATTTGCTTCAACATTTGACTCAGTTTTCATTTATTTTCATCATTGTTCATTATATTTTAGCCTTCTCCTGGCATCTATGATAGCCAGTGGGGAAGAGGATTAAAAATGTATTTTAAAAATGTGACAAGATGCATGGCTTGAGGCTTATAGGACTGGCTCATGATAATATCACTACAGTGCTTTATCCTTATATAACACCTTTCAAAAAGAGATTGAGAAAACCTTTAAAAGCATAATTTAATTCTTGTGGTATCTCTATAAAAGAGGTATTATAATCCCTGATTTATAAATGAGGAATCTAGAATTAAGTAGTTAAAGAACAAGCCATAGCTTATTACAGACTCATGGTCAACTTTCTGATACCGAAAAGCTCAGAGTACAAACTGAGCCATTGAGACACACACACACACACACACACACACACACACCAGACACACACACACACACACACACACACACACACACACAAGAGTTTTACCCACACATTACAGCATTGGGAAGAAGAAATGGAAGTTTCTGCTTTTCTTGATTAAACAAAGGTATGTTATTCACTCATGTTCCCAAAGTTCACCTTATCCTCCTCTCTCCCTTGCCCCTTCCCCTCCCTCCTCTTCCCCATTCCCTCCACCTGTAGAGCAAAGCCATTCCCCACTTCCCCTCCACAGCTTCATAAACAGATCTTACCCCTGGACTCTAGATTATACACTGTCAACAATAAAATATACAGAGTGAAAGCCACTACTTAATCACTTGACAGGAACTAACCCATTTAAGATCACCAACCCACGGATACACAAATGAAGACCAAGGTCTTGAGCCAGGGTTACGAGCTACTCGCACCTGGCCCGCACATCCCTTGAGTGGAACCCAAACATTTATGAGACCAAACATGTTGAGCACCTGCCTGATACGACGCTCCGTGTTGGGCACTGGGGACACTGAATCCCCAAGTTGAAAGATCTCGAGGAGCCACAGCCCTGTATGTGGGGGAGGGAAGTTTAGTCTACACGCAGTGTCAGCAGCCTCCCATACAGTGCTCTAAGTGATGTGCTAGACCCATGCACCTCGGTGTTACTGGAATACACAGAGAGCACCTCGCCCAGGCAGGATGGGGTGCAGGGGAAGCTTCATAGAGGAGGGGGATGGATGGTGCACTGAGTCTTCAGGCTGCAGAGGGAAGCCCAGGCTGGCAGGGTGAACTGCAGGAGCATGGCAGGCTGGAAGAGCTCGGCCTGTAGCTGAACCACAGGTGCTCCTCTTTCCAGGGCGTGAAGGCACATATGGGGGTGGCTGGAGATGAGACCAATAGCTAGTCAGAGAGCAGGTTATGAAGAGCCTCAAATCCCATCTTAGGCTGATGTGAGTGACGGTCACCCCTGAAGCTTTCTGTTTCTCACTGGGGTCTGTGGGTTGGGGGAGCAGGTGGGGAGCTGGCAAGGCCACTTATGGAGTCTGGTTGAAGAGGCTCTGGGACTCCAGGGAGAATTGTCCAGAGTAACCAGATGTGTGATCCTGGGGCTGGAGCATGTTTTTTGGGAGGAGGGCGTCCTCATCGTGATGTCAGGCCATGGAGAGGCTAAACTCTTGTAAGGAAAGAATAAACAGTGGGAGGAGGAGAGAACAGATACCACTGAAAGGACCTGCACTTACTGGGGAACACCTGGGCTTAAGAGGCAGAACAGGCTTCTAGAGGGTCTGAGAGGGAGTGGTCAAGCAGTTTTCAAAAGAAAATAAATTCAAGAAAATGGGTTTGATCAACAGCATTGAGTACTGTAGATGGAGGAGGGCAAAACGTAGTAGCTACTTGGAGCTCTGGCCTCTGGGAGTACGCGGTGAGCTGCAGGCAGGAGCGAGGGGGAAGAGGGAAAAGAGGGAGGAGGCGAGAGGGTGAGTGTAGACAGCAGGGCACGGGGTTGCAAGGGCAGGAGAGGGGACAGCCGACTACAGAAGTTGTCTTTGGGTTTTTTTTTTTTCCTAAGAAGGAAAAGATGTGTATGTGTGTGTGAGTGCGCGCGCGTGTGTGTGTGCGTGTGTATGTGTGCACGTGTGTGTGCATGTGTGTGTTCGCACGCGTGTGTAGTGTGTGTGTGCATGTGTGTGCACGTGTGTGTATGTGTTCGTGTGTGTGCATGTGTGTGTGTTCGTGCGTGTGTGTGTGCGTGTGTGTATGTGTGTGCGTGCGTGTGTGTGTACAGAAAGAGCCTGGGGGAAAGGGAGAGGATGAAGATGCATTTGGGGGGAGGGTGTGATTTGTTCCTGGGGTAGTGAGAGGGGTTGGGATCTCAGGCACAGATGGAAAACTTAGGCTTAGAGAAGGTACCAGGAAATGCAACTTCTCCAGTGTCTGGAGAAGATAACTAATCACACCCCTGTGTTTCTTCCCTCCACCTTTGGAACCTAAGAAAGAAGGAGCCCGAGGTCTAGCAGTCTGATTTCTGATTAGAAGCTGCTGAAAGAGCTGGCTTCACCTCTGTACCCAGGGCCTTTCCTCTCACTCTTCTCTCTACCCCAGCCCACATACCCCCCTGACTACAGCACTCATTTCCTGGCCAGGGCATAGGACACAGGGCACAGGACACACCAAAGATCACAGCATCCTGTGCCAGAGGAAACCACTTACGATGTATGGCCAAGGAGAGCTATTCAACTTTCTGGAGATGTCAAAGAGGGAGTGCGAAGAGGGCTGGGACCCTGTCACCTTCCTCCTCCCATACTTACCCGCTGGTGGAAGTGAGGGAGGTGAAGAGAGGGACAGAGAGGTTCTTCCCAGGTTCTGGACTTTTCCAGAAGGGTAAGGTATTTACTTAATAGACCTAGGCAGGAATGAAGAATAAAGAGAATATTTCCCCTGACACTTTCACAAACATGGGAGGTAGACAAACTGGAAATTGAGGGGTTCCTGGCTATTTGTGCAGGTGGTAGTGGGAACATCCACTGGGATTAAGTGTCAAGCACCAAAACAATAATAACAAGACTGCTCAAGGACGCACCTTTCAGTGAGACAGGAGGAGGAAGTTCCAGGTCTAGTGTACAACATAATGGCTGCAGTTACCAGCGTGTATTGTAAACTTGAAAATCACCCAGTAGATTGTTAAATGTTCTTACCACACGCACAAAAACGACGTATGTGAGATGATGCTGATGTTAATTAGCTTGCTTTAGCCCTTCCACATGTATGCATATTTCAAAACGACATGTCATACACCATACATATGTGCAATTTATTGTCAATTTAAAAAACAGTAACAACAAAATGGTAACAAGACCGTCGATGAGCTCCTCTCATTTCGGACTCTCTCTCACCCATGCAACATAGTCCGCCTCGTGGTTGCCTTTGCCTTTTGACAGGCACGACAACTAAGGCTCAGAGGTGCTGTGACCTGGTTAGGGCATGCCTGGTGCCAGGCCCATGGCTGAGGAGCCTGTAGGGAGGTGGCGAGGGACCCATCACAGGATGGTTGAGCAGCGTCGTGTGCTCAGCAGAGGCTGGAAACTCCACGCTTGTAACAGTCCCAATCTATGTGCTGTGTGTGTTCAGCAGTCCGGGTTCAGCAGTGAAAGCAGCAGGAAGTTGGATTGACCTAGGATTGCGATTTTGCTAAGCAAGGCAGGGACATTGAGGGTATTGATCAGAGAGAGACTGAAGAATCATATATAGAAGGAAGAAATGGTGGGTGGTGGGAGGCGGGTGGGGAAGATCCTTAGAGCAGGTCTCCATCCTGGCTGCACGTCAGAGCTCCCAGGAGCTCTGAAAAACTCCCCGGAGTGCCCAACTCCAGCGATTCTGATTTAATTAGACTAGGGTGGAGCTGGGGCCTTGCTGGCTTCTAAAGCCCTCCAAGTGATTGGAATAAGCACTCTGGGCTGAGCTTCAGCTCAAAGCAGCACTTCTTTTTTTTTTATTGCATTTTAGGTTTTGGGGTACATGTGAAGAACATGCAAGATTGTTGCATAGGTACACACATGGCAGTGTGATGTGCTGCCTTCCTCCCCATCACCTATATATGGCATTTCTCCCCATGCTATCTCTCCCCAACTCACCACTCCCCACTGTCCCTCCCCTATTTCTCCCCGACAGACCCCAGTGTGTGATGTTCCCCTCCCTGTGTTCATGTGTTCTCATTGTTCAACATCTACCTATGAGTGAGAGGCAGTGTTTGATTTTCTGTTCTTGTGTCAGTTTGCTGAGAATGATGGTTTCCAGGTTCATCCATTTCTCTGCAAAGGACAGGAACTCATCGTTTTTTTATGGCTGCATAGTATTCCATGGTGTATATGTACCACATTTTCCCTGTCCAGTCTATCATCGATGGGCATTTGGGTTGCTTCCAGGTCTTTGCTATTGTAAACTGTGCTAAAGCAGCACTTCTTAAGGGTGGTTCTGCAGCAGCAGCATTGCATATTTCTTGGAAATGCAAATTCATGAGCCCCACCCCAGACCTGCTGACCCAGAACTTTTGGGGGTCGGGCTCCTGGGAGATGCTGATGTACCCCAGAGTTGGGGGAACCACCAGCTGACCAGATCTGAGAGGGAGCAGTGGCATTTGGGATGCTCAGAGCTGGAGTTGCATGGGTGTGAGGAAGGATCAGGATGGGGCAGGTGGCTGACATGAAGCGCAGAGCAAGGCCAATGGAGATCAGGGCTTGGGGAGTTGGGGAGCTGCAGAGTTGGCTTGTCGTTGTCTCAGGTGGTTTGGGACTTGTGATAGGCAGAGTGTGTGGTGAGGAGCCCAGGGACACAGTCTTCCATAGATGTTTGGGCGGGGCAGTTGGCAAGGGACAGTGACCATCGAAGGCAAATGCTGTACACAGAGGTTTTTGAATAGGGTCAAGATAACTACTCAGGTACAGGTCTGGGGGAGCAGGAGAATGCTGACCCTGCTGTCCAGGGATTGCAGGGTAAAGGAGGTCCTTGCAGAGTCCAGTTCCAGGCATAGCCAGCAGGTGGAGAGGCAGAGAATGCAGAGATAGTGCAGCAAAGCAAAACTTCCACGGGCAGGTGGAAGGTCTTCAATAAGGAGAGCACAGAGCAGCGGGGAAGGGTGGGAGGGAGCGCGATCAGGCGCTAGGGCCATAACCCTGCAGCATTTCTGCTGTGAGGCCTTGGGAGAGTTACTTAGCCTCTCTGAGCCCTGGTGTCTTCATCCACAAGTGGGAGCGATGATAATCACCTGTGGGTATGAGGCATGGCGGGTAAGGATAATGGGAGCTCAGCCATGAGTGTGATGCATGGCTGGTGGGGGATAATGGGACCTTGGCTGTGAGTGTGCGGCATGGCGGGTGAGGATAATGAGACCTGGCCGTGGGTGTGAGGCATGGCGGGTGAGGATGATGGGACCTTGGCTGTGAGTGTGAGGCATGGCGGGTGAGGATAATGGGACCTGGGCCGTGGGTGTGAGGCATGGTGGGGCTCACTGGACTCCCAGGCCAAGTCACATCTGTGGTGGTGCAGCCTGGGTCTGGCTGCTGCTGGACTCTGGAGCCCTTGCCAATGCCAATCTCAGTTGCTCCTCATCTGTTTTCCAGGCCTCCCTTCCTGTTTTCTTTCTCCCTTCATCCTGACTTGCAGTCTATGGTGCAGAGTCCTCATCGTTTTACTTCTTTTCTGTGTGACACCGGGCAAAGCAGACAATCACTGTGACACTCAGTATTTTCATCTGCAATGAACAGGGTAATACTCACCTTGCAGGACGGTGGCAAGATTAAATGAAGGGGCACAAATGCAGACACCCGGCACATCGCACAGCCCGACTTCTGGCTTCGTTTCTCTCTCCTTTGCACCACATGCAGGGCTGGTTGGGGTCCAACGCTTCATTTAGAAATGACCTTGCCCTGTCTCTAATGACCCCAGCCGCTATTACGAATCCTCATCTTCTGTTTCTTTCTGAGGTTCTAAGGTGCTATAGGACAGTTTTTGAAATAATTCCTCCAGGTGCTAAGTGTATGTGTGTGTGGAGGGCAGGCTGACACATGTGTCTCTTACTCCAGTGCTTTCTGTCCTGTGAGCTCACTAACCCAAGGGTCCTCCACCCTGCCTGCACGCTATCATCAACTGGGTGAGTTTTCAGCGTGTCATCGTCCATCTCCAGCCCAGGCTGTAAATCTATTCATCAGATTGCTAATCTTGCTTTTTTTTTTTTTTTGAGACGGAGTCTCAGTCTGTTGCCCAGGCTGGAGTGCAGTGGTGTGATCTCGGTTCACCACAACCTCTGCCTCCCAGGTTCAAGAGATTCTCCTGCCTCAGCCTCCCAAGTAGCTGAGACTACTTTTTTTTATGTTTACTAGAGACAGAGTTTCACTATGTTGCCCAGGCTGGTCTCAAACTCCTGACCTCGTGATCTGCCTGCCTCGGCCTCCCAAAGTGCTGGAATTACAGGCGTGAACCACCATGCCCACCCTAATCTTGCTTTTTTATTATTGCTATTTGTGAATCTGATGTGCTCCCAGCTTCCAGCAGAGAAACTTGGTGCCTGGGCAGGGTGGTGGGGAAGGTAGGTTGGGGCCTTGCAGAACTTCTCCTGTTTCGCTTTGGAGAGGTGACCCAGATTCCCACCCCAGTCCCGTAGCTCCCTCGGGGCATGCTTCATGCTCTGCTAACTCTGCCACCGCCCCCACCCAGGAGCAAGTGCACATGTGTGAGACCTCACTGCTGTGACGTGGGAGGAAGGTGTCTTTGCCAAGAACAACCCAGCAAATGTGCACACAAACAGGACTGCTTATATCACTGGAGCACTGCACTAAGTTTGTTCCGGAAGACACTGTTTTCTGTGAGTGAAAATGGAGAGCTACCTGAGCCCCCATCAATTACCTTCGCCCTGGAGGCCTTGAATTAAGTGCTTTTCAGTTGAATCAGGCATAAGGAACAGTGTGCTTCTTGCCTGTTAATAGCAGAAACCAACCCATTTTGAAAATTGCATTGGGAAATGTCTTCTTGGGGATTTATAGGACAAAAATTGTTCCACGATTTTAAGTGCAGCTTATTTTCCCCCCCATTTACACAAAGTTTGCAGGAAAAAAAATGGTGATGTTCGGAACAACCGTGTAAAAAAATGTTTACAGATGTACTTTTCTACCGTGTTAGTATCCTGTTTAACACACTGAAGTCACCTAGTTATAAATTAAGGAATCATTAAAGAAGCAGAGAAACAGCACTCCCGCCTCAGACCATAACCAGGAGGCCTGGTGAATCTTGGCCATCAGCTGCAGATACCCTGATAGAAAACGTGCCTGGGACTTCACAAGCTTTGCTGTGGCTACAGAGCCATCTTGTGGTTCTGCGCAGCAGCAGCCACAGGAATAGGCCAGCACGAGGCTTTTCTCAGTCTAACAGCACGTAAAACGCGGCTTGGTACAAGTTCTTGTTTGTAATCAATAAAATCCATTCCTTCCCACCACACCCTGTCAGTGTTTGCGCTGCCCTCCTGCTTTGGGGGAGGTGAGTAATACAAAAAGAACAGGAAAAGAGGAGGGCAGGCTTGAGAACTGACAAGAACTTGAGCTCTGGGAAATCTCTGTAGTTTAAGGAGTAACATGCTCATCTATCCGTGGTCCTACACAACCAATTTACTGGCTAGGCCAGGAGAAAAAGCTGTCTAGCTTTTTCCATGTGACAAGGAAATGGTAACAATAGATATGAGACCTTTCAGAATTTTCAACAACTCTCAAGGCCTGAAGCCCAGCTACCTCTGGGAAAAGACGTTTCCGTAGGATGTGTCAGATCTCTCCGTGTTTTAATGTTTCTGTCAAACAGTGTAGGTCAATGTCAGTGTTCCAGGATGCAATATTTATAGGGCTCCCTTTTGCCTGGCCTTATCTTGCTTTCAGGGAGATATGCACAGCTCTGTCTGCAAACACGCTCTGTGGTCTTTTGATTTGATGTGTTCCAGTTTGAATGACAGCTGGGTTTGTTAATTATGACTGCTATGTACCCTGGAGAAAATCTAGTAATCTTTATCAAATAATTTAAAATGAATAGTAGAGTAACGTCTTGAAACACTTGGGATAAGCTTGAGACTGCTAGCAGAGAAGCTGAGGATAACAAGATCCACAATAACTCTACAGCTACCCACAGACAGATTATGAAGATTGGATTTTTTGATTCATTTTTAAAAATTCAATATTGATATAGGTGCTTGGAAGCAAAAGTAGCTAAATATGTCAGAAAGTACTGGAAACTTGGGATATGTTTCATGAGGTTGTATATTAGCAACCAGATTTCAGTGACATAAATCTATTGATGCTATAGGAATTTTTCTTACAAGTATAATTATACTTTCCATTAAAAAGCAATACATGTACATTATATAAATTTGAAAACATATATATTTCAAGAGAAGATAAAGTGACTCATATTTTTATTACTGTTAATATTTCATACACTGTGTTAAGTAGTGTTTAAAGTATAGCTTGTGGTAATAGACAAATTGTTTCATTTTTCCTCTAACATTATGTCTCTGTTAGCAAACTTTTTATAAACATCATTTTAATAACAGCATAACCATTCTAATATAGACAAAAAGTTATGCACAGACATATATTTACTTATTATTAAAAATACTCCTTAAAGCCTGGGTAACATAGTAAGACCTCATCACTGCCAAAAAAAATTTTTTAATTGGTCAGGCATGGTGGTGTGCACCTGTAATCCTATCTACTCAGGAGGCTGAGACAGGCTGATCCTTTGAGCGTAAGAGTCTGAGGCTGCAGTGAGCTATGACTGCACCACGGCACTCCAGAATGGGCAACAGAACAAGATTTTATCTCCTAACAACAAAAAACCTCCCGAAGGAGAAGCAAATATGTAAACTGGGATTGTTTCTTATTCCTTGCTATTATACACAATGCTGCAGGGCAAGTCTTTGTGCAAACATCTGTCTAGATTTTTTTTTTTTTTTTTTGAGAGACAGACTCTCACTCTGTCATCCAGGCTGGAGTGCAATGGCGTGATCTCGGCTCACTGCAACTTCTGCCTACTGGGTTCAAGTAATTCTCCTGCCTCAGCCTCCCAAGTAGCTGGTATTACAGGCACATGCCACCACACCTGGCTAATTTTTGTATTTTTAGTAGAGATGGGGTTTTACCATGTTGGCCAGGCTGCTCTCTCGAACTCCTGACCTCAGGTAATCCACCCACCTCGGCCTCCCAAAGTGCTGGGTTTACAGGTGTGAACCACCGCACCTGGCCTAGATTTAGAATTATTACTTTAGGTAATAGTCCCAGAAGTAAAATGATTGCATCGAAGAGCACCCACATGTTCACAGGCCTCTATCACCATCTTGCTTTTCACAGCAGGTCCCCACTTGTACTTCCACAAACAATATCTGAGAATATTTACCTTACCCATGTGTGTTGCATAAAACGCATGATGTTAAGAAAGGATTCAGAATTAACCCCACCTGCCACAGACCAGAGCATCATCACCCTGTCTTCAGTGAATGAACCCTCTGCCAGGGTTTGGTGATGGAGCAGGTGTCCTGAGCTTGAACACCACACCTTTCATGATAGGTACTTACCGCACCCAAAACAAAAAGCACATGGACGTCGTTTCTGGCTTTGTTTCTGTTTGTACTACGTTCCTCTTCTTGGGTTAACAAGGCAGTGCCTGAAGCTTCCCAAACTTGCGCTCAGCTCCCCTTTTCTGACATTCAGGCCCTGCTGGAGCCTCCAGAGATCTGGGGGTTAACACAGTAGTCCTTGCTGTGTTGTTCTCATGCCTGCCGGAATGACTTTCTTCTTTCCTCCAGCTGTCCAACATCCTCCTATTCTTCTGCTTGTGGTTTGCAAGGCACTGTGTAATCTCAGATTATGAGGTTCCCACACATAACCCCCTTTCACCCACTCCAGGGCCTGATATTTTTCCTTTCTTTTATTTTCTCTCTTTATTTTTTTGAGACAGGGTGTTATTCTCACCCAGGCTGAAGCACAGTGGCACAATCATGGCCTACTGTAGCCTCGACTCCCAGGCTCAGGTGATCCTCCCACCTCAGCCTCCCGAGTTGCTGGGACTACAGGCGTGCACTGCTACACCCAGCTATTAGTAATTTTTGTATTTTTGTAGAGACAGTGTTTCACCATGTTAGCCAGGCTGGTCTCAAACTCCTGGCCTCAAGCGATCTGCCTGTCTTGGCCTCCCAAAGTGCTGGGATTACAGGCATGAGCCACTTTGCCCAGCCCTGATTCATTTCTTTGAGTTAAAGTATAAATGGTGTTTCTTGTCACCTTTTAAAATGTGAGTGTTCTTGGGAAAGAAAATCCATTAAACTGCTTCAGACCATAATTATCTTAATATGAGCTCCTCTATCGGGCCCCTCCCTTCTCCCTCTTTCTTTTTCCTCTCGCTCCACCTCCTTTTCTTTCTTCCTTTCCTCCCTTTCATGCAGTTTTATGTATATAAGTGCTTTAAAAAGTCAAATAGTTTTATAAGGCTTATAACAAAAAAAGAGGCATCTCTCTCTCTCTCCACCCTTCCTCACTCCCAGTTCTGACTTCTTAGAAAGCAACCACTCTTTTAACTTTTCCTTCTGGTTTTTGCCTCCATATTTCTAAATAAATGGGAATACTGCTATTTTTTGACTTTTTAGAAAAACTTTTAGATAGTGCTTGTTGGTTTGTTATAGAAGATGAATATATAACTTTTTTTTTTAACCCCAACCCACATAAACACACACCAACATCAAGGTTTACATTATTATAATTAAATACTATTCACAGCTGAGTCATGTATGGTACAGTAATTAAATGTCCCTTCTATAAATTTTCATTTTTGTTTTCTTTGTATGTATTGTTAATTTATCTTCAATTCTCTACCACTTATAGTATCTCCCTTGCAATCTATTCAAATGCATGATCGCTTTCATTTCTTTCTTAAGACTTCCCTCTTGGTGTCCAGCCCATTCTAACCTTGGCTGCTTTCCTGGCACCCTGACGTCCCTATACCTCTCTTCCTGGGTAAACCCCACATCTTCCTTTTCTTGACTCACTCACTTATTTTGGAGGAGGATGTCTTCCAGTAGCTTCCTTAGAAGAGTACATGAAGAATGAAATTTGAGATCTTGTAGGTCTAAAATCTTTTCACCCTACTCTTATTTGTAATTTGGAAACTTGGCTAGCTATCTTAGTTCAGTCACACTGTTATTACAAAATACCATAGACTGGGTGCCTTATAAACAACAGAAATTTACAACATTAGTTCTTGTCCACCTAGAGTATGGGGAGCCATGTTCGAAATCAGGAAGGCCCTTAACAGCCAAGCAGCAGCCTGAACACTCAACTTCATGGAGGATAAAGGCTGCCAGGAAGGAAGAGAAAGGGAGAGAAGGAAGGTGAGAGACTGTCAAAGAAAAACTGTTACTTCAGTGTGGGCATTAGGTGAGCCAGGACCTCCATAAGACGAATGTGCTGAATCACAGATGGTCCAGCCACCAGGACAGGCCCCCGTATGAAGTGCAGCAAGACGGAGTCCAAGTCTTGTCTAAAGTCACGGGATGACAGAGTGACAGAGCTGGAAGGGTCCACAGTGATCATCCATCCAACTCTTTCATTCCAGGCTCAGGGCTTCAGGGCTATGTCTCGGTTCACAGAGCACAGTGCTGGCTGCAACTGGTGTCACCGTGGAGGGACAGCACCCACGGCTCATGTGCTTTGCTCTCGGCGCCACAGAACTTGATGCACAGTTTTATGCACAGGGTGCTGGCTGACTCCCTCGGCAGTAACTCTGTGCCCCATCAGCTCTTCACAGTCTGCCTTCCAACCGCCCTGGGGCCCCTGGGCTCTGCAAATTCACCATCAGCTTTGCGGCTTTGAGCTTCTGATGTGGTGTTTTCTTAGGTCCTCTTGGGTTTCGAGTTAATTTCAGGATGGTCACAGTTTTTGCTTTTTGGGAGATGGGCTGGAACAAGGCAAGGGTGAAAGGAGGCCGCTGCCGTTGTCCACACCCTCCATCATAGTGGCGTGGACCAGGTAGAGATGGTGGCCATAGCAAGAAGTGGGAAAATTCAAGGCTTATTTTAGAAGGACAACTGATAGGACTTGCTGATGGACTAGTTATGAAAGTGGGGAATCAGGTGTGACTCCTCAATTCCAGCTTAAAAAAGTGGAAAGTCATGGTGCCAGTTACTGTCAGAGGCAAAGCTGGGCCATGGAGAGGTGGTTTGGGGGGGGGGAAATAAAGAGATTTTTAAGACATGCAAGATTAATTGCAGTGTTTCAGACAGATACAACAGGAAGTTGTCTGAGAACACCAAATGGACATAATCCTGAACCCTGGGGGTTTCAGGATACTCCTCTGGGAAATCAAAAGGCTGAATAAAATCATCTCAATGTACCCGCCCCCGCTGCACCCCCACCAGCCTTCATTCCAACACTTAGTCTAGGCAGGTCTCTTTCCAGAAATTGGACCTGTCAACTCATATCTCAGAGGCGAGATCTAGGCTAAAATGCATGGACTTGAGACAGCAGCATGACGTTGATACTTAAATTCAGGGCAACTTAAGCAATCCTATGGGAAGAAAGTATGGGAAAAAAAGAGAAGATGGCTCTGGACTGCCTGAGCCTTGAGGAGCCCCAGCTTTCAGAGGTCAGGTAGATGAGAAAGACCCTAATCGTTCCTGTTCTTTTAGCGCTCTGGAGGAAGGTGGGCAAAGCAGTAGAATACCTGTTCAAACTTAAATGACTCAAGTTTTCCCTCGACTTGTGGAGCGTGTCTGGTAGGGATGAAGACTACAACTATTACCTAAAACCCAGCCTTCAGCAACCAGGAAATGACTCCCTCTGTAAGGACAGTGACCCAGTTAAATCATCAGCTACTCCAAACTCCAAGGAAAGGTTTTCTAAAGAAAGACCCTGTCCATTAAAACCACTGGAAACTGAAGATTTGATTTCACACTTTGGTAGTTAACTCTGTGGTGGAATGTGTTTGTGACACATAGAGAAACAGTTAATGATAGAAAACATCATCACTTCTGAAGGAGGCCATTAGAGAAGCTTACTTGCAGCTCAGTAATTCTTCAGAGGGTCAGATGCAGGGGCTCACGCCTGTAATTCCAGCACTTTGGGAGCCCGAGATGCAAGGATCACTTGAGGCCAGAGGTTTGAGACAAGCCTGGGCAACAGAGTGAGATCCCTGTCTCTATAAAAAATAAAAATTAGCACGGAATGGTGGCATGCGCCTGTAGTCCCAGCTGCTCAGGAGGTTGAGGCAGGAAGATCACTGGAGCCCAGGAGCTGGAGGTTGCAATAAGCCATGATCACATCACTGCACTCCAGCCTGGGCAACAGAGCAAGACCCTGTCTCTAAATAAATAAATAGTAATAATAAAAATACTAATAATTCTTCAGTACCAAACATAAGCTCAGGGCAAAGTTTGCTCACGTTCACAGAAAAGTGGGCAGTGAACATAAAAGCATGATACTCAAACGGTGAGTGCAGGCCCAAATGGAGTCATTCATACAGTAAGCAAGTTGCTGTCATTTTTTAATGTAAAATTGGGCAGCTTCCCCTGCCTGTTTCTTTTTCTCATCAAGATAAGTAAGTTTTCTGCCCCATTGGGTATCAAGCTAATTTCCAGCTTCTTTGTATATTAGAAGTAAATTTAGAAATGACAATAGGATTGAAAAGAAGACATGGTGCTTACTCATGCACTTTCATCTTAAACAATTTAATTTTTAAAACTGCTACCTAAACAAAAATGAACAAGATCATTTTAATTTCCAAATTACATGTTTCTAAAAAACACGACCCGGTAGCTTCCAGCTCAGGAAAGTCCTCTTACTGTGAGTCCCAACTTTGTGACTGTGAAAGAAGAAGCTTTAAAATTGAGATTTTTTTCAGACACTACTAAGCACAGCTGTAATTATTTATTCAAAAACAACCTCAGCTATATTATGTCCAGCAGAATTAATATATAGTTTCCCACTCCAAAATGAGGATTATTGGGTCTTCCAACAATCTATCAGAAGCTGGTTTAAATGAATGTATTTTCATGCAAATAACTGAGATATTCTTTTTAAAGAATTAATATCCAACTTCTGTTGCATAAAATTGTTCAGCATTATTTTAGTTTCTTGCAAACTAGAATACTACAAGTTATACAAAAATTCCTAATACAATGGAAAATACTTTAAATAGCTTTATTGATTAGGAGAAAGGATATATTTCATGATCTTTATAAAATAAAATGGAAACGATACAGAAAAGTACAAAAGGAAATGAAGATCATCTGCAATCAGATCAGTAGAGTGGCCACGGCAAACATTTCACGTGCACACTCAATCTTTCCCCTGTGGCTACTTGTGCCCTCCACAGCACATACATAGCCCACCCCATACACACAACATTGAGATCCCGTTGTTAGTACTGCCTGGTGACCTTTTCCCCTTAATAGATCATGAACAAGCTCTTTTGTAATTTCATGGTCTGCTTATGAGTATTAACATCTACATGGTATTCCATTGTATAGCCACACCAGCATTTACTTAACATTCCCAGATTACTGAACATTGAGTGTGTATTTTTTCCAGTTACAATAAAGGTGTAGTGAATAATCTGTACATAAGAAGCTTTGTTTACATCTCTGATAACCTCCTGAAGATAAATTTCTGTAAGTAGAATGGGTACATCTGAGTATGTTTCACACATGAAAGTGCTTTTTAATTAATAGACTATTTTCTAGAACAGTTTTAGGTTCACCCCCAGTGTGGTGCATTTGTTGCCGTTAATTACCTATACGGACACATCATCATCACCCCAAGTTCATACTTTACATTAGGGTTCACTCTTGGTATCGTACTTTCTATGGATTTGGACAAATATATAATGACGTGTTTTCCAGTATAGAATTACACAGAGTAGCTTCACTGTCCCCCAAATCCTTGGTTATCCACATTTTAAAGGCAAGTTAAATATTACCTAAGAGTGGTCCAATTCATACTCTACCAGCGTGTATGAAAGTTTCTGTACCCCAGAATTCTTGTAACACTAAGAATTTGATATGATTTGGATCTGTGTCCCCACCCA
This sequence comes from Ateles fusciceps, assembly GCA_036589455.1. Taxonomy (NCBI): domain Eukaryota; kingdom Metazoa; phylum Chordata; class Mammalia; order Primates; family Atelidae; genus Ateles; species Ateles fusciceps. The sequence goes on from JAZHEH010001511.1 coordinate 14,354,016, forward strand.
AATCTTAGTTGAAATGTAATCCCCAGTGCTGGAGATGGCGCCTGGTGGGAGGTGACTGGATCATCAGGGCGGTTTCTTGTGAAGGATTTGGCACCACCCTCCTCAGTGTTGTTGTCATGGTAGTGAGTTCTCTTGAGATCTGGTTGTTTAAAGGTGTGTGACACCCTCCTGCCCTCTCTCTTGCTCCTGCTCTGGCTATGTAAGATATGCCTGCTTCCCCCTTTGCCATCTGCCATGATTGTAAGTTTCCTGAGGCCTCCCCAGAAACAGAAGCTGCTGTTTTCTTTGCAGCCTGCAGAACCATAAGCCAATTAAACCTCTTTTCTTTGTAAATTCCCCATCTCAGGTATTTCTTTATAGCAGTGCAAGAACAGACTAACACAGAATTATAAGAAAAAAATTTGATAGCTGAATGATGATATCTCATTTTGATCTTTTATTGAGTTTCAGTGAGTCATGTAGTTATTTGCTATTTGAATTCTACAAAATGTTCATACCCTCTGCCTGTTTTAAAGTTGAGTGTTTATTTTTTCTTATTGATTGATACAAGATATTTATATTATCCATTTTCCTGTATATTACAATGATTTTTTCCTTTTTCGGAGACTGTCTTTTACATTCTATATTGAATGGTTGTATTTTGTTGGCTTTTAAACATATAGATGTTTTATTTCTTATATAATTAAATCTATTGAAAATTAGTTGGTCCTGATTATTTGAAACTATAATTTATAAATGGTGATTTTAAAAAGGAAATACAGATCACCAATACAAATAAAAAGGGCATACCATCACAACTTTAGAAATCCAACATAAAACAATAATATACCATTTTTAACCTATTGTATTAGCAAAGATTAAAAGCCTTGATAATCTGACTTGTTGATGAAAGCATATGAAAATAAACACTTTTATACTCTGCTGGTGGATGTGTAAATTCAGCAACTTCTTTGGAGGGCCATTTGTCAATATCCATTGCTATTTAGAATTCAGAGACCCTTTGACCCAGCAATTTCTCTTCTGGACATTTAGCCTATAATTATTCTGGTAGAAATATGCAAAAATATATGTACAGGAGGTTTATGACAGAATTACTTGTAATAGAAGAAAGGTAAAAACCCAACCTGTATTATTTATTTATTCAACAGACATTGATGAAGTGCTTACTATGTACTAAGCATCATTCTAAGCCTTTTACAAATATAAACTGATTAAATCTTCCTAGAAATCCTGTACCAGTTGGATACACAAGTTTCAGAAACCTTGATTCCAACTAGCTTAAGAAAATAGTAAAATTAGTCTCTCATATAACTCTAAGTCCAGAGGTTAGAAGCCCAGAAGTGGTGTGGGAAACAACTCAAAGCTGCCCCCAAGGAGCTAGGTCTTTCCTGGCTCAGCTCTGCCATTTCTGGTATCAGCACCTCTTCTCACAGTTGCAAGATGGCTGCACATTTCCTGGTGTCTCTCTAGAGGGGTGATGAAGAAGACAGAAGGCAGAGCATAACTCCTCTCCCCTATCTATGCAGTCACTCTAAGCCCTAAACTAATCTTCAGTCTAATTGATAAGTTTGGGTTAGGTATACATTCCCAGACAACAACTATCACCTGGGTAAAGCAGGATTCTGCAGGGCTTAAGCTAATCAGTCTTCCCTTCCAGAACTGGGGGGAAGAGATAAATAATTTTACAAACTTAGAATGGAAGTTTGAATGGAAGGAGGGAAGAGATGATGTTAGGAAGGCAACCAGTGGTGCCCATCTCACAACCTCAATGTCCATAAGGAGTTGATTAAATATATTCATGGTGCATCCATTAAATGGAAATTTGAATACCATTGAAAAGAACAAGGTAATCTATATATGGTAACATGGAAAAATCTCAGCTGTATTGTATTAGTCCATGTGTGCTACTATAAAGAAATACCTGGGGCTAGGTAATTTATAAAGAAAAGAGGTTTATTTGGCTCATGATTCTGCAGGCTGTACAGGAAGCATGGCACCAGTATCTGCTTCTGGTGAGGACCTCAGGAAGCTTCCAGTCATGGTAAGGGGCAGGGGAACAGGCATCATACTGTAAGAGAAGGAGGAAGGAAGAAAGACAGGGGAGGGGCCCCATATTCTTTTAAACACCCAGCTCCTGCAAAAACTAATAGGGTAAGAACTAACTCATTATCATGGGGATGGCACTAAGCTACTCTTGAGAGAGCCACCCCTATGACCCAGACACCTCCCACTAGGCCCCATCTCCAACATTGTAGATCAGATTTCAACATGAGATTTGCAGGGGACAAATATCCAAACTATATCATATATTAACTTTTTTTGAGACAGAGTCTCATTCTGTCACCCAGGCTAGAGTGCAGTGGCACGATCTCAGCTCACTGCAACCTCCACCTCCTGTGTTCAAGAGATTCTCCTGCCTCAACCTCCTGATTAGCTGTGACCACAGGCATGTGACATCATCTCTGGCTACTTTCTGTATTTTTAGAAAAGATGGGGGTCTCACCATGTTGCCCAGGCTGGTCTCAAACTCCTGACCTCAAGTTATCTGCTTGCCTTGGCCTCCCAAAATGTTGGGATTATGGTGTGAGCCACTATGCTCAGCCAATTTTTTTTTAAGTAAAAAAATATTGGGTATCATATGCTGTCATTTGGTAGAAATAGAGAAATAAATCAATTATGTTTGGATACATGTAGGAAATTATTGAAAGAATACTTCTAAGGAGTGAAATTAAAATGGAAAAGAAGTAGGGAAATTATCATGAGCAAATTTTGGGTTAAGAAAGCATTTTGGATTTCAAAAAAAGTTTTCTTGGAATGTGTGATAGGCAGAATAATGATCTCCTACGATATCCATGTCCTAATCCCCAGAACCTGTGAGTATGTTACTTCATGTGGCAAAAGAAACGTGATTAAAGTAAGGATCTTGAGATGGGGAGTTATGTAATCATAACTTACGAGAGGAAGGCAGGAGGATTAGAGAGCAAGAAGATGTGATGAGAGAAGCAGTGGTCAGAGTCAGAGGGAGATGGGATGATGAGGAGATATTGCTGGCTTTGAAGAGGAGGATGGGGCCACAAGTGAAAAGATGCTGGAGGTCTCTGAAGACTGGAAAAGGCAAGGAAATGGATTCTTCCCTGATGCCTCCAGAAAGAACACAGACCTGAAAAGATCCTGATTTTAGCCCAATAAGACCCATTTTTGGATTCTGACCTCAAAGCTGTAAGTTAATAAATTTGTGTTGTTCTAAGTCACTAGATTTGTAATAATTTGTTACAGCAGTAACAGGCAATGAATGCAGAAAAGACATTTTCATTTTTGCTCTGCTGAATTAATTTTAAGTTGAAAATTTAGGGCTGGAGAAAGTATATTACTTGCCTCTGAATTCCTGCTATCAAATATACATAAAACACTTTCAATAGTTGCATAGAGCAAATTAGCTAAGTGCAGCTTTGTATCATATCTGCACAATAATGGTTGTTGGGACATATGAGAGCTGGACTTAGACATACTTGGCTTCTCCTTCTGCCTTTGCATTTACTATGTTTGTGACCTTGGGTTGGTTATTTGTGAGAACTCAATGAATTAATGTACTGTTTTAAAATGTACCTGGGATTTGGGTTTTATTCAGGTATATGAGGCCAACAAATCAGGAGACAACTGCTATTGAAAAGATAGTTTATTACTCACAGTTCCCAAGAGGAAGAGCCACACCCATGCAGGGTCACAGGAGGGAAGTGCCTGGTTAAGTCATGAACTCAGGAGAGAGTCCAGGCTGGAGAGCAAGCTGTTACCTAAGAACATCCACACTTGGAAAGGAAAAGGAGGAAGAGGCATTGTTTTAACCTGGATTCTCTAGTGCAGAGCCTATCATATATTGAGAGTGTATTCTCAGGAGAAAATGGTAAGGGAGTCCAGGGAGGGGGAGGGGAAAGAAGCCACATGAGAACATGGTGTCAGATAAAGTCTAGCTTCAGCTTTACCCTGCTCTGGAGTGTGAATTCTAGCACAGAGTCTTGAGGCAGGTGAATGAGATATCTGTATCCCTACACCTTTTGGTCCTGGGTCATGGGCTGCTAGAGGCAGAAGTCAGGGCAGTAGAAGAGAGGTGTCCTTGAGGCTGGGTGCAGTGGCTCATGCCTATAATCCCAGCACTTTGCGAGTTAGAGGTGGAGGAATTGCTTGAGCTCAGGAATTCAAGACCAATCTGGGCAACATAGTGAGACCTTGTCTCTACAAAAAACGTTTTAAAAATTAGTTGAGCGTGGTGGTGCACACCTGTAGTCCCAGCTACTAAAGAGGCTGAGGCAGGAGGACCACTTGAGCTCAGGAGTTTGAGACTGCAGTGAGCCATGGTGGTGCCACTGCACTCCAGCCTGGGCAACAGGAGAGGTGGTTTTGATGGCTTGGGGGCAAGCCTCTGGAGAAGGTCACAAGTGCAAACCATTAGCCACAGCAGCCAAAGCAGCTGGGAGATGGGCACACCAAGCAAGCTGGTTAAAGGGCCCCCAGGGCATTGGCAGAACATGATAGCACCTGTAATAAGTCACCCCTTCCTCCACTCAGATCCTCCTGCTTCTCAGCTGTGGAGCCCCCATCCTACCATAGCACTAATGTGCTGGCTGCTCCTAGACTCTGGGAAAACTGTGAGTTAAGGGGCAAGCTACAGCCCCACTGGAGCAGTTGGTCCCAAGGCTGCTACTGATGCTTGTCATTCCCTGGTTCCACCACCCATTCTAGATGCCGCTTGCCTGTCGCTCTCACTGCTGTCAGGGAGCCAGACCTCTAACAGCCTTTCCTCCGTCAGCCCTGGTCTGCAGGAAAACAACTGTACTGAGCTTGCAACAGTACTCACTTCCTTCTCACCAGCGCTGTCTCAGTTTTCTTGTTTTTTTTTTTTTTTTGAACAGGGTCTTGCTCTGTCACTGAGGCTGGAGTGCAGTGGTGTCATCACAGCCCACTGCAGCCTCAAATTCCTGGGCTCAAGCAATCCTCCCAAGTAGTTAGGACTACAGATGTGCACCACCACACCTGGTTAATTTTTTAAAATGTTTTTGTAGAGACAGGCTCTGACTGTGTTGCCCAGGCTGGTCTCAAACTCCTGGGCTCAAGTGATCCTCCTGCCTCAGCCTCCTAAAGTGCTGCAATTACAGGCATGAGCCACCACACCTGGCCTGTCTGTTTTCTTTCTATTGCTGCATAAAAATGAGCACACACTAGCACTTGAAACAATGCACATTTTTTATCTCACAGTTTCCAACAGTTTCTGGTCAGAAGTCTGAACACAGGTGTGGCTAGGTTCTCTGTTCAGGGTCTCACCAGGATACAGTCAAGGTGTCAGCAGGATGAGTTCTCTTCCAAAGGGGTCATCTTCCAAGCCTCTTTCTCTGCCAAAGCCCTGGGGGTCCTTCGACCAGGTGTTCCTCTTCCAAGCTCCCTGAGGGTTGACAGAATTTGGGTCCTTATGGTTGTAGGACTGAGATCCCGGTCTCCTGCTAGCTGTCGGCTGCTGTTGGAAGTTTGGTACCAGGAAGTGGGTTGCTACTGTAACAAATATCTAAAAATGTGGATGTGGCTTTGGAACTGGTCGTAGGTAGAGGCTGGAAGGGCTTTGAAGTGCCTGCAGAAGCACATTCCTAGATTGTCTTGAAAAGGCTGTTGGTAGAAAGATGGATGTTACAGGTGGTTCTGGTGAGGACTTAGGCAGAAATAAGGAATTCATTATTGCACGCTGGAGGAAGGGTGATCTCAGTTATGTAGTTGAAGAGAACTTGGGACTGTGGCACCCCAGTGGCCTTGGCATACCAGGGGCCATAGTACCCCAGACTGCTCCACCTGCCACCAGTGCTGGGTCCTCACTATTGGTGAGCTAGTGGGTGACCCAATGCAAGAGTCCTATGTCTAGAGTCTACTTTTAGAACTACTCCTGGTATCAAACACTTTAAGTCTGGTTCCTTAGAAGCAGAGCCCAGGATAGGGATTTTTGAAAACAAGAATACCCATTACTGGCAAAAATGAAACTTGCACTCTATTCTCTGTTAATGGTTTAGATTGCTTTGGAAACAACTTTACAATGTATATGAGTTTGTACCCTTAAATTTAATTGAATAATTCCATTTCTGGAACTGTATCTTATGGTAATCATAGGAAATTAACACAAAAATGTTAATTTAGTAGTTATTTATTGTGAAAAATGGAAGACAACCAAATTGTTCAGTAACTGAATGTTCAGTGATTAAATATTGAATTATTTACACCTTGTTTCATTCCAAAGAGTGCTTCAATAGATTCTAGTCACTTACTAGTATATTAAGTGATAATGGCAGTAATAAACATGCTCATGTTGTAATTGCAGGGAAGTGAACCAATCCACAGACATGGGGGGGGAGACAGAAATATTCATTTCCTATGTTCTTAAATGAAATTAAATCCAAATGCAGCCTTCGTCTCCCTGGACTAGCAGGAAATTTCATCCCAGGCATAATCTATTCCTCCCTCGCCTTTTTTCAGTTCAGTAAATTATGTCTCCACCACATAGCTGCTTAAATCTAAACTCAAGTCACATTCCTGGATTGCCATCTCTTCCTCTGCCTCCCGCCTCACACCCAGGATCAGCAGGTGCACACCCCCTAAGTGCACTGGCAGTCTGTTCGTCCTCCTAGTCCCAACCTATCCATCCCCTTTACCACCCTGGACTGGTCCCTAACTGGCCTTCCTGAAGCCCTTCTTGCTCCATCCACTCCTCTGAAGCCTTTGAAGAGCATCCAGAGTGATCTGTTAGAAGACTCTGGCAGGGCACGCTGTATTCCTGCCCACATCCCCCCTCCAGTTGCCCTTTACCAGAGGCATGTCCCACCTCCCATCCCAGCGGGCAAAGCCCCCCTGGCTCTGGTGCTGTGACCCTCACTCTCCCCCTCTCCCTGCCCTCTCTGCAGGAGCCCCCGTTTTGTTCTGCAAGCGTTCCGAACTCGGCCATGCCTGAGCCCTGTACCAGCTGCCCCTGCCTGGGATGGCCTCCCTTGGGATCATTTCATGGCCAGCTCTTTAGCCTTAGAGTCATTTCTGCCAAGGTCACACCAGTCACTTCACCTGATCTTGATTCTTGGCAGGGCACTCAGAACATGCTAGGTTTCTTTTTCATGCACTCATTCCTCATCTCCCCCACTAGATTTTAAGCTCAAGGAGCAAGGGGACCCTCATGCACCTTGTGACCACTGAATTCCTGGTACCTACAGTGGTCCTGACACACAGCACCAGGAAATGACTCTTGGATAAATATTTCCCTCCAATATGCTCAAGGTCCCAGCCAGCTCTGCCTGTCCCTTCTGGCCCAAGTGCTTTACAACCTCTCTGTGATGCCTGAGGCTGAGGGAGCCTTGAGGAGGCAGGAAGGCCCCTGGCTGGTCTCCAGCCTCCCTATGTGCCCTGGGTGAACCAACTCATTCCCCGAGGTGACATCCTGTCCCCAGGAGCTGCCCCCTGAGCAGGATGGGGTGCCCTCCTTACCCTCACCCCATACTCCCTGCACCCTTCAGTCTGGGCAGGGTTCCAGCTCTCCCACTAAGGCCCAAGGCCTGGGCTCTTCCTTGGCATTCGAAGCATTCAGCAGAAGCTATGCAAAAGTGTCTGGGGCCAGGGATTGTTCGCTTATTTAAATATCCGTAGTGTTTAAGCAGCTCTCAGTTTTCCTCTGGGAAAATCTTTGAAGTTGAGAGTTGGAATACAAAAAGAATAGGGGAAACGCAAATTATCCTGCCACACAGTGTAGGGTGAAAACCACCAAATGCAAAATTGTAGGAAGTGACTGATTATAATGCTTTTTTTGAATGCATACACAAAACACTCAGAGAAAGTACAAGAAAGTATTATCCATGGTTGTTTTGAAAGAGCTGTCACTATCGGCAATAGTGACTCTTCAACTTTCACGTGTATTTTATGTAATGAGATTATGTTGCTTTTGTAAATCTTTAAAAGTTTTTAAATTGTGCTTAAAATTTTTCTAACCCAGAATTTCTCACCTGATAATTTATTATTTGAATATATTCAAATGTGCATGTAGATTTTGTTACAAGAATGATAATTAAATAATTTTCCATGATAGTGAAAAAGGTAAAAGCAAACTAAACATCAAGGAGATCTCCACCATGGTGAAATATAGGCAGGCATTAAAAAGTCTGGTTGTAGAAGAATACACCAGGTTATGGAAAAACGTTCACTATACAGATAGGTTCAAAAAGGGTTATAAAACAGAACATGAGCTCATTTTTGTAACTATATATAAATACTTAGAGAAAAACTGCTTCAGAGTGTAAAGCCAAAGTTAGCCTTCATATTGCTTAAAGGAGGCATTGCAGGTGATATCAATTTTATTCTTTGTACTTATCTCCATTTTTCCCCCACTTTTTTTTTTTTTTTTTTCTGAGACGGAGTTTCACTCTTGTTGCCCAGGCTAGAGTTACAGAGAGTAACTCTACAGAGTACTCTGTTACAGAGAGTCACAAGATGATGACAGTGGCATGACCATCTAGGGGTGTCCCCAGGGACCCACTCTGAGCACAGGTGGTGACCGTGCAGCTGCAGGAGCTGGCCCACCACAGCTGTGGTTCTCAGCCTAGCCACGTTGGTCCGCTGGGAGACAGGAAGGTGCATTTGACTTCAGGTCTCTGAGATCGCTTTGAACTTGGCCTCCTGGAGGGAGGGCAGATAACTAATGACCTCCTGCAGGGCAGCAGGGCCACTGAACTGGCCAGGGAAACAGAGCAGGAAACACCACCCTCTCCCTGGCTTGGCGAGCCCTGATGGCCTGTTTACAGGCTGATGTCAGTGTGTGCTGCATTCCGCTCTGGGCGTTCTCAGCTCTTCTGTGAATTATAGCCTTCTGAGTTGCTGAGCCTGAGAGATATGGGCCTGTGGTTGCCTCCCAGCCTCTTCCAGACTCACCAGGGGACATGCCCTGGCTCAGATGTGGCCAGGCTCCCAGACTACCAGCCAAAGGCTTGTACTCTCTGGCCCTTCTCCTGTCTTTTTGTGTCCCAGGCTACCGTCTCCCTGCTCACAGCCCTAACTGCCTAATGGGGTGTGTGAGTGTGAGTGTTATTCGCACATCATTAGCTTGGATTTTCTGCCAAATGATGCCCTGTTGATACAACCTTTGGCACCTTGTTTCCCTCCCACTGTCTGTGATTTTCTTGAGCTGTGTTTGACCAAGTTTTCAACATGTGGTGTATATGGGAAGAATATGAGCCATGAAAAGGCCAAACTTGGACTTGAACCCAGGCTTTGCTGTGTGACCCAAGCACGTGACTTAACTTCTGCACCTCATGTTCCCCACCTGCAAAACAGTGGAACAGTACCTGCCACAGAGGCTGGCAGAGAGGATTACACGAGTTGATAGGGACACACATAGGACACACCTAGGGTGGTGCCTGGCATATGGTGGGTGCTTAAGAAATGCTCTTCATTAACTAGTGAGTTTCACAAGACCCTTTAGAAGTTGCTATTTAAGATTTCACCTTGAATCAAACCTTCTATCAAGAAAACTAAGAAAAGTTTGTGTTTTCCTAATAAGAGCTATGTTACTGAAGCAGAAATGAGTGGCGGAGCTGGGAAGTTCCCCAGGGAAGCCCGAGGCTAAGTCTGTGCCCGAGTCCATGCCCCGACCCCTCTCCTCCCTGTGGAGGGGATCTGGTGCCTCACCAACATCCAAACTTCTGGCTTTGGTGGTGCAGACAGACAGGATCTGGCAGAGCACTCAGGCAAGCTTCCCACTTGCTGAGCCGAATCATTCCCTTTGGTTACACCCTAGGCAATGCCAAGTAAACCACTTCAGGGACCCAGACAGAGCAATTAAAATGATCCTAGGCAGCTGCCTGCCAAGTAAAGTGATTCCTACTAAACTCTGGATTAGCATTCACTAAAGTGTGTTCCGTCGAACATGGGATGGGAGGGAGGTAAATAAGAGCCATGGGGAGGAAAGGATGCATGCTAAGGGCACTCAGGGGATTCGAGGACAGGTTAGGCTGAGCAGGTTTCTTTCCTGCACCCCTTCTCAGGCCTTGACGTTCAATATCTTGTCAATCTCTCCACGGGCTATACCTACAGTGTTTCCCAAACACGCCTGCCTATACAGCTCCTTTCTTCAGGAACTCCCATTAACACATTGCAGAACTAGGATTCTTCTGAGAAATGTTTCTAGAAATATTACTGGGTTTTTAAAATAACTTTATTGAAGGATATTTTGCATATCATATAATTCATTCATTTCAAGTGTAGAATTCAATGATTTTTAGAAAATTTACTGAGTTGTACAATCACTGTTCTAAATCAATTTTAGGACATTTTCATTGCACCCCTGAAATCCCTGTGCCCATCAACTGTGAACCCCTGCCCCCACCCCCTACCCTAGGCAGCCACTCATCTTATCCATCTCTATAGATATGCCTTGAGAAAAATTGCTTTTTTATGAAGGGATGGTAAGATATACATAACATAAAAATTGCCATTTTAGCCATTTTAAGTGTGTAATTCAGCACCATGAAATACATTCACATTGTTGTGCAATCATCACCATTGCTCGTCTCCAGAACTTTTTCATCACCCCAAACAGAAACTCCGTATCCATTAAATAAATTCCCCCTCCCCTGTGCTCCTGGTAGCCACTTGGCCACTTTCTGGCTCTTTGAATTTGACTATTCTAGGAATACAAGTGCAATCATACAATTTGTCCTTTTGTGACTGGCTTATTTCATTTAGCATAATGTCTTCAAGCTTCATCGTTACTGTAGCATGCATCAGAGTTGGGCCAGGTGCAGTGGCTCCCCCCCTATAATCCCAGTACTTTGGGGAGGCCGAGGCGGGTGGATTGTTTAAGCCCAGGAGTTCAAGACCAGGCTGGGCAACATGGTAAGACCCCCATCTCTACAAAAAATAAAATTGGCTGGACATGATGGCATGCACCTGTAGTCCCAGCTACTCAGAAGGCTGAGGTGGGAGGATCACCTGTGCCAGGGGAGGCTGAGGCTGCAATGAGCCATGATCACACCACTGCACTCCAGCCTGGGAAACAGAGTGAGTCTCAAAAAAAAAAAAAAAAAAAAGAAAAAAAAAGAATTTTAATCCTTTTTAAGGACAGATAATATTCATGGTATGTATATACAGGTTGAGTATCCCTTATCTGAAAGGCTTGGGGAAAAAAGTGTTTTGGATTTTGGATTTGTTTCAGATTTTGTAGTATTTGCATTACATTTACCAGTTGAACATCAAATATTTTGCTCGCTTTCTAGTAAGATTGTTTTGTTGTTGTTGAGTTGTAGGAGTTCTTTATATAATCTAGATCTTCATTCCCTATCAGATACATGATTTGCAGATATTTTCTTCCACTCTGTGGGTTGTCATTTCACTTTCTTGATAGTGTCCTTTGATGCACAAAAGGTTTTAATTTTGGTGAAGCCCAATTTATCTCTTTTTCCTTTTGTTGCCTGTGCTTTTGGTGGGAGAAACACTGCTTATTGCTTTTTAAGGATCAAACAAAAAAAGCGCCTACCTGTGAAAATCAAACAGAAAATTAAAGTTGCCAGGTGTTCTTCTTTTTAAAACAAAATCCCAAATAGTCAGTTGTTCCAGTCACGTGACTTGGCTTATAGTTAAACAACAGTTGCTGCTCTTCCTGAATATTTATTGTTCACTGACAATGTGTCAGACACAGCCAGAGTCTGAAATACAAGTCGTTGTCAGTTCTGGAGTTGTCTTTCCTAAGTGAGAAGCGCAGCATATTGATTAGTAAAAACTCAGTTGCAGGTGACAGAAAACCAGTTTAAAATAACAGATCAAAAGGGGAATTCACTTACTTTTGTTACCAAAATGTTGAGGAGGAAGGTAGAGGTTTTTACTAGATCCAGAGGCTATATATCAATTACTTCTCTTTTCCTCTCTCCCTCTTTTTTCCTCCTCTCCTGCTGTGTTTAAATGTCTGTGTCCTCCCAAAACTCACATGTTGAAATCCTACTCCCCAGGTTGATAGTGTCAGGAAGTAGGGCTTTTGGGAGGTGATGAGGACATGAGGGCGGAGTCTTCAGGAATGAGATTAGTGCCCTAAGAAAAGAGGCCCCAGAGCGGTTCCTTGTTCCTTTTGCCAGGTGAAGATAAAGAGAAAGGACAGCCAACTACAAACCAGGACATGAACCCTCACCAGACACCATATCTGTTGGCACCTGGATCTTGGACTCCCCAGCCTCCAGAGCTGTGAGAAATAAATTTCTGCTGTTTATATGTTATTTTTGTTACAGCAGCCTTAACAGACTAATGCCCTCCTTGTCTGTGTCTTTTATTCTCTCTCAGTTTCTTGGCTCTGCTTTTAGATCTCCTCTTACCCACTGGCCTCTTTCCCTGCTACTGTGTATAACTTCCTGTGTGCGTCTAGAGGACGTCATAAGCAGCTGTAGCATATGTGGAGTTAGTGGACAATCCCAGTAATTGAAATCCTAAATCCCAGCTAATTCACTGAAAGGGCCATGGGGATGGACCACCCTGATTGGCCAGCCTGCTGTAACTGGCTTTGGCCTACAATGGCAGGTTCTGATTTATGTAACGGAAGAAGTCCAGGGATAAATTCTGGTCTCAGGCATAGCTTGATCTAGGACTCAGTTCCTGCAGGATCCATGTCTGAGCTCCACATCCTCTTTCTCAGGCTTTCCAGGGAACCTCCAGTGCAGTTCCCAGTGCTCCCTGTGGCAACAGTGGTTCTGTGCCTCCTGTCCTCACACCGCCAAGCCCAGGAATGGGAGCATGTAGGTGCCAGGATTCCCAGAGCAGGCCTGAGGCTACGAACAGACAAGCTGAGATGTGGGCCCACCCCCTGCGTGAGTCACCATGACTCAGAGCCCCTCCCTGTTGTAGGGGGAGAGGATATGCTAAGTAGCCCCTGGACCTGAAGGTGGGGTCAGTCCCACCCAAACCCCAACTGAGAAAGGTGAGGGAGTGGCTTAAAATACCAGCACAGAGTGAAACACACAGGTATTTAATACCGATGTCAGGAAGGAAGAGGAAAGCGTTCCAGCAGTCAGCAGGTGTCCATTATAGGAGAATAATTTGATTATCAAGGATGACAGGCAACAGTACAAGGTTAAAATGAATGATCAGGTTCCTGCTGGGTGACAAAAAGTGCTGCCTGGGGGGCAATTACGAAGAGGGGCAGCTAGTTTCCAGGCCTTAGAGATGTCACTTTTTACTCCCTTGTGACTGCAAGGTGGTTTGTTCTCCTCAAGGATGGCAGACTTTTCACGAGCAGCTACTGTGCCCTGGTCTTACGGGGTGCTGTCACCCTGCCCTCTGGAACACCCAGCACAGTTGGCAGATAAACTCATAAGTGCTGCAGTCACAGGCACTGGCATCCCTCAGGCCCTCCAGCACAGCACATGGAACACTTTGGACCACAGGTTTGAGTTAGGAAACTGTGATCCCAGAGATAATAAAGACCTCACTGACGTGAGCTAGACGGAGGTTGAGAGAATGATGGACAAGCCCAGAGAAGTCCTCCTGGAAGGACAGCGCCTGTGAGGCCAAAGATTTCTGACAGTTGGAGGACAGGGCAGAGCATGCTCAGCCAGGGAGGGGAGTGGACTGAGACCTGCTCAGGGGGATGCACTGAGGCATGGCCTGCACCGGGCCAGGTGCTGGTAGGGGGTGGGAGAGGGGCCTGCAGGGCATGGGCTGAGGGACAAGAGGCTAGTGGGTGATGGAGAACACTGCAGCGTTGAACACAGGAATGGTGTGTGATTCAGGGAGGTCTCCGGGAAGGGGAAGAGACTAAAGACACAGAGGTCATTTTCTGCAAAGGGGAGAGATGCTGAGGCCTGACTTAGGGCATGGGTTGGGAAAAGGTGAAGGGATAATTCTGAGGGAGACTCAGTGGGTCCCAGTGGCTGTTTGGAATTCAGCAGATGAGGGAAGAGTTGTATTTACAAAATAACAAACATGTATAGTCCTGCATCACTTAATGACTGGGAAATGCATTGTGAGGTGATTCCAGCACTGTGCTAACATCACAGAGTGATTTGCATAAACCGAGCTGGTAGAGCCTACTGCACACCCAGACTGTGTGGTGTGGCCCTTGCTCGTACTGAACACCTGCACAGCAGGTGACCAGACTGAACACTGCGGGTGACTGTAACACAGTGCTCAGTATGCTTGTATCTAAACATAGAAAAGGTACAGTGAAAATTAGAATCTTACAGGCCCACCATCACAGGGTCTGTCCTGATAGAAATGTCATTATGGAAGAAGGACTGTTCCGGTAAAGGGCATGGAATTTGGCCTGGAGTCACAATTCTTCCTGTGTTCCTACTGATGGACATTTGTGTTTCTACGGACGGACATTTGTGTCTCTACGGATGGACATTTGTGTTTCTACTGATGGACAGTTGTGTCTATACTGATAGACATTTGTGTTTCTACAGATGGATATTTGTGTTTCTGCTGATGGACATTTGCGTTTCTACAGATGGACATTTGTGTTTCTACTGATGGATATTTGTGTTTCTACGGATGGACATTTGTGTTTCTACTGATGGACAGTTGTGTTCCTATTGATGGACAGTTCTGTGTTTCTACTTATGGACATTTATGTTTCTACTGATGGACATTTGTGTTTCTACTGATGGACAGTTGTGTTCCTACTGATGGACAGTTGTGTTCCTACTGATGGACCATTGTGGTTCTACTGATGGACAGTTTTGTGTTTCTACTGATGGACATTTATGTTCCTACTGATGGACAGTTGTATTTCTACTGATGGACATTTGTGTTTCTACTGATGGACAGTTGTGTTCCTATTGACGGACAGTTTTTTTGTTCCTACTGATGGACAGTTGTGTTCCTATTGATGGACAGTTTTGTGTTCCTACTGATGGACAGTTGTGTTTCTACTGATGGACATTTGTGTTCCTACTGATGGACATTTGTGTTCCTACTGATGGACATTTGTGTTTCTACTGTATGGACAGTTGTGTTCCTACTGATGGACAGTTGTGTTCCTATTGATGGACATTTGTGTTTCTACTGATGGACATTTGTGTTTCTACGGATGGACATTTGTGTTTCTACTGATGGACTTCTGTGTTTCTACTGATGGACATTTGTGTTTCTACTGATGGACAGTTATGTTCCTACTAATGGACTTTTGTGTTTCTACTGATGGACATTTGTGTTTCTACTGATGGACAGTTGTGTTTCTACTGATGGACATTTGTGTTTCTACTGATGGACAGTTGTGTTTCTACTGATGGACAGTTATGTTCCTACTAATGGACATTTGTGTTTCTACTGATGGGCATTTGTGTTTCTACTGATGGACAGTTGTGTTTCTACTGATGGACATTTGTGTTTCTACGGATGGACAGTTGTGTTTCTACTGATGGACAGTTGTGTTCCTACTGATGGACAATTTTGTGTTTCTACTTACGGACATTTGTGTTTCTACTGATGGACCTGGACATTTTGTTCCTGTTGTTTTCTCCACTGGAAAGTCCCAGCTGATTGCAGCTCCAGTTCTGTTTGAAACTGTGGCCGATCTGGTCTACTTGGTCCCAGTTGCCCAGCCTTCCACGACCCGCAGAAGCCCTTACTGCTTCCAGAACTTGGTCCCCATCTTCACAGCAGAGTTACCCACAGTGCTCAAGAAAGGAGAAAAATTGTCCTCAGTTGGCATTACAGAGAGTTGAGGGAAGAGGCTCCTAAGATGTGAGGTCCCGGGGAAGAAGACCCCCCTAAACTTGCTCCTCCCCATGGTCTGCTGGGATGGGATCCAGGAGCACCAGGACGGCCTGCCCTAGTCCATCCGCAGTATCGTGGGGTGGAACCTGCTCGCAGGGAGGAAATGCATGTCAGGGTGGCGGTGGGAATTGCCTGAGGAGTCTTGCTGCCCTGATTCCAGAGAACTTTGGTGGTCATTTGGTTTTGCATTCCTATTTCTTGGTGATGGCATTTTGGCCAGTTGAGTACCGGGAAGTGGTTTCGAGCTGTTTCACCATCAATGTGTAACCGAACTCAAGTTCAACTGCTTGCCACTCGAAAGCCAAACTGGAGAGACAAGACTTAGTGGAGGGAAAACCAGGTGTATTCAAGAGCCAGCCACCTAGGGAGATGGTGGACTAGTGTCACAAAGACCATCTCAAGTCAGCACAAATTTCAGTCTCCTTTTATATTCAGGACAGGGGAAGAGGAGGGTGTTAGGATGAACACATGACCTATGACCATAGACATTTGGATGCCAGCAAGGGTCCAGGGAAGTTGAGAATTCTTTTGTCCCTGGTCAGGTCACCATGCATCTTCCTCCTATAAATCTTTAACAAAATATAGTTGGTTGCTCATATACTCCCCTTTAATCCCAGGGTTCGTTTCCAAAACTGTATGACTGCTGTTGTAGTGTTTCATCCCAGTGCCCTAAAATTATTCTAGCCCACATGCAGGAATGGGTATCTAAACGCAGATAAAGGCCACTCAAACAAAAACGGAGTTAGTCATGTTGGTTCTTTTGCTGTTTCACTGTTACGAGTGTGAGAAAGGGTGCCACCCCCAGCAGGCATGTAAGGGAACTCGTAGTACACCATCGGCTGGGGGGCCAGCCTGGACAGCGTGCTGGGCACAGAGGTTTGCAGATTGATGGGCTGAGATTGTCCAGAAGTAGCTGTGGAGATTCCATTTCCAGAAATTGTTCATCTCTTACCTCACTGATTTCACATCTTGATTTATGAAGAACGATTAGATACCAAAAAACATATTCCTAACACATTCTTCCTGAAGAATATGATTTATTCTATTATTTTAAAAATTCAGTCCATCTCATCATCGATTATTATATTTTTGTCATTATATATACTTAAACACGTTCCTTTAGTAGACTTAAAATGCTTTAATTTTATTCCCTTAATAAATATTCATTTCAAGGTGACAGCCAGAAGAGCTGCAGGCAGAAAAAAAAGCTTATCCTTCTAGCAAATTTATTATTGGTGCATTTTCTTATATGCTGTCATAAAGGCCAGGCTCTTACCACACGTTAATTTTATAACTGTAGTTCACGTGAATGCCAAACTCCAATTCACTTTTCTATCTGCTCATGGACTGAATCATTTTATTTTCCTTTGCAGAAAAGAAATGTTGTATGAGGTGTAAATTTATAGCAGGCTTAGTAATTAGCTTGCCAGAAGATCTCTTTCAGGAGGCAATGTTTATTTAAAAAAAAATCTAATTCAGCTTCATGGCAGGGTAAGAGTGTTCATATTTTCATTAGCAGAGCTTCCAGTAGAAGCCTTGCTTTGATTTGCCCTGTTTTATCTGCTAATTGGCTGTATTCAGACAATACCCATCATCCCCTGATCCTCACTCCATCACATCTCAATAGCTTATGTCCATTTGTCCTTCTCATGCTGCTCCATCTTCTGAATGATGATAACAGTGATGAGAACAGTAGTCAATGGCACCATCATTCCCAGCAGGCTGCAGGGTGAGGAGTGGATCACCCACCTGTGTCCAGGTGCTTTGCATGCATTGTTGACTGCAGAAACAGCTCTGTGAACAGGGACATGTGAATCCAAAATTGGGTTTCAGGCCAGTGCAGTGGCTCATGCCTGTAATCCCAGCACTTTGGGAGGCTGAGGCAGATGGATCACTTGAGGTCAGGAGTTCAAGACTAGCCTGGGCAACATGGTGAAACCCTGTCTCTACTAAAAATACAAAAACTTATCTGGGCATGGTGGTGGGTACCTATAATCCCGGCTACTCTGGAGGCTGAGGCAGGAGAATCACTTGAACCTGGGAGGCCGAGATCGCACCATCGCACTCCAGCAAGACTCCATCTTAAAAAAAAAAAAGGAAAAAAATGGGTTTTATTTCTTCCTCCTAATTGAATCTCAGTGAACAATTTCTCTTTTTGTTTGTGCTCCTGCTTCAGACACTTATGCCACATGGGCTGCAACAATTTTTACTAAGAAGAATGAATAATATTCATTGTTGAAAATATGACGCTGGATTAATGACATTGATAGGCAAAGCATACACTTGCATTGAACCAGCCTTTTAAATCTTCTATTAAATTAAGGGCATGATATGTGAGAGTGCCACCTAAAACCTTAAAATCCACAAAACTCACTTAGAGGAGAGACTCTGTTCTCTCGGGATGTCAGCTGAGCTGCCTCTGGCCAAAGGCAGCCTCCTGGCTCTGCCAGCAATCCTTGGGCTGTGGCTGTTGCCCAATTCCTGGAGGGAGGTGGCAGGTGCAAAGCTGTGCCCCCTCCCTCCAAACACTCAGGCCTCCAATTCATGCTGAGGGCAAAGCACACATGTGGATGAACAAGGTGGACCAGTCAGTGTCTGGAAGGAAAATGGGAAGGAAAGGCTAGAGGAAGGGATGGGAAGAGTGACCTGAGCCTTTCCGTAGGCTGATCTCTGGGACAGCTGCTGTGTGAGTGAGCTGCTATTCCTCACATTAAAGATGAGGCTAAAAGTGCAAAAAGAGCAAGGTCCCCTGTGGGTGGCGAGCTCTAGGCAAACTATGCAGGTGTAGATGTCAGGCAGGGTCCGTCTGGTGAGGGAGGGATCTATGTGGCTCTCAGTCCCCAGTCAAGCCTGGATCGGGGGATACGGTTATTGGACCAACTGACTGGCTGGGACATTGGTCAAGGAAACAGGGGCAGGCTGTAGCGGAAAGGCTGGGTACCCAAGGTCCACCATACTGGAGCCACACCAGGGGCTCTCCTCGCTTAGCCACATCCACTGTGGAGACTGCTGTCTCCTCCATCCAGAGTCCTCACTCTGCACCAACTAATGGGTCTAGATTTCTTGCCAGGTGTCTTGGCCTTACCTCTTTTAAATGCAAACAGCCTCACCAGGGTATTCTAGCTCTGGAGTCCTTCATCATCTGGAACTGGAGTTGGGGCATCTGTCCTAGCTCCCTAACCCCTAAAGACTGTCACTAATAGGCAATAAGTCTCTGCTTACTTTAGATTTCAGAAGCGTTGTGCATTAGCTGCTGAAAATGTTCCTAAACCACATATGATCACAAGAAACCTTGAATTTGAGGGCACCCCTGGAACTGCACTCATGCTAGTAAACACTTGGTCACTGAGGGATTTCAGATTTGTAGTGCACGTTTCTACACTTTCTGAGGAAGATATTTTCAGCTGAACAAAAAAAACCCTTAGTTTTGTGAGCCCAAAACAATTTGCATAGCACTCTCACGTCCATGATCTCATTGGATCTTTACAACTATTAGTAAGGTAAGCAAAAAAAAAAAAAGTGATTTTTATTCTCATTTTACAAACAAGAACAAAGCCTAGATTAGTTAGATACATGGCCGAGGTGTCATGGCTAGGAAGTGGTAGGTCTAATCGCCAGATGTCATGGGCCACACTTCCTACCTGGAGACTTTGATCTCCCCCAGACTGGTCTTCATTCCTCAGTTTACCCCTTCAGCCTGGTGTGGCACGTTTTTGTTTCAGGGGCTCAGTTACCCCCAGGAATCCTGGATCCAGTCTGCAACAACCCATGTCTGTTTCATGGCTTCCCATATTTTTCTTTTTTTCTTGTAGTTTTGTTTTGTTTTGAGACAGGGTCTCACTCTGTCTGTCACCCAGGCTGGAGCACAGTGGCGTGATCACAGTTCACAGCAGCCTCCAAGTCCTGGCCTAAAGTGAACCTCCCACCTGAGCCTCTCGAATAGCTGGGACTACAGGAATGCAGCACCACATCCAGCTAATTTTATTTTATTTTTATTTTTATTTTTTGTAGCGTGGTAGTGACAGGGTCTTGCTGTGTTGCCCAGGTTGGTCTCCAACTCCTGGGCTCAAGTTATCCTTCAGCCCCTGCCTCCCAAAGTGTTGGGATTGCAGGTGTGAGCCACCATGCCTGGCCCCATATTTTGCTTAAATGAAATTCATGTGTAAGCTGATACTCTGCATTTTTATTAAGGAAATTCTCCCTTCTCAACTTCTTTCCTTCTCCAGGAGTTGCAATGACCATGTCCAGCTACTCCTAAAACCATTGGCAATGAGCATTCTTGATCTGGGTGCGACAATTCCACAGGTCATTTCTAGTGCATGTTTATATATAGGTATCCCTTAAAAGGAATGGGCCCTCACTTTCAGTTTTCAGGAATCAGTCAAATATAGTCGGACTCCCAATACTTTACTTTAGGGTAAGTCCTTCTCCCCAGTTAAAATGAGGTCTCAATTGCAGCAGCTGACTTTGACCCCATTATATCTTTATATGCACAGGAAGACTTAGGGGTCCATGTCAGTTTGTAGTCTTCAGCCATAGCCCAGCTCAGAGAGAATTATTGCTTCCATTGGCCATAAAAATGACACATATGCTTAAACTTCCTTATAATCATTTTAAATTTTTAATTTTTGATTGGAAACCTTGAAAGGAAAGATGCAGAGATGGATGGTGGGCCAGATGCCAGCTCATCATGCTGTATAATTATTGGCTCTCTCATCACTTGCTTAGGGCTATTTTCCATTTTAGAATGTTGAGGCTTAAATGACCACGTTGAGATATTCTTAAAATCACTGCCAGAATAGCAGTGTGTTATAATTTCCATCTTCAAAGCGAATTTAAGCAAGAGAGGTCTCTGCTGCCACACTTGCACTCTGACGAGCTCTTACTCACGCCCCCATATGGTGGTGTAGAGAGAGCACTTAAACAAGTCTAAAGACCTGAGTTGTTTTCCTACATCCGTTCCTTCCTATCTCAGCCTCAAGCAAATCACTTCATCCCTCTCTACAGGACCCTCCATTTGTCCTAGCCCTCATTTACCCCTTCTCCATTCTGCCCTGTGCCCTGCCCCAGAGGCTGAAGCTGACCTGTGAGGCTGGCATCAACCCCCCCTCCCTTGCTGTCTGGCTACAGATCCAGTTCGGCCAAGAAAGGGGGCTTCCCACAGGTCAGAGGGCAGAGGACAGTGAGGACAGAGTACATATTCCTGACCAAATTGCTGCAGTTAGCTCTGTCCCTCTGTGAAAAGCTCCCATCCATCACCTGGTGTATTAGTCAGTGCTCATGCTACTAATAAAGATATACCTGAGACAGGGTAATTTAGAAAGGAAAGAGGTTTAATGGACTCACCGTTCCACATGGCTGGGGAGGCCTCACAATCATGGTGGAAGACAAAGGAGGAGTATAGTCACGTCTTGCATGGCGGCAAGCAAGAGAGATCATGTGCAGGGGGAATAGCCCCTTTAAACTATCAGATCTCATGAGATTTATCCACTATCATGAGAACAGCATGGTAAAAGCTGCCCCATGATTCAGTTACCTCCCATGGGGTCCCTCCCAGGACATGTGGGAATTTTGGGAGCTACAATTCAAGATGAGATTTGATAGGGGGACACAGTCAAACTATATCACCTGGGTTCTGCTGTCTTCCTTTGCACCTTCAGACCTACTAATCGTCCCCTCCTCACTTCCACAGGTGCAATCCAGATTGCCAGCCCCTCTGACCTGGACATACATGTCACTGATATCACAGGCTTAGGAAGTCTTCCCTTTAAAACTGACAATGAGACAAATATACAGTATGGAAAAAAAGCAAATTCCCACTGAGAATCAAAATAATGAGTGTGGTCCTTGCAGAGACTACAATAGGCATAAGTAAGCCCTTTCCATTCAAGTCCAGGCAACGCTTAACCATCTTCCAGACCAACAAAGTGAAAAAGTTCCTTGTCGTGGAGATTTCCCAAGAAAGAAGAGGCAGCATTTCCTCATTCCATATGCTTATCTGGGCAGGGTCCTTAGGAGAGGTGTGTATTTTAACTCAGTTTCTGACATCACTGGGGCTATGCCAGGTGTACAGCTTTACTTCCAGTCCTCCAGAGACTACACTCCCCCACGTGAAGCCATTTCATCATTCACAGCCAATGAGTGCTTCCTTACTCTGAAGAAGGGTGTGGTTTCTGCCAAAATTCAAGGTAAGCTACACAGAGTTGAAGTCTTAACGTGACGCCAGAACCAAAGCCATAGTCCAGCTTCCCCTGTTTGCAGAGGGAGACTTCCTGGAACTGGTTGACAATGCTGGGCCAGGGCCCCTGCAGGAGCTGTGTGAAGTCAGAAGACTCCCATGCCACATCAGAGTGACCAGTCCAGATCCCTCCATGGACAGAGACCCCCCCTGTATGGGACTGAGGATCTGTGGGTTGAAAATGTCATCGTCGAATAATGCCTCGTAGCCACAGATGAGACTTTGCCAGAAGACAAATACACAGATTTCTCAGAAGACATATACTTGAGCTTGTCAGAAGATACATTTGAAATCCCAGTTGAGAAGATGAGCTCAGAGGGGTTGGGAGCTGAAGAGTGCTCATGGATGAGAGATGCCAGGAAGGAGCCTAGCTTGGCTCTCCATGACAGAAGAGATAACTGAGGTGGAGTCCCGGACCTTCAGTAATTACATGATTGTTCCCCAACCACCATCATGCCCTCCAAAACTCAGAAGTGTGTCTTGTAACAAAAAATATGATCATTGGCCATGCCTTCTCTCCAAGGAGTAACGCCTACACATCTAGGACCTGTGCATTTTGAGTTGCTGAAGAAGTGAAGCAGCCTTCTAATTGGTATTCCTGTCTCCAGCTCTGCTCCTTTCCAGTCCATCCTGCACACTAACCAAAGAGCCATCTTAAAATCTAAACTGGGTTGGGCATGGTGGCTCATGCCTGTAATCCCAGCACTTTGGGAGGCTGAGGCAGGTGGATCACCTGAGGTCAGGAGTTCGAGACCAGCCTGCCCCACATTGTGAAGTCCTGTCTCTACTAAAAATACAACATTAGCCAGGCATGGTGGTGGGTGCCTGTAATCTTAGCTACTCTGGAAGCTGAGGCAGAAGAATCACTTGAACCCGGGAGGCAGAGGTTGCAGTGAGCCAAGATCTTACCACTGTACTCCAACCTGGGCGACAAGAGCAAAACTCCATCTCAAAAAAAAGAAAAATCTAAACTGAAAGAAATCTTTATTTCTTTATTCTTCAAAACTCTACCTTATTGCCTTGGAATAAACACCAGATGCCTTAATGTTCTTTCTAGGGCTCTTCATGGGTTGGACTCCTGCCCATGAATTCATCTCTCATCCCCCAGCATGCTTCTCTAACACTGTATATGCTGCAGCCAGACCACACTACTCCCAGAGCCTCACAGCCTGCCCTTGAACCCCAGGACACGCTAGTGCCCGGAATGTGTTCTATCTGCCTTCCCAGGGCTGATTTCTGCTCGTTCTTCAGATCTCATCATAGATGTCACTTCCTTCAGAATGGCTTCTCTGAACCCCAAGTCTAGCTCAGTCTCTATTCTACATACTACAGAATCATCATGGCACAGTGGGTAGGAACAGAAGTGCTGCAGTTAGACGGGCATGATTGGAATCTCCGTGCTGGCAACATAACCTCTCTGGAGCCTTGGTCTCTTCCTTGCAAAATGTAGATAATAGCAATTCCTTACCTAATTGTTGTAAGGATGAAAGAATTGACCTGTAGTGTACTTAGAACATGGCCTGCAGTCTCCACAGAGTCTCAACAGATGCTCAGTAAGTGTTACCCCTGGCCAGGCATGGTGGCTCATACCTGTAATTGCAACACTTTGGGAGGCCAAAGTGGGAGGATCGCTTGAGGTCAGGAGTTGGAGGCTGTGGTGAGCTATAGTCATGCCACTGCACTCTGGCCTGGGCAGCAGAGTGAGATCCTGACTCAAACATTAATAAAAAATAAGCATACCTCAGGTACTTCTGAGCCACCTTCTTGGCCTCTGTTGCCAAGATAAAAGCTGGATTCATTACCTAAGTTCCTTCTGTCGGGTTCTTGACTACGCCTTTGCTCGTGCTGTCCTCCTGTGTGAGGTGCTCCTTTCCTTCAGCCCCTCATCCACATCTGCCATTGCTCAGGGAGCCTGCCCACACTGCCACCTCTCCCATGATGACACTGGCCCTCACGGACCCTCCCATTGTGGCTCCTAGAGTACTTGTCTATTAATGAGAGTGGTCACCTCTGATCACTGAGTCCCTCCTGTGTGCCCCACAATACAATGCATGCTGGCATTGGATGTGTATTTCATTCCTCCGCCCCGCCCCATAAGGATTGAACTCGGATTCTCTCCTCTTCAGATGAGGAAACAAGCCTTGGGCAAGTTCTCCTCCTCATTACAAGGACGAGCTGAGATTCGAATCCCCCCTGACCCCCGTGGCAGAGCCTACCTTCCTTCCTGGCTATCACACTGCGCTACAGTTGTGGTTTAACCCTCTCCCATCCCCAGTAGAATGAAAGCAGTAAGCTGTGAGACAAGGACAATCTTGTTCACTGAAATGTCCTCAGGAAATGGGACATAAAGCCAAGAGCTTTGGAAGCTGGCTCAATGTGACAGTCCAGGGTTGGGTAACCAGCGGGGGGGGGGTGGGGGGCAGGTGGACTCAGGAGGGCCAGGCTCCAGGAGCTGCTGATAGAGTTGCCCTGCTCTAGACATCCCTGGTTTGTAACTTTGGGGGATGGAGAAACAGAAAATTAAATTTACCAGCCTGGGAAGAAGTCTAAGAACAGAACCAGACTCTGAGAGGGCTTTGAGTGCAAATAGCTTATTTGGAAGGTGACCCCAGAAGAGTAGGCAAAGTAAACCAGGGAATAGAAGGAACCAGTCACTCCAGATTACTGCTGTGGGCAAGCAGCACTCCAGTTCACTGGGACCTCTGGGAGACAGTTTAGACTGCAGTCAGCAAACTATGGCTGAACCCAGCTCATTGGGTTTCTGTAGCCTAAGAGCTAAGAATGCTCTTTATGTTTTTATATTTTCTTTTGTTTTGTTTTATTTTATTTTATTTTATTTTATTTTAAGATGGAGTCTCACTCTGTCACCCAGGCTGGAGTGCAGTGGCACGATCTCAGCTCACTGCAATATCCACCTCCTGGGTTCAAGCGATTCTCCTGCCTCAGCCTCCCAAGTAGCTGGACTACAGGTGCCTGCCACCACGCCCAGCTAATTTTTATATTTTTAGTAGAGCAGGGTTTCACCATGTTGCCCAGGCTGGGGTCTTTATGTTTTTAAATGGTTGAGAGATAATCAAAGAAAAATATTTAATAACATGAAAGTCACTGAAATCCAGGTTTCAGGAGCCGTGAATACAGTTGTCCTGAAACAGAGCCACACTCCTGTTTCTGTGTTCTCCACACGATGGCTGCTTATGTCCTAGCATGGGAGAGTGGAGCAGTTGTGAAGGAGACCACATGGGCTGCAAAGACTAAAAAATTTACCATCTGGCTGTTTACAGGAAAAGTTTGCTGACCTGGTTCAGACCATGCGTCAGCATTGTCCCCCCCCTGAAGGGCAAGGAGCACGTCTTTGTGATTGCTCGAGGGCTGTTCCCAAGGGCTCTGACCTCCCAGCGGTTCTAGCCTGTCCCTTGGCCGAGCAAGCTCCTGTGCTGCAGGAAGCTGTCTGGTAATCAATCACCATGCTCAGAGCAAGAGGCAGTTTGCCTATTTGAAAAATAGTGAGAACCAAGGTAATCCAGGCAAAGCACTGACATGGGAACCTTCTCCAAATGGGGCCGGAATCCTCAAAGCCCATTTTTATTGGGCATCAGCCCTGGTGCCTGGGAGAGCTGTACCTCCTGTCAAGAAACAGGAAGGAGAGAACATCTGAAGACGACCTTATCTGTAAAGAAGTCGTTATGTTACCAAATATGTAATTTCCCTAAAAAGGAAAGAGGAGAACCAGTCCCTTGCTAACATGAGTGTGTGCTTGTATCACCATTTGCCGACAAACAAGGAGAAGTCCGGCCACAAGGGCTTACACATGTGACCTCACACCTTGGGAGGCTGAGGTAGGCTGATCACTTGAGTCCAGGAGTTCAAGACCAGCCTAGGCAACCTAGTGAGACCTCGTCACTACAAAAAATACAAGATTAAAAAAGTTAGCCTGGAATGGTTCTGCACGTCTACAGTCCCAACTACTCGGAAGGCTGAGGTAGGATTGCTTGAGTCCAGGAGTTCAAGGCAGTGGTGAGCAGCGATGGCACCACTGAACTCCAGCCTGGGGCAACAGAGCAAGACCCTCTCTCAAACCAACAGCAACTAACAAAAGCAAGGAAAGACTGCAGATCTGAGGAGGGAGCAGACCCCAAGGAGCAAGCTCAGTGTAAGTGAGAGTGTAAGGGAGGTGGGCTTGGGCTTGGTCTTGGGTGGGCCAGGACCCCGGAGCCAGTGCAGGGAGGGTGTCCTGCTTTAAACTTCTGTGGTCTGAAACTTTATAGAGGAAAGGGCAACAGGAGAAATACAGTTTACCAGTCTTGGAAGAGGTCTAGTAACTAGATACCCAAATTTATGCCCACAGATATGAAGAGCAGTTAGTGTTAGCAGATGTTGTTGGTCCTTAAATGTAAATGGAAACCTCTTCATTCATGGAAGGGAAGTGGAAGGGGGCTAAGCCGATTGGTTGGTAAGCAACGAAGCTGGACCCAAACCTGGATCTCCTATTTCTTGTCCCTTGCAAGTCACCTTGTGTGCATCTCTTCTACGTCATCTTGATTTCCACTACATGCTTTAGGTGACAGGGGTGTTATTTTAGGGGTTGGAGAATTGGATAGAATTATTTTGCTTCAGTTGACAAGCAAAAGATAATCTAATAGAACAAACAAACAAAAAAAAACGGACAAAGGAGAGAAAATGGAAAAGGAAAGAAGATGAAATAGAAATGGCCAATAAATGTAATAAATAATGCTCACCTTGATTAGGAATCACTGTGTCCCTAGACTGCTAGTAATTAGGGAGGCCCGAGATCATAGCCTGGTTCACTGTTTACAGCAAGAAATTTTCTGACATTCTAAAGAGAGGAAAAAATATCTCCTCCTCTTTTTCTGGATGTGGGTAAAGATGGGGGAGGAGGCTGTTTGAGAGAGGCTATGGATTGCCATTTAAAAAAAAAAGATAGGATCTTGCTCTGTTGTCCAGGCAGGAGTGCAGTGGTTCAGTCGGCTCAGTATAAATTCAAACTCCTGGGCTCAAGTGATCCTTCCACCTCAGCCTACTGAGTAAATGGGACTACATGTGTATACCACCACAACTGGCTAATTTTCTTTTTTTTTCCTAGTAGGGATGAGGTCTCTCTCTATGTTGCCAAGGCTGGTCAAAAACTCCCAGCCTCAAGTGATTCTTCTATTTTGGCCTCCCAAAGTGCCAGGATTACAGGCATGAGCCACCATGCTAGCATGAATTGCTCTTTCTTAAAATCGTTTTTTTTTTTCTTTTAAGGGGTTTTCTGAATTATTTTTTTACTTGGAGAAAGGGGAGGTTGAAGAGGTGGTGAGATGTCCATGGGGATTGAGGGAGGTAGTCCTGGAACCAGATGCCTGATGCCTTGATAATGTTGCAGCCAATATTTTAGCAAATAGCGTGTGCCTTAAAAGTCTGACAAGTGGTAGATATGCGGCCAAGAGATGTGCCACCTTTATCATTACAAGAGAGGGTTTGAGAACCCGTTCCCTTTTCTGTGTAGGCACAGGCTGGCCTCTTGTGGCTTTAAAGGCAAAGTTTGTTGAGCAAGGGCAAACTCCCTGGGGGCAAAGTAGATGGAGCAGCTTTTCTCTGAAGCAATCCCAGGCAGGCTCTGAGTACCCATGGCCACTCTGGAAGTGGTGTAAAATATCTAATCTCTCCAAAATCTCCCCTTCCCCTCCAATCTAGGGATAGTGATTATGGGTCTTCAGGGGAGCTCACTTAGATCCACTCTCTTCTATCTAATTTTATCCCAAATAGGCTCTGACACTGACACTTTTTTATTATACCTCAGTAACCAATGGGTACAGCAAATTTTGGCCACCTGGATGGCTCTGTGTTTGTGAGTGCCTTGCACCCCAAATCGACTCTAATAGGTAATAAGGAAGGCCTTCTGCTCTCAGCCACATGCCTCAGCTTTCCAAGGAGACAGAGTGTGCACACGGTTGCCAGAAAGCTGTCACTCATTTGACTGATGGCAACGGCCTTATGTAGACAACCTGGAAGAAGCAGATGCCGTTGAGATTTGTAAGATGGTGCCACAAGTTACCAGCTGGCTTTCCACACCCTTATTACTTAGACTAGGGCATATAATGCTGCTTTTCAGTCCATCATATATTTGAATTTTTTAGCTTCCTAGATCAAAAAGCTTAGAACCAACATTTTCTTTTTTAAAATTAATGCTTTTAGATGATAAAAATAAAACATATCTAAAATTTCTATTATGACAAAATATATTCTTAAACAAAATTGAAAGATAAATGACAAATTAGGAGAAATATTTGTAATAGTTATGACAGGCAAATATTCATGCTGAGAATATTGTAAAGAACTCATCAACTGGAAAAAGACAAACAATTTACTAGGAAAAATGAACAAGAAAAAGTAAAGTCAGAGAAGATGAAATAGAAATGGCCAATAAGGCCGGGCACGGTGGCTCATGCCTGTAATCCCAGCACTTTGGGAGGCAGAGGCGGGTGGATCCCTTGAGGTCAGGACCAACATGACCAACATAGTGAAACCCCATCTCTACTAAAAATACAAAATTAGCCAGAGGTGGTGGCGCATGCCTGTAATCCCAGCTACTCAGTAGGCTGAGGCAGGAGAATCCCTTGAATCTGGGAGGTGGAGGTTGCAGTGAGCCGAGATCATGCCATTGCACTTCGGCTTGAGCAACAAGAGTAAAATTCCATCCCTCCCCCAAAAAAGAAAAATAGCCAATAAACATATTAAATAATGCTCACCCTCACTAGGGATCATGAAAATGAAAACATTAAAAAACGAGATGGCATTTTGCTAATTGAAATCACAAGAAAATGAAAATGTGTTTATATTAATGGTTGATGAGAAAATGGGAAAGGATAATCTCAACATTGATGGTGGGAGCATAAATCTACATGACAGCATTGGAGGATAGTTTGGCAATACCACAGTTAAAGGGAGCCGTCATGGCAGTCATCCTTCTCTGAGTCTTCACACTAGAGAAACAGGGTGGCAGAGGCTACCAGTCATCCCCACATCCATTCCCCGTTGCCTTTGTCATAACAATCTCACTACTCAGCTAAAGGTTACACTTCCCAGCCTCCTATGAAGCTAAGGGTGACCCTGTGACCAAGTTTCAGCCAATGAGATGTGAGAAGAGACTATGCAACTTTCAGGATGTTCCCTTAAAGGGAAGGAGCATGCCCCCCCCTTCTCCTTTTGTCCTTGTCCAATGGCAATGCCCTTAGAAAAGAAGAAGAGAGAGACACTCATGGGATGGCAGCCATGTGAAGACGGAGGCAGAGACTGGAGAGATGTATCCACAAGCCAAGGAACGCCAACAGCTACCAGAAGCTGGAATAAGCAAGGCTGTCCCCTAGAACTGTGAGGGAGAAAATAGCCCTGCCAACACCTTGATTTTGGACGTCTAGCCTCTAGAGCTGCATGAGAATAAATTTTAGTTGTTTTAAGCCACCAAGCTTCTGGTGCTTTATTACAGCAGCCCAAGAAGACTAATACACCATGGTATACTCATTTCACAGAATACTGTGCAGTAGTTGAAAAGAATGAGGTCTACCTATATGTGCTGTCATAAAAAGATCCTGAAGACACTGGTGCATGAAAAAAGCATGTGGCTGAATTATATATATGTCCATCACAATATCACTTACACTGAGGGAAGCCGTAAACAAGATTATACTTTCTATGGGAACAAATAAATGTATGTATATGCAGAGACACATCTGATGTGTATCAAGCAATGAACATTGCTGAAGTTTGGGGTGGAAGAAGGAAATGAAGAAAAGATCAGGATTGTAGAAGATGGTCAGAGGACTTAGTTCTATTGATAATGTTTCCATTTTTAAAAAGATAAATATTTACATATGAATTGTGCGATAAAGTAACTTCAATGTAAGATGGGAGTGGTAAGACCAGCAGTAGGGAAGGAGACTGATAGGACTGCTGGGCACAAGGTCTTGGGCGTATTATCTTCAGAGTCACCCATTGATCTGCCCCACTTACCTCCTGTGGAGGGCCGAATAATGGTCCCTCCTCCAAATATGTCCATTTCCTAATCTCTGGAAACTATGAGTGTTATATGGCAAAGGGGCTGTACAGATGTGGTTAAGTTAAGGTTCTTGAGATTTAGGGGTTATCCTGGAGTAAGTGGGTGTGCCTGATGTAATTACAGGCTCTTTATAAGAGGAAGCAGGGTCAGAGGAGAAGACGTGACTATCAATGCAGAGATTGGAGTGCACTTTGAAGATGGAAGAAAAGGACCAGGTAAAGAATACAGGTGGCCACTAGCAGCTGGCAAAGTCATGGAAACAGATTCTCGATCCAAGATGGTGGATTAGACACAACTCCAGCACACAACACCCAGCGAAAGAGACGCAGAAACCCAGAGATCTCCTAGCTCCAACCGAGGTACCAGGTGCATTTCAATGGGTCTGGTCCGAGGGTGAGCAAAGCCCACTCGGGGCAGACCAAGGCGGGGGAGGGGTGCTGCTTCACCCTGAAAGTGCATCTGACCGGCGAGTCAGAGGCTCCACCTCTGGCGCTCCGGTCCAGATCCAGCGCTTCCCCCAAAGCCTCAGCAATACACAGAACAGCGGATCTTTGCCAGTCAAGCACCGGGAATTACAAGTGTGGAGCTGAATAAGAGTCTGCAGACTGAGCTATCACCCCCTTCCCCAGCCCGGAGAGATAGGGAACTGTAAGCGGGAGCAGCTGGGTGGCCCCTACCCCATGACCTGAGAGAGAGAAAGCTGAAAGGGGGAGATGGCCGGGTGTGACTGGGCGGGTCCCTAACCTCCCCCACAAACCCCAGAGGGCTGAAGTTCTGACTCTAGTGGGTTGCTTAGCCAGTGCCACAGTCTGAGAGGAACCCTGAATGATCCCAGCCCAGTGAAGGAAGGGCACAACCCACCACTAGAGGGTTGGGACTGGGCTACATGTTTTAACAAAAAACACAGGACACCTACGTAGCAACGGGACAGCGTTCTCAACAAACAACAGCGCCTACAGGTCAGCGGAAGAGGCAGGCCTAATCTCCCAGGATAAACAAAAAAGACACAGGAAGCTTCCCTAGTAAACTGAAGGAGTCCCTAGAAACCCAGTAGAGCCCCCACAGGCAGACAAGCGACCTCATCAAGCAGCTCTCTGACACCACAGCCAGGTAAATCCACAAAGATGGGAAAAAAACAGTGCAAAAAAGGTGAAACTATCAAAGACCAGAACACCTCTTCTCCTCTAAGGGATCACAACTCCTTAAGAACACAGGATCACAACTTGACTGAGAAGGCGTGTGAAGAATTGATGGAAACAGGATTCAGAAGGTGGATAATAACAAACTTTTCAGCGCTAAAGGAACACGTTCTAACTCAATGCAAAGAAACCAAAAACCTTGAAAAAAGGTTAGACGAAATGTTAACTAAAATAACCAGCTTAGAGAAGAACATAAACGACTTGATGGAGTTGAAGAACACAGCATGAGAACTACGTGAAGCAAACACAAGTTTTAATAGCCGAATTGATCAAGCAGAAGAAAGGATATCAGAGATTGAAGATCAACTCAATGAAATAAAAGAGAAGGCAATACAAGAGCAAAAAGAGTGGAAACAGATTCTCCCCTGGAGCCTCCAGGAGAATCCAGCCTGGCCAACATCTTGACTTTAGCCCACTACAATGGATTCAAACTTCTGACCTCAAAACTGTAAGAGAGTAAACTGGTTGTTGCTTTCAGCAGCAATTAGGAAATGATTTGTTGTGATTTGTTACAGCAGCAATTAGGAAATGAATGCCCTTCCTGTCCTACTTCCCACTGATGCCTGCTGAAAGCAGCAAGCCTTCTTTGGAGGAAGTCTTCCAAACTTCAGGGGCATATATTTTTGTCTTAGTCTATTCATGCTGCTGTAAAAAAAAAAAAAAAAAAAGCACAGACTGGATAATTTATAAATAATAAAAATTTATTTCTCAGAGTTCTGCTGGCTGGGAGTCCAAGATCAAGGCACCAGCAGGTTTGATCTCTGTGGAGAGTCTGGTTTCTGCTTCCAAGATGATGCCTTGTTGCTGTGTCCTCCAGAGGAGATGAACACCGTGTCCTCACGTGGCAGAGGATGGTAAGGCAAAAAGGGCCTAGCTAGTTCCCTGAAGTCCTTTTATAAGGTCACTAATCCCATTCGTGAGGGTGCTGCCCTCATGACTTAATCACCTCCTAAAGGCCTCACCTCTTCATACTGTCACATTGGGGTTTCGGTTGCAACATAGGATTTGGGGGAGGGACACACAGGTTCAAACCATAGCAATATATATCTGCATTTCTGAGTTGTGGAATGTTTGTTTCCAGTGCTTGCCTTATTAGGGATGTGTTGACCTAAAAAGCCAGGCTTCATCATTACTCACCTAGCTTGTATACAGAAAATAGAACTCTGTCCTGGGTGAGCTACTAAAAACTTCATTAAAAAATTCTTAGAAGTCAAGGCATTCTCTTTCTGGAAAAGAAAAATCTCTTAATTTCAAGATTTTCCCTAATGAATCTTGAGATATTGGCCATGATGAAAATGAAGACCTTTAGTGTCTTTCCAAATTTGAATTCTAAGTGTGTTCAGCCATTTCAGCTCAGCTCCAGAAACCACAGCAAGCTGAAGGTGAAATCAAAATCATTCAATTTTAGCACATCGTAATGCCAGCCAAGAAAATGATAAAGCCCAGTCACGATGACTGGCTATCATAAAACTTAGACGTAAATGCCTGAGCAACTCTCTTCCCAAATGGCAGGAACTACCACTATTCCCATTACTACCCCTATCATTGGGAAATCAGACTGGGAGAGAAGCCTTACTTGGGGAAATATGGACATCTCCTCCCTGTCCAACACCAATGTGTGGTGCAAACAGCAGCTGTCACTGGCCTGGGCTATCCACACATGACATGAAGGGGCCTGTCCAGACACTCCAAGAAAATAGGAGAGAAGACATCTCCTGCAGAAGTGGGGAGGAATATTCTGTCTTTAGAAAGCAGTATGTTGACCCTAAAAACAAAGTTTTCCACAGAAGACACAGGATAACAATCCAGAACAAATCTTCTCATCTATTGTTCTAGTAACTTCTTGTGCAAGAGTTCTGTGGATTACTTCATCGAATGCCCTGCCAGTAGCTACAGACAGAGACATAATGACCTAACCACTCCGTTCATCTCTTTTTCTTAGACTGTATGGGAAGAGGATGTAGAGAACTTGGATGTGATGAATCATTTTCAGAATATGCTTTGAAGCATTGAAATAGACAATTTTAAAGACAAAACACAGATTAATTGCATGCCTGCACCACGCAGGAATCCTGAAGAGAGTCAACGCTTCCAGAGAAACAGCTTGCTACCACAGAGCCCCTTCTTTGACTCCCCATCTCACTGTGAGACATTGCACATTCCAAATGAGGACTCTCTCACGTCCATCTATTCCCGGATATAGCCTTGTTGGCTGGATAGAAGGTTGTCTTGAATGTGGAGAGTGTTCTGGGTTGCCTCCTGCTACTCTGAGCCCAACCTCACCATGTGGAAGCCATAAGGAGGCATCACTGGAGGCACACCGAACACCTGTTTGCTGATGATCCTCAGCCCCCACCATTAGGTGCTGCTTCCATGTGGAGACCAAGACCTTTCCATCATCCATGGGACCCACCCACTCACTGTGGCACAGACCCAGCTGGGAAAGCCTTCAGCAATCCTTGAGGTGTAGAAGGACTCAACTCTGAGATGACAGAAGAGAGGGTCCTAGGTTGTCTGCTCCTGGAAGAAAAACTGATGAGGAGAACAAATTGTCCCTCTGGGACTGGCTCCTCT
The DNA here is from genome assembly GCA_036589455.1 of Ateles fusciceps. NCBI lineage: Eukaryota > Metazoa > Chordata > Mammalia > Primates > Atelidae > Ateles > Ateles fusciceps. The sequence goes on from JAZHEH010001511.1 coordinate 14,387,848, forward strand.
TGTCACTCAGCCTTGACCAAGTTCCTCACTGTTTCCTACAGTGTTACAGCCCATCACAGGTGAAAGTGCCTCCAGTTCCAGGCCCCTAGTCATCTCTCTGGTTCCCCTCCCCCACATTTTCCTTCCTGTTCCCTCTAATCTTTGGGCGGGAAGACAGCATTTCTAGACTGTTGCCATCAAAAGAGGAAGCACTAAGTCAGATTACTCCAAAAGAGACAAATATCCAAGAGTTATAAACTTTTACCTTTCTGTGCTGTCCCAAATGATACACACACATGTGTGTATGTCAGCACGCAGCTGGTGTGCATACACGACCGTGCACATTTTAATCATATCTATTCCTGCAAATTGGCATATGTGTCTACACCAGCTCCATCACAGCCACTTCTGAAAAACAAGGGAGCAGGCATACAAGCATACTTTCAGGAGGATCAGAGATGGGAGGGAGCATCAACTTTCCCAAACTGTCTCTCTGCTGTAACAAACCAAGGCATTTGCATACATGCTTTTAACATGTTTACTGCATGCGTGTGCACTGCCATCCTATCTGTGCACATGTGTAGTATGTATGACCTATCCAGATGTGAAAGCAATCTAGGTCAGCTGCCACCAGGTGTTCTAGATCCCTGTGTAAAGCCACTGGCTTCACCCTGTGCTGTCTGCGTGTCCTCTTAAGGGAGAGGCTCAGAGGTAAGTAGAAGAAAAACCTATGACTGAAATAAGTTTAGAAGAGCAGATTTCACTGCTACTCCAGCAGCTGGATAGCCCAAGCATCAGGAGGTCTCATTGTTTCTCTTTCTTTTATTTTTCCTCACCCCTCTGGGATGCTGCCAAAATGTATCTGAGAGAGAGATCTCTTCCCTTGCTGTCCTCTGCCCCTAAGTGCCCAGCAGAAGTAAAGCCATGTCAGGTTTTCAGCTCGCCGCTTTCCCCAGGTGCCTGGGGAGAGTTTTGTTTTCAAAACTTAAGTCAGCGTTTTCTTCGGATGGGACCTCTGTTGGAGCTGTGCCACTGAGGAGAGGAGTCGCATCCTTAGGGTTCCTGGTTCTCGCAGAGTATCTGATCACCCCTCCTTTAGAGGACTTGGGGTGGCTGGGTTTGGGTACTTGGTCACTGGAAGTGGCAGGATAAAGACTCAAGGAAAAGCAGCCATTTTTCGAGCAAACATTCTCCTAGAGGACAGCGCATTGCATTCCTCACCGGGAGAGATTTCTCTAGGATGTCCTCCTTATCTTCCTTTCTTTCAGTGTGCCTCAGTCATTTATGTCACAAAGCAAAGCTCAGTTGCGCTTCTACAGAAACTAAAAACGGACTGCTGTGTTCCCCACAGAATTTTTTTAAATGTTAAAGGTTGAAGTTTTGTGGCACACTTTAACAATTTATTCCTTTTTTTTCTTTTTCTTTGAGACAGAGTCTTGCTCTGTCACCAGATGCCAGGCTGGAGTGCAATGGCTCAATCTCGGCTCACTGCAACCTCTGCCTCCTGGTTCAAGCAATTCTCCTGCCTCAGTCTCCCAAGTAGCTGGGACTACAGGCGCATGCCACCACGCCCAGCTGACTTTTGTATTTTTTTAGTAGAGACCGGGTTTCACCATGTTGGCCAGGATGGTCTCGATCTCTTGACCTTGTGATCCGCCCGCCTTGGCCTCCCAAAGTGCTGGAATTACAGGCGCGAGCCACCATGCCCAGCCTCAATTTATTCCTTTTTTAATTTTGATTTTTCCCTCCCTCCCTCCCTCCTTCTCTCCCTCCCTCCCTCCCTTTCTCCCTTCCTTCCTTCCTTCCTCTTTCTCTCTCTCTCTCTCTCTCTCTTTCTCTCTTTCTTACTGAGATAGGGTCTTGCTCTGTCACCCAGGCTGGAGTGCAGTGGCACAATCTCAGCTTACTGCAACCTCTGCCTCCCAGGCTCAAATGATTCTCCTCCCTCAGCCTCCACAGTGGCTGGGATTACAAGTGTGTACCACTTCCACCTGGCTAATTTTTGTATTTTTAGTAGAGACAGGGTTTCACCATGTTAGCCAGGCTGGTCTTGAATTCCTGACCTTAATGATCCACCCGGCTCAGCCTCCCAAAGTGCTGGGATTACAGGCATGAGCCACCTCACTTGGCCTAATTTTGATTCTTCAAAATAGCAATACAACAAGCCTGTCTCAAGTCCACCATCTGCTAACACCATACCCCGTCCGTGCTGTCGCTCTCTGTACACATCTCCCTCTCGCCGAACCATTGGAAAGGGGGACACAGGTGCCCGACAGGCCCCCTAGACCCTTCAACTACAATCCTTCTGCCACCGCTAAGGAAACTAACATGAATTCAATAAAAGAATCTAACACAATTTCCCCAATTGTCCCACTGGTGTTTTTTATAGTTCATTTTCCTTTCAATTCAGAATGAAATCAAGGCTCACACTTTAGCATTGGGTGTTACGCCTTGTTATTCTTCCCTAATATAGAACAATCCCATCACCTGACTCTGTTCTTCCTGACAATGAATCCTTTGAAGAATCCCTGCAAAACATCCCACATTCCGTATTCCTCCCTTTCCTTGTGACTATATTTAGGTGAAACATTTCTGGCAAGAACACTATTTGGTGAATTTCTGAACTTCTCACTACTTCACAGCAGGAACACGTGGTATTGTCGGCGTTGAAGCCACAGTATCAAATCCAGTTACTCAGGGTTCTTCTACAGCTTCTCTCCACTTCTTCCACAGTGAAAACCCTGCTTCCTGAAACAGGGATATATTGATTCATTGTGCTAATCTATAGTTCACGCCCAAGAGTTTTAGTTTTAAAGTGCCAACACCATTTTTAAAAAACACATCCAATACGAAGGTTATACTGTCTTTGCCTGTTAATTTTTTTTTTTTTTTTTGTCCTTAGAATATACTCCCCTGAGGGTATACTACCAGAGTACTGTTTTTAAGTTGCTTTAATCAATTATGTTATATTTGTACAGGACATTATGGATAATGTGAAAGAACTGTAAATAATTCACACATGTCCTTCTGTGAAAATAAATATAAAAATGTAAAGCAATTTCATGTTCTAATAAAATAAATTAGAGGAATAAGAAAAAAGGAAATGCAAACAAAATCAAGGGATTTTAACAGCTTGTTGGAAGAGAAGTGGTAACTGGTTTAGCAGAGAAGCAGCAGCTATAGCCTAAAGTATGTGTCACACACAGAAGGGGAAGCGGCACATCCTACAGCCAGAGGCTGGGGCAGCAGATGTCACGGAGACGGGGCTGAGGCTGGAGAAGAAAGCAAGGCTCAGATGAAAGGATTCACATGGAGCAGCTGGCCTCACAGCCCCTTCGCTCCCTGTGTGCAGAATGTCCCGGACGACTCTCAGAGGACCCTCCCTGGAGACCTGTACTGTCCCCTAGGGAAAGCTCTTTGTACGGGACATTCTCCCCATAGCCCCTCAGATCTGCTGTCCACCCTTCTCTACCCATGTGCCCATGGTCCAGGAGGTGACCCCATACACTGTGTCCCTTGGGTTCTCTCCCTGTGCTTTAGGGTGGGTTCTGCTGGGCTGGGGGCCCACAGAGGGCTGGCGTATTTATTCTCCTTTTTTTCATGCCAGGCTATAGTTCATCCAGGGCTGCATTCCCCGACCTATGACAATGGTTCCTATTGAGAAGCCCCTCTCGCACAGCTAGGAGCATTTACTGGAGTCCGGAAACTTCTGTCTCTCCAGATCTCAGGTGGTCATGGCTCCTGGCTGTGGCAGTCACCACGGAGCACCTTCACGTTCATCACTGGTCCCCTTGGTCCCTTACAGTCCCGTTGTTCAACTCTCTCCCTGGCCCTGTCTGGAGCATCCACGTATTTCCCGACTGGACGGGGGCTGATACAACCTCCACACACCAATAACTGCTGGTCCCCTGACAAGCTGTCCAACACCCACTCAACAGAGAGGCCTGCTGGGCAACTTCCCATCTGCTTCTAAGTGACTCACTCTTATTTCTGAATGGGTAACCAGGGGTACAATAAGGACAGGGAAAGCTTGCGACATGCAGGCAAAAATACACAGAAAAAAAGGAACTAGAGGAAACAAAAATCATGCAGGCAAAAACTTTAAAATGTAAATAATACTCTCAGAGAGGTTCAAGATGATGTTGAACCCCTAAATCAATAAATGGATGCATTAAAAACAAGAACGCAATCTTGCTATTTAAAAACATAGCACGTGGTCAGATGTACTATGCTCGTCCCCCTTTATCTGTGCTTTGGTGTCATTGCCCCAGGATTGCCTCACCTATGCTGATTGATACAATAGTCAATGTTCAAACATGCAACATTTAAAAAATTCATTAAAAGGTTTGAGAGATAAAAATGTTAAAAAAATTCCTGGAAAGTAGAATAGACAAGATTTTTAAAAATAGAGATTCAATACACACACACAAAAGCCAATATAAGTGTTCTAAATGAGAGAATATAGAAAATTACTGGGAAGAAACTATCCAAGAAATACAAAAATATGAGCTTTAACTAAAATATATATCTCTAGAATTGTTGGATCCATTATCAACCCAGTACCATAAAGACAAAAAAAAAAAAAAAAAAAAAAAAAAAAACCAAGGCAATTAAAAAAAATCCTCATCACCAGAAAGAAATAATTCTATTAGCTTCCAAAGAGGAAATAAACAAACAAAAAACATAGGTCACCTAAAAAAGAAACACAAATGACAATAGCCTCAGGATTCTTCATAGTAACACCAGAATTTAGAAGATAATGGCATAAGGTCTTCAAAATTCTAAAAGAAAAGTATTTGTAGCTAAGAATTCTATAACCAGCCAAACTAGCAATAACCTATGAGCAGAACAGATATCTTCAAACATGCAAAGACTTATTACTTCTTAAACTGTCTTTCTAAGAAACTCCTAGAGAATGTTCTCCTATAATATGAGGGGTATAAACCAAGAAAGATGAAAACATGGAATCCAGGAGACAATAGATTCAACCCAAAATAGCATTGAAGACAAGACCTGGAATATCATCTGTATATGCTTGATGAGCAACCAGGCCACAATGAACTCAGAATGTGAAGGGCCTCCAGGGTGCAATTATGATTGCTGCTGACTGTGTGCTGAATGGTACAGTAGAGAAGCCCCACAAGGCATTTCCATCAGGAGGAAGACAGCATAAGAGAGACCTAGATCAGCCCCCGAGAATGGAGCACAAATTTAAAAATTTGCATTATTTGGCAGTCATGAAAATGCTAAGTTTGGGGCAAGAATCTATATAGATGGTTGAATGTCTATAGTCCATACATTCAGCAGCTGACCGGAAGCAGTTAGTGTGCGTGTCTCTCACAGAGAGGAACAGAAGGGGCAAGCAATGATAACACCTTCAACTGAAACATCTAGGTCCTTGCACTGGGATTAATCGAGGAAACAGCCTGACCCACAGATAACAAGGAAAAGCAAGACAGGACAATGGTCGACCTCGGAGTAACACAGAGCCAGAAGATCCTCCCCAGCCCAGGGATGTGGTGAGTGAATGAGCCACCCTGGAAAACCACGCTTCTCCCATAAATCTTTGCAACCCTTGGGTCAGGAGATCACTCTGTGAACCCACTCCACTAGGCCTTACGTCTTAAGTCTGACAGACAGAGCTACATGAAGTCTCAGCAGAGCAGCCACTTAGGCATGGATGGAGACCCTGGAGGCTTACATACTTGGGCTTTCTGACAAAAGTAGCTGCAGTTCTGGGAAAGCAGGAGGTTAGACTCCTGTACATACCCCTGGGAAAGAGACTGAATCCAGGGGGCTGAATAGCAGAAGCCTGCAGGCTCCACTTCCACAGCACCTCACAAGGTAAGACACACTGGTTTAGAATTCCACCCAGCTACCAGTAGCATCATTGTACCTCCTAAGAAGGAATGCCTAGGTAGAGGGGCAGGCCATCATCTTTGCTATTTGGGTACCTTAACCATTCCAGCCTTCAGGCTTTGGAGAGTTTGAGCTGACCTAGGGCAGAAAGGATGCCCCACCATGGCACAGTTGCTCTACCACAATGTGGCCAGACTGATGCTTTAAGCAGGTGGCTGATCCCATTCTTCCTTACTGGCAGGACCTCCCAAGCAGGGCCTCCAGCCAGCCCCGATGCAGCTCTCCAGCTGACAGAGATCTGAATTCCTCCGGGGATGGTGTTTCCAGAGGAAGGGGTGGGCCACCATCTTTGCTGTTTGGGTGACTTAGCTGTTCTAGCCTTCAGGTTTTGGAGAGTCTGAGCCAACTCAGGGCAGGAGGGATCCCCCAGCACAGCACAGCACAGCTGCTCTACCAAAACGTGGCCAGACTGCTGCTGTAAGCAGGTGCCTGATCCCATTCCTCCCCCACTGGGTGGGACCTCCCAACCAGGGTCTCCAGCCACTTCCTACGATGCCTTTGGGCTGGCAACAGGTTCATACCTCTGGGACAATGCTCCCAGAGGAAGGGATAGGCTGTCATCTTTGCTATTTCACAGCCTTCACTGGTGACACCTCCAGGTTCTGGAAAACCCAAGGTGGCAAGGGACTAGAGCAGGTCCCAAGCATACCACAGCAGCCCTATGGAAAAGTGGCCAGATTGTGTGGATATGGGAACAGGTGGGTGTCTGTCCCCATATCCACGTAGAATGTGCCTGTTCTCACAAGGCAAGTCCTCCAGGCCTGGACCTCCAGCCACCCCCTACCAGAGCTACTGAGCCAGCACCAACTTAGCAACTTCCTGGAAGGACCCTTCAGGAGTAACTGAAAGCCTCTTGGCCACTGACTCTGCTGTGGAACTGCCCTTGCCACCCTCAGACTAATGAAGGAGCAAAGACCCTAAGTGCCTTATCTATACCTCCAACAAGCTGCAGCTGACCCAGGGAGAGGGGACCAATGTGTCTCATAGGCCCCACACACCCCCCATGACTCATCACCAGACAGGGAACCCCCGGCTTGGGCCCATGGCACAGATCCTCCATCTGGGACTGACTGCCCTAAGCAATTGCTGACCTGCATCTCTCTGGGGTGGAACCCTCAGGAGTCAAGCAAAAGATCCTTGGCCATAACCACTACTAAGATCTCTTCTTCTGCCTCTAAGCTGGGGAAGGAACATAAACACTGAGATTGCCCCAGAGCTCCAGTGGGAAGCCCAGGAGTGCCAAGTTGCGATCTGCAGCGGACACTCAAAGGGGAGAGAAACCCACACTTTCAGAGCACTGAGAGGGAACACAGCTGCAATGGTGAGGAAACATAGGATAGCCACACAACAGAGCCTGAGTCAACCAAATGACCAATAAGCCTAAGTGCCACCTGCTGGATCACACTCCAAAGCCTCAACACAAAAAATACCTCACCAACATACCACTCTCTGAAACCAGTGACAAGAAGCAAACAAAAGCCCTACACAAAGCTTTGGCCTGGTGAAAGCATCCAGAAAAAACGTCTACTGACTGTACTCAACCTACACTGCAGTTAAAGGAACACGTGCATGCAGGGAAAAGAAAGAACCAACGCTAGAACTCTGGTAGCTCACATGGCCAGAGTGTTATATATTCTCCAAACAACTACACCAATTTTCCATGAGTCCTCAACCAGGTCAAACTGGCAGGAATGAAAGAAATAAAATTCAGAATATGGATATGAACAAAGATCACTGAGATTCAAGAGGATGACAAAACCCAATCCAAGGAAAATAAGAATCACAATAAAGTGATACAGGAGCTGAAGGAAGAAATAGCTAGCATAAAAAAGAACCTAATGGGTCTAACAGAGGACAGAGCTGAATAACACAATACAAGAATTTCACAATGTAATCACTAGTATTAACAGCAGAATAAATCAAGCTGAGAGAAGAGTCTCAGAAGTTGAAGACTGGTTCTCTGAAATAAGACAGTCAGACAATTTTTTTTAAAAAAGAATAAAAAGAAAGGAAAAAAACCTATAAGAAGTATGGGATTATGTAAAGAGGCCAAATCTACCAATTACTGGCATCCCTGAAAGGGAGGGGGAGAAAGCAAACAACTTAGAAAATATATTTCAGGATATCATCCATGAAAATTTCCTTAACTTTGCTAGAGAGGCCAACAGTCAAATTTAAGAAATACAGAGAACCCCTACAAGATTCTACACAAGAAGATTACCCCCAAGACACATAATCATCAGATTTTCCAAGGTCAAAATGAAAGAATATTAAAGGCAGCTAGAGAAAAAGGGCAAGTCAACTACGAAGGGATCCTCCCCAGGCGATTGGCGGACCTCTTAGCTAAAACCCTACAAGCTGTTAATAGAAGAGATTGGGAACCTATATTCAACATTCTTAAAGAAAAAATATTTCAACCAAGAATTTCATATCCAGCCAAACTAAGCTTCCTAAGTGAAGGAGGAATAAAATCATTTTCAGATAAGCAAATGTTGAGGGACTTCATTACCACCAGACCTGCCTTACAACAATCTTGAAAAAAGTATTAAATATATAAAGGAAAGACCACTATAAGCTAATACAAAAACACACTTAAACATACACTGTAAAGTAGTGTCACTGTAAAGCAGTGTAAAGCAATCACACAAACATAATAATCAGCCAACATAATAATCAGCTAACAGCACAATGATAAGATCAAATCCACACATATCAATACGAAGTTTGAATGTCAGTGGGCTAAACGCCCCACTTAAAAGGCACAGAATGGCAAGTTGGATTTAAAAAAGACCCAATGGTATGCTGTCCTCAAGAGACCCATCTTACATGTAATGAAACTCATAGGGTCAAAATAAAGAAATGGAGAAAAATCTACCAAGCAAATAGAAAACAGAAAAAAGGCAGGGATTGCAATCCGAACTTCAGACAAAATAGATTTCAAACCAACAGAGATCAGAAAAGACAAGGAAGAGCATTACATAATGGTAAAGGGTTTAATTCAACAAGAACACCTAACTCTCCTAAATATATATGAACCCAACACAGGAGCACCCAGATTCATAAAGCAAGTTCTTAGAGACCTACAAAGAGACATAGACTCCCACACAATAAAAGTGGGAAACTTCAACACTCCACTGACAGTATTAGACAGATCCCGGAAGCAGAAAATTAACAAAAATATTCAGGACTTAAACTCAGCATTGGACCAAATGGATCTAATAGACCTTTACAGACGTCTCCACCCCTCAAAAACAGAATATATATTCTTCTCATTGCCACATGGCACATACTCTAAAATCAACCACATAATTGGACATAAAACAACTTTCAACAAATGTAAAATAATCAAAATCATACCAAACAGACTCTCAGATCACATCAAAATAAAAATAGAAGTCAACACGATGAAAATAACTCAAAACCATACAATTACATGGAAATTAAACAACATGCTCCTGAATGACTTTGGGGTAAATAATGAAATTAAGTCAGAAATCAAGGAGTTATTTGAAAATAATTAGAACAAAGATACAGCATACCAGAATCTCTAGGACAGCTAGAGGAGCAGAAAAGATAAGTATTGGGTACTGAGCTTAATACCTGGGTGATGTAATAAAATGCATAACAAACCCTTGTGACACGTGTTTACCTATGTAACAAACCTTCACATGTATCCCCAAACCTAAAACAAATTTTTTAATGAGGCAGATATGCATGCACCGATAAAGAATAATCTATATGATGTATCTTTTTTTTTGAGACAGGGTCTCACTCTGTAGCGCAGGCTGGAGTACAGTGATGTGATGAAGCAATCCTCCCCTCAGTCTCTCAAGTAGCCTGACTCACAGGTGTGTGTCTCCACACCAGGCAAACTTTTTATATTTTGTAGAGATGGGATCCCACTATGTTGCCCAGGCTGGTCTCAAACCCCTGGGCTCAAGCAATTCTCCTGCCTCAGCTTCCCAAAGTGCTATGATTATAGGTGTGAGCCACCATGCCCAGCCATGTATAATGTATTATTAAATAAGACAATCAAGACACAGAATAGTGTATGCAATATGCTGTCATTTGTGTGAAAAATAAAATATATTTGTATTTACAGACACACACAAATATATGTATATGCAGAAAATGTGATATTTGAGGTTTGGCTGTCAGATAAAATTTAGGATGCCCAGTTAAATTTTAATTTTAAATTAACAATGCATAATTTTTATTATATTCCATGCAGTGTTTGGGATGCACAATTATTCATTTTTATCTGAAATTTAAACTTAATTGGGAAACCTGTGTTGATATTTGCTAAATTTGGCAATCCTACTTTGAGGTGATGAAGTTTAGTATTAACATATGTAATCAGATATGCAGTTTAGTATTCTATCCTCAAAAATTTAACATGATGGCATGCACACACACACAGAAAAGGAAACCAGTAACCCCCTCTCCCCTGCCAAGCACACATTCGCACATTGGATACCATTTGTACAGTGCCCCTGGAGGTGTTGGATGCAGTGCCCTGGGCTTAGAACAGCTGAATTGCCAGGAGGTGGTCCTGCTGGTAAAGGCATCACCCAGGGAATGTCCTGGCACTTGTTATAGAGCGTCCTGTATCTGTCCTTCAGGCACCAGTGGAGATGAGGGTGATTCCAGGCCATATGTGTGGTTGAGATGCTTCAATAATTTTCTTCTGGTCTAACTTCAAAAACAGCCATACAATGTAGCTGTGATCACTCAGTTTCCTCTAGGACCACATTCTCCCCACCCCGACCCCAAGTCCCCACTGCTCTATGGCCATGTGGAGTTCGTGCTGATATTTTGTTGGCAATTGGATTCAAACACATCACAGTGTTTTGACTTGAGGGATTTTAAAATTATTATTATATTCCCTTTGCAGCTAGCTATAGTTATTTACGCTGTAAATTCTGTTTAAACTCACTTGAGTGGGCCCCCACTGACTACTGAAGGACTGTTGGTAGCAAACTTGTCCAAGGACAAAGAAATCATTGAAGCCAATTCTCCTTCCCCCTCTACAGGGTGAAGAAATACTTCCCCTGGGGTAAGAAGAGGGGTGAAAACTCCCTCCTACCCTTTCTCAAAAGCTCTGCTCAAATCCAGTGGACTCCCTTCCCCTGCCAGCAGCTGTGACTGCTGAAAGCCTGACGTTCAGTATCATTTCTGGTAGTATCAGGAGCTGGCAGGGTGCTGACTGCCACAGAGGCAGGTAGTTTCAGCCGAAGGGATTCGAAAGACTGTCCCACCCCACCCCAACCCTCTCTCTAAGACTAGATTCAGAGAGGCCGGGTGACGTGACCAAGGTTGCGAGGCTGGTTAGCAGCCAAGCAGGGACTGCCCGCCCGCCGTGTCGGACAGGGACCTTGGGCATCCCCTCACTCCCTTCTGCTGCCTTCTTCTTTCTCTTCTTGGTCCAACAACACCTCCGCAGTCCCCACACCTACAGCCCCCTAGCTGGGCTGCCTTTCCCCTTCCAGGTTTTCACACAATGTTACAGCACCAGGCGGAGAAGTCTTGAGGAGCCAGGTGCTGCCCCAGAAGGCAGGGCAGTGGCCCCCATGGAGTGTCTTGACCAGTTGGAAAGAGGATTTGGGAGAGAAGTAAGCAGAGGGAGCCCACCCACCCTCTCTGCCTCTGCCTTCTCCACAGGCAGCCTCTCCTTGCAAACCTCCAGACAGGTCCAGCATGCCCAGGCCTGCCTGCGAGCTCACAGGATGCATTGACCAATGTGGCAAGACATCGCATCACTTCGTATTTTCCCCCGCCTCGTTCCCTCTTTCTCCTCATTCTCACTGCTCAGGGCTCGAACCTCCCAAATAAAACATTGGCACTCGAATTCTTGCTTGGGCTCTGCTTTTCAGAGGACCCTGGCCCAAACATTGCTGATAGCCAATCTCAATGCTGAGGCTACTGGTGTCTCCAGCATAACCTTAGCACATCACTGGCACACGAGTTCTAATCTCAGGGACTGCTTTTAGGAAACCCAACCTAAAACACCATTTAGTTGAAAAACACTTCTCATGGGTAGCATGGTGAGTCATGCCTGTACTTCCAGCACTTTGGGAGCCAAGGCAGGAGGATCATTTGAGCAAAGGAGTTTAAGACCAGCCTGGGCAACATAGCAAGACCCTATATCAATAATTAAAAAAATAAATAATGTTTTTTCTTAAACGACTGAGCACTTATAACCCTCCCAATCCTCCTTCCCTGCCTGATTATCCCCATAGCATTTAGCACTGCATAAATTATTTAATTTTCTTCCTTCCGAATAGACTGTAAGCTCCATGAGGGCCAGCACTTCTGCCAGTTTTATTCACCGCTGTTCCCTCACCACAGAGAACAGTGCCTGCCACAGGTAAGCACACTAAATGTTCGTTGAATGAATGAAGGTGTCAAAGATTGGGCTACACACTGAAAATAATACAATGAACAGAAAAAACATGGCCCCAAGCCCCAGAAAGCTTAGTCTAAAGGGAAGATGCATCATTAAACATTATCCCATTTCTCCTACGCTTCAGACGATCCCAGTTGCCTTGCTTTATGGTATTCTACCTTGGAGTTCCATTTCATCAACTAATTTGGGGTCTTTGCTTTCTGAAGGAATTAATTCCAATATGTTCTGCCTGTGGCACCTGTTTGCACCAAGGATGGGTTTTCCTGCCCCTGCAGCTCTTTAAACAACAGCAGCCTCTCCAGCCTGTGTTTTCTTCTGCCTTTCATGTTGTTTCATCAGAAATCAATGTTCTTTTTCTGCAGGAATTGTGGAGCACATGTTTCTAACCCTACTTTTGGTCGGAATACATAGTTGTGTTCCATTTGGGATCTGTGGCAGAGAGTGCCAGATGTCTACCCATCACCCGTCCCACCCTTTCTCCTTAGTAACCAAACTCTGGTATTATTTGCATTGCAGCCCAGTGGTCTACTAGAGCAAGCTTGTACCAGCTCCCAAGGGCCAATTATTAGATTTGCAGGAATTCTGTAAACTAATTATTAAGCCGTTGGTAGCTTGAAATTAACCATGCTGGCAGTATTTATACTGCAGAAATTAGCAAATGCTACAATTATGAGTTTCTTTCTCTCTCCATCCCCCCTTTCCCACTTTGGGGTTGGAGGAGGATAAAGCTGGCTTACCAGCATACCACTGGGAGTGAATGCGCATCCAGCTAAAAGACTACATTTCCCAGCCCCTCTTGCAGTAAGATATGGTGAACTGGATGAAGCTTGTCCCTAATGACTTAAAGGCCCTGGTTACCAAACTCCAGGGCGAAAAATCAACTTTTGCTTTTTTAAAAGCTATTTTTAGTTGAGAGTTTTCTATTACCTGCAGTGACGCCTGATCCTAACTGATACAGGGCTGAGCTGAAAGTGAATTTCAAGCAGATACAAATTTCCTGTGCAATACCATTAATGTCCCAAGCCACAGTGGCTCACAGACATCACTGCTTAATTACATTGCACCCTTCATCAGGCAGGCTGCAGTTGCCACCCATCTTACCTTCAGACTTACCCTCCCATGAAGAGGCCACTGATGTTTTCTTCTTTAATTTTGACATATGACAAGTGACTGAAGTCCATCACAAATCCCGAATCCTTCTAGAAATTGCTTTATGGTATTCTACCTTGGAGTTCAGTCACTTTCACATACCACAGCAACTGGCTAGTGTCTTCTGCCACTGGATAGTGTTCTCATGGCAGAAGCTAAGCTCAGACCATGAGTCTGCAAGAGGAGGAGGGCATTTCAGGGGGATCAACTCAGGCACACAGAGTCCAGTTCCAATTAAAAAATACTATAGATGGACTGGGCTCGGTGGCTCGCACCTGTAATCCCAGCACTTTGTGGGGCTGAGGCGGGTGGATCACCTGAGGTCAGGTGTTTGAGACCAGCCTGATCAACATGGTGTAACCAGTCTCTATTAAAAATACAAAAAATTAGTTGGGCATGGTGGTGGGCAACTGTAGTCCCAGCTACTCAGGCGGCTGAAGCAGGAGAATCCCTTGAACCCAGGAGGCGGAGGTTGCAGTGAGCCAAGATTATGCCACTGCACTTCAGCCTGGGTGAAAGAGTAAGACTCTGTCTCAAAAAAAAAAAAAAAAAAAAGAAAAGAAAAGAAAAAACACCATGGATGGACAAACTATTAAGTGGGTGAAAATGGTGATGAAAGTGACCCCCTTTTCTGCATAATTTAATAGGATGTACAATTTTAGGACCAGATTGTGCCTTCTGATTTTTAATCAATGGGTTAATGTGGAAAAAGTTTAATCTGTTTATGAGATGATTGAGTGATTGATTGATTTTTCCTGAATTAACTTAATTAACCAGCTGTTAGGCATTATATATATAATCTCTAAATTTACAAAATAAGACTTATGAAACAAAATTAGCCAATTTCACTATTGAATAATCACTGAAATCACCCTGAAAGACAGACATGTGTACTTATGAAGCATGACAATGTGTCATTCAAGGAAATTGGGTTTTGAAAATTTGTATTTAATGCCTTTTATTAATTATAACTCTACTAGAGATAGAAATAAACGAAGTTCATGCCTCTTTTGTTCTTGTTGATTAGACTAATTTAATCTGATCTATTATAAATCTGGGGGAGCTATTTTACTAAAATGAAAATGAAGATGACGTGTCTGTTTAAGTCCAGGCAGAATTGCAATATTGTGCTTCAAATGTAGTGTATCAAAAAATTACGCATTTGAAACCATACTGAAGGCTTATTATCACAAAGATAATTAAGTATGCCTTGGTGGCTTTTGCAGGCAACTGAAATGTCTTTTAGGTACTGCCTATTTACACCCATTCCTAAATGGCATCCATCGCCATGCGTATCTTGCTGTGGGAACACCCAGCTGTCTAACTTGTAGTTTGTTAATTGAGGTCAGTTCTCTTACTTTGCTCAGGGCAGGTAAATCCATCTCCAAGAAATTGCAATGGTCAAAGGTAGTGTGAACTCATACAAATCACCACTCCCTGACACTTTTCAATGTTCTAATACAATTGTCTGTCCAAAATTGCTATGCCTTTTTAAATAGCAGGAAACAAATATGTGTTTAGAATAAACATCATTTTTCTATTCCTATTTTTACCACTTTTAGCAGAATTTTGCATATAAATAATTTTGTTTTTTAATTTATTTCTAGAAATAACCACATCTACTTGTAAATCATTATTTGGGCCCTGTTGGATTTTTTAAGCAATTAATATCTTAAATTATATTGATATAAATAAAATTATGAATTATGAATGTCAACTAAATTTGCTATGTATTGATTTCTTTCCAGGATATATTTAGGTTTACAAAGTTCTAGAGACATTGAGTTTCATATAAAGGTAAACAGAAAAAAATGTAGAAATATCATTAAAATAATGTAACAGCCCTTTGGGATTATAACTGATTTATGCTGATATTATCAAAATTGGAAGTCTGGTAGAGTGCGTTAAAGCCAGGAGAACTGGTTTCTGGTTCCAGCACTGATTGTAATGAGCTGCAAGTCGTTGGCAAGATGCCTTCAGGTCTCATCCTGTTCCTCAAACCGAACCAAACCTCACCTGGTCTTTGTGACTAATGACTCTGCCATGAGTCATATCACTTGTTGTGGGGATCAAAACAGAATTTCCGAAAGTTTTTTTTAAGCCTTGATTTAAGAGATGACTGAGGAAGAGGCCACAAGTTTTTGTTTGTTCATTTGTTTCCTTCTGTGTTTTTAAGCAGGAACTTAAAGAGGATAAAAAGCTGTAGATACAAGTGGTTCTGAGAAGGCAAAACCCTGCATTACCCTTTGTCTTTTATTTTGAAAGACAAATGAGAAAGAAGGTTAGGAAAAATTCACAGTAAGTTACCAAAAAAATATAAATTGGCCAGGCACAGCAGTTTATATCTGTAATCCTAACACTTTGAGAGGTTGAGGTGGGAGGATCAGTTGAGCCCAGGGGTTTGCGACCAGCTTGGGCAACATATTGAGATCCTATATCTACAAAAAATAAAAAAGTAGCCAGGCATGGTGGCATGCACCTGCAGTCCCAGCTACTTGAGGGGCTGAGGTGGGAAGATCGAGGGAGCCAGGGAGGTCAAGGCTGTAGTGACCCATGAATGCACTACTGCACTCCAACCTGGGGCACAGAATAAGACCCTGTCTCAAAAACAGAGAGAGAGAGAGAGAGAGAGAGAAAGAATAAAGATTATGCAGATTGTCTTAAACTTAGGAACATATGAGATGTCCCACCACAAAAAAAAAGGTATTTTTCAAGTGGTATAAATAAGTTACTAATGTAAAAATTCAATTTTCCATGACACAGTAAATGTGAAGTGTTTTAGAAAGTGTGAGATAATACATAAGTGCAAGCTGTTATCACATTTTTTAAAAGCTAGAAAATAAGAATTGTCAAATGACAGTGACATATGTTAATGCGGAAAGGCAGCTATTTTTCAGATGATCTTGATGATCTACTCGTGAGGTACAGCATACAGATATCGATAAATCCACTGCTGTTTGAGAAGCATCATGACTCTCCAATCCCCTCACAACAGGCGAACAGCAGGTCTCCAACACAGCCCTCTCCAGGGTGGGCAGGATGGACATGAGTGCAAGGGCAATTTGTCTGAGGATGTCCAGAACCAGCTTCATGAGTGCACACATCACAAACCATAGCACAAACCTGAGAGCAAGTTAGAATAAGCCCTGTTAGAGGAAATGTCAGGGACATTCTGTAACTGCGGCACTTAAAGAAAACTCACCCATGTGCGAACCTACTGCCTGCAAGGGCCAGGCCTGTCTATAATATTTGATGGACCTGGAGCAAGAAAACAAATGTAGATCCATATACTATATATCTAGATATTTGAAAGTTATGGCCAGGCACAGTGGCTCACGCCTGTAATCTCAACACTTTGAGAGGTCAAGGCAGGTGGATTGCTTGAGCCCAGGAGTTCAAGACCAACTTGGTCAACATGGTGAAACTTTGTCTCCACAAAAATACAAAAATTAGCCCGGCATGGTAGTACATGCCTGTAGTCCCAGCTACTCAGGAAGCTAAGGTGGGAGGATTGATTGAGCCTGTAAAGTCAAGACGGTGGTGAGGCAAGATCACACCACTATACTCCAGGCTGGGCCACAGAGTGAGACCCTGTCTCTAAAAAACAGGAAGGAAGGAAGGAAGGAAGGGAGGGAGGGAGGGATGGAGGGAGACAGGGAGGGAGGGAGGGAGGGAGGAGAGATGGAAAGGAAGAGAAAGTGAGAAAGAAAGAAAAAGAAAGAAGAGAAGAAGAAAAGAGAAGGAAGGAAGAAAGAAAAAGAGAAAGAGAAAGAAAGAGAGAGAGAGAGAAAGAAAAGAAAGAAGAAAGGAACGTTATATATAGAGCTAATGGCTAGAAAATAAACACAAAGTATCCCTCTTCCTAACAATCTGGAGGGCCAGTTTCACATGTAGAATGTTCAGCCTCCCTGGAATTCTGCATCAGAACATGGTGACCGGCCACCCACTTTCTCTTTCCACCCTCAACTTCGCTCTGCACCAAAAAGGGCCCAGTAGGTGCCTGGTCTCGATGCTCCAACCTGCACATCCAGCCTCTCCCCACTGTCTCCAATAGCTGTTGCTTGGCTTCCCCCCAGCTAAAGTGTGCATGAACCAGGGATGCCATTCACCCTGATCTGGGGAGAGGCTGGTGCAGGCCCCAGATGTGGGCTCGAGGAATGTTTGAGTGGAGAGATCCAGGGACCCCAGTGTTCAGGGCATGGCTTGGGAGAGGGACACATGGGCACCAGTGGGCACATCCCCTTGACCCCATAACTCCACTTCCTGTGGGGGTCATGGCTGGAGGAGGGGGTGAAGTGTGTGACTCTGAAGCACCAGGTGGAAAGGGAATCCCATTGCCTGGGTCCAAGGGCGATGCTGGCAGGGACCGCAAGGATAAAGTTGTAATAAGGTGAGCCAGTTCATCACAATACTTTTGACCCACAGGTGGTTTCGGTCTCTTCCAGGTAATACAAGACAGTTTAATTGTCTGGTCAGAATTGTATCCTTAATATTCCAGAGTGATCCACAATACAACAGTAAGCAATGGAAGTTGTCTTCTAGACTATGGGTAGCCAAATGGCAAAAACGCTTACACTTGGTGAAGGTGGGCACTACATTTAATATGCCCTGGGCTCATCCTCTTGTCTTCCTTCCCTTTCTGAACAATAAAGTTCAAAGGGCATCAGGTAGAGCCAAGCAAATTAGGTATCTGCCTGGATGGCGAGGGGTGGAAAGGAGCCCTGCAGAGGGCGAGGAAGTCCCCATGGGGGGTGGCCTGGCACAGGGATCAGACTGACCTGTGTGGGGGTGAGCAGGCCTTCCCTGGTGGGGTAAGGAGGGTGTCTGCAGAGGGAGGCGGGCCGGGAAATGGCAGCGATGGAAGATTGGGTATAGCCTGGAGACTGACCAAATAAGCCAATATGCTGAGGATAATGGGAGGCAGATTTCTCACTGTGGGACAAGTGGGAATGGAGAAAACCAGAATGAACACTGTTGTTTGATTGGAATTGGAGATATCAAGGTTTTCAGTACAGAGGGATAGACATAGAAATAGATACAGGGGCTGTGTGTGTGTGTGTGTGTGTGTGTGTGTGTGTGTGTGTGGTTCTGTGCACTGGCAGGCCTGGGAACATCAAGTATCCAACAGCAATGAGCACGTGTGGTGCTGATAGCTTAGTTTCTAAACAGCATGTTCCATTAAGATGAACCAGGGCACCTTGAGAAGTAGCCGATTCTGGGGCAAGGGCAGGGAATGCACAAAATGAGCCTGGAGTCTCTCCTCGTGCCAGTAAGTGAGGCAGTGCTCCAGAAGCAAAAGGACCTCACAAAGGGACAGAACTGGCTTGAAGGGTCCCCCGCCACCAGACCTGGGACATTTTTGAGCTCACAGATAGATAATGATAGCAATAGATAAAACCCATTGACTGACATTACAATCCACAGGACCATGTTGATATGAATAAGAAAATAAATGAGTAACTTGAAAGTTTCATGAGGAACAGGATATTTACAAAGGATCAGAGAATCTCTCCCCAAAATATTTGTCATTTACTAAGGGAAAGAAAGGGTAGCTTTAGGGAGAGAAGCTGGCAGACACCACCTTAATCAGGGAATTGAAGTGAATGTTACCACAAATGAGGCAAATGGAAATGTGCCACATGCAAGGACTCAGTGAGAACACAACACTCATGATACTCCTGCAAAGGGGTATCATCTGAATTTTGCCATGAGGAAACATCAGACCGACACAAATCTAGGGACTTTCTACCAAATCACGAGCCTGTTATCTACAAAAGTCAAGGTCACTGTAATCCCAGCACTTTGGGAGGCCAAGGCGGGTGTATCACCTGAGGTCAGGAGTTTGAGACCAGTCTGGCCAACATGGTGAAACTCCGTCTCTACTAAAAATACCAAAATTACATGCCTGTAATCTGAGCTAGTCAGGAGGCCGAGGCAGGAGAATCGCTTGAACCTAGGAAGTGGACGCTGCAGTGAGCCGAGATTGTGCCACTGCACTGCAGCCTGGGCAACAGAGCAAGACTCTGTCTCAAAAAAAGAAAAAGAAAAGTCATGGTAATAAAAGTCAAGGAAACACTAAAATTATTCAGGACTGAGGGAGACCAAAGAGATGAACAACTGAGGCAAATTCCAGACAGGGGTCTGTAAAGCAATGCAGCCGTGACAGCCACATCACTCAGCAATGGCGCCAAGATGGCCATCCTGGGGCTGGGCACCTGGAAGTCCTCTGCGGCCCAGGTGGCCAAGGTTGTGAAAGTAGCGATGAGCACTGGGTACCGCCATGTCGACTGTACCCATGTGCACTGGAACGAGAACTAGGAGCAGCTCAAGGAGCAGGTGGTGACGAATGGCTCTTCATCAGCAAGCCATGGGGCATGTGCCACAAGAAGTGCCTGGTGAGAGGATCCTGCCGGAAGTTGCTCAGAGGCCCGGAGCTGAATTCCTGGACCTCCACCTTATTCACTGGCCAACAGGCTGTCAGCCTGGGAAGGAATTTTCCTTGTGAGATGAATCAGGCAACTCATCCAGGGGCTGGTGAAAGCTACTGGCATCTCCAACTTCACCATCTCCAGGCTGAGAGGACCTTAAACAAATCTGGCTTAAAACGTAAGCCGGTGATGGTTAATCAGATTGAGCGCCACCAATAGGTCCCTAACCCAGGAGAAGTTAATCCAGTACTGTCAGTCCAGAGGCAGCACGGTGACCGTCTACAGACTCCTTGGCTCTCCCGACAGGCCCAGGGCCAAAGGACCCTTCCCTCCTGGAGGACCCCAGGGTCAAAGTGATTGCAGCCAAGAACAATGAAACTATAGCCAGGTTCTGATCTGGTTCCTCACGCAGAGGAACTTCGGTGGTGATTCCCACATCTGTGACACTGGAACACATTGCTGAGAACTTCAAGGTCTTTGACTGAACTGAGCAGCCAGGATATGACCTCCTTACTCAGCTGCAACAGGAACTGAAGGGTCTGTGCCTTGGTGAGCTGAACTTCTCCCAAGGAGCACCCATTCCACGAAGAGTTTCGAAGCTGTGGATGTCTGCTCTTCCTCAAGTGACCTACACCTGGTTTTCCCTCATTGTTTTGTTGCAAATATAGTATGGCCTGTATCCCTCGGCAGTGGGGCAGCAATCCGCAGACTCACCAGCAAGGGCTTGTCAAGCCTGATGTCAGGTCTGAAGAGTAGCATCCGTAGAGTGGAATTCTTTTCCACTTTCTTTGCCCTTTTTGCTCAGCTAAAGAAAGTACAACTTGATCACCCTTTTCTGACCAAGGATAAGTGAAATCTACAAAGTCAAAATAGTGCCACTAACAATTGAGTTTCGACTGCTTGGAACTATAATCCTTGCAGCAAGGCTTTTCTTTGCCTCAAATAAACAGCGCTTTTGTGAAAGAGAGAGCGAGAGAGAGCAAGACAGAGAGAGAGAACAGAAGGCAATATAAGACTGGATTGAACGGTTTTGCTGCATAGAACACTCAGGATAATTGTCAAAAATGTAAAGGGGGTTTGAGGATGAAATAGTGGTTATGTGTCTTTTTATTTCCTGATTGGAATGGTGTAGTGTGGTTATGTAGGAGATAGCCTTGTAGCACATACATGCGAAAAATTGCGGGAGAGTTGGGATACGACGCGTGGGCAATCATTTTCAAATGGCTAGGAAAAAAATCATTGTGTAGTGTACTCACAACTCTAAGTTTAAAAATTCCTTTAAGTTTGAAAATTCCACATATTTAACAAGACAAAAGAAACGCATTAGCAACAGAAACCTGGCACGGTTAGCATAATGGGTTAAATAAGCAGGTCATAGTTATCGATGACGGCCAAAAGATAATCTTTCCCAATGCATTGGCTGGCCTAATTAAGAGGATGTTTCCATTTGGCAAATGGTATTAAGACAGCTAATATTTTACATAGTTTATTCTCTCTCTCTCTCTCTCTCCTTTTTTTTAATTGTATTTGGGCTCTGGGGTACATGTGCACATCCTGCATCCTGCAGGATTGTTGCATAGATACATACATGCCATGGTGGTTTGCTGTCTCCATCCCCACCCCCCACCCCCGTCGCCTACATCAGGCATTTCTCCTGGTGTTATCCCTCCCCATCTTCCCTGCTACCCATTGCTGTCCCTCCCCTCCCTTCCCCTCCACTCCCCCCACCTAGCCCTGTGAGTGCTGTTCCCTTCCCTGTGCCCAAGTGTTCTCATTGTTCATCACCTGCCTATGAGTGAAAACATGCAGTATTTGGTTTTCTGTTCTTGTGTCAGTTTGCTGAGAATCATGGTTTCTAGATTCATCCATGTCTCTACAAAGGACATGAACTTGTCACTTTTTATGGCTGCATAGTATTCCACAGTGTATATGTGCCACATTTTTTTTTGTCCAGTCTTTCATCGATAGGCATTTGGGTTGGTTCCAGGTCTTTGCTATTGTTAACAGTGCCGCAATGAACATATGTGTGCATGTGTCTTTATAATAGAACGATTTATAATCCTTTGGGTATGTATCCAGTAATGGGATTGCTGGGTCAAATGAAATTTCTATTTCTAGATCCTTGAGGAATCGCCACACTGTCTTCCATAATGGTTGAACTAATTTACACTCCCACCAACAGCGTAAAAGTGTTCCTTTTTCTCCACATCCTCGCCAGCATCTGTTGTCTCCAGATTTTTTAATGATCACCATTCTAACTGGCGTGAGATGGTATCTCAATGTAGTTTTGATTTGCATTTCTCTAATGACCAATGATGAGTATTTTTTCATATGTTTGTTGGCTGCATATTTGTCTTCTTTTGAAAAGTGTCTGTTGATATCCTTTACCAACTTTTGAATGGATTTGTTTGTTTTTTTTCTTGTAAATCTGTTTTAGTTCTTTGTAGATTCTGGATATTAGCCCTTTGTCAGATGGGTAGATTGCAAAAATTTTTCCCCATTGTGTTGGTTGCTGGTTTATGCTAATGATTGTTTCTTTTGCTGTGCAGAAACTCTTAAGTTTAATTAGATCCCATTTGTCTATTTTGGCTTTTGTTGCCATTGCTTTTGGTGTTTTAGTCATGAAGTCCTTGCCTGTGCCTATGTCCTGAATGGTTTTGCCTAGGTTTTAGTCTAGGGTTTTTATGGTATTAGTTCTTATGTTTAAATCTTTAATCCATCTGGAGTTAATTTTTGTATGAGGTGTAAGGAAGGGGGCCAGTTTCAGCTTCCTGCATATGGCTAGCCAGATTTCCCAACACCATTTATTAAACAGGGAATCCTTTCCTCATTGCTTGTTTTTGTCAAGTTTGTCAAAGATCAGATGGTTGTAGATGTGTGACGTTGCTTCCGAGGCCTCTGTTCTGTTCCATTGGTCTATATCTTTGTTTTGGTACCAGTACCATTCTGTTTTGATTACTGTAGCCTTGTAGTGTAGTTTGAAGTCAGGTAGCATAATGCCTCCAGCTTTGTTCTTTTTGCTTAGAATTGTCTTGGCTATGTGGGCTCTTCCATATTAAGTTTAAAGTGGTTTTTTTCCAGTTCTGTGAAGAAAGTCAATGGTGAAGAAGCTTGATGGGGGATAGCATTAAATCTATAAATTACTTTGGGCAGTATGGCCATTTTCACACTATTGATTCTTCCTAACCATGAGCATGGAATATTTTTCCATCTGTTTGTGTCCTCTCTTATTTCCTTGAGCAGTGGTTTGTAGTTCTTTTTGAAGAGATCTTTTACATCCTTTGTTAGATGTATTCCTAGGTATTTTATTCTCTTTGTAGCAATTGTAAATGGGAGTTCACTCATGATTTAGCTCTCTGTTATTGGTGTATAGGAATGCTTGTGATTTCTGCACATTGATTTTGTATCCTGAGACTTTGCCAAAGTTGCTTATCAGCTTAAGGAGGTTTTGGGCTGAGATGATGGGGTCTTCTAAATATATGATCATGTCATCTGCAAATAGGGACAATTTGACTTCTTTTCCTAATTGAATTCCCTTTATTTCTTTTTCTTGCCTAATTGCTCTGGCTAGAAATTCCAATACTATATTGAATAGGAGTGGTGAGAGAGGGCATCCTTGTCTAGTGCCAGTTTTTAAAGGGAATGCTTCTAGTTTTTGCCCATTCAGTATGATTTTGGCTGTGGGTTTCTCATAAATAGCTTTTATTGTTTTGAGATACATTCCATCGATACCTGGCTTATCGAGGGTTTTTAGCATAAAAGGCTGTTGAATTTTGTTGAAGGCCTTCTCTGCATCTATTGAGATAATCATGTGGTTTTTGTTTTTGGTTCTGTTTATGTGGTGAATTATGTTTATAGACTTGCATATGTTGAACCAGCCTTGTATCCTTGGGATGAAGCCTACTTGATCATGGTGGATAAGCTTTTTGATGTGTTGTTGGATTTGATTTGCCAGTATTTTCTTGAAGATTTTTGCATCTCTGTTCATCATAGATATTGGTGTGTAGTTTTCTTTTTTAGTTGTGTCTCTGCCAGATTTTGACATCAGGATGATTTTGGTCTCATAGAAAGCATTAGGGAGGAATCCCTCTTTTTGCATTGTTTGGAATAGTTTCAATATGAATGGTACCAGCTCCTCTTTGTATGTCTGGTAGAATTTGGTTGTGAACCTGTCTGGTCCTGGACTTTTTTTGGTTGGTAGGCTATTAATTACTGCCTCAACTTCAGTCCTTGTTATTGGTCTATTCAGGGTTTCAACTTCTTCTTGGCTTAGTCTTGGGAGTGTGCAAGTGTCCAGGAATTTATCCATTTCTTTCAGATTTACTGGTTTATGTGCATAGAGTTGTTTGTAGTAATCTCTGATGGTAGTTTGTATTTCCAAGAAATCGGTGGTGATCTCCCCTTTATTGTTTTTTATTGCATCTATTCAATTCTTCTCTCTTTCTTTTTTATTAGTCTAGCTAGCTGTATGTCCATTTTGTTGGTCTTTTCAAAAAATCAGCTCCTAGATTTATTGATTTATTGATTTTTTGAAGGGTTTTTTGCATCTCTATCTCCTTCAATTCTGCTCTGAACTTAGTTATTTCTTGTCTTCTGCTTGCTTTTGAGTTTTTTTGATCTTGCTCCTC
Organism: Ateles fusciceps; assembly: GCA_036589455.1. Taxonomy (NCBI): domain Eukaryota; kingdom Metazoa; phylum Chordata; class Mammalia; order Primates; family Atelidae; genus Ateles; species Ateles fusciceps. Next base: position 14,412,357 of record JAZHEH010001511.1, read on the forward strand.
TAGCTCTTTGTGGGTGACTCGACCTTTCTCTCTGGCTGCCCTTAGGATTTTTTCCTTCATTTCAACCCTGATGAATCTGACAGTTATGTGCCTTGGGGTTGCTCTTCTTGAGGAATATCTCTGTGGTGTTCTCTGTATTTCCTGGATTTGAACTTTGGCCTGCCTTGGTAGGTTGGGAAAGTTCTCTTGGATAATATCTTGAAGAGTGTTTTCCAACTTGGATTCATTCTCCCCGTCACATTCAAGTATGCCAATCAAGTGTAGATTAGGTCTTTTCACATAATCCCATAGTTCTTGGAGGCTTTGTTCATTTTTTTCACTCTTTTTTCTCTAATCTTGCCTTCTCGTTTTATTTCATTGATTTGATTTTCTATCTCTGATATCCTTTCTTCTGCTTGATCAGTTCAGCTGCTGAAACTTGTGTATGCCTTGTGAAGTTCTCGTGCTGTGTTTTTCACCTCCACCAAGTCGTTCATGTTCTTCTCTAAGCTGGTTATTCTAGTTAGCATTTTGTCTGACCTTTTTTCAAGGTTTTTAGTTTCTTTGCATTGGGTTAGAACATGGTCTTTTAAATCAGAGATGTTTGTTATTACCCACCTTCTGAAGCCTACTTCTTTCAATTTATCAAATTCGTTCTCTGTCTTTTTTGTTCCCTTGATGGTGAGGAGTTGTGATCCCTGGGAGAAGAAGAGGTGTTCTGTTCTTTGATGGTTTCATCCTTTTTGCACTGGTTTTTTCCCATCTTTGTGGATTGAGCTCCCTTTAATCTTCGAAGTTGGTGATTTCAGGAGGAGTCTGAGTGGACTTTTTTTCTGTTGAGGTTGGAGCTATATCTTTTTTGGCCTGTACAGGGTGCTGCTGGGCTCTCTCCGGTTCAGTTAGGTTGCTGGGTGGGTAGTCCTTCCCTGGAGTTTGTTTATAGGTGAGATTGGCCCCGCCTTCCCAATGGCGTCTCTCCCAGAGTTCGATCTTCTTGATTGGGGTCAAACTGGTGTATTTGCTGCCAAGTTCTCTAGCGAGGGCTTCAACTTGAGTTCTGTGGAGAGGGGGCCTGCCAGGCCTTATGGTCTGTTTCCCTGCTTTCAACTCTGCCTCCCTCTGTGGGATGGTCCATCCTGTTGGCCGCCCAGGTCTGTGTGACAACTTGCTGCACTGGGTGGAGCCGCTGCTCAGATTTGCATGGACAACCCACAGCGCCCTACAGTCTGGCAGGGCTCTCGTGGACGTGGGTTGTAGGAGGGATGGGGCAAGCACGGATCCGAATTGGAGCACCAAGGAGGTGAAGTCCCCCGACATGTCAAGCTGGCTGCACGTTTCAGGTGGGGACGTGACCCACTCCCCCGTATTGATTTGCCCCCTTCGGCAGCTCTCACCCTGTGACTTCTTCCCTGGGCTATTTTCAGTGCCCTATCAGTCCCAGCTAAATGAACCCAGCACCTCGTTCGGAATTGTGAAGTCCTCTAGCCCTCTGCGTCTCATTCACTGGGAGCTGCGTTCCGGTGTTGCCTTCTCACGGCCATTTTGGCGCCCCCTCTTTTTTTAAAATATATAGACAGAGTCTCACTCTGTGGCCCAGGCTGGAGTGCAATGGTGTGAATAGAGCTCACTACAACTTCGAACTCCTGGATTCAAGGAATCCTCCTGCCTCAACCCCCCTCGTAGCTGGGATTACAGGTGTGCACCACCATACCTGGCTAATTTTTCAATTTTTTGTGGAGATAGGGGTCTCACTATGTTGTCAAGGCTGGTCTCAAACTCCTGGACTCAAGCAATCCTTCTACCTTGACCTCCCAAAGTGCTGGGATCATAGGTGTTATTTTTCTTATGATTTGTAATCACACAAGGAAGAAGTAAAATAATAATATAAGTAAAACAACATGAACAGACAGGAACAATAATAATCAGTTGCTTTTCATAGGAATAAAACCATCTAGAAAGCCATGTGAGGTAAGTGAAATTGATGCCAAATGCGCAATATTGATGGGAGGGGGAATCTGCTGCATCGAGAAAGGGAAAGCCATCAGGATGGATGAGCAGGAATGAAAACAGCTATTTCAGTGCACTCAGGAAAGAGTATGTAGGTCAGCCAGAGTTAGGAGAGGTGGGGGAGTGGAGGTGGGGAGTGGAGCCCAGCAGAACAGGGCGGCAGTTTGCATTCTTGGGACCACAGAAGTGAGGTAAGCCAGGAGCAGACCCAACTAGAGGCTGACCAACAGAACACAATGAGTCAGAGTCTAACCCAAACCTGTTTATCCCTGGTTGCCAGGCGATGGGGACCCTCTCATTATGTTCATGGACTATAATGAGGTGAACCACCAGAAATTAAAGGAAACAGATAATTACAGACAGGGCCATGCAAGGTCTGGGTGGAGTTAGGTACTAATCTGTCCCTCAGGTGAAGGAGGAAGGGGGAAGGCTTTGACTTACTGAACCCGTGTACTCAGGAGAGCTGCTACATTCTGCTGTCTGCTCCTCACAGACCCTGATGAGGTTCAGGGTTGCAAATGCCTATGGTCCCACCTGTTGTAATCCCAGCTCCCCCCTCTGGAGGGAAGATAATCTGTGACAAGGCTGAAGAGCATATTCCCGGAGTCCAAGTGTAGGTATCCTGGGTTCCTGGAGCCCAGGTGTAGGTGTCCTGAGTTCCTGGGGGCCAGGTGAAGGTGTCTTGGTTCTGCACCCCATAGGCAGCAACTGCATATGTGGTTCCCTTCCCTTTATCACCTGGAGGACAGGGCCCAGCAGAGGGGAGAGCTGACCCCAGGACAAGCCCTAAACAGTGGAAGCAGCTGCAAGTTATTTCACTTTTTGAGTCACATCCTTTTCCTTGCAATTATATGTATAGCCGCAATACACACATCCTGTATTTGTAGCTCTAATTGGACACTCAAGAAATTCTCTGACCTTTGCGTTCTCCTGTTACGATGTTATCAGTAAGTTCTTTCAATTACTTTGACAGTAGGTACAACTGCCTTTCTCAAGCAGGAAAATCTTTTCACTGTTTTTCCTAAATTAGAAAACTATTTATACCTCATTTATGGTGTGGCAGGAGATCTTGCAATTCAAAGCAATTTTTTACGCAACATTATTTACCATTTTCTGTGAAGTTCTAACATGCCAGCATAAGCACAATTTAAATTTATTCAGGGGTTAGATTTTAACACTAAGCAAATTGAAAACCTCTGAAAAGATCCGTTAAATATACCTCTCTTCCGTCAACACTTTCAACCTGGAATATCGACCATTTACGCTTGATTTTGTGTAACTGGGGATTCAAAGCACCTTAGCAATCATCATCTACTTTTCTATCTTCACTGGCGCCAGTGTGGTATGGTCAGGATTCTCTACACACCTGCATTCGGTATTCATTATATGCAAAGATCATTCATGCATAACCTCCTAATAGCTAGGGAGAGGATGGTTTTGAAAGTGCTTTAAAAATATTCCAGGGGGAGGGAGAGAGGGGGCGAAAGGTTTGAAAAACTATCTATCAAGTACTATGTTCTTGATAGTCACTTGGGTGACAGGATCATTAGAAGTCCAAACCTAGCATAATGAAGTATACCCAAGTAACAAACCTGCACATGTGCCCCCAAATCTGAAAAAATAAGAATAGAATAAAATTCCTTTATTACAAAAATATTTTTGTTATACATACACACACTTGTTAGAACGAATAGACAAATTTAGCCAAGTTGCAGCATATAAAATCAACATGCAAAATCAGTTTTGTCTGTATACTTTAGCAATTAACAACCAAAAAGAAAATTAAGGAAACAATTCCATTTACAAAAGCATTAAGAAGAGTAAAATACGTAGCAATAAACTTAGCCAAACAAACAAAAGTCTTGTACACTGAAAACTACAAACTGTTCCTGAAAAAAATTAAAGAAGACAGTAATAAATGGAAAGGCATCCTGTGTTCATGGCCTGGAAGACAATACTCTTCAGATGCCAATATAACCCAAATGGTATATAGACTCAATGCAATCTCTACCAAAATCCCAGTGACATTTTTGCAGAAAAAGAAAAATCCATCCTAAATTTCAGATAGAATCTCAAGGGACCCTAAAGAACCAAAACAATCTTGAAAAAGAAGTACAAAATTGCAGGTCTCACATTTCTTGATTTCAAAACTTACTACAAATTTACAGTAATCAAAGCAACCTGCTACTGACACAAAGCTAGTCATACATAGGCCAGGTGCAGTGGCTCACACCTGTAATCCCAATACTTTGGGAGGCCAAGGCAGGAGGATTGTTTGAGCTCAGGAATACGAGACCAGCCTGGACAACCTAGCAAGACCTTGTCTGTACAAAAATAAAAATAAAAAAATTAACTGGGTGTTGTGGTGCATGCCTGTGGTCCCAGCTACTCGGGAGGCTGAGGTAGGAGGATTTCTTGAGCCCAGAAGGTCCAGGCTGCAGTGAGCCATGATCATGCCACTGCATTCCAGTCTGAGTGACAGAACAAGACCTGTTCAAATAAAAAAAAGCCCAAAAATAAATCCACACATTATACAGTGAAATGATTTTCCCAAGGGTGCCAAGACTTGTTTCCCCCTTTTCAGTGGGAAAAGGATAGTCTCTTTTCAACAAATAGTGCTGGAAAAACTGAATATCCACATACAAAAGAATGAAGTTGGACCCTTATCTTATACCATACACAAAAATTAACTCAAAATTGATAAAAGATCTAAATGTAAAATCTAAAACTATAAAGTTTTTAGAAGAAAACATTCAAGAAAAGCTTCCTGACATTGGATTTTACCATTTCCATCATAGCATTGTTGAACAATTTTAAAATTATTTTTGGGACACAACACCAAAAATATAGGCAACAAAAGAAAAAAATGATAAATTGGACTATATGAAAATTTAACACTTCTGTGCATCAAAGGACACAATCAACAGGTGAAAAGATAGCCCACAGAATGAGATAAAATATTTGCAAATTATATATCTGATAAGGAATATATATCCAGAATATATAAAGAACTTCTACAACTCAACAACAACAGTAAAACCACCCAATCAGAAAATAGACAAAGGATCTGAGTAGGCGTTTCTCCAAAGAAGATGTAAAATGTCCAATGAGCACATGACGAAATGTTCAACATCACTAGTAATTAAGAAAATACAAATCAAAACTGCAATGAGATACCTCTTTGCACCTGTCTATTAGGTATGGCTACTGTCAATAAAACAAAACAGAAAATAACAAGTGTTGGTGAACATGTGGAGAAATTGGGACACTTATACCCTGTTGGTAGGAATATAAAATGGTGCAGCCACTATGGAAAACAGTGTGGTGGTTTCTTAAAAAATTAAAAATACAATTATTGTAATCACCCAGTGAGTTCCTCCTGCCTGATACACAGATAAAATCAACTCACTGAGACTGTGGCATTGCAGTAGAGAAAAGTTTAACTGTCACCAGGCCAGCCCACATGGGAGAACCAGAGTTATCACTCGAATCCATCTCCCTGAGGGGTTGGAGATTAGGGTTTTTATGGACAATCTGGTGTATGGGCAGGGACCTAGGGAATGGGTGCTGCTGATTGGTCAAGGATGAAATCATAAGGGTGTAGAAAATGTCCTTGTGCACCGAGTCTGCCTCTGGGTGGGGCCAGAGGACTGGTTGGGTCATGAATCATGGGTCCAGGCGGGGTCAGTTAGGCAGGGTCACTCAGTTCCCAGAAAGTCTGAAAGACGTCTCAAAAGACAAATCTTAGGTTCTACAATAGTGGTGTTATCTCATAGGAACAAATGGGGGAAGTCACAATTTTTTTTTATTTTGAGACAGAGTCTCATTTTGTCACCCAGACTGCAGTACAATGGCACAATCTTGGCTCACTGCAACCTCCACCTGCCAGGTTCAAATGATTCTCCTGCCTCAACCTCCTGAGTAGCTAGGATTACAGGCACCCACCACCATGCCTGCTAATTTTTTGTGTGTGTGTGTGTGTTTAGTGGAGACAGAGTTTCACCATGTTGCCCAGGCTGGTCTCGAATGCCTGACCTTAGGTGATTTACCTGTCTCGGCCTCCCAAAGTGCTGGGATTGTAGGTGTGAGCCACCATGCCCGACTGGAAGTCACAAATCTTGTGACCTCTGGCCCCATGACTCCTGAGCAGGAAGGGATTATAGACATTATGCCTACATCTTAGCAGAGTGCAGACCCCTCCCATATCCTTGTGGCCTTTCATTAATCTTACAAAGGTGGTTTGCAGTCCCTGAGCAAGAAGGGGGTTAGTTTTAGTGAGGGACTATTGTCATCCTTACTTTCAAGTAAGGGTGGCTCACATCTGTAATCCCAGCACTTTGGGAGGCCAAGGTGGGTGGATCTCTTGAGGCTGAGGAGTTGGAGACCAGCTTGGCCAACATGGTGAAATACCACCTCTACTGAAAATCTGAAAATTAGCCAGGCATGATGGCGGGCACCTGTAATCTCAACTACTTGGGAAGATGAGGCAATAGAACCACTTGAACCTAGGAAGCGAAGGTTGTAGTGAGTCAAGATTGCACCACTGCACTCCAGCCTGGGTGATAGAGACTCCATCTCAAAAAAATAAGAATAATATAAAAATAAATTCCTCCCAAAGTTATCTTGGCCTGTACCCAAGAATGACCAAGGACACCTTAGAGGTTAGAAGCAAGATAGAGTCAACTATGTCAGATTTCCCTTACTGTCATAATTTTGTAAAGGCAAAATTATCATATAATTCACCAATTTCACTTCTGGGATTCCAGAAGAAGTCAAAGCAGGGTCTCAAAGAGATATTTGAACCCCATGTTTATAGCAGCATTATTCACAGTAGGAAAAAAACATAGAAGAAGCCCCAAGTGTTCATCAGTGGATAAACAGATAAGCAAAATGTGGCATATACATACAATCGAATATTATTCAGCGTAAAAAAGGAAGGGCAAACTAAAAAAAAATCCTGGCTGGGTGTAATCATGCTGTAATCCCAGCACATTGGGAGGCCAAGATGGGTGGATTGCTTGAACTCAGGAGTTTGAGACCAGTCTGGGCAACATGGTGAAACCCCATCTCTACAAACAATGCAGAAAATTAGCTGGCCACAGTAGTGCATGCCTGTGGTCCCAGCTACTTAGGAGGCTCAGACAGAAGGCTGAGCCTAGGAGGCAGAGGTTGCAGTGAGCTGAGATCGTACCATTGCACCCCAGCACAGGCAACAAGAGTGAAACTTCATCTCAAAATAATAATAATAATGAGACACAAAATGCTCCTGTTGCAGCCCTTAGATTGAGGAAACCAAGGCAGACTTCTATTTGAAACTACAGGGAAGTTGATTTTGACTCAGTGGAATCATTAATATACCAAAAACAAAGTCTAAAAAAAGGATAAGATATGCCAAAACAAGGCAAATGAATGCAAGTCACTTAAGACATCATAGAATTTAAGAAGTAAAATGGCAGGCAGGTAGGAGCCAGCAATAAACTATGTGAGAGTGCTGTGAGGTCTCTGTAGCACTTGGCCTGGGTCTCCAGAGTGACAGAGACCACCCACATGGACCCTTCGTTGTAGCCCTTGATCTGAGATCAAGAGCTGCCTCCTCCATCAGGCTAGAACACCCACTGACTGATAATTAAGGCACTGGCATGGTCACCATTCTTGAACTTTGCTGTATGTTGGAAGCATACTAGGCCCATGTATGTCACTTACCCAGTCCTCCACACAGCTCAGGGCCTCACCACATGCCTGGCACAGAGCCAGGCCTCAAAAGAATGTCTGCTAAATTGCTTAACAATGCTGGGAGGGAAATGGTATAATAGTTGTCACCAGTGTGTGGACAAGAACTCTGAAACTCAGAGAGGTTGACCTACATGTCAAGATCACCTAGCAGTGGAGCCACTGCTCTAGTTTCCACACCCAGCTCTGTCTTTCCAAGGTGCCCCCAAAGTCTTCTGTTCTGATGCAACAGTCAGAGAATCCTTTAGGGGTGAAAATGAGATCAAGTCGCTCCCCTGCTCCCCTATCCTCAAAGGCTTCGGCCCATTTACTGTAAACCAAGTGAAGGTGCTGTCCATGGCCTAGGGATACCTGCATATGACGGGCAGGCATCTCCCACCGCCCACTGTCCCATCAGGGGCTGACTACCCTCCACTGCACCATCGCCTCTCAGGGCCTTTGCACTCGCTGTGCTGTCTGCCTGAGGTGCTGTCACCAATTCCGGATTCTGTTCAAACAGCATCGCCTCAGAAAGATCTTTCCTGACCACATCATCTAGAGGCAACAAACATTCTGCAACCCCTCACCCTGCTTTATGCACCCAAAACTATGTTGTGTAATAAGATGTTAATTGGGGACTTCCCCCTTTAGAATAGAAGCTCCGTGAGTTCAGATACTTCTCACATTTTGGTCACTGCATCCCCAGAACCTAGTGCTCAGTAAATATTTTGATGACTAATGAAGGAGTGACTGATAAGCTATTTAATCTTGAGGACACTAGTTGACCTTACTCCAGGTCAACTTCCTTTTGCTACAAAGCTGGTGGCAAATTGTCCCTTGAGCACAGAAAATCATGCCGTAGCATACTCATGTAGATGCCATACATGAGTGTGGCATCTCCTCTGCACGCACATCTGCCATACATCACAGCACACCTTGTCTCGTTCCATAGGCCTCTCACCTTGCACACACAGCACAGTGCCTCTTCCTTGACTTCTCCTATGCCCACGTCTTTGGCCTTCCTTTCTTAGCACCCTTCAAACCCATTGCTGGGCTTAACATCACGGTGAACAATACCAAACTGATGAATGCGCTTCAAAGCCTTGAACAGATTAAACATATATTCCCGTACTTCTTGAAAGGAAAGAGAATTCAAAATGTCCAAAAACGACTCATGCTCCAGATATGGCATAGCAATAACGACATGATCATTCTTCCTAAAGCAGTATTTAACTCCCATGACATTATCTTGCCCCCCAGCCACTGTTAGGCACTGAAGTTCAGCTGCAATCCTTATAGGGTGACTTGTTGGGATCAAGTGTTTTAGAGCAATTTTCTCTTCAGGTCCTACTTGTAACTGTGCTGTGGCCAGATAAACAGAGCTGAAAGTGCCTTCTCCAATTCTGTCCTCAATCTTAAACACATGACTAAGCTGTGGTACAGCTTCATAAAGCTTCTCAATATCTTTTTTAACACCTGAAAGTTTAAAATTCTGCTCGTTTTTTGTTAAAGAGCCGTCAGCCTGAAACAGGTCACGCTGGGGAGAAAAAGCCACTGGCTCATCCATCTGAATCCCCAAAGATTCTGAGGCTTCACACCCTTGGATAGGTGTTATCTAAATCACCCCAGACCAGCTAAGTAATGGGATCATTTCAAGGGAAGAGGCTCACAGTTCAGAACTCCAGCAGATGTCCTCAGGATAGAGGATGGGGATAGGCAAAGGGGGAACTCAAAGGAATATTGGTCTTTCTCCTTCACCTCATGTCTCTTGGCTCAGGATTACTCTGAAAATAAATTCGTTCCTCACTTGCAGTGCTGCTACTTTTGGCTGAATACAGTAGAGGGAACATCACTAATCCCAATTCTTTACGCGAGATGGCCAGCCAGGGGAGTCTCTGCCACAAGAAACCACCAGGCACAGCAGGACCATCTGGGCATGGTGTCGGGACCCCTGCATCAGAGGCAAGTTGCAGTTGATGTGCTCTAGGGACACTCACATTGCCTCAGTGCTCCAGTGATGGCCCACTCTTTGGTTGACAGCAGCTGCTCTTTTATAGGCTACTAATTGTTGAGCGCTAACTCAGCTCCAGGCACATAACACCACCACATAACAAACCTATGAAATACTGGCATTCTTGTTCCTGCCTGTGTCTATTAGCTTTTGCTGCATAACAAACACTCTCAAAACAGTAGCTTAAAACAACTATTAATTTGTTTGCACTTTGAGCTAAGCTTGCTGGGACAGCTGATCTCCGCTCTGTGGGATTGCAGCAGCGCTCACACAAGCGTACCATCAGCCACCAGTCAGTGACCTTACTCATGTGTTCAGCAGTGGCTATCAGCAGGGCCCATGGAGAAAACCAGGTTATGTCCCTCTGATCTAGCAGCCTAGGCAGGCTCCTTCAAAGGGTGATGGTTCAAGCGTCTCCAAGAGCAGCAAGTTCCGATATGCATGCACTTTGCAAGCCTCTGGCTGCACCTTTGCTAGTGACCCATTGGCCAAACTAAATCACATGGCCAAGCCCAGGTTCAAGAGGTGAAAACACAGACATCCTTTCTTGACTGGGGGAGCTGCAAAATTATGTGGTGGAGTGTTCCAACATAAACGGGAAAATTTGTGGCAATGTTTGCAAGCCACCACACTGCCTGTTTTAGCACAATGCCACATCAAAAAGAAACATAAGTCCGAATCCCAAAAATGAGACATTAAATTGCATAACACACAGCAGCAATGTTTCCTAAAAATCTGGGTCATCCATCCAAATCCCTGAAGTCCCCAATTTCAAGGCAACCATCACAGCCTTGTTTCTATCTTACCCACGAAATTCTGAGTCCACAATGACTCTCTTCAATTCCCAACATCTCCTCCCACCTCCAACCTTCCTCCTGCCTTCCAGATGCTTTTTCTACCTTTCCCTTCTTCCCTATTGATACTCCCCCTTCACTCATGAACCTGATCAGCACCATAAATGACCAGCAACAGAGTAATGCAAACACAGAATCCTTAAGCAGGATCAGGGCTTTTAGTATCAGCCACTTGGGAGGCTGAGGTGGGAGGTTTGCTAGAGCCCAGGAGTTGGAGGCTGCAGTGAGCTATGATCATGCCATTGTACCCAGCCTGGGTGACAGAGCAAGACCTCATCTCTAAGAAAGAAAAAAGAAGGGTTGATTGTCTATATTGGTTTATTACATACAAATGAGACCTAGTGTGGTCACCCTTTTTTGTGACGGTGAAACTTCACTCTGAGGCTGAAGGAGAATGAAAGTATTGCTTTGAGCTCTGTGTTGCGTGACCTATAAGCCTCTGCTGTTTCTCAGGCTTCTGTATAGTTTCTGGAAACTATTTATTTATTTGAGACAGGGTCTTACTTTGTTGCCCAGGCTAGAGTACAGTGGCGCGATCTTGGCTCACTGCAACCTCTGCCTCCTGGGTTCAAGGGCCTACCTCAGGCCCACAAGTAGCTGGTAGCTGGGACTACAGTTACACACCGCCACACCTGGTGATTTTTTTTATTTTTTTATAGAGACGGGATTTCACCATGTTGCCCAGGCTTGTCTCAAACTCCTGGACTCAAGCAACCTGCCAGCCTTGGCCTTCCAAAGTTCTAGGATTATAGGCATGAGCCATAGCGCCCAGCCTCTGCGGGCTATTTAAATATTTTCTCTGCCCCTGTGGGTTGGAATTACCAAGTATAAGTTCATTACTGTGGAGTTAAGTGTCCCAGCTTTTGATATCCCATATTCCTAAATACTATGGGGAAATACAAAGATAGAAGATAGTTACAACTACTAATTACGAAGTCCGTGGCATGTGCCAGTCTGTATTTGGTGTATGATGGTTGATATCTCAATTAGTCTGTTCCTCTCAACAGTCCTATTAGGGAGACATTATGATCTGCATTTTCTAGAGGAGGGAACTCATGTTCAGAGAGATCGAAGTCTCTCAGAGAGTGGGATCCTCCTGGCTCATAGTCCGTTCTCCTGAATCTGACTGAGGTCTGGCTTCTTTTGAGAGAATATGTTCTTGTTGATTGACTGATGCTTAAGAGGACTTGCATAGAGCCTTTAGTACCGTAGAAAAAGTGGGCTGGTGTTGTCATGGGGGCTCCAGCCTTCACAGCAGAGCAGGAGTTAGAGAGTTCTGGTGCCAAGCAGCTGCTTACTTTGGCCCAGAGCTGTGCTCCTCAGCACTGGTTGCTGACATCCCTGGTAGTCTACCAGTGACTCCACAGGCTGCTGAGCAATTTCAAAGAACAGCATTGAGGAAAGAAGTTGTTAATATACATTCAAATTTTCAATGTAAAATCAGACTTTTCAAAGAAATCTCATGTAGTCTAAAAATCACTTGACTACAAGAATTGTTGGTCAGGGGTATCTCAGCTATCAGTCTATAGCTTGTCCTTGCTAACAGAGTTTCCCACTATTTGGGTTGTTTCTGTTCATTAAATTGGAGTTTTCATTTCTTTCCATAGTGCATCTCATATTTACCATTCACAAATGTAGAGCAGTGATTCCCAAGTGTAAAACTAGTATTGACAGTTGGGGGGCGGGGTAGGGGAGAGGCAGCAGGGGGTGGGGGAGGGAGGGAGAGGTGGGGGAGGGAGGGGGAGGGTGGGGGAGGGATAACATGGGGGAGAAATGCCAGATATAGTATTCACCTAAAGTAAAAAAAAAAAAAAAAAAACTAGCATTGGAAATAATGCTAATACATCTCGAAATAATGTGAAAACAAATTTGAGCACAACTTCGGTAAATTTGTATGCATTAGAACAAGTGAATCTCCAGCTGGGTTGGTCTTGCTTAAAAGGCCAACACTGAAAAATGCAAATGGCTGGGAGTCTGTCACTGTCATAAACTTTGCCAAAGGAAAGTCCAAAACCACTGAAGCTGCCATATCATTTTTAAGGCCCCGTGAAATCCCTTTGGTAAACTCCATGAATTTGCCCTAGGAAAATCTCAAAATAATGATTTCTCTTTTTTTTTTTCCCCTGAGACGGAGTCTTACTCTGTCACCCAGGCTGGAGTGCAGTGGTGCAATTTTGGCTCACTACAACCTCCGCCCCCTGGGTTCAAGCGATTCTTTTGCTTCAGCCTCCGGAGTAGCTGGGATTACAGGCATGTACCACCACGCCTGGCTAATTTTTGTATTTTTAGTAGAGACGGGGTTTCACCATGTTGGCCAACCTGGTCTCAAACTCTTGACTTCATAATCCACCCACCTTGGACTCCCAAAGTGCTGGGATACAGACATGAACCACCGTGCCTGGCCAATGTGATTTCTAGAAAAAAAAAAATCAATTGTTTTGGTAAACAACATTTTGAAACTGCATTTAAAGTCACGTTCCCCATAGCAAAAGTAGGTGCAAGTCACAGGATTCTTCAAAGCTTGGGAAAAGTAGTGTTAAAGTTAATGAAAAATGTTATGTTCAGAAGGAGAAAGAAGAACTACTTGAAGAATCCCTTTATCAAAGGGTGAAGTAGAGGGTGACATGGTGTCAAAGGCAGGTAATGTGGAAAAGCAATTACTATCACATGTCCCTGCTAGAAGACACTGTGCTTGACAATTGGACAAAACCACTCATGAGCAGAGGGTGAATCAGAGCTTGTGTATGCAGACATGACACCTCTAGGAAGGGGAGTTGTTTGATGCCATTTTATTCTGTTTATCACTGAAAACATCCAGAAAGAGCGGAGATCTTTGTTTAGGTAACTGTTGTAATGTGAGTCATAATATAGGCTGGAAAATGTGCATCAAAATCTCAGCTGATGCGATATTGTCGTTCAGGGTCCTCCCGTGCAAATGAGTCTGGGCGCTGGGAGCGTCTGGAGTCAACATTCTGGCCCATCACAACTCCTTAGGGACGCCCATTCCTCAGGGAATGCACTCAGATCTCAGGCACCAAAACCAACACTGTCTGCTCTTCCTTGTCTGTCTGGCTGTTGAAAAAAGGAATGTGATTTTCCAAGTTTCTTCACAAACTGCTAATGCAAATACAGGCCAGTTCCATGATTTTACCAGTTCAATTCAGTAATATAGCTCAGCAGGGCAGACAGGATCTCAAATATTCTGAACCACTCTAGGGCTGGATAGCATGATTTCTAATATAGAGGGCAAAATTAGTATAAATGACTTGGGCAAAGAGTTTTTTGTTTTTGTTTTTGTTTTTTTGAGACAGAGTCTCACTCTGTCACCAGGCTGGGGTGCAGTGGCAGGATCTCAGCTCACTGCAGCCTCCGCCTCCTGGGTTCAAACGATTCTCCTGCCTCAGCCTCCCGAGTAGCTGAGACTACAGGCATGTACCACCACGCCCAGCTAATTTTTTTTTTTTTTTTTGTATTTTTAGTAGAGATGGGGTTCACCATACTGGCCAGGATGGTCTCGATCTCTTGACCTCGTGATCCTCCCACCTCAGCCTCCCAAGGTGCTGGGATTACAGGCATGAGCCACCGTGCCTGGCCAAGAGTTTTGATATGCTGATATTTAATGTTCTTCTTCAACTGTAAGATTAAAAAATGATAGGTTTATGACTCGAGTGGATTTTTAAAACTCATCCAGATACAGTACATGAAGAAACATTTCCTGGAAAGCCTACTGAATACGAGTGAATGAATGGCAGAAGGATCACACCAAGTGCGCAGAATCTAAGGATTTCGGGGCTGATTGCAGAAAGACCAGGAGAGGCAGGTTATCAAAAATTAAAGTATAATTTAACCAAACTCGATTAGTATAATTTTTAACAAGAAAATGTAGAATGAGAAGATGAAGAGAAGGGAAGTGAAGCAGAGATGCTATTCGAGCACCAAAGCCTGACTAAAGAGGGTGAATAGATACGGTCACAGCCCATACACCCAGAAATTCTAAATAAGAAAGCTGATTCTAAATAAATAAGCTTATTTCTTATTCCAATAAGAAATTCTAAATAAGAAAGTCTCTCTCTCTCCCCTTCCTCTGCATCTGTCCCACTCTCTTTCTCTTTTTCCTCCCTTCCTCCGTTTCTCCTTCTCTTTGAGAATTTGTCATTAGATATTTGCTGTATACAAACATATATATATGGAGGTATTTGTTATATACATACATATACATGTATATTTATGTTATATACATAAATACATATATATATGTAAAGGGATTAGCATGTGCAAAGGCTCAGAGGCAAGAGTGGGAGGAAGAAAGACAAGCCCAGTCCCTGAAGGGCCTGTATTTATGTATATAACATAAATAAGCAATCTCAGCTCACTGCAACCTCCACCTCCCAGGTTCAAGCGATTCTCCTGCCTCAGCCTCCCGAGTAGCTGGGATTACAGTCACTCACCACCACACCCAGCTAATTTTTGTATTTTTAGTAGAGACGGGGTTTCACCATGTTGGCCAGGCTGGTCTCAAACTCCTGACCTCAAGTGATCCCCCAGTCTCAGCTTCCCAAAGTGCTGGGATTACAGGTGGGAGCCACTACACCCAGCTAATATTTGTTACATTAATTGAGAATATAAAAATATTTTTGAGTGTTTATAACATTGTTACCAAAAAATGTGTTACATTGATTTAAAACAATGAAATAAAGTTACTTAAAGCAGAAAGGAAGCAAATGGGGTGTGGGGGAAGGAGAATTGAAGCCACCCACGTGCAGAGCTGGAGGGATGGATGGAGCTGCCAGAGACCTTGGGAACAGAGGGAGATTTTGAGGTCCTCTGAGTGCAAATCTCTGTCCCTTTTCCAGTGGTTCTACTGGTTGATTTTTCTACTTGTTTGTTACTTGATATGGCCTGAAAATGTGCTGCCTAGAGACAGGGTTTCCATCCGCTCTCATCTCTTTACTTCTAATCCGTTAGCACACTGGCATGGCAGCCCCGTGACATTCAGGCACCGTGCCCAGGGCTGGAGAATTCCTGGGGTGCCATGGGATTTGCAGGATCTCTGCCTTCATTAGATGCCATTCCTCCTTAGTCTGTGGCACTGCACCAGTAAGTGGCCTGTGTCAACCACGTGTCCTTAAATGTGTGTATTTCAGGAGCACCGTTGTCCTTGCACACAGCCACCCATGTATTGATGAGGCCCCTGCTGTCTTCCAAGCACCGTTCTATGAGGGCCTTGAGTTGACATTCAAAATCCTGTGAGTCTTCCTCATAGAAAGCATTAGACTGCCTCAAAACCCTTTCACAAAGAGTGGGACAGCAATTGATCTCAATCAACCAATACAAACCACCTAACATTTTGCACTAGAGTCAGTTACCCTTTTATTCTGATACCAGTTCTGAAAATATAAGACCTCGTTCATGTATCCTGACCTAAAAATAAGTTTAAAAAAACAAACTAAACCCTTCAAGTCACATTGTCAGTAAGTTGCAAAATTGTCACTGGCACTGTGCAGATCGGTGCCACAGAGATGCCAGGAAAGGGCCGGGCACAGGAAGCCTGCAGCCGAGGGTGGAGGAGTGTAGTCAATGCCTTAATGATGGCTCAGGAGGGAGGTCATAATTGGTTTGCAGCAATTGTTTTTACTTTCCCATAGTGTGGCTTCCTTTGGCCTAATTTCTCCTGGGCTCGGAGCCCAGTGCCCTCTGCTAATTAAGTTGGCCGTATATGGGTCTTTGGACGTCACTGTGCCAATGTGTGCTCCAGTAGGCTGCTTCATGTTTTGATCTTCAAACTATATACTCAATACAGATAACAATCAATTTTTCTTTATTTCAGAATTAACATACATGTTGCCAAAAGTTTTTTTTTCATTGTATTTCCAAAAGCTGTTTTGGATTGCCAAAAACACCTTCACTACAGAAATTGTTGGAAGCTAGAGGCTTTTGTTCACAATTTGTAAGATGTTTTATTTCTAATACAGAAAAAAAAAAAACATTTAAAAATTTAGATCTGTGGCTGGAGGCAGTGGCTCAGGCCTATAATTCCAGCACTTTGGGAGGCTGAGGCAGGAGGATCGCCTGATCAAGACCAGCTGGGGCAACATAGCAAGACCCCATCTCTTTATAAAAAATAAAAATTAAATCAAATTTTTAAAAGGAAAAAAATTTAGATCTGCTTATGGCTTGGAGTTTTAAGGCAAGGGAAAGGAAAACCAGTTTTCCAAGTAAAGGGATTAGCATGTGCAAAGGCTCAGAGGCAAGAGTGGGAGGAAGAAAGACAAGCCCGGACCCCGAAGGGCCTGTAAACCGAGAACATTCGCTTGTGAAGCCACAGTAGAAATTAGATAAGTCAGTGCACAAGCAGAGCAGGCCACGTTTCAAGCTCTGGGCAAGGCTGGGCACAGGACTGATATAAGCAGATGCAGTAACCAGGGGAAGCACTGGCAGCCCTGCACGCTCACCCGCCCTCCTCCGTGAGGCGCTGGCACTCTTCCTTGCAGGATCAGAAGCCTGACGATCTGAATGCCAAGCGTAGGTGCCCTCTCAAGGACAGGCTCAGTTAACCATGCTGCTTATTCACAAACGTGGGGAATAGTCACAGGGACCTAACACATGGAGCTGTTATGAGCAGGCCAGCCTCTCCCCTGTGGGCACACTGGCAAGGGAAGTCCAGTGAGCCGCAATCCCAGCAGGAGATGAAGAATGCAGGCATCCTGTGGCCAAGTTGCCCTCCCTGCCAGACACTTAGGGCTGCACAGGCAGTCTTCACCTCCAAACCCTTCTCTCCTCACTAATTTTCTGAATTTCCTTCTGATTCTCATGCTCATGTTCTAGTGCCTCCCTGTCCAATAGAGTGGCCCATACCACCTGCAGCCAGCCACCAAGCACCTGACGTGTGGTTAGTTTGCAATGAGGTGTGTGTGCGTGTGAAATACACACTGATTTCAAAGACTTCATAAGGAAAATCAAATGTGAAATAGTCCTTAATTTTTGATACTGATGCCACATGGAAACAATGCTATTGTGAATATATTAGGTTAAGGAAAATATCATTAAAATACATTTCACCTATTACTTTTCACTTTTCTAAGTGGCTCTCAGAGAATTGGAAATCACACCTCTGTCTTACCTTTGGATTTTTCTGGACAGCACTTATGTGGACACACGATTAAGTACAGTAGCATGACAGTCAGGTGTCACTGGCCTGAGCACCCTCTGCCTCTCTGAGATGCATGTATCTGTCCTGACCATTGATGTGTTGTTTTCATATAAAATAGAGAGTGCCCAAGTCAGGTTCCCCCAGAAGTAGATTCCAGGGAAGCTTCATGTGCCAGTGATGTACCAGGGACAGGTTTGCAGGGAGATATGTCAGAGAGTAGGAAAGCAGGACAGGGACAGGAGGAGGAAGGCCAGTCAAGGAGAGCTCAGGCCCAGCTATAGAGGGGCAGCCTCCCCCACCCAAGCCAGGCAAGCTGGAGTTTCACATACAGTCCCATCTGGTGATCAGGGGTCGAGTGTCATACCAAGGATATGTGCACATTTGCAGGAACTTGAGATGGGGAGATTTTCCTGGATAACCTGGGTGGGCCCAATGTCATCACAGGGACCTCATAGGGAGGCAAGATGGTCAAAGTTAGAGAGAGGAGATGTGATGCAGAAACAGAGGTTAGAGTGATGCAATTTGAAGATGAAGGAAGGGGCCACAAGCCAAGAAATCCAGGTGACCCCTAGAAGATGGGAAAATGCAAGGAACAAATTATCCCCCAGAGCCTCCAGAACGAACACAGTTCTGCTGCCAGCTTGATTTTATCCTTGCGAGACCCATTTTGGACTTGTGTTCACCAGAGCTGTAAGATAATAAATCTGTGTTGTTTTAAGCCACTAAGTTCGTGGTAGCTTGTTACAGCAGCAGTGGGAATACATGCAGTGGTCAAATACATAGCAATAACTTATTGTTGCCATATTCCACATGATAAATAACAGTATCGATGTGTCCGGACTTGATGGCCACTCTGCATTTGAAAAGCTCCTGCAGCTTTCTGGTGCACAAATTAGAGTGGCCAGATATGGAAATTATGTTAAAGCTTATGGTGACTTAAGTGTAAAGTCTAGGTGGTCTTGATCCAGAACAAAAGTGAAGTTGGTCTGGCTCTTCCCTTTCCAATTACAGAGCGTAATTCATCCTCTGAAGATACTGAACAGCAGGGACACTACACTGACGCCCTGAGACTTGTTTCTAAGTCATGCCCCATTGCAGCCCCTGAGGACTCCTCTGCATAGGAGGGCCAGCTGTGGGCCTTGCTAGCCAGATGCTGGAGAAGGCTGACTATATTCCTTTAGCTCCCATATCAAGGCCATAGTGACAAGATCTAGGCCTTCCCTCATGACTGGGAAGCTGGCAACCTTGAAGCCTTGGTGGTTAGAAGAGGCAGGATATGGTGTGGGGAATAAGAGAGTGCCCTGCTCCTACTGGACTCATAGAATCACAGAAAAGAGACAGAAAGGGAGAGGAAAGAGGAGAAAGGCAAGCATTTGGGCTCCCTGTTTGATCCTGTTTGAGACCAACCTTTGTGAGGGGGAGAGTTTAGAACATGCAGGTGATACATATTATCAGCTCAGAGGGTATCTGCCTGCTTTCTATCTATAAACTACTCACTTCTTATTTTCAAATCTAGAGGAAATGACTGTTATTAGGCAGAGGGAAACCCAAGTTCTCCTTAGAATCTCCCTTGTGAGAAGGAAGGTATCCAGAAAACCCCTATGACTGGACCTAGAAGGTAAGAGCAGAATGTACAGTTGTTCAGGCTGTGCACTGCACAAGAACACCACATATAAGGAGAGAGTCATTCACATGAGATAGTCTTTATCATTGTGGATTTTGAATATTATATCTTTATCCACTTAAAATTGGACAATTTAGGCCAGGCACAGTGTCTCACCTCTGTAATCCTAGCTGTTTGGGAGGCAAAGGCAGGTGGATCACTTGAGGCCAGGAGTTTAAGACCAGCCTGGCCAACATGGCGAAACATATCTCAAATAAAAATACAAAAATTAGCTGGGCATGGGTGTGTACACATGTGTGTAATCCTAGCCACTTGGGAGACTGAGGCACAAGTATCACTGGAACCCGGGAGGTTGAGGTTGCAGCGAGCAGAGATCACGCCACTGCACTCCAGCCTGGGTGACAGAGCAAGACTCTGTCTAGGAAAAAAAAGTGTGTGTGTGTGTGTGTGGTGGGTAGCGGGGGAGTTTGTATAATTATGATGACAATTTTCTAGGAGATGCCAGCAACATATCTTGTTTTAACAAAATAAGTATACTTTGATCATTTTTGATGGATAGAAGAAAAAATGGCTTTCTCCAATAGTGTAGAATATAATGATTCTTCATTGACTTATGAAGAGGGAATGGAATCAGTCAATAATCAAAGCCTGTTAATCAAGTGCATTAAAATAAATATGTATTTTAAAACAACGAGCTGTTTTTGGTCTGATATACTGATCAGTGAGCATCTTAAACATTGTTTAAACCCCTTACTGCTATCAGTACACTGGCTAAATTTTATACTTCATATTTCAATTAATTTGCTGTTATAAAAATCTTGTTAGTAAAAAATGAAGTGCTGTTAAAATTGAGAGGTTTGTTAAGTATGTGTTATTTCTTAAAGTTAAAAACCTAGGATTATGAGTTTAATCAAGGTGGCCAAGAGGAAGGGTTCCCAGTGAGATCAACACAGAAGGTGGGTGATTTCTGCATTTCCAACTGAGGTACATGGCTCATCTCATTGGGACTTGTTAGACAGTGGGTGCAGCCTACAGAGGGTAAGCCAAGGCAGGGCAGGGCATTGCCTCACCAAGGAAGTGCAACGGGCTGGGGGAAATTCCTCCTCTAGCCAAGGGAAGCTGTGAGGGACTGTGCCGTGAGGAACCATGCACTCCAGTCCAGATACTATGCTTTTCCCACAATCTTTGCAACCCACAGACCAGGAGATTCTCTCTGGTGCCAACGCCACCAGGGCCCTGGGCTCCAAGCACAAAACTGGGTGGGCATTTGGGCAGACATTGAGCTACCTGCAGAAGTTTTCTTAATACCCCAGTGGCACTTGGAATGCCAGCGAGACAGAAGCATTCACTCCCCTGGAAAGGGGACTAAAGCCAGGGGAGCCAAATGGTCTAGCTCAGTGGATCCCATCCCCCATGGAGCTCAGCAAGCTAAGACCCACTGGCTTGAAAGTCTTGCTGCCAACACTGCAGTCTGAAGTTGACCTGGGACCCTTGAGCTTGGTGAGGGGAGGGGCATCCACCATTACTGAGGCTTGAGTAGGCAGTTTTCCCCCTCACAGTGTAAACAAAGTAACTGGGAAGTTCAGACTGGGCAGAGCCCACCGCAGCATGACAAAGCTGCTGTAGCCAGACTGCCTCTCTAGATTCCTCCTCTCTGGGCAGGGCATCTCTGAAAGAAAGGCAGCTGCCCCAGTCAAGGGCTTATAGATCAAACTCCCATCTCCCTGGGACAAAGCACCTGGGGGAAGGGGCAGCTGTGGGCGCAGCTTCAGCAGACTTAAACATCCCTGCCTGCCAGCTCTGAAGAGAGCAGCAGATCTCCCAGCACAGCGCTGAAACTCTGCTAAGTGACAGTCTGCCTCCCAAAGTGGGTCCCTGACCCCCATTCCTCCTGACTGGGAGACACCTCCCAGCAGGGGTCGACAAACACCTCATACAGGAGATCTCTGGCTGGCATCTGGCGGGTGCCCTTTTGGGACAAAGCTTCCAAAGGAAAGAACAGGCAGCAATCTTTGCTGTTCTGCAGGCTCTGCTAGTGATACCCAAGCAAACAGGGTCTGGAGTGGACTCCAGAAAACTCAATCAGACCTGCAGCAGAGGGCTCTGACTGTTGAAGGAAAACTAACAGAAAGAAATAGCATCAACATCAACAAAAAGACTGTCCACACAGAAACCCCATCCGAAGGTTACCAGCATCGAAGACCAAAGGTAGATAAAACCATAAAGATGAGGAAAACCAGCGCAAAAAGGCTGAAAATTCCAACAACCAGAATGCCTCTTCTCCTCCAAAGAATCACAATTCCTTGCCAGTAAGGGAACAAAACTGATGAAAAATGAGTTGACAAATTAACAAAAGTAGTCTTCAGAAGGTGGATAATAACAAACTCCTCCGAACTAAAGGAGCACGTTCCAACACAATGCAAGGAAGCTAAGAACCTTGAAAAAAGGTTAGAGGAATTGCCAACTAGAATAACCAGCTTAGAGAAAAACATAAATGACCTGATGGGCCTAAAAGACACAGCATGAGAACTTCATGAAACATACACAAGTATCAATAGCTGAATCAATCAAGTGGAAGAAAGGATATCAGAGATTGAAGATCAACTTAATGAAACAAAGTGTGAAGACAAGATTAGAGAAAAAAGAATGAAAATAAATGAACAAAACCTCCAAAAAATATGGGACTATGTGAAAAGACCAAACCTATGTTTGATTGGTGTACCTGAAAGTGAAGAGAGAGAATGGAACCAAGTTGGAAAACACTCTTCAGGATATTATCCAGGAGAAAGTTCCCCAACCTAGTAAGACAGGCCAACATTAAAATTCAGGAAATACAGAGAACACCACAAAAATATTCCTTGAGAAGAACAATCCCAAGACATATTATGTGTCAACACCAAGGTTGAAATGAAGGGAAAAAATGTTAAGTGTAGCCAGAGAGAAAGGTCTTGTTACCCACAAAGGGAAGACCATCAGTATAACAGTAGAACTCTCTGCAGAAGCCCTGCAAGCCAGAAGAGAGTGGGGGCCAATATTCAACATTATTAAAGAAAAGAATTTTCAACCCAGAATTTCATGTCTAGCAAACTAAGCTTCATTCGTGAAGGAGAAATAAAATCCTTTACAGACAAGCAAATGCTGAGAGATTTTTGTCACCACCAGCCCCGCCTTATAAGGGCTCTGGAAGGAAGCACTAAATATGGAAAGGAGCAACCAGTACCAGCCATTGCAAAACATACTAAATTGTAAAGACTATCGACACTATGAAGAAACTGCATCAACTAATGGGCAAAATAACCAGCTAGCATCATAATGACAGGATCAAACTCACACATAACAATATTAACTTTAAATGTAAGCAGGCTAAATGCCCCAATTAAATGACACAGACTGGCAAATTGGATAAAGAGTCAAGACCCATTGGTGTGCTGTATTCAGGAGACCCATCTCACATGCAAAGACATACATAGGCTCAAAATAAAGGGATGGAGGGAGATTTACCAAAGCAAAAAAAAAGCAGGGGTGGGAATCCCAGTCTCTGATAAAACAGACCTTAAACCAACAAAAATTTTAAAAAGACAAAGAAGGGCATTAAATAATGGTAAAGGGATCAATGCAACAAGAAGAGCTAAATATGTATGCATCCAATACAGTAGCACCCAGATTCATAAAGTAATTTCTTAGAGACTTACAAACAGACTTAGACTCCCAGACAATAATACTGGGAGAACTTTAACACCCCACTGTCAATATTAGACAGATGAATGAGACAGAAAATTAACAAGGACTTTCAGGACTTGAACTCAGCTCTGGACCAAACAGACATAATAGACATCTATAGACCTCTCCACCCCAAATCATCAGAATGTTCATTCTTCTCAGCACCACATCACATTAATTCTAAAATTGACCACATAATTGGAAGTAAAACTCTCCTCAGTTAATGCAAAAAAACAAAAATCATAACAAAGTCTCTCAGACCACGATGCAATCAAATTAGAACTCAGGGTTAAGAAACTCACTCAAAACTGCACAACTACATGGAAGCTGAACAAGCTGCTCCTGAGTGACTACTTGGTAAATAATGAAATTAAGGCAGAAATAAAGATGTTCTTTGAAATCAATGAGAACAAAGACACAATGTACCAGAATCTCTGGGATACAGCTAAAACAGTGTTTAGAGGAGAATTTATAGCACTAAATGCCCACAGGAGAAACTGGGAAAGATCTAAAATTGACACCCTAACATCACAATTAAAAGAACTAGAGAAGCAAGAGCAAACAGATTCAAGAGCTAGCAGAAGACAAGAAATAACTAAGATCAGAGCAGAACTGAAGGAGATAGAGACACGAAAAACCCTTCAAAAAGATCAATGACTCCAGGAGCTGGTTTTTTGAAAAGATTAACAAAATAGATAGACCACTAGCCAGACTAATAGAGAAGAAAAGAGAGAAGATTCAAAGAGACACAATAAAAAATGATAAAGGGGACATCAACACTCGTCCCACAGAAATACAAACTACCATCAGAGAATACTATAAACACCTCTATGCAAATAAAGTAGAAAATCTAGAAGACATGGATAAATTCTTGGATACATACACTCTCCCAAGACTAAACCAGGAATAAGTAGAATCCCTGAATAGAACAATAAGAAGTTCTGAAATTGAGGCAGTACCTAATAGCCTACCAACCAAAACAAAGCCCAGGACCAGACACATTCACAGTGGAATTCTACCAGAGGATCTACAAAGAGAAGCTGGTACCATTCCTTCTGAAACCATTGCAAACAATAGAAAAAGAGGGACTCCTCCCTAACTCATTTTATGAGGCCAGCATCATCCTGATACCAAAACCTGGCAGAGACACAACAACAACAAAAAATTCAAGCCAATATCCCTGATAAACATTGATGTGAAAATCCCTAACAAAATGCTGGCAAACTGAATCCAGCAGCACCTCAAAAAGCTTATCCACCACAATCAAGTTGGCTTCATCCCTGGGATGCAAGTCTGGTTCAACATAGGTAAATCAATAAACGTAATCCATCACATAACAGAACCAATGACAAAAACTACTTGATTATCTCAATAGTTGCAGAAAATGCCTTCAACAAAATTCAACACTCCTTCATGCTAAAAACTCTCAATAAACTAGGTACTGATGGATCATATCTCAAAATAATAAGAGCTATTTATGATAAACCCACAGCCAATTTCATACTGAATGGGAAAAAACGGAAGCATTCCCTTTGAAAACTGGCACAAGACAAGGATGCCCTCTCTCAGTACTCCTATTCAACATAGTATTGGAAGTTCTGGCTAGGGAAATGAAGCAAGAAAAAGAAATAAAGGTATTCAATTAGGAAGAGAGGATGTCAAATTGTCTCCTGTTTGCAGATGACATGATTGTATATTTAGAAAACCCATTCGGCTCAGCCCAAAATCTCCTTAAGCTGATAAGTAACTTCAGCAAAGTCTCAGGATACAAAATCAATGTGCAAAAACCACACACATTCCTATACACCAATAATAACAGCCAAATCATGAGTGAACTCACATTCACAATTACCACAAAGAGAACAAATCACCTAGGAATACAAGTAACAAGGGATGTGAAGGACCTCTTCAAGGGGAACTACAAACCACTGCTCAAGGAAATAAGAGAGGACACAAACAGATGGAGAAACATTCCATGCTCATGGTTAGGAAGAATCAATATTGTGAAAATGGCCATACTGCCTAAAGTAATTTACAGATTCAATGCTATCCCCATCAAGCTACCACTGACTTTCTCCACAGAATCAGAAAAACTGCTTTAAATTTTATATGGAACCAAAAAAGAGTCCATGTAGCCAAGACAATCCTAAGCAAAAAGAACAAAGCTGGAGGCATCATGCTACCTGACTTCAAACTATACTACAAGACTACAATAACCAAAACAGCATTGGACTGGTACCAAAACAGATATATAGACCAATGGAACAGAACAGAGGCCTCAGATATAATGCCACACATATACAACCATCTGATCTTTGACAAACCTGACAAAAACAAGCAATGGGGAAAGGATTCCCTATTTAATAAATGTTGGGAAAATTGGCTAGCCATATGCAGAAAACTGAAACTGAACTCCTTCCTTACACCTTAAACAAAAATTAACTCAAGATGGGTTAAAGACTTAAAAACCAAAATCTTAAAAACCCTAGAAGAAAACCAAGGCAATACCATTCAGGACATAGGCATGGGGAAAGACTTCATGACTAAAACATCAAAAGCAATGGCAACAAAAACCAAAATTCACAAATGGGATCCAACTAAATAAAGAGCTTCTGCACAGCAGAAGAAACTGTCATCAGAGTGAACAGTCAACCTACAGAGAGGGAGAAAATTTTTGCAATCTATCCATGTGACAAAGGGCTAACATCCAGAACTTAAACAAATTTACAAGAAAAAAACAAACAACCCCATCAAAAAATGGGTGAAAGATATGAACAGACACTTCTCAAAAGAAGATATTTATGCAGCCAATAAACATCTGAAAAAAGCTCATCATCACTGGTCATTAAAGAAATGCGAATTAAAACCACAATGAGATACCATCTTATGCCAGTTAAAATGACTCTCATTAAAAAGTCAGGAAACAACAGATGCTGGAGAGGATGTGGAGAAATAGGAATGCTTTTACACTGTTGGTGGGAGTGTAAATTAGTTCAACCATTGTGGAAGACAGTGCAGAAATTTCTCAAGGATCTAGAACTAGAAATACCATTTGACCCAGCAATCCTATGACTGAGTGTATACCCAAAGGATTATAAATCATTCTACTATAAAGACACATGCACACGTATGTTTATTGAAGCACTCTTCACAATAGCAAAGACTTGGAACCAACCTAAATGCCCATCAATGATAGACTGGATAAAGAAAATGTGGCACATATACACCATGGAATACTATGCAGCCATAAAAAAGCATGAGTTCATCTCCTTTGCAGGGACATGGATAAAGCTGGAAACCATCATTCTCAGCAAACTAACACAGGAAGAGAAAACCAAACACTGCATGTTCTCACTCATAAGTGGCAATTGAACAATGAGAACACATGGACACAGGGAGGGGAACATCACACACCACGCCTGTTGGGGATGGTGAGCTAGGGGAGAGATAGCATTCAGAGAAATACCTAATGTAGATGATGGGTTGATGGGTGCAGCAAACCAGCATGGCACATGTATACCTATGTAACAAACCTGCATGTTCTGCTCATGTATCCCAAACCTTAAAGTATTAAAAAAAAAAAAAAAAAAAACTTCAGGTTAAAAAAAAAACCCTAATATGAAAAACTAAACTATTTTATCATTTCCTCCAAGATGGCAAGAACAAAAATTTAGTCATCAGGGTCAGAAAACAGAAAACAAAACCACAAACGATTACAAGTACTTTGATCATTAAGTAAATCTTTGAAGAAAGCAAGTAAAATGTAAGAAAATGAAGCAACTCCAGAGAAGACTATAATAGGGCTATATTACCGATGAGAAGCATGTGATAAAACGCTTTGATTCCATGTCAATCATAACTGATAAATATCCAGAAAAACTAGAGGAAGATTTTTTTTTTTAAGAGAATGCATTAAACCAAATGTGTTTTCTGTCCAGCCAAGTACATGGACATGTGATTGAACGTTAAAAGCCAGACCCTTTTGAAAACTTTTACTAGAAACATTCTGAAAGTAGTACAGGTAGAAAGATTTAGAAACTTCCTATACACAAGTTCTTCCCAAGTGGAGAAAAGATATCAATAGATATTCCTTATTTCTATCCCATGGACTCTGTGTATTGTCTGTGTTGCAAACTCTCTAGGAAAAAAAAAATTAGTTCACTGAAGTATGAGAATGGACATAAAGATTATCAGCAATTGTCACATGTGCATGGTAAACACGAAGCAAGTGAAATGTACATCTTCAATAATATTAAACATTTAAAAGTAGGCCAGGCACAGTGGCTCACGCCTGTAATCCCAGCACTTTGGAAGGCCAAGGCGGTGGACCACGTCAGGTCAGGAGTTCGAGACCAGCCTGTCTCTACTAAAAATACAAAAATTAGCCAGGCGCAGTGGTGGGCACCTGTAATCCCAGCTACCTGGGAGGCCAAGGCAGAATCACTTGAACCTGGGAGGCAGAGGTTGCAATGAGCTGAGATCGCATCACTGCACTCCAGCCTGGGTGACAAGAGCAAAACTCCATCTCAATAATAATAATATAATAATAATAAAAGTAAGAATTTAGGGAAAAAAGTAATAGTCTAAGCCATAGGGCAGAAAATGAAAAATATATTGGCACATTGAATGCGCAATATGTACAATACAGTTTTTTTCTTTGCAGACGATGTCTAGTGCTCAGGGGATTATGAGCTTTTATGGATATGATACTGGCAATTTTCTCTATTTGGTAGCAACAATAGCAAAATTTAATAACATTATAACTGAACATTTATACAGAATTAAGGATCAATGTGAGAAAAAACCCAAAAGTGCAGTAGAAGTGGCGAATGAACTAAGTTTGGTAAGGTAAGAAATGTAAAATGCTACACATTCGTTTTAGATAAAATCCCATGTGTAGCCACGCAGAGCAGATAATTGTTGCTTTACTTCTAGATTTCCAAGATGCAAATATTCTGTATGTGAGCACATTGTAGGATTTTGCCCAGGAGATGACATGGCTAATGAGAATTTATGTCATTTTTCAAAGACTAATACCAAAACTGGATTAGTAAATGCTTGATAGGCCATAAATATGCCTAGAAAATAAAATAGACTGCAAGAGCAGAACCACACAAAAAATTCTGGGGCATCCTATATTTCTTGATTTGCACATTTTTAAACATGTCGGTGAACACTGCGGCAAAAACTTTTTTTGTGACACTGAAATTTTTGTTAATATCCGAGAACTACACAACTACTTTGCTGCGAATATTAGGGAGTAGTAAGAACATGCTTGGGCCGGGTGGTGGTTCACGTCTCTAACCGTTATTTTATTCTATCTCAAAGACTCAAGACTTGTCCCCTTGGCTCAAGTGATCCTTCTCCCTCAGGCAGTGAAGACCAGCCTAGGTAACCTAGCATGGCCTCATCTCTTCAAATAAACTTTTTTTTTTTTTTTTGACAGAGTCTCTGTCACCCAGGCTGGAGTGCGGTGGCATGATTTCAGCTCACTGCAACCTCGGCCTCCTGGGTTCAAGTGATTCTCCTGCCTCAGTCTCCCGAGTAGCTGGGATTACAGGCATGTTCCACCACACCCAGCTAATTTTTGTATTTTCAGTAGAGATGGGGTTTCACCACGTTGGTCAAGCTGGTCTTGAACACCTGACCTCAGATGATCCGCTTGCTTCAGCCTCCCAAAGTGCTAGGACTACAGGCGTGAGCCACCACACCTGGCCTCTAGAAACAACTTTAAAAATTAGCCAGGTGTGGTGTGCATGTCTGTAGTGTCAGCTACTTGGGAGGCTGAAGCAGGAGGATCGCTTGAGGTCAGGAGTTCGTGGCTTCAGTGAGCTATGTTTGCACCACTGCACTCCAGCCTGGGTAACAGAGAGAGATTCTATCTATAAAAGGAAACAAAAAAGAATTAAAAAAGAACACCTGATGGTACACAGTGGCTCACACTTGTAATCTCAGCACTTTGGGAGGCTGACATAGGTGGATCACTTGACCCAGGAGTTCAAGCCCAGCCTGGGCAAAATAGGAAGACTTTATCTCTACAGAGAAATAAAAAATTACCCAGGCATGGTGGTGTGCACTTGTAGTCCCAGGTACTTGGGAGGCTGAGGCAGGGGGATCACTTGAGACTGGGAGGTTGAGGCTGCAGTGAGCCTGTGATCATGCCACTGCACTCCAGCCTGGGTGACAGAGCAAGACCCTGTCTCAAAAAGAAAAAAAAAAAAGAGAGAAGACATTTGCCAAGCATAAATTTGATAATGTTGTTAAATGTCAATGGGAATGCAAGGTTGATGACAGGCCTCGGATTAACCCACATACACATTTTTGAAAGTACAAATAAAGATGCATATTCTAGAATGCAAGCCAAAGTTATGCTTTTTAAAGATACCTACTTTAAGTTGTATTCGCTCAGTACTTATCTGGGATCATGTTTTAAGTAAAATGAATGTTATAAGCAAAGTGACGCAGTAACAAAAATTTAATGTACTAATGATCATGAAAGCATCGAAGGAATTGAGAAGTTCTTTGAAGAAAAAATGCAGTAATATTTATTTTGAAAAATATGTTATTTAGGTGAAACAAATTGCAGAGTTTTCTGACACTGAAACCAAATTTTCAAATGTAGAAAATACTAGAAAAAGGAGGAGAACACTCATTTTGATTACAGGTTTCACAATTTATGATCCAACATTTAATTTCAAAATTAATTATTTTACTCATATTAAATACAATAATACCCTTAAAAGGAAGTTTTATAATATTATAAAGTTAAGTAATAGTTCTTATAATTTTAAGTCATACATAATTTGAAGATTATAATAAGCATTAATTTCTGCAACTAAGTTAAATTTACAGTTGAAATTGGTGGATGAACATGGCAAGGAATGTTAAAGTAATAGAATATTGACATGAAGAACTAATTAACGTGGGTGATTTTTTCTTTTTTTTTTTTTTTTTTGTTTTGAGATGGGGTCTCACTCTGTTGCCCAGGCTAAAGGGCAGTGGCGCCATCTCAGCTCACTGCAACCTCCGCCTCCTGGGTTCAAGCAATTCTCCTGCCTCAGCCTCCCGAGTAGCGGGGATTACAGGCATGTGCCACCATGCCTGGCAAATTTTTTGAATTTTTAGCAGAGATGGGGTTTCACCAGGTTGGACAGGCTGTCCTCAAACTCCTGACCTCAGGTGATCCACCCGCCTTGGCCTCCAAAAGTGCTGGGATTACAGGCATGAGCCACTGTGCCCAGCCATGATTTTCCAATGCCTATGAACCCTGTTGAAGAATTGCAGTGTATTTGCAGCGATAACTTACCAGCCACATTTCTCAGCATTTTTGTTTTGCTTTGTTTTTAAATTTTGAATAAAATTAGATTTTACTTAATAATAACGTAGCATCATTGATTCCTTTGTTGTAACAAATGTGCCATACTACTGTTAAGATGTAAATGACAGAAAAGTTGGGTATGAAGGATACTCGAAGCTGTACCAGCTTCATGACTTTTCTGTAAATCTAAAACTATTTTGCACAGAACATTTATTGGAAAGAAAAAATAGAGAAATAGGCACGAATCTGTATTATTCTAGCACAAAATTTCCACTGTTTAAACTTTTTGGTCTATCTTCTTTTCTTTTCATTGCTTTAAATGCCTCTACGCACTCAACCCAGATACTTGCATAGTTGGGAAATGATTCTACACACAATTTTCTTCATCATTTTGCATGTGATACTATTTTGTAAAGATTTTCTTATTTTATCAATAAATTTATTTGAATATGCACATTTTATTTTAATTTAGGTAGATCTACAGTCTGGGACATGGAAATGTGTAAATAATATACAGTATTAAATGAAAAAGGCAAATTGAACTTTCACATCATACATTTCAGCAGGTGTTTTTTTTTTGAGACGGAGACTTCTGTTGCTCAGGCTGGAATGCAGTAGCGTGATCACTGCTCACTGCAACCTCTGCCTCTTGGGTTCAAGTGATTTTCCTGCCTCAGCCTCCCGAGTAGCAGGGATTACAGGGGACTACAGGTGCATGCCACCATGCCCAGCTAATTTTTTTGTATTTTTAGTAGGGACGGGGTTTCAGCATGTTAATCAGGCTGCTCTCAAACTCCCGACCTCAAGTGATCCACCCACCTCAGCCTCCCAAAGTGCTGGGATTACAGGCTTGAGCCACCACACCTGGCCAGCAATGTATGTTTTTTGAAACTCAGCGATGTGCAGGCATTGCTTTCACATCCATTCCCTGCCCATGATGGCCACTGTGGCCAGCTGTCTGGACTCCCCTTCAAGGATGAAGGCATTTCTCCCTCCACTGCTGGGTGTGGTCCCCCACAGGGATTGCTCCAGCTGAAGACAGCCACCTTGCCCAAAGTCTCACTTGCTTCCCGGGATAACCTGTTCCCCTCTTGGACCACTCTAGAGGGCCCCACGCTAGTTTAAGAAGCTCCACAGAGCTGGTGTGGCCTCCAATAAGCATTGCATCCAGTAAGCATAGCAGTTTACCTTCACCCCCCTGCACAGTCCTACGTCCTTGCCTTCCTGCCACAGATGCTGATCTCAAGATCATACTCTGATAAAACCCCAGGCATGCTCATCTCCATCTCCAAGTCAGTTTCCTAAGAAACCCAACCTGTGACATTGCCTTTCCCCTGATCTGCCAGCTCAGAGAAATGACTTTGGCTACCACATTTCCCAGGCTCCCTGACTCCAGGAATCTGGCCAGAATAAACCAGTAGGAAACAACGACAGAAGACTGGAGGGGGAGAAGAGAGAAATCAGAATTCAGCTCCCCTGTCCTCCCTGCCCCAGGTGGGACCCATGCAGTGGCCACATCTCCCCAGATTCCAGATGCCACAGGGAGGCCCTGGCTCCCAAGCTCTGATTTCACTCTCTTTTTCTTTGCCCTTCCTGCCCTCTGAGCATTTTTGCAACTCACAAAATCTATTTAACCCTGCCATTTTCAGTCACCTGTGGAGAACACAGCTTCTCAAAATTCAAATTTTAAAAAAATTACTCAAAGTCTACAATGTCACTACAAAATCCAGTGAGCATTTCTAGAAATTGGTATCTTGGAGCGATTATGCACTGGAAATGCTATACAGATTTTCAGTGCAGAGATTTTTCAACCAACTCTGACTTGAAGAACTTAATTATTGTTACTGACCATTTACATTTTATGTTATTTTACTTTCATTTATTTGATGTGGATAACTTATTTTACCAATCAATAAAAACGTTTATTCTCTTCTGGCTCTTTGCATTCTGTCGACCACGGCAAACTGAATCAGCAGCTCCATATTATGATTCTTGTTAAACTTATTTTAGAAACATTTATCTAAATAACATTAATTCAGAGACAGGAAATTAATCTGTGCACATTTGTAGACATACTCTTCCTCCTGAAATCCCACGAAGAGGATAATAATGGGCTTGGGTTTGGTTTTTAAAGAAAATAATCCCGTAAGGATGCAAAGGAGACAACAACATTTAGATACTAGAAGCAGATGGAAGAGTTATACATGACCCAGTAACCCAAGGAAATTTACTTAAGCCGGCAGTAGAGAAAGCTGAGAAGCAACATGACAGACAGCACAAAAGCCACCAAAGGACTCAGGAATTGCAGCCCAGATACTGCTAGAAGTGAGAGATAAATAGGAAAATTGGTTGTATGTTTCAAAAAAACAAAAAATTCCCAACCCTCCTCCTGATTCTATGTAGTAGAAACTCCCCCTCTTCCATCTCAACATAAGAAAGGGGTTTATTCTCTAAACCGGTAAAATGGAGGGTCTCCAAAACAGAACTGAGTGTACAGAAATAGAGATGTGTGTGTTTGAATCTCTGACAGAGGCAGCATTGCAGTACAAGTCCACTTTTTCCCATCTGATCAGTGTAAAGTTGTATTTCGCTGGAGATTGAGCCCCTTTTTGTCAGATAACTGACATTTGGAATTCCTCTTTTGTAAAATGCTTGTTCAAGTATTTTTCCCACTTTTTTAAAAAGACTGGGTGGTCTTTTTCTTATTAATTTGTGATCATTCTTCATATATTCTAGATGAACAGAAATTCTTCTTTTTAAATGTAGTCAACTTATTGCACTTTTCTATATGCTAGAGCTCTGTCTTGTACAACAAATCATGAAGATTTTCTTTCAAACAAACTTGTAAATCTTTTATAGTTTTGTCTTTATATATAAGCTTTAATCCACCTGGAATTTATTCTGATGGATGGTGTGAGATGGGGGCCTAATTTCATTTTGTGGCCATATGGATGCCCAATTCTCCTGGAGCTGTTCTTTAAAAATATAGCCTTTCCCTCACTGTTCTGTGGTACACCTCTGCCACAAATCAAACGTCCATATCTACGTTTCTGGGAAGTTTTTCCTGACCTGTTTGTTAATCTACCCCTGTAACAGTACTGCACTGTCATAATTACTTTTCTGCTGTAATAATAAATTTGATATTTGTTTGGATCAGGACCAGGACTCTAACCCATGCCCAGTCGTTTGTGTTGCAAGCTTCCTAAGCTAATGTGGGCATGCAGGACTCTTAGGCAAATAATGGTAGCCACCAAAATATTTGAAGTGAGTCAAGATTGCCTACAGTTAGTGCTAAACTGTCATGAAAAACGTGTCCCACCAGGCGTGGTGGCTCATACCTATAATCCCAGCACTTTGGGAGGCTGAGGCAGGTGGATTGTGAGGGGTCAGGAGTTTGAAACCAGTCTGGCCAATATGGTGAAACCCCATCTCTATTAAAAATATAAAAACTAGCTGGGTGTGGTGGCACATGCCTGTAATCTCAGCTACTAGAGAGGCTGAGGCAGGAGAATCACTTGAACCCAGGAGGCAAAGGTTGCCGTGAGCCAAGATTGCACCATTGCTCTCCAGTTTGGGCAAACTCTGTCTCAAAAAAAAAAAAGGAAAGAAGAAGAAAACATGTCTCAAATGGGATTCTTACACATGCATAAATAATATTGAATAAATAAATATTTATTAATAGGCAGGCACAAAGCAGAAAATAAAATCTCTTTTGTAAGTTCTATGAAATCCCAAGTTGACTACCACCCTACAGGACAGTGTTCACTTGAGGCAGATGCAACAATTTTTCAGAAGCAGGAATCCGTTTTCCTGACAGTAGATATTAGGCAGCCAAATTTTCTACTAACACACGGGCAGTTATGACACAGGACTGCTTATGGATCAAACCCTGGATCTCGTCTCTAAGTATACAGGTCATAGACCTCACCAACTCTTATCTCTTTGTGCAAGGTTAAGGTACCTCTAAAATAGGCCATCTATGTTTCCTGCATTTAATTTCATTAATTACATGGAGTTCAAGTCTACCAGTCATATCCCCGTCTGGCTCCTGAGCAGCCAAGCCATTTGCCACTGCTCAGTAATCTACGGACACTTGTACCTCTGACCACGTTCCACATAGGGGTACAATTGAGAATACCACTTGCACCACTGGAAGAATTTCTTTCAGCATTGTTTTTAAGACCACTTCCACAGTGACAGCAATCCATTTATGGCTAGCACCAAAATATCATGATAAACCATCTGTGAACCAGCACTGGATTTTGTCTACCCCTCCCAGCTCATGAGGAAACTCTCCTCCCTCCACCAACCCCAATCCCCAACGAAGCCCCAGGGTTGAGTTGAGGCAGAGGCGTCATTGCCATAGAGATTGTTTCCTTGGGATTCCAGGCCACCTGTCTATGTAATTAATACTCAGCTCCTCTGGGCCTGCTCAGGACTAACCTCGAATGCAGCATTACCTTCGGAGCTTCTGACATAGCACGGCTGAGTATCCCCAGCTCACTATGGTCAGCTCCATCACAGAAATACTTGGTGCTCTGGAGAAGAAGTCAGTCCCTACTAGGGCCAGGAGCACATCAGGAGTTGTTTTTCAAAGGGCAAGTAGTTTTCTGCTGCAGGACGGCATGACTTCAGAACTCTAAGGACTTGGCATACAACCTCCTCATCACCACAGATACGTCCAACAGCATCGCTTCTGCTGGCTCATATCACCTGAATGGAAGGGTAACCTGGGCCCACTGCAGAGCCCTCTCTTGATCTGAACCCCACTTAAAAACCGGTGGCCCTAGGCTGGGCACAGTGGCTCACACCTGTAATCCCAACACTTTGGGAGGCCAAGGTGGGAGGATCACTTGAACCCAGGAGTTCAAGATCAGCCTGGACAACATAGTGGGGTCCCACCTCTACAGAAAGTTTTAAAAATTAACCAGGTATGCAAGCAGGCACCTGTGGTCCCAGCTACTTAGGAGGCTGAGGTGAGAGGATTGTTTGAGCCTGGGAGGTCCAGGCTGCAGTAAGCCGCGATCAAACCACTGTACTCCAGCCTGGGTGACAGAGTCAGATCCTGTCTCAAAACAAAAACAAAAACAAAAACAGGAACAGCCGGTGGCCTTCCAAGCCACCCTACAAATGGTTGAGAGTGGCATTTCCAAGTCTCTCCACAACCCAAAGAGCCTCATGAAGTGCCTCGTCTTTTTTTAACTGGTAGAGGAGGCGAGGTGCAACCACTTCTCCTTTTCCGGAGGCAGCTTTCCCTTCTTTGCCCAGACCACATGATCCCTAAAATCTTTACCAAAGTAACGGAGTCTTATATTGTCATGGTGTTTATCTCTCACTCTCAGCCACTTGTATTTTACTAGGGCATCTAGAATTCTTGCCAGTTTGTACTGAGCAAGTCCACCAAGCGTGATATCAATAAAGTAAACTGGCATGGTGGCTTGTTGTGGAACGTCTAGATAATCAGTGTTCCTATAGATTTTATTATGACAAAGGATAGGAGAGTTGACAAAGTCCTGGAGTACTTCCCTGTAAAAGCAAGCTGCTTTTGATACTTTTTACTGATGACAATTGAAAAGAAATGCATTTGCCAGATCAATAGCTACATGCCACATGCCAAAACAGGAGACCATGTACTCCCATAAGGACATCATATCCAGCACAGCTGGTGCCATAGGCTACCAATTGTTTATGTTTGTATCATTCACTGGCATCTGCCATGTCCATCTGGGTTGTGCAGGGACCACCCAGAGAATTAACCAGGATATGATGGGGCTCACACCCGCTACTTCCTTCACCTTTGATGGTGGTGCTGATCACTGTAGTATCTCCCAGGATGTGGTATTGCTTCTGATTTACTGTCCTGACAAAGCAATGAAAAAAGGAAGCTCTTGTCACCCACTCCGTGTTACAAATGCACAGGTGCTAAGCAGTTGCCGTGGATGGCATCCAGGAAGCCCTGGGGAGGGACGTGAGAGGTGCTTGACATGGGACTGTTGGGACTCAAGGCACCAACAGGCTGCACCTTCACAAAGCCATCAGAGCCTGCACTATCCGGCGACTGCAGCTGTAGCTGGACAATCTGTGAGTGAGGTTGAGAGGATCTGAATAAGCCCCAGAGGCATCTTGTACACTGAATCCTTAGCAGGCCGGTAGGCAGAGACAGAAGGAGACACATGGGATCTTCTGTGAGATTGACAGTCTCTATCGGCTGGAACCCTTCCCCTGGGCCCCTGCTAGCAGCTGGCACAGGACTCAAAGGGGTAGAAGCACTCAACAAACATTTTTGGATGCAAAAACTAAGAAACTAATTAACTAATAAGTCAACAGTGTATTGAAAGATCCAGGTCATGGCGTCTACAGCCATACCACCCTGAACACGCCCAATCTTGTCTGAAAAATCCAGGTCACATTAAAAGATGTGGCAAAGATGGGTTTCACCACACCTACCAAGCCTGAATTGAAAAGTGTCCCTGGGAAACCAGGTAAGCCTGAGTATGCCTGGGAGCAGACGGTGGGGGTAGGGGTTGGGGCGCGTGATAGACAGCAGGAATGTCCCCCAACACAGGCCAGGAAGCAGCACAGCACTGTGACTGAGGGGCTCTGGGCCTAAGAGCGTGCGACAGGCCCCACGTTACTCAGAGGGGAAACCCATTTGCTCTCATCAAATTTCTTACATAGGTAGACGGAGCTAGAGATGAAGTCATTGGGAGACAGGGTCTAAGGTTAGCCCACTTCCTCATAGAGGCTGAGTGACTCCCTGTGGTTCTCTGCGCCTCATGCCCAGGTACAAGAAGGAACTTGGTATGGGCAATAGAGGACTTTGGTTTCTGACTGCCAATGCTTTCTCCCCCAAGGGGAAAACATAATTCAGTCACCAGGCAAGTGCTAAGACGTCTGCTGCGCTAGTAAAATTGGAGAGGAAGGTTTACGTAGAGAACAAAATAGAGAGGGAGGGGAGGGGAGAGGAGGAGAGGGGGAAGAGGGGGGACAGGGAGGACAGGAGGAGCAGCAGTAGCAAGAGGAGCAGGAAGTGGAAAGAATTTTTAAAGTTGCCTTTTATTGTTGTGACGGAAAGCAGTAGCTCCATCATTAACAAGACTTTATTCCAAATAAAAGAACTAGCCCCCGTGGGGGAGCAGTCCCTTTCCACTCTGCAGATGAAATTAAGGCAGCAAGTCAAAAGCGGGCTTTTGTCCGGGTAATGGAGTGGCTTAGGCACCGACATTCTCTGCAAAACCCCCCTGGGGGAGCCCCACCTGGTCTCGGGGCTGCCAGTGGGAAGCACTGGAGAGCAGTCATTTCACACCACTCACACCAGCGAGCATGGGTTAACCTTCCCAAGTTTGAAAGCCTCCTTCCAGGGAAGAACAAGAAAAATCCAAAATTTTTTAAATAGCATGATTATCAATGAGGAAGAATATTTGAGATAAATAATAAAACTGTCATCTTGATCAAGGTACAAATCTTCTTCCAAAGTTTTAAAATCCTTTGTGTGCTTCCTCACTTGCTTATGGATTTGAGGCGGACACAAAGGGATGCCTTATTTGTCTTATTTGTGGCTCCATTTTTTCTTAAGAGTTCTTTCATGTCTCCTCATTTTGAACAATCAAGTGGTGAAATAAGCAATTTGAACGCACTCCTATTTAAACTCTAAAGTGCCATATAAATGAAAAGTATTATCATTTCCAGTTTTAACTCTAAAGCAGAGTGATGTAACCCCTCAATGCCTAATTTTTCTTTTTCTTTCTTTCTTTCTCTTTCTTTCTTTCCTTTCTTTCTTCTTTCTTTCTTTCTCTCTCTCTCTTCCTTCCTTCCTCCTTCCTTCCTTCCTTCCCTCCTTTCTTTCATTGTTTCTTTCCACGGAGTTTTGCTCTATTGCCCAGGCTGGAATGCAATGGCGTGATCTCAGCTCACTACAATCTCTGCCTCCTGGGTTCGAGTGATTCTCCTGCCTCAGCCTCCTGAGTAGCTGGGACTACATGAGCGTGCCACCATGTCCAGCTCATTTCTGTATTTTTAGTAGAGACAGGGTTTCTCTGTATTGGTCAGGCTGGTCTTGAACTCCTGACCTCAGGTGATCTGCCGGCCTCGGCCTCCCAAAGTGCTGAGATTACAGGCATGAATGAGCCACCGGACCTGGCCACCTAATTTCTTTAAGTGGATGGACTAAAAACAAAGTACAGTTGCATTGTTTAATTTTCCAAACAAAAAACAGTTTTCAAGATGAAGTAATATTATTTTCTTTAAAATTAAATTTAGTAATAAATATAAAAATATGTATTATGTAGTAATAATTATGGCTGGGTGGGGCTGCAGTTGGCTTTCTGGGAGGTATTATATAGTATATAATAGGATATAAAAATGGAAGTTAGAGCCATGTACAGTGGTTCATGCCTGTAACCCCAGCACTTTGGGAGCCCAAGGCTGGAGGATCATTTGAGCCTAGGAGCTTGAGATGAGCCTGGGCAACATAGTGAGATATCATCTCTACAAAAAATGTAACACCTAGCTGGATATGGTGGTACATGCCTGTGGCCCCACCTACTTGGGAGGCTGAAGCAGGAGGATCGCTTGAGTCCGGGAGTTTGAGCCTGCAGTCATAATTGTGCCAATGTGCTCCAGCCTGAGCAACAGAGTGAGACCCTGCCTCTACAAAAAAATTAAAATAACAATTTTAAAAATGGAAGTTTTGGGTAAGACTCTCAGATGAGGAAGATCATGTGCTAACCTGAGGTTCCAAGTAAGGAGACTAGCTTTTACAGTCTTCGGTGAGAAGCTTTAACCCTCACCTATATCACAGGCCAGAACATGTGGAGATGGGAGGAATTTGTGCAGGGACTTTTTAGGGAAAGCCATTGATCCCTTCCAATTCCCAGCTCCTGAGGAGGAAAAGCGGGCATGCTTGTCCTCAAGCTGCTAAGAGGGGCACTGACGGCAGCAGCTGTGTGTCCCACGTGGTAGGGGGCCCAGGAGGCTGGTGTGTGACTCCCATTTGAGAAATTGAAAGGGTGAGCCATGTGGCAGCTCTGCTGATGGCTGAGGGGAGAAGGCCTCTCCCCCCAGGAGCTGGGGCAGAGGCGATGGGGCCACATCTGTGAGAAAGTCATTGTGTGTTACTTTAGGTCTTGTCCAAGAGGGCCAGCTGGAGGGGCACAGAGCCGCAGGTGTTGCTGGATTCCCAAGGCCATGGACAAACCACAGTGAGCCACAGGAGAAGCATCTCCCCCAGTTAGGGAACTTCCAGCGGGAAGTGCCCACCTGCGTGGGTGGCTGGAGGAAGGGCTCTGAGGAACCCACACAAACCTCTACCAGAGAAGGCATCAGCCCTGAACATCTGCCAGGACTGGAGAGCAAGAAGGCAACTCGTGGCAGAGACAGTTCAATCCTGTCGGCCCTCTCTTGTCTCCCAGTTACTCCCTACGAAACCAGCAACCCTGCAGGCATTGCAAACTATGGCGAGCAAACTGGAGGGTTTAGGGAAGGCGGAGAACAGTGGATGGGGGAGACAGAGAAGGACCCATTGCCTGACCCCCTGGCTCACAGCAGGCTCCCCACCTGCAACTGCCCTCGATGATGGAAGAGAGGCACCTCCTCTTACCCTAGCGTTGAGTTTAGAATATTGCAGGGGACTGGAAATGCCCGTTTCTGTGTGGAGACACTGCGTATCACACATCAGTGACCTGAAATGTTAAAGGACTGCCTGAGTTCTTATCTTGGGACAGGGAAAAACTGGCCTTGCTGAATCCATTTAAAAGAATAGTAACAGATAAAATGACTTTGGGATGGCAGCTCATGAATGATGTCTGCTCAATGTACACGTTATGAGTGTTCAGAAAACAGAACTAAAACTTTGAAAACCTGATGTCTCCCCAAATTACCTCTGTTTGTTTTTAAATACACATTGTTGTCAAATGGTAAAAGCAGATTCACGGTAGACAATTTAGAAAATACGTTAAAATGTTAAAAATAAAACTTGAAAAGTGCTCACACAATCCTGCCACTATTTCTTTCTTAAAGTATAAACAATGTCCTTTCTTCCTGGGGATATTCAGATATTCCAAGCGTTCTCTTTAATGGTACAATTATGGGTTACACCCTCTTTCTGCCTATATGTGGAGGCAGACAGTTCTAATTTTGTCTGTCTGGCTCATGCCCACACCCTCTAGACCACCCCTCTCCACTTTTCTGGATTCTCCCCACTTCTACTCTACTCTACTCCATTAAACCGGTTATGTCAGAGCTGCTTTTTTTTTTTTTTTTTTTTTTTTGAGACGGAGTCTAGCTGTAATACCCATGTTGGAGTGCAATGGCATGATCTCGGCTCACTGCAATCTCCAGCTCCCAGGTTCAAGCTATTCTCCTGCCTCAGCCTCTCGAATAGCTGGGACTACAGGTGCCTGCCTCCACATCCGGCTAATGTTTGTATTTTTACTAGAGGCAGGGTTTCACCATGTTGGCTGGGCTGGTCTTGAACTCCTGACCTCAGGTGATCCACCTGCCTCAGCCTCCCAAAGTACTGAGATTACAGGCATAAGACATAGCGCCCAGTCTAATTTTTCTTTTATAAAAAAGTATATTTCCTTGCTTGACTAACTTTTTTCTTTTTGAGACGGAGTCTCACTCTGTCACCCAGACTGGAGTGCAGTAGCACAATCTCCGCTCACTGCAACCTCCACCTCCCAGGTTCAAGCGATTTCCCTGCCTCAGCCTCCCAAGTAGCTTGGATTACAGGCGCCTACCACCACACCGGCTAGTTTTTGTATTTTTAGTAGAGATAGGGTTTCACCATGTTGGCCACGGTGAAACTGGTCTCTACCTCCTGACCTCAAGTGATACGCCCACCCCAGCCTCCCAAAGTGCTGGCATTACAGGCGTGAGCCACTATGTCCAGCCTAAACTTTTCCAAAGACATCAGATTAACATTACTTCTGTGTGGGCTCTGTGTCCATTCTTAGGGGACAAAGGCAGAAAATAGCACAGTGGATATTTCCTCTTCAGTCTATTCCATGTGTGTGCATTTTATATGGGTTTAAAATAAAATAACAGTACTAAAGAGGGAAGAAAAATCACAAAACAACAGCTGAGGATTGTGTGTGAGACACTCATTCTTCCTCTTTCCTGCTGTGGTTAAAGTTACCACCGACTTCTTAGCTGTCTAATGGTCTCCACGCCTTTTGGAATAAGCTGCTGGAGCCATTTCCTCCCTCTATTACGTTCTGCTATCCATTAACCAGCGAAAAGGAAGAAGATAGAAGAAGTTTGGTCTTGCCCAAACAGGCCATACTGTGTTAGCTTTGTCTGAGATATAATTGCTTTTTCAAGGTTTTGCTGGAAAATAACTGTAGTATATCACCCTTTAAGATGCCTGCCTAGTCCCAACCTCCAGATGTAAGTCACTCATTACCAGCATCTCCTGCAGATCCGGAGGCCAGGTCTCCATATTTCTACCATAGGATGCTCCTCTCCCAACTGCCACAGGTCTTGTGACATCAGGATGGACATTTGACCCAACTGAGTTGGTCTGATTCTCTCTTCTGGGAAATTCCTACGGTAG
The DNA here is from genome assembly GCA_036589455.1 of Ateles fusciceps. Taxonomy (NCBI): domain Eukaryota; kingdom Metazoa; phylum Chordata; class Mammalia; order Primates; family Atelidae; genus Ateles; species Ateles fusciceps. The sequence goes on from JAZHEH010001511.1 coordinate 14,454,283, forward strand.
GTTTGAGGCACTGGAGCCGAGAGAGGTCACCTAGAGTCAAGGCTAGAGAGACCATTTTTGTCCTATGTGTTCCATGTCAAAGAAAGCTAGTTTGTAGAGAGAGACAAATGAGCCAAGAAGGGTCCTGGCTCCACAGAGGTGGACTTGTCACTTTGTGACCTCTGTGTACTAGTTTGCTATAACCGCCATAACAAAGTACCACTGACAAGGCGGCTTAAGCAACAGACATCGATTTTCTCATGGTGCTGAAAGCTGGAGGTCTGAGATGAAGGTGTCAACAGGTTGCTTTCTACTGAAGCCCGTCTCCTTGGCTTGCAGGTGGCTGCCTCTCCCTTTGTGCTGACATGGTCCTCCCTCTGTCCATGTCTCTTTCCTAACCTGCTGATCACACTGGATTAGGGCCCACCCATATGACCTCATGCTACCTTAATCAGCTGTTTAAAGGCCCAGCCTCCAAATACAGTCACATTCTGGATTTAAGGGGGCACAGCTCAGCCATAACACTCCTCTTCTGACTCTCCATGTCCTGATTATATACCTGGTTACACCTCGTATCCTTGGGATATAAGATCAGCTCTATCTTTTGACTTGTGATAACATAAGTAGATTTCAGCTCCAGCCAGTGAAACAATTCCTCACAAAGATAATTACCCTTCTAGCAAAAGTGGTTCTGTGATTTTTCCAGAATGTGAGGTTCAAAAATGTTAATATTGTCTTCCTATATACGAATGTCAAAGAGAAACAGTTTCCAATTATCTCTCTAAATTTTCATTTTGAATTGATCTCCAATTTCTCAAAGCTTCCTCTTCTTCCAGTTGAAATCCACATTCCGGCTCCCGTGTCATATGCCAAATCCAAAATGCTGTCACTAGCATTCCTGCTCTCACAAAGGCCACCCTCACAGGTGTTTGGGCATCACCCTCCGGTTCACATTTTCTAAATTGTATGATGTTAGATGTACTTTTCTAGAAAAATACCTAACTTTTCAAGGAAAAATAAAGGATAATATTTGGATAGAAAAAATGGACACATCTAGCAGGCAGAAAATAAATAAGGGCTTGGTTAATGCAACGCCATCATCAATTAACTGGCTACTGTGGACATGTAATAGACTACTTCATCCAGCATTAGAGAATATACATTCTCTTCAAGCTCAAACAGAACAGTCACCAAGACAGACCACATCTGAGCCACAAAACACACCTTAATAAATTTCGAAGAATAGATATCATACAATGTCTGTTCTCAGACCACAGTGGAACTAAACTAGAAATCAACAACAAAGAGAGCTGGAAGATCTTAAAATACTTGGAGATTAAACAGCACACTTCTAAATAATACATAGGTCAAAGAAGAAATTTCAAAATAGTTTGAATTAAATGAAGATGAAAGCACAACCTACCAAAATCTGTGGGACACAGCAAAAGCAGTGTTTAGAGGGAAATTTATAGCATCAAATACATAGATTAGAAAAGAGGAAAGAGCTAAAATCAATTCTCTAAGCTTCCATTATAGGAAACTAGAAAAAGAAGAGCAAACGAAATCCAAAGTAAATACAAGAAAATAAATTTAAAAAATGGAACAGAAATGATATCGAAACAGAAAATCAATGGAGAAAATCAATGAAACCAAAAGCTGGTTCTTTGAGAAGATCAATAAAAACAATAAGCAGGCTAACTAAGAAAATAAGAGACAGGATACAAGTTACTATTATCAGAAATGGAAGAGAGAAAATCACTATGAATCCCCTAGATATTAGAAGGATAACCAAGGAACACTATGAACAACTCTGTGCCCACAAATCTGATAACCTAAATGAAATAGAGCAATTCCTTGAAAGTCACAACCTGCCAAAACTCACACAAGAAGAAATAAACTATCTAAATAGGTGAATATCTATTTTAAAGATTGAATCAATAAATAATAATCTTCCAAAACAGAAACCACCAGACCGAGGTGGGTTCCCTAGTGAATTCTACTACACATTGAAGAAAGAAAGTATACCCATTCTCTAAAATATTTTTCAGAAGAGATAATCAAAGAGACTACTTCTAACTCATTCCCTGAGTCCAGCATTACACTAATACCAAAACCAGAAAAAGACATAACAAGACTAAAAAACTACAGACCAATATGTCTCATGAATACAGATATAAAAATGCTCAACGGCCAGGTGCGGTGGCTCACGCCTGTAATCCCAGCCCTTCGGGAGGCCGAGGTAGGCAGATAACTTGAAGTCAGGAGTTCAAGATCAGCCTGGCCAACATGGTGAAACCCCATCTCTACTAAAAATACAAAAATTAGCTGGGTGTGGTGGCACACACTTGTAATCTCAGCTACTCGGGAGGCTGAGGCAGGAGAATCGCTTGAACCCAAGATCACACCACTGCACTCCAGCCTGGGTGACAGAGTGAGACTTCATGTCAAAAAAAAATAAAAAATGCTCAACAAAATATCAGCAAATCAAAAACAATGATGTCTAACATGAATTATATCCCACAACGAAGTGGAATTTACTCCACGCGTGCATAGTGATGTTAAAAATCAATAAAATATAACCTATCACATCAACAAGCTAAAGAATAAAAATCACATGATCATATCAAGAGATGCAGAGAAAGCATTTACAAAACCCAACACCCATTCTTGATTAAAACTGTCAGTAAACTAGATATGACATGGTGTCTATAGTTCATAACAATGTATTGTATTCTTGAAAAGTACCGAGAGTAGATTTTAAGTGTTCTCCACCATTAAAACAAACAACAACAAAAAATGAGGTAATGTTAATCAGCTAGAGTCAGTCATTCCACAATTATACATATTTTATAACATGTTGTACATGATTGTACGTGGTATATATATATAGTTTTTATTGGCCAATTTAAATACATGCATGCATACGTAATAAATATATAAATAAATAATTCACTCTCAGCAAACTAGAAGTAGAAGGGAACTTTCCTCAACCTGATAAAAATATCTGCAGAAACCTTACAGCTAACATCATAGTGAGAAGCTCAGAGTTTTCCCATTGAAATCACTAGCAAGGCAAGGATGTCCCTCTCTCACCTCTGCTTTTCAACTTTGTACTGGAGGTCCCAGTTAATACAATAAGACAAGAAAGGGAAACAAAAAGCAAATGATTGGGAAGGAAGAAATAAAACCGCTCATGTTCACAAATGACATAATCATCTCTACAAAATATCTGAAGGAATAAACAAAAAATAAAAACTCCTGGAACTAATAAGCAATGATAACAATGTTGCAGGATGTAAGTTTAATGAATTATGTTCATATATACCAGCAAAGAACAAGTAGAATTTGAAATTAAAAACATGGTACCATTTACATTAGCACTCCCTCCAAAAAAAATAATGCTTAAATACTTAGATATAAATCTAACAAAATATGGATAAGAGCTATATGAGGAAAACTGTAAAACTCTGATGAATGAAATCAAATATGCAATTTTAAAATGTAGACATACTTCATGTTCCTGGGTAAGAAAGCTCAATATTGTCAAGATGTCAGCTCTTCCCACTTGATCTATCAATTCAGTGCAATCTCAATCAAAATCACAGCAAGTTATTTTGTGGATATTGACAAACTGATTCTAAAGTTTATAGAGAGAGGCAAAAGATCCAGAATAGCCACACAGTATTAAAGGAGAAGAACAAAGTTGGAGGACTGAAGCTACCCAATTTTCAGACTTATTATAATGCTGCAGTAATCAAGGAGTGTGATATCAGCAAAGGAACAGGCAAATAGAAAAATGGAACAAACAGAGAGCCCAGAAATAGACCCACATATAGTCAACTGATCTTTAACAATGGAGTAAAGGCTACACCATAGGAAAAGACAGTCTTTTAAACAAATGCTGCTAAAACAACTGGACATCCACATGCAAAAAAATAAATGTAGACACAGACCTTACATACTTTACAAAAATTAATTCAAAATGAATCACAGACCTAAAGGTAGAGTGCAAAACCATAAAAATCCTAGAAGACAGTATAGGAGAAAAGTCTAGATGGCTTTAGATTTGTCTTTTTAGATACAACACCCAAGGCACAATCCATGAAGATTAAAGAATTGATAACTGGACTTCATTAAAATTAAAAATTCCTGCTCTGTGACATCTTACAGAATTCAAATAACCAATAACTGTATGACTCACTGAAACTCACTTAAAAAGCAAAGTGCAATATCATCCTTTAGTTATCAAATTGGCAATAATTTTTTTCTTTTTTTTTTTGAGATAGAGTCTTGCTCTATCAAGTGCAGTGGCACGATCTTGGTTCACTGCAACCTCTGCCTCCCGGATTCAAGTGATTCTCGTGCCTCAGCCTCCCAAGTAGCTGGGAATACAGGCGCCTGCCACCACACCTGGCTAATTTTTGTATTTTTTGTAGAGATGGGGTTTCACCATGTCAACCTGGCTGGTCTTGAACTCCTAACCTCAGGTGATCTGCCTGCCTTGGCCTCCCAAAGTGCTGTGATTACAAGCATGAGTCACTGTGCCCAGCCAGATTTTTTCTCACAATTCCTAGTATTATGAGAATTGAGGAATACAGAAAATTTTATATACACTAGTGAAATATGAACTGGTCCACTCTTATGTAATATTTAATATGCCTTTAAAATGTATGTAACCAAGGATTTCTAGGGCAGTTAAACTACCCTGCGGTATCCATAATCCTATACTGATAGATGCATGTCATTGTGTGTTTGTCCAAACCCATAGAAAGTACAACAGCAAGAGCAAATCCTAATGGGGTAATGATGTGTCAATGCAGGTTCATCAGTTGCAGGAAGTGTTGCACTCTGATGGGGGATGCTGCTAATCGGGGGAGGTTGCCATGCATGAGGGTGTGTGCCTTCTGCTCAGTTTTGCTGTGAACCTAAAACTGCTCTAAAAGTAAAGCCTGTGGCAGGCCAGTTCTCCCTGACAATCATACAGACAGGCCTGCATGACAGGCCTGCATAGCACTTCAGTTACTCAGACAGATTTCCACAGAGCCACCTTAACATTGAGCAAATAGTTAAACCTAGGGAAATTAGTGCCCAGACATCAAAGCTAGAAATGAAACACATGAGCAGTAGGCTACTTGCATGAGCTTCTCTCTAACCTGGAGCAAGTCAAATAATAGACACGGTCTGACATTCCTAGTGCCAGGACCCATCTCGGGTCAACGGAATCTGAGTCAAGGTAACAGAGGCAACAGAGGTAGCTGTTTGAATAGATTCATTGGAGAGTCTAAGGCAGCTCTCCAGCCTAAGCTGTAAAGGAGATAAGACAGAACTAATCACTCTGGTACCACAGTAGACAGGCCTTGAAGGGACTGGGGCCCTTTTAAGTGGACTTGGCAAGCATTTTTTTTGCCTGTGACCTTCTAGTTGAAACAAAATTAGTTACTAATAGACTTAGGCAAATACCGTACCTCATGTAGGCACATAACCCCAACCAATATAACCAGGAAGAAAATTGTAACACTTTGAGTTGGTCTGATGGAATTATCTCCGGCCTTCTCCCTGTATCCCGTTAGAACAATAAATTCCCTTCTTTCCTAGTTTGTCTGCTTGTCGTTATTGGGCCTCGAGAAAACACAGCCAGACCCGGCTTGGTTTTGGGAACAAGCCTATTTTTAAAAAATAAGCTTAGGGGCCAGGCACAGTGCCTCACGCCTGTAATCCCTGCACTTTGGGAGGCTGAGGCGGGGGATCACCTGAGGTCAGGAGTTCCAGGCCAGCCTGGCTAACATGGTAAAATCCCATCTCTACTAAAAACACAAAAATTAGTGGGTATGGTGACAGGCGCCTGTAATCCCAGCTACTTGGGAGGCTGAGACAGGAGAATCACTTGAACCCAGGAGGTGGAGGCTGCAGCGAGCCAAGACCATGCCATTGCACTCCAGCCTGGTTAACAAGAGCGAAACTCCATCTCAAAAATAAATAAATAAATAAATAAGCTTAGATTTTGTGAGAACCTGAAAAAAAAAAACAGGAAAAGTAAATAAATAAGTGTAGGGAGATGGTGGGCTACTGACAAAGATTATGGGGGTAGGGAGAAGGGGAAGCACCGTGACCCTCACAAGTCATCTGCTGTCTGTGCTGCTCCCTTAGCCCGACCGCGTCACTGTGGGTCTCCTTCCCAGGACCTAGTGTGTCCCTCGACAGAGGCTTCCTGTTTTTGAGGGCACTGCTATTGCCTAGTGACAGGTGGCGGTTCAGCCAGGTTGGGTTCTGGGATTCCAAGGTGCTGACTCTGGTTTAATCAGAGCTGGATCCTAAAAGCAGAACATGGAATAGGTCTTTGTAATGATCGCCAAACACTTTACAGGGGCAGAGAGAAAAGAAATTCTGTTCTGAAAAACACAACCAGTTGACCAAGCCTATACCTGGAGCACCAGGAAAACAGAGGCACCAAAAAGAGGGGCAGGGAGAGATGTAAAGAAAGAACTTCATAAAGGAATAATTATCATGACAAACATCGGAATTCTTTGGCCGTTTGTTGGTTTCCTGCAATTGCTAACAGCAAAGTACTGCAGAAAGGATGCCGAGAACACCGGACGTTTCTTCTCTCAATCCTAGAGGCGAGAAGTCTGTAATCAAGGGGCCAGCAGGGCCATGCTGGCTCTGAAATCTGCAGGGAAGAACCCTTCCTTTCCTCCCCCAGCTTCCGGTGTTTTGCTGGCGACCTTTGGCATTTCCTTGGCTTTCAGCTGCAGTACTTCAGTCTCTCCTCTGCCTCTGTCATCATCACGGGATGTTCTCTCCTGTGTTTCTGGGTCTCCTTCTTAGAAGGACGCCAGTCACACTGGATTAGGGGCCCACCCTGCTGTAGTGTGACCTGGTCCTAATTTAATTCTGTCTGTGGCGATCCTATCTACAAATGAAGATGCGTTCTGAAGAGCCAGGGTTAGGACTTGAACATATTTTTTTGAAGGACACAGTTCATCCCCTAACAAACACCCTTCTCACTTTTATATTGAATTCTACTGTCCCTTCTTTAGACTGACACATGGGGAGGTAGTAGTGGAGGACATCCTCTTCGTGACTTAGGGCTTCTTGGGGTCTTGAGCCACCCTGGGACTTCACAGACATAATAACATAATGGTTGTTGGGGGCTTTGAGTACCCTTGACACACAGTCCCATTCCCTTCCTTACCTCTGGGGAAAGGGACATCTGTCTATCTCCTCAGAGCCCTCCATCTCTTCCAGGGTTTTGCTCTCTCAGTTCTTCCCCTCAAATTCTTTTTCTTGTGCACTATTTTTTTTTTTTTTTTGAGACAGGGTCTCACTCTGTCACCCAGGCTAGAGTGCACTGGTGTGATCTCAGCTCACTGCAACCTCACTACCCAGGCTCAGGTGGGTTTCCCACCTCAGTCTCCTGAGTAGCTAATTTTTCTATTTTTGGTAGAGATGGGGTTTTCCCATTTTGCCCAGGTTGATGTCGAACTCCTGGGCTGAAGTGATCCTCCTGCCTCGGCCTCCCAAACACAAATTCTTTATATATTTTCTTACTTTTTTTCTTCTTTTTTTTTTTTTTTGAGACAAAGTTTTGCTCCTATTGCCCAGGCTGGAGTGCAATGGCATGATCTCGGCTCACCACAACCTCTGCCTCCTGAGTTCAAGCAATTCTCCTGCCTCAGCCTCCCGAGTAGCTGGGATTACAGGAATGCACCACCACCCCCAGCTAATTTTGCATTTTTAGTAGAGACAGGATTTTTCCATGTTGATCAGGCTGGTCTCAGACTCCTGGCCTCAGGTGATCTGCCCGCCTCAGCCTCCCAAAGTGCTGGGATTACAGGCGTGAGCCACCGTGCCTGGTCTCTTTTCTTTTCACTTGTCCATCAAGTTTCCAACAAGCATGAATTCTTATATAGATTCCCCAAGTACAAAACAGATGGGTTCTTTTTATCATAAATACATTTTATAGATTTATATTTGAAATATTTATTCACCTTAATTGTCATGAGGAGAGAAAGTTACTTTGATTTAGACTAATACACAACAGAAAGTTTGGCTCTATGTAGATTTATCACAAGACATGAAGCATAGTGTCAGAACCCCTCATTTGCAGAAGCCCCTCCGAGGCTTGGGCAGGGTCCCAGCACTGTGTCTCTGTGGTCAAGTGTTTTTGTAAAAAATGGGCCAGGTATGGTGACTCACACCTGTAATCCCAATACTTTGGTAGGCTGAGTCAGGCGGATCACTTGAGACCACGAGTTCAAATCCAGCCTGGCCAACATGGTGAAACCCCATCTCTACAAAAAATACAAAAAAATTAGCTGGGCATGGTTGGGGGCGCCTATAATCCCAGCTGCTCAGCAGGCTGAGGCAGGAGAATCACTTGAACCGAGGAGGCGGAGGTTGCAGTGAGCTGAGCTTGCACCACCGCACTCCAGCCTGGGTGACAGAGCGAGACTCTGTAAAAAAAGAAAAAAAATTGCAGGAAAGTACCTTGACTGAGATTTGTTCAGGCCACTGTCTCTTCTTGTGCCTTCTCTGACCATCACACTTCCCCTTGTGTCAGGTGGGATTTGAATGGCCAGACCTAAGGGGAAATTAAACTGTGGGTACTTTTAGTTCAGGCTTAATGGGATATATTTATGTGGTTCATAGTCGTTTCTACGGATAGTCAAATTACTGCTAATAATTCCAGTTAAGAACAAGATTTCTGTCCATGGTGCCAATGAAACCAAGACCGTGACACAAAGGATCATGTTCAAAAGCTGTACTGCAATTGGAACATGTCCTACAGGTGTGCGGGCAATGAGGAAACAGCATATGGACCTGGAAACTCAGCTGTGGAAATTCTTCCAGTCACCAGACAGGAACATAAAAGTTCAAGTGGAGAATCAGTCTTCATCAACGTCTAAGCAAAGTGGGGTTCTCCCCATAAGGGATGCCCTTTATGATGAAGCATAGGCAATGGTACATTTTGTTTTCTTTTGAGATGAAAATGGTGTGAAAAAAATCCATCATAATTCCCATGTTTGTAGACACTATCCTAAGTTAGAGGTAATAAACAGGGAATATGTCTGAATAGGAAGTCACATGATTTACACATTTCAACACTCAGTCATACACACACACACACACACAAAACCCAATCAACAGCTGGGCATGGTGGCTCATGCCTATAATCTCAGCACTTTGGGAGGCCGAGGCAGGCAGACCACCTGAGGTCAGGAGTTTGAGACCAGCCTGGCCAACATGAGGAAACCCCATCTCTACTAAAAATACAAAAATTAACCAGGCGTGGTGGCGGACACCTGTAACCCCAGCTACTCGGGAGGTTGAGGCAGGAGAATTGCTTGAACCCAGGAGGCAGAGGTTGCAGTGAGCTGAGATTGTACCATTGTACTCCAGCCTGGGCAACAAGAGTGAAACTCCATCTCAAAAAAAAAATTATACAAATGATCCAGGCAATTAATACAACTACTGTGTTTAAAAATTATGTTTAGAGCTTTTATCAGCTCTTTGAAGTTTATAAACTTTTATTTACTTTATCATTTGAAATAACTATTTACTGTCTACCTAATTTTTCATTGGGAGACAACCCTCCATGGATCTCTCATGTTTCCGCACATCTTGTGAGCAGGGGCACTGACTGCTCTTTTTCCAGAGGATCTTTTTAGAAATGTTTGCATAGCAAACAAACAACTTTGGAAGATAGAGATTGTGTCTCCCTCCAGGATGGAGGGAAGATTTGTCTGCTAAGCAGTATAACAATGTCTCCCTCTTGGGCAGTTTGGGCAAGTTAGCTGCAGTCCCTTTAAAAACTGGGCTTTCCTAAGCTTGAGATTCCTCTGCTGTGATGCAAACCCACTGTGTGTGCAACATTCACCTGGGTGCAGCCCTGTGTCACCACGTGGGACTTGGGGACAAAAGGAACTGAGGTAAATATGAAGCTCATGTGGTTTGCCGTACTATAATAAAGTAACCAGCTAAACTAATAAATTGCATTCTAGCAAAAACAAATTGAGAGCTGCTTGTTCCCTATGTCTGTCTCAGACCCATGGGTCTCATGTCTTCCACTAGCATCTATGAAACTTTGAGAGGCTATTTAGCTTTTGAGTAGAGCAAAATCTCAGACCATTCACAGTTCTTGGCAGTTTTGCATTTGTATTTTGAAATTCCTTTTCTTGAAGAGGAACTCCCAAATTGTAAAGGCTTCGAGCCCCACAAATCTGGATCCACTCTAAGTTTATAGATGATGCTTTTTCACATCAGTTGCCATATTCACTAGATTTTACTTTGACTTCCGATATTGGGAGATATATTGAACTCAGCATTCTCTAGTTGCTCCTATCTGTTGTCTTCCCTCATAACTAGTATGTAGTACAGTTCTCAGCTATAGTACTATCAAACACTTGATCAGACGTAAGGCACGGCACAAGTAATTTGTTACTGATCACTAAAGTAACAACGTTTGTCAATTATCTTCTTTTTTTTTTTTTTGAGACGGAATCTCACTCTGTCACCCAGGCTGGAGTGCAGTGGCATGATTTCGGCTCACTGCAACCTCTGCCTCCCAAGTTCAAGCAATTCTCTGCCTCAGCCTCCCAAGTAGCTGGGACTACAGATGCCCGCGACCACGCCCAGCTAATTTTTTTCGTATTTTTAGTAGAGACAGGGTTTCACCATCTTGGCCAGGCTCGTCTTGAAATCCCAACCTAGTGATCTACCCGCCTTGGTCTCCCAAAGTGATGGGATTACAGGTGTGAGCCACCAAGCCTGGCCAATGACATTCTTTTTAAAAGATTAGGAGTGATTCAAGCTCACCTCTGTGATGTCATTATATTTGTAAGGATGCATTCATATATCTGTTAGAACACTTAAAGCTCCAAATAATGAAAAAACCTAACTCAAATGCTTATCCAAGAAGAGAATTTGTTACCTTGCATGGTAAGAATGTCCCTAGATGGGAGTCTTCATGGTTGGTTAATTCAGTGATTTCACAACTACATCAAAATTTGAGGGGTTTTTATCTTTTTACTCTACTGTCTACAACCTATCAACTAGCTTTCCTCAAGATTGCAATGGCAACAGCAACTGTAACAGTTACACCCTTCCACACAAAGGTTCTGAGGCAAAAAAAAAAAAAGGGTGGTTGGGGGTGACTATCTCTCCCTTTGATCACTTTTCTTTTTTTTTTTTTTTTTCTTTGAGAGAGGGTCTGGCTCTATTGTCCAGGCTGGAGTGCCGTGGCACAAGCATGGCTCACTGTAGCCTCATCCACCTGGGCTCAAGTGATCCTCCCACCTCAGCCTCTCCAGTAGCTGGGACCACAGAAGCATGCCACCATGCCTGTTTTTAATTATTTGTAGAGACAAGGTCTCACTATGTTGCCCAGCCTGGTCTCGAACTCTTGGGCTCAAGCAATTCTCCTGCATTAGCTTCCCAAAGTGCTGGGATTACAGACATGAGCCCCTGTGCCCAGCCTGGTAGTTTTAAAATTATTATGATTACTATTTTGAGATGGGGTCTCACATGTCATCCAGGCTGTACTGCAGCAGTGTGAACATGGCTCACTGCAGCCTCAGCATCCTAGGTTCAGGTGATTCTTCTGTTCAGTCTCCAGAGCTGGGAGTACAGGTGTATGTAGCTGGGAGTACAGGTGTATGATCACACTCAGCCATTTTTTTTTTTTTATTTTTTGTAGAGAGAGAATCTTACTATGCTGCCCAGGTTGGTCTCAAGCTCCTGTTCTCAAGTGATCCTCCTGTCTTGGCCTTACAAAATGGCCATTTTTAAAGAGCTTGGCCATTTTATCAGAAGCCTCTAGTCTCCTAAAAATTCCCTTCATGTCTCACTGACCAGAGTGTGGTCATATACCATTTCCGAAGCCACTGACTGATAGGGAGAATAGAATCAGAATAACTGACGTAGAAAATCAACATTCAGCTTCCAGTCCTGATGCTTGAGCAAGCTCTGCCTGAAACACTTGATTTCACAGAGCAGTGTGGGGTATCTGAACAAAAGTCATGGTTCTGTTAGAATGGAGAAGAATGAAGAAGTGGTTGTTGCATGGATAACCAACAGTGATTGCTGTAGTTGCTCACTGGCATTCTGATGTGCTTTCTTGAGGAAGAACAAAGGGATTAAGGTGTAATTAGAGCAACAGGAATGGCACATAATGCGGTATGTCTCTATGGAAATGTGGGATGAAAATGGCTAAAATGCATCTTGGCTGGAGCCAGATTAAGACCTGCTTGCTTCTCTGTGTCTCTGGTCTTCACTTTGCATGTGTTTCTCAGTTTAGTGCAATCTCACTCCCACCCTCATTGAAATAAATGTTTTAAATATGGACAGTCCTCTTTGCAAGGTAGAAATTTCAGTTACCACAGCTTAGTTAAATAACACCAGTTCCCCAGCATTTCAGATTTCAGTTACCATGGTACATTAACTATGAGTAATTGCAGGAAGTACAAACTTCCCAGCTAACCCTTTAGTTCACAGATCACTACATAAATAAACAACACGTGCATCATAATCAATGATCGATGATGTCTGTTGTGAACACTTTGAAGAACAGGATGGACTCCCACCAAAATTTTTGGTTTGGATGTCAAGACTGATGACACCACACACATACATCTAGAAGGTGTATTTATTCTTTACATTGGTTTGTTATTTCTGGGAAGAACAGGGCAGCCCTCCCAAGCTGGTTTGAAAATAGCTTGAACGGAGGAAGGGAGACTGGCTGGGTGTATTTATTGTGCTCTGGGGAGGATTCTACACATGAGCAGGGACTTCCATGGTTTGAATCTCTCACTAGCACCAAAGGAGGGAGCACACAGCCTTTCTTATCAGCTTGCCCAGATGTAGGGCAGAAGGTGAAGAGGGCGAGGTGAGACTTCAACAGTCAGACATCAAAAAATTGACTTAGGCTGGGTGCGGTGGCTCACACCTGTAATGCCAGCACTTTGGAAGGCCAAGGCATGGATCACAAGGTCAGGAGTTCACGACCAGCTTGGACAACATCTCTACATCTCTTGGAAATCCCATCTCTACTAAAAGTACAAAAAATTAGCTGTGCGTGGTAGGGGGACACCTATAATCCCAGCTATTCAGAAGGCTGAGGCAGGAGAATTGCTTGAACCCGGGAGGCAGAGGTTATAGTGAGTGGAGATCGTGCCACTGCACTCCAGCCTGGGTGACAGTGTGAGATTCCATCTCGAAAAAAAAAAAAAAAAACGGAGTTAGATTCTTTCTTACAACACCACCACTTGTTTCAAAGTCTCTTGGTGATTGATTTCTGTGTAAATCATTCAGTTCATGCACAGACAGCAAAACATGTAGCAGTGTTGCTTCAGTATCTTTCAGTGCTAACCCCATGTGACATTTCACAAAAATGGACAGTCAGAAGAAGAAACTGGCTAGCAAATATCAAAGCACAGCAAAGAAACAAAATGTGCCACATGGCAGCCATGGATGGAGATGCTGGTAGGGGGCTGTGCTCTGGGGTCTGTGTATCAGCCCATGGTGGACAGGATTGTACTCTGTTCCAGAAAGACAGGAACTGGAGAACCCAGGCTAGCCCATCCTAGAAGACCTTTTTGGAGTTATGCTGAAGGGAGGATAAAGTTCTTTAAAGGAAGCTCCAGGACAGAAAGAGAGTAGAGAGAGAATGAGGGAGGAAAAAATATTTGAAGAAATAATGGCTGAACATTTCCCAACTTTGGTGAAAGACATATTTTCAGATTCAAGAAGCACAGTAAAACTCAAAGCAAAATTAGAAATAAAAAAGCAAAAAAGGTATGCCTTGGCACATCATAGACAAACTGCTGAAAAACAAAGAAAAAGAGAAAATTTTAAAAGCAGCCAGGGAAAAAGAACACACTGCATACACAGAACAACGTTTTCAATGTCACTGTTTTCTTATGAAAAACAATATAGGCCAGAAGATGGTGGAACATCTTTAAAATGCTGAAAGAAAAAGTCAACTCAGAAATGCTTTTCCTGGCTGGGCACAGTGGCCCACACCTGTAATCCCAGCACTTTGGAAGGCCAGGGTGGGAGGATTGCTTGAGCTCAGGAGTTTGAGTCCACCTCCACCCTGGGCAACATAGTGAGACCCCCAACTCTACAAAAAGTAACAAAAATTAGCCGGTGTGGTGGTGCGTGCCTGTAATCCCAGCTACTCGGGAGACTGAGGTGGGAAGATCAATGGAGCCTGGGAGGCAGAGATTGCAGTGACCCAAGATCATGCCCTGCACTCCAGCTTGGGTGACAGCACGAGACTCTGTCTTGAAGATAAATAAATACATAAATAAATAAACAAATAGAAATGCTTTTCCAGTGAAAGCATTCTTCCAGAATGAAGATGAAATAAAGCTGTTTTCAGACAAAAGAAAACAGATTTTGTTATCAGCAGACCTACACTATAAGAAGTGCCAAAAAAATAAAAGTTATTCAGAAAAAAGGGAAATGAAACCAGATGAAAGAACAGTGCTACAGGCTGGAATAAGGAGAATGGTAAATTTGTAGGTTAATACAGAATACATTTTTCTTTTTAATGTCTTTAAAACACATCAAACTGTTTAAGGCAAAAAACTATATGGTTGTATTGTGGGGCTTATAACATATGTAGCTGTAACATATATGCAAACGTCAGCATAAAGGATGAGGGGGGTGGACTCATACAGTTCCAAGTGTCCTGCATGCTACGAGCAGTGCTGTAATATGAACTTGGAGAATGCTGATGAGTTCAGGGTGCAGACTGTAATCCCTAGAGCAGCAGGTCTCCATGTGTGGTCTAGAATGACCCAGAGTCCCTAAGATCCTTTCAAGGGGTCTGTGAGTTCAAAATTATTTTCATAACAATAAAAAAGAAACAAAAAGTAATAATGCTGGAAGTGAAATCTGAATCTACTATAAGTGGAATAGTAAAGGAAATAGCTGATTGTGGGAAACGTGATTTTGCTGCCTCTTGGGAGGCTTTGGATGTGCAACCAAGAATTCTGTAACAGCGAGCTTGTCGCCGTCATGAGGAGGAAAGTGGCTGTGATGAAAAGGACAAAGGTGGCCCTGAGGAAGTGACACGGGCAAAAACCTAACATTAAAGAAATTCTCAGAGCTATTTCATGACATTGAAATCTCAAAGGATGAAAAGAGTCCGGGCACGGTGGCTCATGCCTGTAATCTCAGCTCTTTGGGAGGCCGAGGTGGACAGATTACTTGAGGTCAGGAGTTTGAGATCAGCCTGGCCTATATGGTGAAACCCTGTCTCCACTAAAAATACAAAAATTAGCTGGGCGTGGTGGTAGGCAACTGCAATACCAGCTACTAGGGAGGCTGAGGAGGTCTCAGGTAGAATCGCTTGAACCCGGGAGGCAGAGGTTGCAGTGAGCCGAAATCATGCCACTGCACTCCAGCCTGGGCAACAGAGCAAAACTCTGTCTCAAAAAAAAAAAAAAAAAAAGATGTTAACTCCTTATAGTAAGTTATATGGGCTGGGCACGATGGCTCACGCCTGTAATCCCAACACTTTGAGAGGCTGAGTCAGGTGGATCGCTTGAGCTCAGGAGTTCGAGACCAGCCTGGGCAACATAGTGAAACCCTGTCTCTACTAAAAGTACAAAAAGTATCCAGGTGTTCTGGTGCATGCCTGTAATCCCAGCTACTTGGGGACTGAAGGGGAAGGATTGCTTCAGTCTGGGAGGTTGAGTGTGCAGTAAGCTGAGATCACACCACTGTACTCCAGCCTGGGAAATAGAGTGTGACCCTGTCTCAAAATAAAGAAAGAAAGAATTAAGTTACATGGCAAGAAGAAGACAAGCACTGTTCAAACCATTCTTTATAGTTTTGTTGTTGTTGTTGTTGTTTTTATTATAGAGACAAAGTCTCACTCTTTTGCCCAGGCTGGTCTTGAAGTCCTGAGCTCAAGGTCTCTCCCACCTCAACCTCCCAAAGTGCTACGATTACAGGTATGAGCCACCATACATGGCCCAAACTATTCTTGATAAGCATTTTTACAGAAAAAAAAAAACAAAAACACTTAATTCTCAATGTTTCTGGCATTTTAAATTAGTATCCTAAATAAATACTAACTTTAGAATTTTTTCTTCATGTACACTTATAGCAACAGTTGGGGTGTTCTCAATGTTTTGACAAAAATTTTAAAGGCAATGAAATAATAATAATAATTTTCGCATTGGTTATTAAGATCACTTTGTACTATTTGAGCTTAAACAATGATTTTTTTTTTTTTTTTTTTTTTGAGATAGAGTCTTGCTTTGTCGCCAGGCGCCAGGCTGGAGTGCAGTGGCGCAATCTCTGCTCACTGCAACCTCCGCCTCCCGGGTTCAAGCAATTCTCCTGCCTCAGCCTCCCGAGTAGCTGGGACTACAGGCACACGCCACCACGCCCAGCTAATTTTTGTATTTTTAGTAGAGATGAGATTTCAACATGTTGGCCAGGATGGTCTCGATCTCTTGACCTCGTGATCCGCCCGCCTCGGCCTCCCAAGGTGCTGGGATTACAGGTGTGAGCCACCGAGTCCTGCCAACAATGATTTTTATGGTATCTGTCTACCGGGCAAATCTCTGACTGCCTGTACTTATTTTATGTGACCATTCTGTGACATGGGGCTCTTTTGATCATTGCCAGCTTTGAGAAACACAATTGTACCCTGTTTTTTCATGGCCCCACTGTCTCCAGTATCCTCTCCCCTCCCGTCTCAGGTTTCTTTCCAGCTTCGCTTCTCTTGCTTACCTTTTGGATGTTGGTGATCCTGGAGCTGTGTTCTTCACCTTTTGTTTCTTACTCTACATATTCTTCTGGTTCTGGCCTTTGTCATACCAGAAACTTCTCTTCTGTATTAGCCTGTTTTCACGCTGCTGTTAAAGACATAGCTGAGACTGGGTAATTTATAAAGAAAAAGAGGTTCAATGGACTCACAGTTCCACATGGCTGGGGAGGACTCACAATCATGGCAGAAGGCAAAAGGCACATCTTAAATGGCGCCAGGCAAAAGGGAAAAATGAGAGCCAAGTGAAAGGGGAAACCCCTTATCAAGCTATCAGATCTTGTAAGACTTATTCAGTACCATGACAACAGTACGGGGGAAACCACCCACATGATTCAATTATCTCCTACCTGGTCCCTCCCACAATGTGTGGGAATTATGGGAGTTACAACTCAAGATGAGAATTGGGTGGGGATACAGTCAAACCATATCATCCACCTTAGGTGGTGATGATGATGTTAAAGTGAAGACAATGATAAAAGGCGACTTTACCAAATGGTAGGAGAGAGGTTTTTTCCTGGGAAAAAGCAGGATATGGGGTGTCTGGATTTAAGAGCCCAAGGAGCCAATGAAGTTTATGGATAAACTATGAAATGCTCTATATGGATATCTATGAAATGGATATCTATGGATATAGATAGCTATAAAAATTTCATTAATTCATTCATTTCACCAATATTTACTAACTTGTACCATGTATCAGGCACAGTTCCAGGTGCTGGAGCACTGTGGACTCAGTTGTGCAGTACAATTCGATACTTTGTGAGAGAAAGAGACCACTTTCACATAACTGTTACTACAGTATATATTGTCATAGTAGTTCTACAGTTGATTCTTGAACAATGTGAGGGATAGGAATGCTGACCTCATGCAGTCAAAAATTTGTGTATAATTTTGACTCCCCCAAACCTTAACTACTAATAGCCTACTATTGACCAGAAGCCTTACTAATAACATAAACATCAATTAAGACATATTTTGTAGGCTATATACATTATATACTGTATTCTAATAAAATATTGTAACATAAGTTACAAAATACATAAGTTAGAGAAAAGAACGTATTATTAAGAAAGCCATAAGGAAGAGAAAATACATTTACTATTCACTAAGTGGAAGTGGATCATCATAAAGCTCTTCATCCTTGTCATCTTCACATTGAGTAGCTGAGGAGGAGGAGGAGGAAGAGGAGGGGTTGGTCTTACTGTCTCAGGGGTGGCAGAGGCAGATGAAAATCTGCATATAAATGAAATCATACAGTTCAAACCCGTGTTATTCAAGAGTCAAATGAATTTAATTATTAGTTATTGTTAATCTCTTACCGTGCCTAGTTTGTAAATTAAACTTGATCATAGGTATGTATATATAGAAGAAAACATAGTATATAGAGGGCTCTACACTCTCTGAGGTTTCAGGCATCCACTGTGAGTCTTGGGACATATCCCCAGGGATTAGAGGCGCTATTGTAATTGGTTCAAAATAGTGAATATGCACTTACCTGCCCTCCAGAAATACTACCTAACCTCTGTCATTTAGTTCATTAGTTATTCTAGTGGCAGAAACTACAGATCTACCTTATGGGGAAGATATTTTATTTTGGGCAAGAAGGTTTTCAGCCCCACAAGCCATGTCACATGCATCTGCCTGTTAGGACAGGCAGGGCTATTCATAAGAATGGACCAAATTAAAAATCTTGAGATTACCTTTGCAGATGCATCTTGCATTGTAAAATCACAGTATTCCTGAAAAGCCATGCATAAATCAGTTTCTTTAATTTCTCACGTTTACATAGTGCCCTATGGTTGCAACAGAATGCAGAGATTGTTGTTTTTTTTCCTAACAATGCTAGATAAAAGGAGGGGTCACTACTCTCATTCCCATGGAACAGAAGAGAAACTCACAGCTAAGAAATGTTCCATGGCTGGGCACAGTGGCTCATGCCTGTAATCACAGCACTTTGGGAGGCTGAGGTGGGAGGATCACTTGAGGCCAGTTCAGGGTCTCACTCTGTTGACTAGCCTGGTCAGCAAAGTGAGATCCCATCTCTACAAAAAATTAAAAAATTAACTAGGCACGGTTGCGCATGCCTGTGGTCTCAGCTGCACGGGAGGCTGAGGAGGGAGAATGACTTGGGCCCAGGAGTTCCAACCTGCAACTCCTGATCACACCACTGCACTCCAGTCTGGGTAACAGAGAAAGGCTGTCTCAAAAGCAAAACAAAGCAAAATGAAAGAAAAGAAAGAAAGAAGGAAAGAAAGAAGATAATTCCGTGATGGTGAGTGATAGATCTGTGTTCCAAATAATACAGATGGATCATATTTTACATATTCTCAGAATTCATATTAAAAAGACCCCTACAGTGATTGCACAGTTAAGAATGCTCTCAAAGATGTAAACTTCCAATCTACTCTGTGGACAATGCTAGGTTTTTAATAATCAGGTTTGCCGTGTAACATACGCATGTACTGTGCATTATTAAACCTAGTTCTAAATACAGTACAGCTGAAATTTGGTGGGTAACGTCATCATTCGGCAAATGTCGCCAGCCCCTATCATATTCAGAACGCTGTGTTCTGAGGTGCTCAAGTTCAAGCTGAGGAATTTGCTAAACAAATCTCTGGCAAGGAATCAGCAGTGATTTTCTATATTCTTAAATCCTTCCACATAGAAATGGCAAAACATACGACCCGAGTCCATAATTCCTAAAGTTTCAATCTCCTCGCCCTGTTTGAGTTTTAACTCGCTTATTCCCTCAAAGGAGTATGTCATAATTACTTATGTTAAAAGCATACAAACTTCTGAACTCTGAGTGAGACAGCAATCAGGGTTAAAAACTGATTTCGTGCGTTTCCGTGGAAAATGGGAGACAGACGTGACGGGGGAGAGACCAAGCAGTGCCACGGCCCGGTCGGGGTACAGGGACTTGCACCCGCTGGTGTTTGTGGGAGAGCGCCGGTGTAGAAGCGAACGCGGCGCGGGCCTGGGGTGGGGGCCTTCCCAGTGTTCCAGCCACACCGCGCGCGCGCGGTGGCGAATACCCGTGTATGGTGTTTGGGGACTGTGCGCAGAGGAGTGTTTTCGCTGTCAACTAGGTCTCTTTTTCTTATTTTGAATCCATTTTCATGATGCACTGAAATGTTGAAGTTTAAAATTGCCTACGGAGAATGTTAAGACTAAAACGACACTAAGTTTCTTGTGTTAACTATAAATGCACGGCAGAGTGAAAGCAGAGTAGGGAAGAGTGGAAAGGGGGAAAAGGGAAGTGGTAAGAGGAAGAAAAGATCAAAGAGCCGGCGGAAGAGGGAGGGAAGCGGAGGCGCGGCGGGTGGAGGTAGGCAAAGAGCCGGGCGGGGTGCGGGGAAAGCCCCGCAGGCTGCAGCCCCCGCGAGGGCCCGGTGCGCGGTCCTCCCGCCGGCAGGGGGCTCCCGCCCGTCCGCCCGCCTCCTGCCCCGCGCGACCTGCCGCCCCGCCCGCGCCTGCGCTTCCTGCCCCTCCTCGTCCGGGATGCTGCTGCCGCTACTGCGGAGTAGCTGCTTCCCTTCCTCCTCTCCCGGCGGTGGCGGCGGCGGCGGCGGAGGAGGAGGGGACCCGGGTTCCGAGAACCGACCGGCGGCGCAGTTGCAGTGCGGAGCCCACGGGCTGCTGGGGCCGCAAGAGCGGGCGGACGCCGAGCCCGGGGCCGAGCCCCCGCGCGCGGCGGAGGCTGAGGGGGCGCCGGGGCCCGGGGCGCGCGGCCGGGGGGCGGGCGGCGGCGGCGGGCGGCGGGCCGAGCGGGAGCCGCATGCGTGTATGGATCCGGGCGCCGCGCTGCAGAGGCGGGCCGGGAGCGGCGGAGGCGGCCTGGGCGCGGGCTCCCCGGCGCTGTCGGGCGGCCAGGGCCGCCGGAGAAAGCAGCCCCCCAGGCCGGCCGACTTCAAGCTGCAGGTCATCATCATCGGCTCCCGCGGCGTGGGCAAGACCAGCCTGATGGAGCGCTTCACCGACGACACCTTCTGCGAGGCCTGCAAGTCCACCGTGGGTAAGGGCGCCGCGGCGACCTCGGGCCGGGCCGGGCTGGGCCTCCTGGCGCCCGGACCGGTGCCCTTCCCCATGGGCCTCGAGTCTCATCGAGCCTGGGAGCCTTTCGGGGATAGGGCTCTCGGTGAAACGAGGGGCAGGGGTTTTCGTGAAGCGCCTTCCATCCCAAGCCCAAAGCCTGGCGGAGGTTTTCGGGCCGCCTCTGCGCAGACCTGCCCTTGGCCCCCGGCGCTGCCTCTGAGGTCCTGGCGACCCCGGGGGGCTGGGGGGAGCGGCTCTCCGGGGAAACTTCGGCTCTTAGCATGCTCGCCAAGAAAAAGCTGGGTGCAAGGGGGCTCAGGCAGGCAGGGGAGTGAACGCCGAAGGCCGCTGTCGCCCGGGCCGTCCCTGCCGGCCAAGGCCAGCGCGCGCTGTCTGCCGCGTATGTGATCCCTTCGAAACCGGGGCAGTTTTCTTACGTTGAACCCATTTTCACGAAATGATGAAGTTTAAAGTCACTTACGGAGAATGTTAAAGACTAAAACTATACTAAGTTTCTCGTGTTAACCGTAAGTACGGGGCAGAGAAACGTCAGCTGTTTTTATCCGTGACCTCAAACAACCCGGTGACTGGCGGGAGTGGGGCTGATTCCTCCAGTACCATTCTTTTCGATGAAGGACAGGAGTGAAGTAACTACAGGAACGCTCCACGGTCAAGGAGGAGAATAGCCGCGGATCCGAAATAAAAACTGCAGGGGAAATTTTTTTAAATGAAGTCACGCTTAAAGGATTTGACTTTGAGATTTGTCAGGTGGGTGTGGGTAGCAGTTGTTTCCATGGAAAACCCCTTAAAAGATGTCCAAACTAGGAGAAACCCATTCTTTAAAATAAGGCAGTTGCCTTCCGTGATAGGAAGTGAGAGATTGGGCGGTGCAGAAAACTGAGTCGTCAGGAGAATTGATAGAATTAAAAGTATCATTTCATGTAATTCTGTTTATTAATAGTGTTATAACCAGTGGTAGTTTCAAGGCTGTCGGTACGATTTTGAGATGAATTGGTTTGAAATTGTCATGTAACCAAACAGTACTACATTTAAAGTGTCTTACTGGAAAATTAAACCACTAATTTTTGTATTGTCTTTTTGTTTTGATTTTCAGAACTTACTTCCCTTAATGCTTTTTTGGAATAGATCATTTTGGAACTGTTTGTGCTGTCTGTACCATTTGTTTTTAAAATGTTGGCGTTGGGGCCATGATATTAAAATTAGCATAACTTTACCTGTTTCAAAATCCAATCTTGGATTATACAAAGTATAGGGAGTTGCTAAACCGTCAAATGAGGGTTATGCTGTTATTTTAGTACCTGATACAAATAAAGTAGGGTTAAATTCAATTCAGAATTGTCAATCTTTTATGGCTCCGCACTTCAGTATATGAAAATGAGGGATAATAGAGTTGCACTGTGTGATAAAGAGAAATCAGGTACCCATAGGTGGGTAACTGAAGACTTGGGTGGATGGAGGGTGAGATGGATGAGCAAAGATGTGCTTTAGAATGCAGAAGATAGAGGGGAAAAAGGGTTTTCAAAGCCTGGCAGCAGTGGAGCAGCCCCTCACCCCCCACCTCTGGGGAAGTTCCTTAAGGGGACTTGGGGGATGGAATACTTCGAGACCTTGACTGCCCTGCTAAGGAGGGTGGACCCTATCCTATGGGCACCTGGAACCAAAAGACTTCTTAATAAGACATTGGCATGAAAACAATGAAAGTCATTTGGCAGAGTTGCATAGGATGTTTGGGAATAAGGACGAAACCAGAAGGCAAGGAGACCAGGCAGTTGTTTCTGTGTCCCTTAGTATACACTTTCTACTCTGAATGTGGATGAATTTCTCTCTTCCTCATTTTTGTTTGCTTCACATGTAGCCTGTAATACTTACAGTACTGAAGTACTAGTACTCCAGCACTCAATGCGTTCTTCTAACTGTGGGATGTTCAGAGAATGATGATGGCCTGTGGCCTGCTAAAAGCATGAAGACACTGAGAAAGCTAACCAGCTGCTTCAGTTTCGCTTTTCCCTTCCATTCATGAGATCGTTCATCGAGCACCTACTGTGTGTTGGGTATTATGCTGTCCAGTGGGGGATTCAGTGGTAAACAGGACATGGGCTCTGTCCAGAAGTGAATCAGAGCTCCTGGGAGCTGCATGACCGCTTGTCAAGGCAGTGACGCATGTGTATGGGTATTTGGGAGCGCAGTGAAAGCGCCTCCAGTCAGTACTAGGGATGAGGCCTGGCTGGAGAAGGCTTCCTCCTCATTGGAATGTTTGAAGATAAGTTCGTTCCTCTAGTTCCTTTAGAAAAATGCTAATTAAATATGGTACTGGGTGTGGTGTAGAATTGTGGTTGCCCCCACCTGAATGGTTACCATTTGAGCAGTTAGCTCACAGGGTCCTTCCAAGGCTGGTTTTTCTAGTTTCATCTCCATGTATTACAGTGAATTCCATATAGAGCAAGAGTCTTCCACAGTGGGACTTTTTCCCTATCCTGTCAAGGCTTATGGATATGTGCTGCTCACAGCAGCCATCTGGGAAAGATGGTGAGCTTCACAGCATGGCCCAGGGAAGAATCAGGGTCTTGCTATGTGACCCAGGCTGCAGTGCAGTGGTGCGATCATGGCTCACTGCAGCCTTGACCTGCCAGGCTCACACAATCCTCCTGCCTCGGCCTCCTGAGTAGCTGGGACTACAGGTGCACACCACCAAGCCCTTTTTTGATTTTTAGTAGAGATGAGGTCCTACTATGTTGTCCAGGATGGTCTCATACTCCTAGTCTCAAGCAGTCCTCCCACCTTGGCCTCCCAAAGTGCTCAGATTTCAGGAGTGAGCTACTGCACCTGACCAGTAAGTGCCCTTTTAAAGTGAATGGGATTCATTTGAACTTTCTGTGAAAGATCGGTAGTGAAGTCCCTAAGGATTTGAGATGATGAACTATTATGTAAAATTATAAATGAGCAAATTGTTAATTTTTTTGCATTGTTAATCACATCAGAAACTGGTTTAAAAGATAACACAAAATTCTCAAGGGTATGAAAAGCTGAGAGATTGTGTTTACTACTTGGCGTATTTAATGAAAGTTGTCTAACGGAATTGTCTCTTGTTTTTAAATGGGATTTTGTTTTCATGGAATTATTTAGTCTGATATAATTTGACAAGTTATTCTAAAAAGAACAGACAGGAGCAGCTTTTCAGAGTTTCAGAGATGGAAAAAAGTAGTTGACTAAACAAATTTACAACTAACATGACTGACTGGTCCACTGTTTTTCTCATAGCGATGCCTGTCTTATAAGCATACTTATCTACCGTGAATCTGTGTGTGCTTTTACAAGTTGACGTCATTACCTCCTGACTAAAGCTGTAGAATCCATTTCTATCTAGCACTGCCAAATTCTTGATCTTGGTTCCTTCTGTTTGACTCCCACTAGTTTTAGCATAAACAGGTAAATGTGCTTTTTTTGAAAGTATATTTCAAAAAACAACTCCATAAAATTATATATGTCAACTTTTGTTTTATTTCTATGTTACTGTTGGAAGCTAGCTGTTAATTTTGTTTCTGTTGAAATGGTTTTACCTGATAAAAACCTACCCCCACCCTTGCTCCAACAGCATTGCATGCCAGGAAAAATGAATAAGAAATGTGTGTTCTTGCTCGAGGCTCTACCACTAACTAGTTTGTGACTTTGGATAAGGAATTTAGTTGTCTGTGCATATAAATAGAATATTGTGTTAGTAGTCACTGCTACTGGGTGAGTACTTACTGCACCAGCGGAAGGCCTCATCACAGCCCTGAAAGTTACCCCCTGTTTTACAGATGAGGATGCAAAGTCTCAAGAGAGGTAGAAACTTACCCCCTGTGACACAGCTGGTCAGCAAGTGGTCAGGGCCAGGGCTGCAAGTGAATTCTTTTTAACTATCTTTCTGTCTGTTCCTTAGCTTACTTTGAGATTTTAAATTGACTCTGCTTTGTTGAAAATACTGATAGCTCACACACATAAAGGTCAGACGTGATGGAGCCCTTTCCTTGTTTTAGAATTTGGTCCTTGTTACAGCCCCGTGAAGATAGTGACATAATTATCCTATGGCATTAGTGAAACTGATTTTCTTTAAGTGTGTCCCTGTCATCACCTGTCACTTTCCTTTTGGATATTAAAATAATGCTCCAAGAACTGCTTTTTAATGTATATTTTCCATAATTCATATTCAAATATCTTAAGCCTTTTACATACAAAATTTTAGCAAAATAGATATATTTGAATACAGGAGAAGTCAAAGTAAGGCAGTCTGGACCAGAATTCTGATTTTTCTGGGCGGTAAGATTTCCCCTCAAAATGCTGGAGGCCACTACAGTTCTTTATTTTGCCAAGTAAGAACATTAAAAAAAAAGATTTAAATGACTTTAAACAATTAGGAAAGATAAGGTACCGCTAGTTTAAAAGTTTTTTTATTTTTTTTTATTATTATTTTTTTGAGATGGCATCTCATTCTGTCGCTCAGACTGGAGTTCAGTGGTGCGATCTCTGCTCACTGCAACCTCCACCTTCTAGGTTCAAGCAATTCTCCTGCCTCAGCCTACCAAGTAACTGGGGTTACAGACACGTACCACCACACCCAGCTAATTTTTGTATTTTTAGTAGAGACAGGGTTTCACCATGTTGGTCAGGCTGGTCTTGAACTCCTGACCTCGTGATCCACCCTCTTCGGCCTCCCAAAGAGCTGGGATTACAGGTTATGAGCCGCTGTGCCTGGCCAAAAGTTCTTTAAATTTATCTTCATTTTTCTCATTGTGCAGCAGTGCTCTAAACTTCACAGCCTGGCCCCCTTAGAGGATGGCAGCCCTCCCCCAAAGCCCTTTAACTCCGCTGCGGGTCGCAGCCCTTCCCTGACTCCCCCTCTAGCCTGTGTTGACATGAGGGGTGCACTCAGGATGCCCACTGGTAGGGCCTCAGCCAGAGACAGCATGCGCTGGAAAGTAGGGTAGTGCGACTGACTTGAAACTCCTGCAGACGTGCTCTCTGGGGTCTGCTCTTGAATGTAAGGTGGCATGACAGGTCAAATGCAGTCCATCAGAGTCTTTACCTGGAAATTGACTACTTGTACTTTATTCCGGAAACTGAGGGCAAAGATTTTTTTGTTACAAACCCAGAATGAGCATCTCATGCTGGATTTAAATGCTTAACTGTGTATTTTATTTTGCTCTTCTGTATTTGTACACAGTCTTCCAAGCCATGACCAATCTGCCCATGTTTCACTTAAGAGAGAATTAGGGAAAATCGTCCAGAATTCCCACTCCAAAAGCCCAAGCTCTGCAGCCCTGCAGTGTGGTTTCGCTCCATCTGGAGAGAACCTCACATAGACTCCCCTGCCAAAATGATGTAACATGATGACTCAGGGATGTGAGCGTGAGAGGAACCAACATTTAGTTCTTATACCCACATATGCTGTGTGCTATGTGATGAGGTTTATTTAATGAACTTAAAGCAAGCTGAGAGGCTTGACAAAGCATCCCCTTTTGTGGACTAAAGTAGCTATCTTTCAGAGAAAGCATGCAGATTCAGTTGGTGTTAGGTTGTTTATGTTGAATAAAAATCTATTTAAAGACCTGGCTGAAGTGCATTCAGCCTTTCTCTCACTATCTGTACTTATACTGAAGAAGAAAGGTTTCATTATGCATGACAGAGATCCAGATTCTTAGAGATTGCCTCTTTCCATCCGGTCTGTGGAATCTGCCAGAAGCCATCTGTTAATGGATCTTAGAACTGGCTGTAGAAGGCAGAGTAGGCTCCTTTGAGAACTGATAGGTCCAAATTATTCTCTATCCTTGGATGCCAGATACATTGTTCCAAATAAACATTAGTTTGAATTTGTAAAGAAAACAACTTTGTACAGTAGTCATTCTACAAATAGTTTTAAGAGGCCTTTTCTATTTATATAAGACACCATCTTGCTCTTCCTTTCCCTGGGCACAAAGCTCACCCCTGCACACCTTGTTTACCCTTTTTAGAGGGGAGGTGAGTCATGGAGGTAGCCGTAAGTGTTAGGAAAGAGGTTGAGTGTCTCCCGCTTTAGGCTTCAGCTGTCCTCTTTTTGTCCTTTAATTCATACCTTTGACATTTGGAAAGTATTTGGAAAGCCAAAACTACAGACCAAAATTGTGCCCTTGAGTGTGATTGTTAAAAAAAAAAAACAAAAAAGAATCTTATCTTTTAAAACCAGGAAGCACAACACAGGCTAAACAGAACACAGTGGATTCCATAGACAATGTTTTTCCTCCAACTCTGACAAACTCCACTCTTTGGTTTCTGGTGCTTAGTTAATGAAACAGCCTGCAGTTCCAACTCCATGTCAGCACTTGGGCAAAGGAATGGGAAATGAGAAACTGTAAATGAGAAACTTTGTGTTCTTGTTTTTTTTGTTGTTGTTGTTTTTGTTTTGTTTTTTTATTTTTTTAAAGACGGGGTTTCACCCTGTTGGTCAGGCTGGTCTTGAACTCCCGACCTCAAGTGATCCACCTGCCTTGGCCTCCAAAGTGCTTGGATTACAGGCGTGAGCCACCACGCCCGGCCCTTGTTTTTGTTTTTGAGACAGAGTCTTGCTCTGTTGCCCAGGCTGTAGTGCAATGGCACAATCTCAGCTCCCTGCAACCTCTGCCTCCCAGGTTCAAGTGATTCTCCTGCCTCAGCCTCCTGACTAGCTAGGATTACAGATGCCCACCACCACGCCCAGCTAATTTTTATATTTTTAGTATAGACAGGGTTTCACCAGGTTGGCCAGGCTGGTCTCGAACTCCTGACTTCAGGTGAGCCACTGCACCTGGCTGAGCTTTGTGTTTTTCACGTGCCTCCTCTCCTCTCTTCAAGCCGTGTGTGTGATAGGACCTCAACATTCTTGTCGAGTTGGCTAAAGAATCACACACCTGCAGTCAAATTTTTACATTTAATTTTTTGCTTAAAAAACACCAGCCTGGGCTACATGACAAGAAACCCCATCTCCACAAAAAAATACAAAAATTAGCCTGGTGTAGTGGTGCATACCTATAGTCCCAGCTTCTTGGGAGGCTGAGGCGAGAGGATCACTTGAGCCAGGGAGATCTAGGCTGCAGTGAACTGTGATCGCACCACTGCACTCCAGCCTGGGTGACAGACTAACAGCTTGCCTCAAAAAAAGAAAAAACACTTCACCTTCTCTTTGGCCACCACTGTCTTCCCAAGTGGTGGTGTTTGTGGAAAGGAGGTTTTTGGAGGCAGGCAGACAGTCCTGCATGTAAGTTCCAGCTCCACTACAGGCTGCCAGCTGTCCTTAAATAAGCAACTTACCTCAGTGTCTTCACTCGTAAGAAAAAAGCAAAGCAGGGTTTACACTCTGTTCCCATCTCACAGTATAGGCTCAAATGAAAAGAAAGTATCTTACATGTCTGGCATAGAAAAGGCAATTTATAATTCTCTTCTCCTAATTTATCCTGTAGATCCAAAACTCTGAAAAACCCCCAAAAAAAGTCCTTACCCTTTAATGATACACACTGATATATACATGATATAAATATCAAAATGTAATCACATGTCCTGGGTAAGACATCTGTTTGACAGTCCCTCTGTTTTCATGGATCCATTCTGAGTAGTAGTGAAATTCAATTTTTTTTTGCATATGAAGAAAATGTTATTAATTCACTGTTTGATCATGGGTTTTTTTGCCTCCTGCCTGTAAATATTCTCCTCTTCTTTTGACCAGGAACTCAAAATAATGTGGTAGCGTTTCAGATAGGGGTTTGTCTGAAGCCAAGGAGTAGAGAAGGCCTCCTGGTATAGGGATGGAATCTGTCCCAGCCAGCCAGCTGCCTTGTCTTACTGTTATATGTTCTTAGCTCCCTTCTAGCCTCTGCCTCTTGTTCATAGGCAGGGCTGCACAGTGCATTGGAAGGAACACAGCCTGGAGCCAGGCAGCCCAGGTTCAAATCTATGCTCTCATACTCACTGGCTTGGTGACCTTGGGCAGTCTACCAGCTTTTCTGACTTCCGTTTTTTCATCTATAAAATGAGGACAGTAATATCTACCTCATAAAATTGTTAATGAATATACACTGCAATGAGTTAATGTAGATAAGGCCCTTAAAATATTATCTGAAATACAGCAAACACCACAAAAGTTCTTAATCTTTTGATTTGTGAAAAGGACATACAGCTTTCTGTGGAATTCTCATACGTGTATACTTCCGTGAGTGGAACTGTCTACTCGCTCTGCTGGGCTCTGACAGTGCAGGCACTCCCGGCTCCAGCCACACCTCTCCTTGGAGGCCCAGGACTTCCAACTGTCCCTCCCCTGCCTGATGCAGTCCCTCGTGTCATTGTTCGTTCCAATCAAGTGCAAGGCTGTCTCCTTGTGCTTCTGCATAGAGAGACACAGGGTGGGCTTTATTTGCTGGGTGGGAGCATGTCAAGCCTGGATGCAAGCAAGAACAGATCTTCTTACACCTCGATGCACACTTGTCATCCTCAGGCCTGGATAAGCATT